>JANRMT010062840.1:38852677-38924087 GCA_026402145.1 Polypterus bichir lapradei
TATCTATCTATCTATCTATCTATCTATCTATCTATCTATCTATCTATCTATCTATCTATCTATCTAGATATTTTGTATGTCTTTATTTGTAAGCTAGACAAAGTAAATGTAATATTAGATAGTGTTTCAGGAGGCATATTTGTTTTACTTCATTGATGAGAACAGCAGTGCTTTCATATTTACCTAACTAACCCCCCTACAAGGGTGACTGTGTTTGGACTTTGAGACTCTGAGCCATCCACCACAGGAAGACCATAAACTCACCAAATAAAGCAACAGGGGGATGACTTGTACCTAAGCGCTTTCACTGGTAGATGAACCAGGAGGGGGCAGTTACATTAAGTCTATTGATTTAAAGTATGACTTATATGATTGGTTTTGAAGCGTAGGCCATTCTGTACTACGACACTCCATTGGGTTTTGTTTTTTGATAAGAAGGTTATAAAGTTGGTCACCTTGCCATTATCTCTCTCTCTCTCTCTCTCTCTCTCTCTCACCATCTGGCCATGAAGAGCAGATACCGGTCCTACTCTCATCTGTGAAGAGAACTTGGCACCATGATGAAGACAACTCTATCTCAGCATGTGGCGTGTTTCAATACTCCATCCATAGGCAATGTGGTAGCAAAGCAAGTTAGACTGAAAACAAGCCGAGAGCTGCCTGTGACTGTAAGATGTCCTTCTGCTTAGGCTGTAAAGATATGGTTTGCCAATATTCACATTGTATTCTGCTTCCTTAATATTTTTTATCAATAATTCACAATTGAATGTGTAAATTAATGCCTACCTGTTTCTTTACTTTGCCTAATTGCCTGAGGCTGCAAATATAGAAGTAGAGGCAGTGGTAAAGTACCTGATCACAAAGAGTTAGTTGTGCGTGGGATTTTGGACATTGTATTAAGGTCTACACAATAAAGAATATAAAAGGGGAAAGTAGGGTCACCATAGGACCTTACACAATAAAACACCATTTTTTCTACTGTCACGGATATGCGTCTAGAGATCACCTTCAGGACTTAAGTAAGGTAAGTCATACCACTCAGAACTGAGAGGAGGCGCTGTAACAAAGTGATGTCTGTGGCAGGAAATGTTTTTAGAAATTGAGTGCGGCGAAGTGTGGGCAGACAGGGCACAGGTGTGTAGTAATGTGGCAGAGTAGCCTACTCTACAACTTAACTTATTGCTTTACTAAAATCATGGCATAATTTAAACCTGAAAAGCTGTAAATGACTGTGTTGCCATACAGTGAAACAAGAGTTTTACTTTGAAGAAGGTGTTCAATAATTTTATTTTAAAAAAACGGGTTATGTAAAGATAACTGTTTCTGTTTCACAGCTCCAGAGACCTTGGTTCAAATCCTACCTGTATGGAATTTGCATGTTGTTTCTGGTTTTTCCCAGATTTTGTCAGGGTAATCTGATTTCCCCACCGCACGCCAAAGACTTGGAAATTGGGATGGCTGGCAATTCTAAACTGGCCCAGTATTTTGTGAGTTGCCACTGTTATGGACTGGCACCCTGTCCCATACTAGTTACTGCTTTGGCTTTGCAGACCCTGTCCCCTCCATAACTCTGCATTGGAATAAGCTGACATAGAAATTAGACAGGTACTGTAATACAGATGGATGAATGTATACAATAATACTTATGAAATACATTACCACAAACTTAGAAGTATGTTTAGTTAGTCAATCATTTTCTAACCCTATTAGTCCTGAACCGGGTTGCAGGGGGTGCTGGAGCGAATCACAGCTGGCATAAGGCGCAAACCAGGAACAAACCCCAGAGAGGATACCAGGTCATTGCAGAATAATCTTCTTCTTCTTCTTTTGGCTGCTCCCATTAGGGGTCGCCACAGCGGATCATCTTCTTCCATATCTTCCTGTCCTCTGCATCTTGTTCTGTTACACCCATCACCTGCATGTCCTCTCTCACCACATCCATAAACCTTCTCTTAGGCCTTCCTCGTTTCCTCTTGCCTGGCAGCTCTATCCTTAGCACCCTTCTCCCAATATACCCAGCATCTCTCCTTTACACATGTCCACACCAACACAATCTTACCTCTCTGACTTTGTCTCCCAACCGTCCAACTTGAGCTGACCCTCTAATGTCCTCATTTCTAATCCTGTCCATCCTCGTCATGCCCAATGAAAATCTTAGCATCTTTAACTCTGCTACCTCCAGCTCTGTCTCCTGCTTTCTGGTCAGTGCCACCGTCTCCAACCCATATAACATAGCTGGTCTCACTACCGTCCTGTAGACCTTCCCTTTCACTCTTACTGATACCCATCAGTCATAAATCACTCCTGACACTCTTCTCCATCCAATCCACCCTGCCTGCACTCTCTTCTTCACCTCTCTTCCACAATCCCTATTACTCTGTACTGTTGATCCCAAGTATTTAAACTCATCCACCTTCGCCAACTCTACTCCCTGCATCCTCACCATTCCACTGACCTCCCTCTCATTTACACACATGTATTCTGTCTTGGTGGTCCTACTGACCTTTATTCCTCTCCTCTTTAGAGCATATCTCCACCTGTCCCGGGTCTCCACAACCTGCTCCCTACTATCGCTACAGATCACAATGTCATCAGAAAACATCATAGACCATTGCAGAATAATACATTTAATTAATCTATATATATAAAAGTCAATGCATGTGTATATGTATGTATGTATGTATGTTCCAGCATCACTTCCGAACAGCTGCAGTGATTTTCATGAAACTTAGCACACATGTTTTTCATTGGTCGACTAAAAATACTGTAGGGTGAAATCAACCCTAACCCACCCCGTTCTGGGTAGGGTGAGTGGTGATCTTGCGGTCTTGTATGCACGTTATCATCTAGTTGACACTTGGAATGACCACCAGAGGGTGAACTGGAGGTGACTGCCAGCATTCTTTATGTTTGAGCAGCACCACCGCACACACCTGTTGCTTTTGAAATTAAATAGAGTTGGCCGGTTCCGAGCGACAAATCGATGATAACATACATACAAGACTGCAAGACAAGCAAATTAGTGAGTCTTCATTGTTTGTTAATTTATTTTTATTTTTAAAGTTGTGGGGTTTTTTAAATTATATTTTTCTCAAACAATTAAAAAATAAAAACACCTTATGTTCCTCCCAGGCAACGCTGGGTATTTCAGCTAGTTCTCAGTAAAACTCTTGAAAACATTTTTTCTAAAACTGCACAATCCAATATTTATCATTTCACTTAACAAAACTGCCATTCACTACTAAGCCATAGAAAACAGTGGCAGTTACACAATTAAACGAAAGATACAATACAATACAATTTAATTTTGTAGAGCCCAAAATCACACAAGGAGTGCCGCAATGGGCTTTAACAGGCTCTGCCTCTTGACAGCCCCCCAGCCCTGACTCTCTAAGAAGACAAAGAAAAAGCTCCCAAAAAAAAACCCTTGTAGGGAAAAAATGGAAGAAACCTTGGGAAAGGCAGTTCAAAGAGAGACCCCTTTATAGGTAGGTTGGGCGTGCAGTGGGTGTCAAAAAGAAGGGTGTCAATACAATACAATACACAGAACAGAACAAATTCTCAATACAGCATAAAAATAAAAATGACCAAATATTTTTAAAGGACAATTAATTTCTCATGCAATGCAGGCAGATTTGATGGCACTTTTGCTGCTGACAGACAGGCCTGGGCTGTTGTAATTTGTGACAGCCACGCCTAAGTGCAGCTCTGACGGTTTATAAAATGCCTTTGTGTCTCAGTAAACAATTCTTAAAAATACCCTGCAGACAAAGCATCGGTCACTGCCATCTTGAAACGGGGGTTGGAGGTGGGGACATCATTGATTTCTCCATTTATTGTCTTGCAGCTCAATGGCCAGTCTGTCAAAAGTCAGGAGCATGATGGACTGCTCAGAAGTAAGTGTTGGGGTTTTTACAATAGAAACGGCAAATTTTTTCTTCATATAGTGCCTTGCAAGGATGATGATTTGGCAGCTGCCTACATCTCAAATAAATGAAATTTCACATAAATTGCTCCTTTACCTCTAAAACATGCATGACAGTTACTGTACATCCTGACAAAGAGACTTTTAGAAAAGCTAAAGGATAATATATCAATTAAGACTGATAAGGCTTGGGGAATTAGAAACAAAAAAATGTGATTTATTTATTTCTACAGTAGATGGACTGTACTAAAAAGAACTGAACAAAGGTTTTGTAGATGGTGCGTCTTTTTTTTTTTTCTTTTTTTACATTAGAATAATAATAATAATTCATTAATTCATTACATTTATATAGCGCTTTTCTCAGTACTCAAAGCACTATCCACACAGGGAGGAACCAGGAAGCGAACCCACAATCTTCCACAGAATTAAGAATGATGGCTTTAATGTATGATTTGGCACAGCCTAAGTCCCACATCTACAGCAGAGACCATAGAGAGAATACGTGAGAAGTGGAAAATATTCCGGTTAAGGCAAACCAGAACTGAATTTTCATTCAAATATCTAAATGAAATCATGTCGTGCACTTGGAAAGCTCTACCGTTAAAGCAGCAGCCTGCAATCTGAATGATCGGATGGACGGCACGGATGATAACGTAGAGACAAAAAATCGAGATGTTAAAAAAACAATTGTCTCTAAAAAGCATTCACCTCCTAGGATGTTCTTACATTTTATTGTTGTACGCAATTGAATTACATTTGGCTTTTTTTAATGCTCAAGTCAAGTCAAGTTGGGGAGCATGTACTGGTACAGTGCGTTGCTGCACCCAATACACGTCGAAACAACTCAGGATCCGGTTGGCAACCCCCCAGGCAGACACGCGGCCCAGTCCCACCCTCCGGAAATGACCCTCTATCTGCCGCAGCCAGGTGTTACGTGGGCAACCCCTTGGCTTGGTCCAGCCACTTGGGTCCCCAACAATGAGGATCTTATGAGTCGGAGCACCCTCGGGGAAATGTGCCACATGGCGTGCCGTAACTGACTCTCCCTCACAATGCAGGTAATGTGCCTCATTCGGGACTCCATGAGCAACTGCTCATTTGACACAAAGTCAAACCAACGGTACCCAAGGATTTTCTGGAGAGACACAGTACCAAAGACGTCCAGTCTTCATCTCCGGTCACTGGATAGCGTCCATGTCTCACAACCATATAGTAAGACAGGAAGCACCAGGACTCTAAAGACTATTTTTTGATGCTGATCAACAGAAAATAAATCTTTAATTTTCAAGTAAAAACAGATCTCTGCAATGTGGTGTAAATTAATTCAAAATATAAAGCACAACATAGTTGACTGCATAAGTACTCAGCCCCTTCAAGTCTGTATTTAGTCAATGCACATTTGTCAGCCTTGAGTCCGTGTACACAAGTCTGTCTCTTTCAATCTGTTTGTCAGCTTAGCACATCTAGACATTGTCATTTTTCCACATTACTCTTTGCAAAACTGCTTCAGCTCTGGCAGGTGTCATGGGGATCATGCTGCAAATTCTCAACTAGACTGTGATCTGGACTCTGACGTGGCCACTTCAAAACATTCACAATTCTGTTTTTAAGCGATTCCTGTGTAGCTTTGTGTGATGAGTGGTCCGTGGCGCAGTGCAGTTTTTAAATAATCACGTCCCCTGAAGTGCAGACTCCCGATTGGGTGTATGTGTGAGCGCACTTCGCTGATCGCGCATTCATGTGCAAATACGCATCGGCACCCAATCAAGCAGGATTAAAAAGGAGCCTGTACGGCAGAGAGGTGGACAGAGAGAAAAAAGAAACAGAAAAGAAAGACACAGAGGTTTAAAGGAAGGGAGAGAAGGGCAGAAACTAGATGGAGCCGGTGTGACACAGAAGGGAAGCGTGAGTGAAGGTAAAAGAATGACACATTTATTCATTTAAATTTAAATCGACAACACAATACAGTTTGCAGAAAGTGAAGAAATCCGGATCATTTCTAAATACCCTTTACACCTATGGAGATGCTAAACTGGGCATCCTTAACGAAGCACTGACCGAGGATGAGCTCATCTCCCACATAAAGCACAATGAGTAGATCAGAGATCCACCTCTAATTGATTAAGGCAAGGAGAATTGCTTCAAAGCCACGCTGATAATCCGAGGCCAGACTTAACAGCCTTTAGATCAAATGAAGAAGTAAATATTCTACTGCGCTGCCTCCGAAGACAAACTTCCTGTCATCTGCATCGTCTGTGATTTCCCAGGTTTCCCTGTTAGAATTGAAAGAATACAAAGGGGGGACTCTGGTGGGACTGATATTTCTTTATCTTCTGGGAGGTGTTGGGTGTACTACATACGATATTGCTTGTTTTACATCTGTGCTGAATTAATGAGATGTTTTCATATTATCATGGTTTAACAGTTGCTCATCAGAGATTTGTTGGACACTGGTGTAATTTTGCTTGATGTTATGAAAGGAGGAGACTTTTTTTCTTAAAAGATTTACATACTGTCATGCCACCTTGGTCTTATTTGATTTAGGAAAGTCAAGACTCAAACAGGTTACTGAATGCAATGCACATTTTTTATTACTCAACCCAACAACTCAACAAAATCACCCATCACTCCCAGAGGCCCCATATGTCCTGTCTGAAAGCATCATGGGAACTATAGCACTTATCATGTATTTATACACAATTTATATATATATATATATATATATGTAGCGCCCTGCTGGTTGGGTATGGTAGTAAACTCAGAGGTGTTTACTTGACGCTGAGTGCGCGCGCGATTTTCGGCGCTGCGTTCGAGCGGGAAGGGAACTCGCGCGCCAAGCAGGTTCACACCTGTCCTGTCGAAGAGGAAAACGTGGCTACACAGTCGCGCGCTCTCCCTTTTTAAGCGATACAGAGCTCGGTGATAAAGACTTTTTGGAGGACCGCCACAGCTGCATTCCGAGAGACATGATTTATCCCAGAAGGAGAAAATGCAAATAAACAGTGTCAGAAATATCACAGGAGGCAACAACTAATCAGGGAACGCAAATAAATCCTGCATCAAGACGAAGCTGCTGGCGTCATCCCAGACTGAGCTGTGAGATTCCTGTGTTTAACCAAGGAGGAAAGTGAGAAGTGTGGGGAAAAGTTCTGGAAGGACACCGTGAGTACACGTGAAGTTATGTCCTGCATATGAGCTCCAACTAAGCGCGCCAACGATTTTTTTTATATATATATATATATACCTATATATTTATTTTTGATTTCTATGTGTGAACCTTACTTGTGCTGAAACTCAGACAAATTTAAGTTGAACTGTGATAATATCCAGTAAGCGGTGTGTTTATATAAATGTGTTTTATGTTTTTTTTGTTTGTTTGTTTGTTTGTTGTTTTCTATCCATGATTGTGTGAAGTGCTTACATGGTGGTTGCATTCAAATAATTAATACAAAGGAGTGAGTGTTTATAAATTAATTCTTTGAAAGTGTAACAATTATAAATAATAATTGTTTTCATTGGACCCATTGGTTATTAAAATTTATTAGGAGGTGTTTAATATGGATCCCACCAGTGAAATTTCATCCTATGTCATAGGTAATTATGGTGGGAGGGCTACATATATATATATATATATATATACACACACATCTGCGGTGAGCTGGCACCCTGCCTGGGGTTTGTTTCCTGCCTTGCGCCCTGTGTTGGCTGAGATTGGCTCCAGCAGACCCCCATGACCCTGTAGGTAGGATATATATACACATCTCACCACATCTCCCCCCTTTTGAGAAATACCCTTGTAGCTTAACATACTAGCAAATATATATATTTTAGTTTAGGACATAACAAGGTCTCCTTTCTTTTGTGGAGACAAACATGTATAACATAACTATTCACAATATCGCGCAGGGGGTTTGATTACACTTCCCCGGGAAGTGACTTTAAACTCTTTTGAAAGTCCCTGTGGAGTATTCCCAACATTTGGGGCAGGCAAAGAATTTTCCAATGATGTAGATGTAGCAGATGAACCAAGATCCTCCTGAGGGTGAGGTAGGCTACCTTCATCTTGTCTGCTGCTGTCAGTGGCCACCACTGGTACTGACTGAAGGTGATGTCTGTTACGGCGCAGTACTGAGCCATTGCCTGTTTGCACCAAATATGAGCGTGGCTCATTAGTTGAGCTTATGACAGTTCTTGGTGTTTGCCAACCCTTTTCTCTATCCAATGTAAGAAGCACCTTCTCCCCTTGTTGCAAAGCAGGGAGCATGTGTGCTGAATGTCTTTTATCAAAAAAAACCTTATAGTCTGCTTTAGCCTTAGAGTCCTTTTCAGTTATCACTTTAAAAAGAAAGATGTGTGGTTGAAGTTTTCCCTCTATTACTGGGACCCTTGTACGTATTTGCCTTCCCAGCATCAACTGGGCAGGACTTGTCCCTGTAGCTATAGTAGGGGTAGCTCTATAGTTTAAAAGGGCCAAGTAGGGGTCTGGTTGCTTCAAAATGTGTTTGGCAGTCCCCACAGCTCTCTCAGCTGCATTTGCCTGTGGAATTTGAGGGCTACATGTGGTATGTTTGATACCCCAATCTAAACAAAACTGAGCAAATTCCATGGAACTGAACTGAGTATTATTGTCTGTAAAAAGTTCCAGTGGAATTCCCCATCTTGCAAACATGGTCTTAAGTCTGGCAATGATGTGCTGACTTGTAGTTGATAGTGGCTGTGCTATTTCTATATCTCTTGAATAATAATCCACCACCACTAGATAATCCTTTCCGGAGAGCTCACACAAGTCTGTCCCTATCTTATACCAGGGTCCTGGTGGTAAAGTGCTAGGTATCCTCTGAGTAGGCTTATGTTCTTTGCAAAAGTTACAGCTTGACACCTTTCCACGAATCTCTACGATCTAAAATTTGTTCTCTAAGAGCAACTGGAATGACAATCCTGTCCTCTGTGATATTTTGGCTTTATAGTGCCCGACCCGGCACAGACTTACACGGAGGCACGTGTCAAAGGAACAGAAATCTTTTATTTTTCTTCAGCCGTGGGGTACGCCTTCGCTGTGTCCCACAGGCCCAACACAGTACCAAACACAAATACGTCACCGACCACACTCTTCCTCTGGCACCACCAACACTCCTTCCAGGTAAACTTGTTCTGGCCCTGAGTGGTGGTTGCTGGCTCCTTTTATGGCCCTCCCGGAAGTGCTCCTGGTGCTTGCTCACCTGTTCCCAATCACAGTCCCGGGTGGGGCCGATAATTAGACCAGCTGGGCTCAACGATCTCTGCCACGCCCCCTGGCAGCCATCCCAGGTCCCCGCAGGGTTGGGGAGAACTCCATCTCCCATGAAACCCTGCGGGAAACTGAGGCATCATCGTCAACCAGAGAGGCTGCGACCAAGCGTCCCGGGGGAGGTACTGAGGAGCATAAGAAGAAGGGGCGTCCTGGCCGGGCATGTGACCCGGCCACCCGCCACACCTCATACAAAAGTAAGCCCTCAGCTTCAGTTAAAGATGCCCTTACCGCATGAAGCCTTTGCAGCTTATAAGGCACATGACGAGGCCAACCAATGCTGAGAAACTCTTTTACCTTGCATAATTCAGAGTCTTTCTCTGTAGCTTCCTTAATTATTTTTAGCTTTGGTTCCAACACTGGCCTGGACTTCATCACCGACTCAACATAGGCCTGTACCTCTACCTCTGTATTGGGGTATTCCTTATCACGCACTGGATTACGTGACAATGTATCAGCCACCACAAGTAACTTTCCTGGAACATGCTCAGCTTTTACATTAAATCTCATCAAACGCATCAGGAAACGTTGACATCTCACGGGTGTTTTATCAAGATCACATGTGTTGATTAATGGGATTAAGGGTTTATGATCTGTTTGCAGAATGAACTCTCTTAACCCATGGAGGTAACAGGCAAACCTCTTGCATGCCCATGCTGCCACAAGACATTCCTTTTCGATTTGTGAGTATCGCTGCTCTGCCGTTGTAAATGTTCTAGAGAAAATGCCACAGGCTGTGCGCTGTCTCCATGTATTTGCAGCAATGCAGCTCCTAAGCCATAGCTGCTAGCATCAGCTTACACAATTGTGGGCCTCTGCAGATCATAATAGGCTCATATTGGTGTGGATGATAATATTTCTTTGACCCGTTCAAATGCTTGCTGTTGTGGTGCGTCCCATACCCACACTGCGTCTTTCTTCAGTAACTCTGTTAGGGGATGAATCTCTGTTGAAAGACCCGGCACGAACTTACCCAGATAGTTTGCCTAAGTTGTGAAATGTCTACTGGGTTTGGCATATCAGTGATTGCTTTTATTTTGTTAGGATCAGGTTTCACCCCTCTTTGCTAATAACGTGCCCAAAGAATCGCAGTTCACTCTTACTGAACTGACATTTGTCTCTGTTAAGCTTCAGTCCCGACTTCTGTATTGTTCTCAAGACTGCATCTAGATTTTTAACATCTTCTGCTTGGTCTTTACCATATATTAAAATATCATCCATAATAACGTCTGTATCTGTGCGATCTCGCAACAGTTTTCTCATTTCTCGTTGAAATATTTCAGGTGCTGAGGAGATTCCAAATGGTAAATGCCTGAAACAAAACCTGCCTTTGGGAGTTATAAATGTAGTTAACATTGCACTCTTGAGGTCCAACTGGGTTTGCCAAAAACCAGAGAATGCGTCAAGAGTGGAAAAGACACTAGCAGGACACTAGCAGGAGTAAGTCTCGGTGCTATATCCTCTAGTGTTGGCAAGATAAACTTCTCCCTCTTACCAGCTTTTTTAGGTGGTTGAGATCTACACAAATTCTTATCTTGGCATTCTTTTTCATTACTGGAACCATGGGAGTACACCATTCAGTGGGCTCAGATACTTCACATATTATCCCAATTGACTACATACATTTCAATTCCTCATCCACCTTCTCTGCTTGGTGTGGCTAAGCTGTATGGCTGCACATTACTCTTTAGTTCTATCTTAACTGGCTTACAGTTTAAAAGACCTATTTCCCCAAAAACACATGCATGGACTTGGTCAACTCTAATAACTAACCACATACTGTATGCTGCACTTCTACTTAAAAGGTTTTTAGCATATTCTTCATCCACTACAAAAATACAAAGCTTGTACTTTGCTCCTTTTTTTCTCAGTTTCTGCAAATAAATTTCCAACTGTTTTTACTGCCCCACTTGGACTTGGGGATTACTGATGTTTTAACTAAAGGAGGGCGGTTTGGGAGAGCCACATATGTGCTACGTGACATAAGTGTGATATCTGCTCCAGTATCATTCTTAAAAGTTACTACTTTACCACACACTGGGAGTTTTACTTGCCAGTGGCTCTCAGAATCAGGTTCCTCCACACTCCCCAAGACAAACGGCTCATTATCGCTGTCTTTCACCACAACTGCTCTAACTGTCTTACTTTTACAAACAACAGCAAGGTGTCCCATTTTATTACACTTACGACAGTTCTTATTATAAGCTGGACAGTCTCTCGGGCCATGCAGTCTGTTGCACCTTGAACAGTGTGTTTTCTCCGTCTGCGTTTGCTCTTGCTGTGCCTTCTTGCCGTACTATTTTTTTCTTCCAGGATGCCGTTTTCCTCCTCTGTGCTGCACCATTAGCTCTTCAGCGTCTGCATCTGTTATTGTGGTGTTCTGCTTTGTAACAAGCTCCGACTGGCATACAATTTTACCCGCTCAACCCAAGGTTAAATCGCTTTCCATCTGTAGTTTCCATGAGACTTCTCGGTCCACAATTCCTATCACGACTCTGTCTCTAATTTGCTGCTCTTCCATACTGCCAAACTTGCAATATACAGCAAGCTCTTGTCTTCTGTCAAACGCTTCAACCGTCTCCTCTGGCTTTTGCGAACGCTGATGAAAACAGCTCTTTCATAAATCACATTTCTGCATGGAATAAAATGTTCATTGAATTTTTCTACCACGTCTTCAAAATTATTGGCATTCGTCCCCACTTGGAAAGTGACCACGCCAAATATTGCCTCAACTTATTTTCCCATAGCATAAATTAAGGCATTTACTTGCACTTCACCATCTTCTTTGTTGAGTTTTGTGGCAAGGTGCATTAAACTTTGACATTTTGTTTTTTCTTCTTGCGTTCTTCAAGGAGGTTTTTGTTGCTGTCTTTAATTCAAGACCACTTCTGAAACCATGTCATGCCACCTCGGTCTTACTTGATTAAAGAAAGTCAAGACTCAAATTGGTTACTGAATGCAATGCACGTTTTTTATTACTAAATCCAACAACTCAACAAAATCACCCATCACTCCCACAGTCCCCATATGTCCTGTCCGAAAGCATCATGGGAACTGTAGTGCTTATCATCTAATTATATACAATGTATATATATATATATATATATATAGTGACAGATAGAGGGCGCTATCATCCTCTTGAACCCTCGGACAATACGTCAGACACCAGGTAAAAGTCCAAATATATGACTTTTTATTAATACACAGTGCACAAAGCACCCTCCTCTCCACAATACTCATTAAATAATCAATACAATCAATAATCACAATCAACAACAACATTTATTTATATAGCATGTTTTCATACAAAAAAATGTAGCTCAAAGTGCTTTACAAAATGAAGAATAGAAAAATAGAAGACACAATAAAAAATAAACATAAGTCAACATTAACTAACATAGAATAAGTAAGGTCCGATGGCCAGGGTGGACAGAAAAAACAAAAAAAAAACTCCAGAGGCTGGAGAAAAAAAAATAAAATCTGTAGGGATTCCAGACCAAGAGACCGCCCAGTCCCCTCTGGGCAATCTACCTAACATAAATCAAACAGTCCTCTTTGTATTTAGGGTTTTCATGGAAGGACTTGATGATGATGATCACGTAGACTTCTGGCTTTCAGTCCATCAATGCTTCACATCTAAATGTATACATGTATAAATGTATAAATATAAATATAAATATTTATATAAATAAATAAATATATAAATATGTATATTTATACATTTATAAATGTATAAATGTATTGACGCGTTGCCACCCTTCCACCCAGCTCAGCTCCTCGTCTGGTATCTTTCCCAGTCTTTTATAGGCCCTGACCCGGAAGTGTTTCGATCCTTCAGTCCATGTGACCTCCTATCACTTCCGGGTCAGATAAAAAGTCCTCTTCTTAATTCCAGGAAGTACAGTACGTCATTCCCTCTGTCGCCTTGACTAAGACGTACTTCCAGGTTATAGGTGAAACCAACATCTTTGTGTCTTCCTGCAGCGTCCCCTGGAGGTCCCCATGGTATCAAGCAGGGCTGTGATGAAAAACTCCATTGTCCTTGATGCCCTGCTGGAACTCAGGGCACCTCAATGTTGCATGCAGGGCACCACCTGGCGGCCCGGAGGCATTGGCCAGGATGAAAGGCCGGCCATGTCCCACAATATATATATATATATATATATATATATATATATATATATATATATATACACATCTCACCACACATACCATTTTTTATATATTTTTTTTTACTTTTATTTACCATGTCCCCAGTTTTTTGCTTTTTTTTAACTGTTAGCAGTTCTACGGTATGTGTGCTATAACTGAATTGTTCCTTTTCCCTGATTAATTGCCCTTGTGTTTTGCCTTAATCACTGCCTTTGGCCATTATTTCAGTAGTATTTCTGGTGGTGGGATCAAAGTATGGCTAAAAGCAATACCTCTCAGTAGAACAAAGCAATCATTTCTCACTTCCTCTCTAAATGTTAGAACACATTTGCGGTAAATCCTTAGTTTACGTGGTTACACACTCACAGTTTCCTTTCACAGGTCATGATTACACCACCAGCAAATGACCAGTAAAACCGCTTCTGTTAATGGTGTGCTAAATGGTCTTGTTTATACAGTTTTACAATTAACTGGACCATATAGTTTGTACTTTTAAGTAATGGTGTAACAGAATCATATTATTTAAATATCTGCAACAGCTTGAATGTTCATTAATTTGTTGGCAGCTTTTGCCTGCTTTAAAATAAATTCATTGGTTCAGATTATTCATATGATTTCTGAAAAGTTAATTATCAAGTCATAGGCAATCATTCAGAAATATGTGCGGTTACAGGCACAGAACCAAGTCTCACCTCTCCAGTGGTGTCTTCCAGATAATATCTCAGCTCCTTCCATGGAATGAGCAGAAGAGAGAATGCAGGAATGGAAGTGGGCAGGAGAAGATCTGAACTAACACTCAGTCTGAAGAAATACAACAGTCATTACTCAAAACAGTACTGTTAGAGGATTTTGCAATTTATGATGGGAAACTGCACAAAGGGTATCAATTTTCAAACTGCAAGTAGGTCAGGAAACAATATTGGATAGAAAAGAATCAACCAAACAATGTTTTTTTTATTTCTTAAGTAGGAACAGATGCGGTATAATTAGCGGCAGGATCCAAAACTGAAACACTGAGACTTAGTTCAGTCCAGACAGGATGCTGGAATAGCAGCTTCAGGAATAAAAGTGTCTAAACTGGGGAATCTCCAAGGACAAGACACAGGAACAAAAGCATCCAAAACCAAAATATCTTGACAGGAGTTCCCTGCTGGACGAGGCACGGCGGCCCAGGCAAGAATTGAAATTTACGAACAAGATCCAAAGATTAAGAGGCATTGTCAGAAACTAAAATGTCTGATTTGGGAACCAAAAAGCTTTGGCAGAAATTAAGAATGAATCAGGAATATGTTTGTGATTCACTTTACAAAAAAGGGAGTAGCGTTTGAATAAATCTTCCTTTAAAATGAGGACTTCTGAAAATCTGATCTGATACTGTGGTGATTAGAGTTCACTGACAAACTCCTGAAGCTTACTGACAAGACTCGTGTGGCACTGAAAATTAAATATATTGTCAAGTTTCGGTCACAAAGTTGCACAGGAGAGTTCAAGGAGTAGAAACTTTATTGCTGCTCGGCCAGATACAAACACAAGTCTCTTACAGAGGCGAACCGGCATCACAGGGAACAGCTGTCAAATATGACGCATCGGCTCTGACTCCTGCTCAAAAGAACACAAAATCTTCTTCATCAAGGGTGATCCAGTGGGTAGGTAGCAGCGGCCAGAGTGGAGGGAGTCTGGGGAAAGAGAGACAGGAGAATGAGAGACCTCTGGATGGCCATGGCTCGATCTTTTAAATGTTTGTAGCCCCATGCGGGGAGCAAGTCGGCAGCTGATCCCACAAAGATGTACTGATAGAGTGTGTTTCTTTTCTATTGAAAAACTGTTTAAGAGGGGGTATCTGAAGTGGCAGCGGTCACAACATGTATACTTGTATATGCTGAATATGCTGCAGTTTTCTAAGGCTGTAGCAGTGACTTAAATTTATAAATAAAAAAATGCTGTTAAAATCCATAACAGAACCTTTAATTCTACCTGGGAAAAGAGAAGCTACTGTAGCTACTGATTTGAGTACTTATAGTTGAGCCTGCAAGGGCTTGCTTCGCTCATTTGGCACTACCTTGCCAGATCTGACAGCCTTGAAATGTATGTTATGTTAAAAAAAATTTTCTTGGTGTCTTTGTTTTTAGGCCTGTTCTTGGCATTATTTGGGGCACTCATTCAGAAAATTGCATTGGATAGACAGCATCAGCTCTAGTTTCTTAGATATGATTAAATTTATAAAATTTCAGCACAAGGCCATTTCTTTAGTCTTGGAAAAGATAAATTACCAAGAACATCAATGGGTATTTTGTGTAGACTGGAAGATGGTTAATTTTCTTCTTGGTCAACAAAGTGGCTACACAAGGTATCCTTGCTTTTTATGCCTTTGGGATAGTAAAGCCAAACATGGACATTGGGCAAGAAAAGATTGGCCTCCAAGGGAATATATGGTGGTTGGAGAACAAAATGTAATCAATGAACTTTTGATAGCATGAGACAGAATTTTACTGCCACCTCTACATACAAAGCTAGGCGTGATGAAAAATTTGTAAAGGCTTTGAATAAAGACAGCTCGTGTACTGAATCCATAACGCATAAGTTACCTGGACTTACCGTGGAAAAACTGAAGGCAGGAATTTTCGATGGTCCACAGATCAGGCGACTAAATGACCCATATTAAATAGCATAAATGAATGAAATCGAATCATATGCCTGGTCTTCATTTGTTCTTGTTGTGAAACACTTTCATGGCAACAAGAAGGCAGACAACTACACACAATTAGTCGAGGATACGTTCTTGTATATCAACAGGCTTGGCTGTAACATGAGTGTTAATGTCCATTATCTGCACAGTCACTTAGATCGCTTTGCAGAGAACCTTGGTGACTTAAGCGAAATGCAAAGTGAAAGATTTCACCAAGATATAAAAACAATGGAAGCTAGATACCAAGGAAGATGGGATGCACACATGATGGCAGACTATTGTTGGAATCTTATGTGGGATTGTCCTGGCCAATCCCACTCTTAGAAGTCTTACAAAAGGAGCTTCTTGTGTGTTGAATGATTGGAAAGTTTGTATCATAAATCTGTGCATGTTGTACATTTTTCTTTTAATATTTAATATGTTTCTTTCATGCTTAAAGCATATTAATTTAAACACTACATTAAAATATACTGATTTTTTTATGGACATGCCAAGTGAAGAATGGTATATGGCAAATGTTCTGTATCTCAAACACTAGAGCTGATTGGGGGAAAACTGGGACCATTTTTGGAATCAGCAGGTCAGATATACCCAGAAACTGGTCTAACATTTGAGGCACCAAAATGTGTGTTGGTCAGTGTTATGTGAGACTGATATAATCTTGGACTTAACACAATCTATTCTAAAAGGTTAGTATTACAAATTTTGCATTCGTCGTTTTTCATAAGCTATGCAGCACTGCTCCCTCCTTCTCCCTCAGCCTTCATGTTTGCTTTGTACTTGCTAATTAAAAATGTTCACTCTTTCTGTTGTGTCTTGCAATATCTGAACTATAATAACATTTGAAAAAAATGTGCCATTGAAGTAAAATAAATAATACTTTTGCTTCACAGAAATAGCAGATTAAAAATGTTCTCTGATGTACTGATGTACAGTGCCACTACCGCACAGTACTGCACACGTGTATCTATGGCATGTGGAGTGTTGAATAAAGTGTACTGAAAGAGAAGGAATCTGAATACTTTCTGTATCCACTGTATCTATAAAAAGAGATCAAAAATACATTGAAGCCCAGGACATTAATTGGAAAAAAGGAAATACAATTTTATATTGGAAAACATAAATAATTACAGAAAAAAATGAAGAAAAAATAAGTCTCATCCCTCAGAGATAGGGTGCACAGACATCCAGGAGATGCTCAGACTAAAGCCTCTGACCCTCCGCATCGAGAGTAGCCAACTGAGATGGCTCAGGCATGATTTACGAATGTCTCCCTATGAGGAAACTAAGGGGTTTGCGGGGATAATAATATCCCCAAGATGGACTGGAAATGTTTTGGGAACCAACAGTAGGTTGACAAGCATATTTGGGAAAAAGTACGTGTGGACCTCACTGCTAGAATTGTTGCCCCCAAGACCCAGTTTCGCATAATGTCCATCCATCCATCCATCCATCCTCTTCCGCTTATCAGGGGTTGGGTCGCAGCTTAAGCAGAGAGGCCCAGACTTCCCTCTCCCCGGCCACTTCTTCCAGCTCTTCCGGGAGAATCCCAAGGCGTTCCCAGGCCAGCTGGAAGACATAGTCCCTCCAGCGTTTCCTGGGTCTTCCCCGGGGCCTCCTCCCGGTTGGACGTGCCCGGAACACCTCGCCAGGGAGGCATCCAGGAGGCATCCTGATCAGATGCCCAAGCCACCTCATTTGACTCCTCTCCATGCGGAGGAGTAGCGGCTTTACTCTGAGCCCCTCCCGGATGAGAGCTTCTCACTCTATCTTTAAGGGAAAGCCCAGACACCCTGCGGAGGAAACTCATTTCAGCTGCTTGTATTCGTGATCTCGTTCTTTCGGTCACTACCCATAGCTCATGACCATAGGTGAGGGTAGGAACGTAGATCGACTGGTAAATTGAGAGCTTTGCCTTACAGCTCAGCTCTTTTTTCACCACGACAGACCGATGCAGAGCCCGCATCACTGCGGATGCCGCACCGATCCGCCTGTCAATCTCACGGTCCATTCTTCCCTCACTCGTGAACAAGACCCCGAGATACTTGAACTCCTCTACTTGGGGCAGGATCTCACTCCCAACCCTGAGAGGGCACTCCACCCTTTTCCGGCTGAGGTGTTGAAAAGTATGAATGAATGAATGAATGAAGTGACATCTATAGAAATCCAAAAACATAAACCTAGAACAAAGTACAAAGTTGTATAAACAAAAAGAAAATAATACCAATGATCTAGGAGCATGAAAACAAAATTGTTGTATGAAATTTGATGAAAGGAACATGCACTAGTCAAAATGATGCCGTCAATGAATAAAATGAAGGAAATTTTACAATACGGAATTCTCCTTCATTGTTTACGGTTCTAATGAAATTCAGGCCAAGGTTGACATCATTGAACATAGTTCTTTCAAATATCTAACAACACGTTTTAAGGATCACCTCTTCATCAGAATGTCAATACAAAAAGAATTAGAGCTAAATATTAAATGTATTAAGAAAACCTGAGAAAAAATAGAAAATTAAGTACACCTGGGAGTATCTGTAAGCCTAATTGTTTGCAAACTAGAAGGGATGAAAACAAATTCTGTAGTGATCTTCGTAGGATTTTCAGCTTTCATGAGAGTTATATAAGAGACAATCATAAGTTATCCTGGATCTGAAATGGTGAGAATCGTAGCTCATTCTCCAATTAGAATAAGTGGTCTCTTTCAGGATCAATTCAAGAATTAATATTCAACACAACAGGACCAGGTGCATCCTTTGGATTGTACTGTACATTCCAGCAAAGACAGCACATTATGCTGCTAGTTTCAATCTCACTATCAAAATTACCGTCATGCTGACATGTGAAGTAGCGTAAATTATGACTCAATAATCATCCAGTAAATTAAATTACATTAAGGTGTATAAATTACATCCTCAGACAAGCTAAAAAAATAATGAAAGAACAACTGGATTTTGTAAATTTAGTATGACCTTGGAAGCCCAGTGATGAATAACCTGAAAGTGTTGCCTTGCTAGTGGAAACCTTTAACCTTTCAACTGGGCCTTAGAGAGTTCCTGTGTCACACAGGAACAAAAGCAGGATAATTCACCACATTTTGAGTTGATTTAAGAATTAATTCCAGAATAAATGTCAAGGAAGGGCAGCACGGTGGTGTAGTGGTAGCGCTGCTGCCTCGCAGTAAGGAGACCCGGGTTTGCTTCCCGGGTCCTCCCTGCATGGAGTTTGCATGTTCTCCCCGTGTCTGCGTGGGTTTCCTCCCACAGTCCAAAGACATGCAGGTTAGGTGCATTGGCGATCCTAAATTGTCCCTAGTGTGTGCTTGGTGTGTGGGTGTGGGTGTCCTGCGGTGGGCTGGCGCCCTGCCTGGGGATTTGTTCCTGCCTGGCACCCTGTTCTGGCTAGGATTGGCTCCAGCGGACCCCCGTGACCCTGTGTTAGCATATAGTGGGTTGGGTAATGACTGACTGACTGACTAAATGTCAAGGAACAACTTCAAATAAGTGGAAGTGGCGCTGAAACCAATAGAACACCTTTGGGATGAAGTAGAAAGGGAGAGTCATAGCATGAATGTGCAACTGACAAATCTGCAGAATGTAAGGAACAGAACAACAAAGGAACGTTTCCAATTGACGTCACTAAGGAATGAGGCTGTTTTGGGAGTAAAGGAAGACCCTACTTAGTGTTAACAGAGTTGTCCTAATAATTTGTTTAGTGAGTGAACGAAGCAACCTATGAAGAGGGTAACTTAAGTTGAAATGCTCAGAATTTACTGCTTAATCACACTTACTTTAATAATGAAAAAGTAGAAGTAATAGAGATATTGTCATGAACACAGGAGTTCAGTGAAATTCTTGCTTGAATGTCTGCCCAACATGCAACATTTTGCCAGCAGCGGTACACAATTCCAGCACATTCTGGCTCAACTGTTGGTTCTGATTAGTGTGACCTGTAGAAGGGTCACAATAGGCAACCTGTTGGTAAAAGAATGAATAATTAAACAAGCAGTGTAAAATATAAATAGACATTACACAATGTATGACTCTGAGCCAGTCAAAACATCACATGCAATAGCAGAAATAAAATAAGCAATGAATGTCAACAAATATATTACATTAAAAAGAATTTGTATATGTTAAGACAATTCTGTAAGAAAAATGCAGCCAGGGTAAAAATGATTAAATACTGTACATTATTTTCACAGAAAACTGCCTAAGGCGGGTGATACGGATTTAGAGGCCAGAAGTTTTCAATTACAATTTAAAGGGATAGCTATCAAATGTATTCATGCAGAAGAATGTTGAATATTCATTTAGGAAGAAAAAGGTCGAAAGAAATCAAAATACATTTTTTTTTTTTCTGTAAATAATTAAACAAGTCAGTAGGTTGCAATGAAGACAGTATTTGTTAGGACACTTTGAACTGCAAAAACAAATTAAAACAATCACATTAGCTAAATGAAATTAATAAATAAACGCAGGAAAAGGGACATAATTAGCCCTGCATTAAAAAGTCTACAGAGGCTGGAGGTGGTGGAGCAATTGGGGTCAAGTTTCTTTAGGTTGTGTTATTATCTTACAATTAAATTATTTCATAACCACAAACCTCCCAAGAACTATAAGCGTCAATTTAGTTACAAAAGCTGGACAAAGGCGTTACGTTTCTTAATAAATTGCTCTTTTTAAATACCATACTAAGTAAAATAATTATGTTGCTTAAAATTTGACATTAGTCACAGTGAAAGATCGGTGTGGTTTCAAAGGGGGGCTTCAGTATACTGGATGTGTGCCTACATGTCAAGTCAGCGAGGCACTGACAAGCAGAACGAAGATCTTGGGTTTGATTTCTTTATTTTCAATGAACCTCAAGAGACTGTCACTCATTGCCTATCCACAATGAAACATCAATCCTGGGCCTATTTAATTTACAGTAGGTTATTTTAATTGTTATACATTTAATCTTTTCAGGTTGGTGTATGAATGAAAATTAAGCATACCAGTTCACTGTGACTTCTTATGGTCATGTTGTCCATACCGGCCATCTTGGGTGTAAAACCATCTGACCATTAATATAACATTACATACTCAAACATGCATAATCCCTTTCAGGGTTGCAGGGTTGGGCAGATTGGATCCATCATTGGGTGAATTCACTCATACACCCACAAGAGGTATTCAGAATTGCCAATAAACCAAATCTGCTTGTTTCTCACGACGTGGGAAGAAAACCAATAGACACAGACAGATCATGCAGACTCCATACAGGCAACAAGCTGGCACAGGTGTCAAATCTAACATGCTGGATCCATCAAGTAGCAAACTTAAAGTTTACCACTGGATGCCCAGAGAAAGCCCAGGACTTCTGGAACAATGAGCAAAAGCAAGGATAGAGTTACTTGGCCTCAGTACTAGAAGCCATGTTTGTAGAAAACCAAAGACAGCATTTGACCCCGAGAATCAGATACCAGCTGTAAAGCCTGGTGGTTAGAAGTGTTATGGTTTGGCATTGCTTTGCTGCATCACATCTTCAGCAGGCTGACCATCATAGAATTCACTAACATTTTTTTCATTATACCAGAAGGTGCATGAGGATAATTTGAAACCATCTGTCAGAAGATTGAAGGTCCACTGACAATGGACAATGACCATACACATAAATCTAGTAAATCTACCAAGAAATACCAGAAAAGAAAGAAATGGAAGGTTCTGGAATAGCCAATTCAATGTCCGAACTTAAGATAGCATGGGGTTGGGGCGGTAGAAATAGGCTTGTGCATGCAAGACATCCCTCAAACATCACACAGCTGAAGAATTCTGCATGGAGGAGTGGGAAAAGCATTCTGCCAGTGGACAGTTATAAAATTTGACGTGTTTTAATTATTTGATTTAATAAAATACAAAAACTTAAAAAAATGCAAATCTTGTTGCGTTTAGTTTTCTGTAATCCATACAAAATCTCCAGTCCCGTTTTGACTGACGGGTAGACACTGACTGCTAACATCTCCTGGATCACCTGAGACGGGTAGACATTTAGCGCAAAGGCCGACTTGGGGTTTGATGGGGGCAATGCCAGCTATTAGAGCCAAAACTGGATTTAATTTTTTTCACTGACGGGTATGAATAAATTATTGAAAAATGTTTTTTTTTTAACTGCATCACCTTTATCTAAAGATACTGTTTAAATGAAGATCAAACCTGGAAATGTCAACATCTACTCTCTATATATAAAATCCTAAGCCTAAAAGTGCAACAATGTTTTTATGTCACGTTTTTGTCACGCTTTAATCGTGCTTAAAATCAACATATATATGTTTGGTATCATTCTTTTCAGAATTTATCGAACTTTAATGTGATGTTGTTAGATTTTTAGATTCTTATTCCGTTTTAAGATTATAAACTAAAATATCAAGAACTCACATCCCGCGAGACGAGACTTTGTGCCAAGAGATTTAACCACGCCCGGGCTGGAAATAAAAGACAAAGAGTAGGACAGCTGCAGTACAGGCTTTTAAAGCGCCATGCGAGATGCAGATCACGCAGCAACAGCAGTAAGCCAGCAGCTTATTGAGCAAAGAGGAGGTAAAAAAAAACGTATTTGTTTCCCATTGTATCACCGTCTAAGAGGGGGTTTCAGAGGAGCGGCTGCGTCTCCTTTGGGTGCGTTCAGCCCCCCTCTTCACAACACGAGCAGCAGACTGGCCGCAACTGGGGGTTGGGTGCCAAAGGCACCAGGGGGACTTGCCCCTCTAGTATGTTATAAAAGAAAAAATATTTAATGGGGTGTACTTACTTTTTCACATGATTAAAACAAAGTCAATTGTTTCCACTGGTGAACAGTTGATATTACATGCTAATCACTGTTCTTTTTTAAATCTTTTATTTATAAAATTAACATTAGAGCTTTCTTTTGCACGCTAAATATGTGTTATAAGACTGGATTTTGTGTAATAGTGTGCTGTAATCTTAGACAAAATGCGTTTTCTCACTATAAATATAAAGAAAAAGATTACGATTAAATTATGTATGTTACTGACAATATCAGATACAATTTCAAAATTAAAAGGCATCGTCACTTTCTTTTTTTTTTTTTCTAACCTGGCCACTACTGTATGTGCTGTAAAAAAACTATTTAAATGTGTATTTTAATTTCTCTTTCACTGCTCCTTCTTCTTATTTGAAAAAAAAAAACGTACCATACTCATCTGGCTGTCCCCGAAATAAGTAAAATAAAATCAAGCAATTGCTGTGTACTCTGTAGTTCCTGCTGGGATGTAATTTGAGATGGCATTTAGACTGTTATCTGGGACTGATCAAAAGCTGCCACTTCTGACTTATTGTAATCTTTAGCACATCTCCAGGAGGAACATTTGATTTTGAGCATTCGCCGTTAAATTATCATTTGCATTCAGAGTTACGAGTAGCATTGCATTGCAGCATCTCACTGAAAACAGGCAAACGGTCATAATATGCAAAAATTTGAGTAGAGTGCAGTATATCAGTACAGTGTCAGTTCTTTTATTCTATCTTTATATTTTTAAGAAGCAAAAATGTTCCCATATCATGGCATATTGTGCTAAAAAATAGCACTTTAGAATAAAGCTTTCTTTAATGCTTTTAGAGTATATTGGTAGTGTAATGGTATTTAATTTGAAAACTTCACTCCAAAATACTACATAATGTATACTGTATCTCCTTTTTAGTTAACTAACTTTTGCATCTCACACCCTCATACACCTTTATCGTAAGATCATCTCTTATCTATGATGGAGCATTCGATCAGAAGAAAATATGAAGCTGGTTTTATATTAAACATCGTTAAAGCAGCGAAAGAAATTGGTAACTGCAGTGCTGCAACAAAATTCAATGTGTCTGAGAAACTAAACCACTACACTGTCGGATGTATTTGCAAAAAAAATGTATTCAGAATCATGCAGAAATTACAATTCAGGCAACATATCTTGCACTGCTGACACTGAACCTAGTGTACTACTTATTTGTACATTCGCTATTACATTAAAGCCTTAAGGAGTATTGACCTGAAATAGCAAAACACACTGCTGAAGAATTTTGTTCTGACAGTGCAAATCAAAAAAAGGAAGCCGCACATGCCAATTTTTTTAATTGTTCCGACCTGATTTTCCTGAGGCAAGAGGACAATACTAAAGCCTTCTGGTAAAAAAAAAAAAAAAGGAAACATTTCTGTGGTAATCAGATGACACTCACTGTATATGGATTGGAAATCTATAGATTTACACCAGTAATTTTAAAGGGGAATAAATCAGCGCATTAACGTCTCAGGGGTCCACAGGCATTGCAGAATTAACAAGATGAATTTTTTTTTTAGTCAAGGCATGAGCCCCCAGTCTAAAATGTATCAGAAGGCATACATATTGTATGAAAAGAAACTTTAAGAATTGAGAATGCTGCTGGAGGAGGTTTAGTCCACGAAGCAGTCAATTTATTCTATTTTTATTTATTTATTATTTGCAGAAAAGAGCAAGCTGATTTTGATCTCGATCGTGAAGAGGTGGAAAGACCACAAAGGTTACAAACTTTATTTTAAAGTGCATAGTTCTTTATTTACTTATAGTTTCTTGTAGCACATCTATAATATTGTTATACCCTCTGGGCTATGCATATATTGTGAAAAGCCATTTTTTTCTACACCTAACACCAATAATCATCCAGTGTCTTTCTCTTTACTTTTACTTTTTGTTAGCGGATTCTCTTATTTAGAAATCAAACAGACAAGTAATCAGAATGCTGTAACAATTATACATTATAATCTACTTTTTTTTTGCCTTATTTTTGCTCATTTATGTAAGCTGTATGTGGCTTCCAGGACTGCCCAAGGCCTATGTTTGTTCACATCTGAAGTAAAGTAGAAAAACTTTCAGCAGTTTGTACAAAACAAGTGACATAATAATAATCAAACTAATTAGTTTGCCATTAACTTGTCTGAACCCCTGTTCAGTTCTCAACTGAGGTGCCTTCACTTTCTCTCCATTTCCTCTGGAGACTTGAATTTCCCACAGACGTTCAAAGACTCGATGTGAGTTCACGCGTTTCCTGGTCCCCTAATGAACTGTCATCATATTCAGCAATGGTGTCTACCATGCATTCCCTTGTGTAGGTGTTTCTGTGAATGGTTTGATTTTCTTAAACATTCTGAACAAGTCTATGTAAAATCAAATGTTACCTGTCCGGGGCTCTTTCCTGCCACTGGTCTGATGCTACTAGGATAGGTTCCAGGAACCTCGACTTGATGTTTTTTTGAAAGAAATAAGTGGATAGGACTGGCGAGCGTTTTTGGGCTGAATGGCCTGTTCTCGTCTAGAGTGTCCTAATGTTCAACCTTACAACAAACGTGTAACTCATCAAGTAACTAAAAAACTGCAAGCAGGTTAGCATCACTCTCTGCAATTGGATTTTAGACTTCCTAACTAATGGACCTTAGCATGTACAAATTGGCAGCATCACGTCCTCCAAGCTGAACTTCAACAGCCACTCTCCAGGGCACTTTGCGGAGCCCCGTTCTATACTGGGCTGGGGTTCAAACCAAATATCTTAAACTTGTGATACATCTACTATTATACTGTACTGAAAAATGATTGATATCATATGTGTAATGGTGCTGACAAGTTGCATCAGCATGGGGATGAGCTGCCAACACTATGAGCTGGCATTCCATCATGTAAAAGAGCAGCTTCATAGCCAGCTGCAGGGAACCCTAAAAAAATGGCAAGCCTGCCACTGTCGTAATGAATTCCAGCTGGTGCAGAAACAGCTAGTGGTCCTTTAAAGATAGCAAGCTACCTAAAAAAACAAGGACTCCATTGGCACTCTGCTCCAGTAAGCACTGTAGTGGCCCAACAGTACATTGGTGTCAGGAGCGGAATGTGGAAAAGACCTACAGTACAACTTAGCAATGTGCCGATTACTGTGGAGACCCAAAATGGACTGGCTGGGCTCTTCTTAGAAGTTGCTGGAATGTCTTGAGGCTGAGATCTGTTATCTGGAATGCTGTTTGCAGCATCAGTGTTGGCAGTAAGACAGCTGGGAGAGCACTGCCATTTACAGCTCCACCACCACTTCTACATCTTCTAAGGTTCATTGGCCTGGGTGTGCAGTTGGCAACAGAACTATGGACTCAATGAATGGGGAAAAATGTGCTTGTTACTACCCACAGATGACCAATGTGACACACGACCAGAGGGAAGACTCCAAAGGCAGATCATAGAGGTGTTACAGAGCAGCCATTGAAGGAGAGTCTCAAAGTTGAGATCCCGATCTGAAACAGCATTTGCAGAATCACCTCAGTAAAGGAGCACAGTTAGTAGATACGTCTGCAGCTCCACACAAGGAGAATCACTCACCCACATATAATGTACAGATCACTACCTAGAAATGCATTAAATACCTCTGCTCCACACCATGACAGCATGGCACTCAATGTGCCTGCTGTGCTACCTGGCAGTGAAGTGTCAGAGATGACCACAGTGCAATCGAAGACCACCCCACCATTTTGAGGAGCTTGTTTGTTGCTGCAAGAAGCTGAAAGTGGTTAGTGGGGACAAAGACTTTAAAGAGAGGGTAATGTAACAGCGTTAACTAAATATGCATCAGCCTGGGGATAAGCCTATATCGGTATTAGCAGGCATTCCGTTCTTCAAATGAGCAGCTTCAGAGGAACCTCTAAAAATGGCAAGCCTGCCCAAGTTGCATATAAATTCAAATTAGTGCAAAAACAGTGAGCTGTTCTCCTAAATGAGTGATGTAAACAGCAATAATCTATTAACACTAGAATTACCAGAGCCTAAAAAAAAACTCGTAGATCCGTCCCACCTTAAATCACTTCGCACCACTCCATCAGCGTCTTTTTTCCTTTAAAAGTGTTGATAAGCAGCAAGCAGCCTGCTATCACATCCCCCACCGGTGCACAGTTTTCTCAGCTCAAGTCTGTTTACCTGCGTGTCACTTGCTTAGAGTTGTATAGAGTGAGAAGTCAAGCAAAATGACATCTTTTATAATACTATATCGTTATTTGGAACACTTGCATTTCATGTGTGTTCCGTGTCTACAACAATCTATGTACAGTAAACACATCGTTAAAACAAAAACGTTTTTCATGTTTTAGTAATAACTGACAAAATGTAGACATGAATTGTATAATGTGTGAAGCCTGATTTCCAAATATCAAATAAACACTTTCACAAAATGTACAAATATAACAGAACAAGTGCGCTTCTATTCAAGAATATAACTGCAGAAAAAGAACCCGCGTTAGGGTGCAACATTGACACGCAATTACTATGACCTCTTCGGTGGCACAACGGTATCAACTGTTGACTGGTAATTAAAACTTCATGGCTTCGATCCCGGACAAGTCCGTTTTGAGAAGTAAACTGCTCTTATTCTTACTATTTTAGAATAAAAACATACATTTGATTTCAGTCTGTAACGGCCGGTGTAAATGTATGATACTCGTAAAGGCTTTGTTTTTATTTTTTATTCAGTTTTATTCTCTCAGTCACGTTCACGATCCCACCCCCCCTCGCATTTGACACTGCTGTTTTCACATAAAGACGCGCTATAACTCTGCACTCTACTTGTGACTTAACGCTGTAGGAAGTAAGTAAATAAACCAAGGTAAATAAGTAAATAACATTCAATCTGGCTCTTATACAGTATACAAAGTACAGCTATGGCAGCTTCCACTTGCAGCTATAGACTCTTCCACGCTAGTGTTTAGATCTGAACGGTGCATGTGCCCCAAAAAAAAGTTTACCTGCATTCTTGTACCATTTAACTGCATTCTCGCACTTTTGCCATCGCTGTACTTTGTATAAGTACGCGGGAAGCTCTGCAGTCTACTTGTGACTTTACGCTGTAGGAAGTAAGCAAATAAATTAAGGTAAATAACATTCGATCTAGCTTTTATGTAAGTAACATGGTGAAAAGTCAAAGAAAATGACCCCTTTTATTGGCTAACTAAAAAGATTACAATATGCAAGGTTTCGAGGCAACTCAGGCCCCTTCTTCAGGCAAGATGTAAGTAACATATAAATGTTAATGTTTTGCGCACATGCACCGTCCAGATCTAAACACTAGAGTGGACAGTTGCTTGCGTACTGAAGAATCCATAGCTGCAGGTGGAAGCTGCCGTCGCTGTACTTTGTATATAAGAGCCAGATCGAATGTTATTTACTTATTTACCTTGGTTTATTTACTTACTTCTTTTTGTACTGAACATTGTGCTCTATCATCTGAGATTTTTTTAATGTTTTTATTTTTTCAGTAAAATTGCAAACAAATCCAAAAAACATATATGGCTACTGTATATATCCATTTTAGTAGAATGATATGTGTCTGTGTGTCTGCCTAATCTTATTTTTATATTTTTATTTTATATAAACCTCTCTTTCTTCGTCTTGTAAAGCACTTCGAGTTACATCATTTGTATAAAAACTTGCTATAGAAACAAATGTTGTTGTTGTTGTCTGTGTCTGTCCAGTTACAATGTCTCGGTCATTCCAAAAGATGGCACATCACCAAAATTTTTAATAAGAAAATGAATTGCATTTGCCTTTCCAATAGGTGGCACATCACAAACAATAACACTTCTTTTACGAATTCCATACTAAATGGCATATAACAGACATATGCATTGCATTTGTCATTCCAACAGATGGCGCAACACAAACATTTATTATTAATGAGTTATATTACTATACTACCCTCAATACCTGTCAAAGAGAAGTAAAAGAATAATTTACAAATTATACAATATCTCTTGACCTACGTGTACTTTCAGAGCATTTCCTCCGCATTCATTTGTGTCTGAACTTCACTTCACCGCCTCTCTCCCTCTCACGAGTGTGTTCCCATAAAGCCTGCTTATTTTTGATGTGCCTTTCTCCCCTCCTGTCCGGATTTATACTTTCTGTCTTTGAAGGCAGCTTCTCTCAGCGTGCCTCCTGTGTTTTTACTATTGTCTCTTCACTGTCGCGCCCTCTCTCAAGTGTGTCCTTGTAAATCCTGCTTCTCAGACTCTCTCATTATTCTTGATGTGCTTTTCTCGTCTCCTGTCCGGTTTTATACTTTCTGTGTTTGACGGTATCTCTCTCAGCGTGCACCTATACTCCTCATTGTGCGTCTCACACTCAGACTTCATTACGTCACCAAAGCCAAACTGGCCAATCAGATTGCGGTGAGGGTCTGGACACACAGAACTTAGTGTTTTATTATATAGTAGATGCATTACAAAATACATTCCGTTAGAGGGTGCGCTGCAAACGTTAAGGCTGAGGTCTACATTGATTGCTTAGATTTTAACCTGCCTTAGATGAGCAGGATTACTAGTCATAAAATACATTTTGAAAAAAGGAACATAGATTTTTTAAATTAATATATAATAACTAGGGGGTACAATTTGAAACAAAATTTTTTTTTTTTTACCTCCTCTTTGCTCGATCAGCTGCTGGCTTGCTACTGCTGCCGTGCTATGTGATCTGCATCTCATGCAGTGCTGTCCTACTGCTTGTCTTTAATTTCCAGCCCCCGGGTGTGGTTAAATCTTTTGCCACAAAGTCCCATC
This sequence comes from Polypterus bichir lapradei, assembly GCA_026402145.1. NCBI lineage: Eukaryota > Metazoa > Chordata > Cladistia > Polypteriformes > Polypteridae > Polypterus > Polypterus bichir. Next base: position 38,882,327 of record JANRMT010062840.1, read on the forward strand.
TCGTGGGGCGTGAGTTCTTGATATTTTTTAGTTTATAATTTAAAAATGAAATAAGAATCTGAAAATCTAACAACGTCACATTAAAGTTCAATAAATTCTGAAAAGAATGATACCCAGAGGCGACACGGTCGTTCCTCCGAAACCCCCTCTTAAACAGTGATGCAATGTGAAACGAAGAGTTTTTTTTTTTACCTCCCCTTTGCTCGATCAGCTGCTGGCTTGCTGCTGTTGCTTCCGTGCCATGTGATCTGCATCTCGCACAGCGCTTTGAACATTTAAAAGCCTGTACAGAAGCTGTCCTACTCTTTGTCTTTTTTTCCGGCCCCGGGCGTGGTTAAATCTATTGGCACAAAGTCCTGTCTCGCGAGGCGTGAGTTCTTGATATTTTTTACTTTATAATTTAAAAATGGAATAAGAATATGAAAATCTAACAATACCATATTAAAGTTCGATAAATTCTAAAAAGAATGATACCAAACATTTATATGTAGATTTTAAAATAAGCCCGATTTAAAGTGTGACAAAAAGTGACATAAAAACATCACCGTTGCACTTTTAGGCTTAGGATTTTATATATAGAGTGTAGACAATAATAATGATAATACATTTTATTTATAACATGTAATCCTTTCATATACAAATAATGCACAGAGAAATGCTTCTGGGTTGATAACTGCAGATAATCATTAGGATGAAGAAAAGAAAAAAAAAAAAAAAATTTCATAGCCTGATCAAATTTTAGCAGCTGTCAAAATCCAATATTTAAACATCATAGAGTCCATATGCACCCCCTGTTGCTTAACATATGGGACTTGTTTCTTCAATAATTAGGCTGGCACATTGAATTTAGCTTTCAGTATTTGGTGAAGGGCTGGAGAAAAGTGGGTGTAAAAAAAAAAGTCAATGCCATATGTCGATTGAGGGAGCCTCCAAGTGGATTCTTTTCATTTGTACCTTTATGGAATTACACTGTGCCAACAGTCATGCTGGTGGAAGGGAGTTTTACGAATGGCAGGATAATTGGTTAAAATGAAATTCCCTTTTTACAATGTAGATTATTTCGGCTGGTCATAATAAAGATTGGCACAGATTGCTGTCTCAAAAGGCAGGTGTGAAGGTGATTTTTACTAAACACAGAAAACTAAAAGAATTCAATAGCAGAAAAAGGTTTTAAAAAATGGTACTTGCAAACTTATACATGCTGGTTTCCTAATACAGTGGTATCTCGGTGTACGTCCTTAGTCCGTTCTAGATCCTTTGACTTATACCAAACAGGACGTATACCAAATGAATTTTTCAGAGGAAAATGATAAATCTGTTCCCATGAAAAAAAATCCTATTGTTATTGGCATATTATACATTGATGGGGTTGTATAAAATATTTTAAACACTGCTTAATACTAAAATACATAAATACAAAAGCAATTAGATGAAATAAATTAAAATTTAACCTCACTTTGCTTTTTAGTAACGTTTTTGTTTTTCACAATCATAGATACCGTCATTCTTGGCATACAGTATGCAGCAGCCAAGTCCTGGATACGCATGCCACCTTCATACTTTCCACGATCAATTCAAATTTACGCGAAAAACCACAAAATCACGTGAAAATTCACAGAGAGTTATAGTGTGTACTGACGCTCGTGGGCAGTCGTGGCTTTGTTTTGAGAGAGGTAAACAAGGGTAGCGCGCGGTGTTCTAGCACGCGAGTCGTATTCCAAGCAAAGGTCATATACCAAGCAAAATTTTTCGCATCCAAGCAGGACGTATACCAAGTTGGACTTATTCCAAAACGGACGTATAACAAGGTACCACTGTATTTAAAAGGTAGAGTGTTGGTGGTTATGGTTTTCCAGTTAAAAATACAGACAGCACTTTACTTTTGTGCAATGTTTTTGCATTTTATAAATGTGATTCTCTAAAATGCAATCCATATTTGGTTAATTGACTCATTCATGGTGTGTCAGACTGAAGACTGAGCCAGCATGAAGGGTGAACTCTGAGCTTTTTAAAGTTACTACTTATAATTGACAAACTTTTTTAAACATTGAAGCAAATGTTGAGGATTCATCTATTAACTTGTTAAACATGGAGCTACTGTCATCAGTTATCTAACGCTAATACAACTAGCATGGCTCAATCAGGAAAAACTGGGATAAAGAGAGCAGAACTCAGGCACAAGACGGTCGTGTCATGGTGAAGACAAAACACTGCAGCAACCGACCTCCACTTAAGCTAAATACCAAACTTGATAACGTTAGAACAAGATGACTGGCTTCATGAAAAGATGGGAAACAACAGTTCTGTTTTCAGTATCTGTGAAGCATGACTAAAGATGAAGTGACATGGCAATACTTAAAATATCCAGTTATATACTACTACAGTAGACCTTTGCTGTTCTCAGCCCTTTTTTTTTAGTGGGGTGGAAGATGCAGTAGCGGTGCTATCATGGTGGCCCCGCCTCCTGGGGGGTCCATCCACAAAGCACATGGATCACAGTCTACTTAAAGAGACACTACATCATTTCAAATATACATAAAAAAATGATAATTCAAATCTACTCTATATGTATAAAATCCTAAGCCTAAAAGTACAACGGAAGTGGAACGATGACGTTTTTAATGTCATATTTTTTGTCACTCTTTAAATCGGGCTTATTTTAAAACCTACATGTATATGTTTGGTATCATTCTTTTCAGAATTTGTCAGACTTTAATGTGGTATTGTTAAATTTTCAGATTCTTATTCCATTTTTAAATTAGAAACTAAAAAATATCAAGAACTCACATATCGCAAGGTGGGACTTTGTGCCAAAAGATTTAACCACGCCTGGGGCCAGAAATAAACGACAAAGAGTAGGACAGCAGCTGTAAAGGCTTTTAAATGTTCAAAGCACCGCACAAGATGCAGATCACACGCATGGCATGGCAGTAGCAAGCCAGCAGCTGATCGAGCAAAGAGGAGGTAAAAAAAAAACTGTATTTGTTTCCCATTGTATCACCGTTTAAGAGGGAGTTTCGGAGGAGCGACCGCATCTCCTTGGGATGCGTTCAGCACCCCTCTTCACAACATGAACAACAGGGACGTGAAAAAAAAAGTCAATGCCATATGTCGATTGAGGGAGCCTCCAAGTGGATTCTTTTCATTTGTACCTTTATGGAATTACACTGTGCCAACAGTCATTTTATATAAACCTCTCTTTCTTCGTCTTGTAAAGCACTTTGAGTTACATCATTTGTATAAAAACATGCTATAGAAACAAATGTTGTTGTTATTGTCAGTGTCTGTCCAGTTACTATGTCTCAGTCATTCCAAAAGATGGCACATCACCAAAAGTTTTAATAAGAAAATGAATTGCATTTGCCTTTCCAATAGGTGGCACATCACAAACAATAACATGTCTTTTACCAATTCCATACTAAATGGCATATAACAGACATATGCATTGCATTTGTCATTCCAACAGTTGGCGCAACACAAACATTTATTATTAATGAATTTTATTACTATACTATCCTCACTACCTGTCAAAGAGAGGTAAAAGAATAATTTACAAATTATATAATATCTCTTGCCCTACATGCACTTTCAGAGCATTTCCTCCACATTCATTTGTGTCTGAACTTCACCGCCTCTCTCCCTCTCAGAACTCACATATCGCAAGGTGGGACTTTGTGCCAAAAGATTTAACCACGCCTGGGGCCAGAAATAAACGACAAAGAGTAGGACAGCAGCTGTACAGGCTTTTAAATGTTCAAAGCACCGCACAAGATGCAGATCACACGCATGGCATGGCAGTAGCAAGCCAGCAGCTGATCGAGCAAAGAGGAGGTAAAAAAAACTGTATTTGTTTCCCATTGTATCACCGTTTAAGAGGGAGTTTCGGAGGAGCGACCGCATCTCCTTGGGATGCGTTCAGCACCCCTCTTCACAACATGAACAACAGGGACGTGAAGTGGCTGGCGAGTAAAGCGAGCACAGTGGAATCCCCCTAGTTTGACAATATAACATAAAATACACATAAATATAGACTCACACATACCAAAGGCATTGTACATCAGCATCCTACTATACATTGATGTCTATGTGGTGGCAGTACTCAAATTGCAGAACATCATTTCTTACAACAGTTTCACTGTACTTGTGTCACTGAAAAAGGAGTAAAAGTCAAAGTGTTTTTTGCTAAAAATACACTTGTCAACAAAAGGTCTTTGTTTGGCAGGCAGAAGACTAATAATGAGGTTGTAATGTCCTCAGCTAAGTTAAAATATTTCAAAGGCCTCTAATAATATTAACAGTCTCAATTTATACAAATTTGTAACTTATGTTTGCAGTTTTTGTCCAATTTCAATCTTTTGGAAATCCAGTCAATATTCTGCATTCTACACTTTGGTTGTCTAGGTAACAAGCCCTCCAAGTAAACTTTTTTACTGTGACTATGCACAACTCAGTGGTCCCCTCTGTGCTTAGATTACAAGATAACGTACATTCAAAGACACAATGTCTTTACTGTAAATGTGCTAAGAATAGTGTTATAAAAAATGACTAGAAACCCCCAAATTCTTAGAATCATTCAATAGTACAGGAGTAAGGTGTAGTTATTGACTATGCTAGTAGGTATCATGTGCCTACAGTTTGGTTAATAAGTTGGCCAAGTGGCATCGTGCTGAGTTGATCAAGTGTGTATCTCTAAGCCTTTATTAAGTCAGTCAGTCTGTTTTCAAACCGCTATATCCTAACACAGGGTCACAGGGGTCTTCTGGAGCCAATCCCAGCCAGTACAAGGCGCAAGGCAGGAATAAACCCTGGGCAGGGCGCCAGCCCACCGCAGGGCTCCTTTATTCAATAACACATTAAAAGAGACATACGCAATTTTTTTCTCCAAGCCACCAGGGCAGATTTTCATGAGACAATGATGAATTGACACAAAATTCATCTCTTCAATCTCAATTTTAATTTCAGTAACAACACAGGGAGCAAGATTTGGTAAATATGGGGATGAATTTTGTTACCATGGAATATTTTGAAGGTGACTAAAAGGGAATTACTGTAAATTGTATAATTTTTTTTTAACAGTTCTGAGAATTTTTGTCTTCCCTCATGTATTGACCTTCTCGTAAATAGTTTTGTGGAATAAGCACATTGGTTATTATGTGACTCATGTTGCACTTTGAATTCCAGCTGAGCTATTTTCTACCATAGGTTTCCTAATTTCCCCTTACACTCCAAAGACATGCTGGTTTGATAGTAGTAGACTCAGACTTAATCTTGTGTATATCCTCTACCGGACTTTGTACCTTGTTCCATAATTCGTGCCCACTGGTGCCTTTACATTACAATACAGAACATGAAATGTGTCAATTCTGCATGGCCACAAATTTGGAAAACGCAATTGCCTCTTCTGATACTCCGTTGCTAGCAACCATGGGCACTACCCTCTGATGGGATATGTAGTAGATCATAACTGAGAAGGACCTGGGCAAGTGAGGAGACAGACTAGACTTTCTATTCAAAAGTGTGCGCAGAAGTTTATTCTAAACAAGGGATTAAATTGCTATAGTGCATAAAGAAATAAGTAATTTAATAGATCAGTCTTCTTAAAAATTGTGCCCATAAAATAGTATGTTCAGGAGTGCAAATAAATATCCAAACTAATACTTTTAAAGTCCAACAGAATGTATTCCTTTCATTTTCACTTTAAGGATACAAGAACAAATCCATCCTGCATAGCCCAACGCACCACCTCCCAGTACCTGTAGCTTCAAACTGCCACCTTCATCGATACCTGCAGCTTATTTGCTTCTTTTCCTCCACCGATGCCGTTATGCTCTGGATACACATGTTCTGCATTTCTGTGGCCACTCTCCATCCTCCTCTGCTTTCTCACTCAAAAAACAGCACTGCAGAACTTTCACGGCGGCCAATAGTCCTACTCCATCCTGTAGCTCAGCAGAGTGAATGCTGCCCGTCCTGACTTCTCATCTCCAAGTACACCCCACAAGTTGTTCTTCTCACAATCGTCCACTCTTTTTTCTCATCACGGTGTTTCCTAATTTTTCAATTCCTCTAGCAGTTACCCCCACTTTACTTTTTTACCCACTTAACCCCAGCTGGCACCTATTAACCTCTACGCCAGTGGTTCCCAAAGTGTGCAGAGAGCCACAGCTTCCTCACAGGGGTGCCGCGAAATATTACAAAATTTTCATAATTTCCATTTTCAATTCAACGTGATAGGACACGACATCTGCCGGACCTGGTGCAAACTAGTAACTCACTTAGTAATAACTGTTTGCAGAAGCTTCTACAAATGGTTACTAGATGGCGCTCTACAATAATTACAGTTATGCTTGAAAGTTTGTGAACCCTTTTGAATTTTCTGTATTTCTGCATAAATATGACCTAAAACATCATCAGATTTTCACTCAAGTCCTAAAAGTAGATAAAGAGAAACCAGTTAAACAAATCAGACAAAAATATTATACTTGGTCATTTATTGATTGAGGAAAATGATTGAATATTACATATTTGTGAGTGGCAAAAGTATGTGAACCTCTAGGATTAGCAGTTAGTTTGAAGGTGAAATTCGAGTCCGGTGATTTCAATCAATGGGATGACAATCAGGTGTGAGTGGGCACCCTGTGTTATTTAAAGAACAGGGATCTATCAAAGTCTGCTCTTCACAACACATGTTTGTGGAAGTGTATCATGGTACGAACAAAAGAGATTTCTGAGGACCTCAGAAAAAGAGTTGTTGATGCTCATCAGGCTGGAAAAGGTTACAAAACCATCTCTAAAGAGTTTGGACTCCACCAATCCACAGTCAGACAGATTGTGTACAAATGGAGGAAATTCAAGACCATTGTTACTCTCCCCAGGAGTGGTCGACCAACAAAGATCACTCCAAGAGCAAGACGTGTAATAGTCGGCGAGGTCACAAAGGACCCAGGGTAACTTCTAAGCAACTGAAGGCCTCCCTCACATTGGCTAATGTTCATGTTCATGATTCCACCATCAGGAGAACACTGAACAACAATGGTGTGCATGGCAGGGTTGCAAGGAGAAAGCCACTGCTTTCAAAAAAAAAATTGCTGCTCGTCTGCAGTTTGCTAAAGATCACGTGGACAAACCAGAAGGCTATTGGAAGAACGTTTTGTGGATGGATGAGACCAAAATAGAACTTTTTGGTTTAAATGAAAAGCGTTATGTTTGGAGGAAGGAAAACACTGCATTCCAGCATAAGAACCTTATCCCATCTGTGAAACATAGTGGTGGTAGTATCATGGTTTGGGCCTGTTTTGCTGCATCTGGGCCAGGACGGCTTGCCTTCATTGATGGAACAATGAATTCTGAATTATATCAGAGAATTCTAAAGGAAAATATCAGGACATCTGTCCATGAACTGAATCTCAAGAGAAGGTGGGTCATGCAGCAAGACAACGACCCTAAGCACACAAGTCGTTCTACCAAAGAATGGTTAAAGAAGAATAAAGTTAATGTTTTGGAATGGCCAAGTCGAAGTCCTGACTTTAATCCAATCGAAATGTTGTGGAAGGACCTGAGGCGAGCAGTTAATGTGAGGAAACCCACCAACATCCCAAAGTTGAAGCTGTTCTTTACGGAGGAATGGGCTAAAATTCCTCCAAGCCGGTGTGCAGGAATGATCAAAAGTTACCGTTTAGTTGCAGTTATTGCTGCAAAGGGGGTGGGGGGGTGGGGGTCACACCAGATACTGAAAGAAAAGGTTCACATACTTTTGCCACTCACAAATGTGTAATATTCGATCATTTTCCTTAATAAATAAATGACCATGTATAATATTTTTGTCTCATTTGTTTAACTGGTTTCTCTTTATCTACTTTTAGGACTTGAGTGAAAATCTGATGATGTTTTAGGTTATATTTATGCAGCAATATAGAAAATTCTAAAGGGTTCACAAACTTTCAAGCACAACTGTAAGATTCTCGATTGTTTAAGTAATTTCTTGGTACTTCGGGTTTGTATATAAATAGCTGTCAGTTTTTGAAGTATTTCTTCTCGTATGTATTTTTAAAAATGGATCAGTTTTTACTAAACAGTAATAAGTGTTGTGAGAGTGAAAATAAAGAGGGCACACCGTCAGCCAGTAGCAACGTCAACCAGAATGTGAAGAAGCGCAAATATCGATAATATGATGATGTTAGTTATTTGGGCTTTGGTTTTACATTGACAGAAGTTAAAGGTGAAGAGAGGCCGCAGTGTGTACTGTGTATGAAAGTTTGGGCACCAGAGTGTATGCTACCAAATAAGTTGAAACGCCATTTAGAAACCAATCGTCCCAGCATGGTTAGTAAATCTCGTGACTACTTTACCAGAAAGTTAAAAGAGTTAAATCAACAAAAAGGTAGGTTTTATAAGCAGGCATCAATACCAAGCAATGCACTGCTAGCATCTTACAAGGTGGCACATAGAATCGAGCTGACTTTGTCATTTGTGCTAGCTGGCTTGTCCTCTTTCTTTTGCCTCAATGCCACGCTCTCCAAGCCTTTTTCCTATCCTTTTCGTCTCTTTTTTTCCCTCTCCTTCTGTGTCGACCCAATAGGCTCCGTGGGGGCAGCATCTCAATCGCACACCGCAGGAAGCCGATTAAGCAATTGAGAATGATTCGCCCCAATTTCTCCATCAACTCCCCGCGTCTGCACAATCGCACCGACTGACAGGGCGAATGGATTATTTAAAAACTGCCAATCTTTCGTAGCCGTGGACCAGCTACACCACAATCCCACTAATTATAATTAGTTGAATTTGTTCAATTACATTTTTTTGGGATCTTAAATACGTGTTTTATTTATTTTTACTTAACCCTTTACTTAAAAAAAAATATTGGCTATTACGCAAATTAGAATTTGACCTATGGGGGTGTGCCTTGGGAAAAACCTGGATTCAGCAAGGGCACCGAGAATCGAAAAAGTTTGGGAACCACTGCCCTACGCTGTTTACCCAGTAATCAACGCCATCCAGCAATCACACATGTTGACATATGCTCTGCAATAAAGCTTAAAATGCACCAAAATCAATCAATAAATTAGCCCTTTTAAAACACCATGCGACATGACATCACACCTCTTCTCCATAACAAGTAAAAGTAAATTGTACGTACGGCTCATGAAGAGAATTCTGGGTGGGGATTGTATGCTCTCACACATTCTGAAGACATACAGACCACCCTATCTTGTTGTGGTAAAAACCTTCAGCTTTGAATAGGAGTGTAAGTAACTGACCATTGTAACACATCGCCTCTTGCTTTGGGGTGCCATCTTGATACCTCTTGTTACTTTGGGAGTAGGTGAAGGATATTGAAGAATGTATTTGGGAAATTGTCAGTTAAAAACTGAATGCCACAAGTTTACTTCATGCAAGGCCCAGTTGCTGGTTTTGAAGAGTAGACGAGTGTCATCCTAACATCCTGAAGGACAATTTGCTAACTTTTATCTCCATTTCATGTAGTACTGCTTATTCCTTAGGGCTTCCCATAAAATGTATCTGCCAGCAATTTTTACATTTCTAAATGTAAATTCTACACAATTAACATTAATTCACATTTAATACTAATTAATTAATATTAATTATTAATATATTAATAGAACTTTTTTATTATAATTAATTATTAACATCACTCCAGGACTTTTAAAATTGCATCCCTACTCAGTACTGAGTTGTCTGGCAATACATATAGGTTTGATTCAAGTGTTTCTCACCACCATGCCTACTTTCCCATAAGACCTTTTCCATTTGAAGACAAAAACACAGATGATATTTAATAAAACAGGAGCCGCTAGCTGCTTCACACAAGCCAGCAACTTGTAAATTAAAGATCTTAATAAAAATTAAAATCAGCACATTAAAAGAAAGCTACATACACAAAAGCTTCAAGTAACTCAAGTGTGCCAGTCAAACAGAGCAGTTGACTGTTTCATTATGTCATGCTGCATGGTTTAGAATAGCGTGCATCTGCAGAAGGAGAAAGAAAAAAACAAGTAAAGTTCATTCAAAGTTGACAAAATAAAAATAAAGTCAGAATACTAGTATGTCAGCTGCCAAGCCTTCATCAAGTAAGTGTATGAAATGGAGCTGGCAAAGAAGATGTCGAGGTGGGGTGGGTGGATGAGGTGAGGAACTTGGAAAGAAGATGGAAAGAGCGGAGGTGCCAGAGTGGGTCTCAGAAGATAAAGGCTGAGGTTAAAAGGTTAGGTGGTTAGTCAGTGCTGGGGGAACGAGTGAACCAGGTTTATAAAGAGGTTTGTTTTTTCGTTGCTCTATGACTTTGAAATCCTTGCTACAGAACAACACAGATCAGTATGGCTTTCATTGAGAAAAGTGTTACACACGGGCTGCGAGAGGGCTTCGATCCTTACAACTCCAGATTACTTTTACCCTGACATTATTTGTAAGCTCTGTCCTTGTTGATTTCATGCACATTACAGGGTTATTTCTGCAAGAACTCTACAATAGTAAAAGAAGTTCTTGGACAGTTATGGGCATCTCCTTTATCAAGGAATAGCCATCCCCCAAGGCTTCGCCCGCGTATTAGTGAAACAGGACAGTGAGGAGGGCCCGGCTCAGCTCCCTACTCCTGACATCATTCTTCCCCCTCTCCTCGGCCCGCAGCCTCTGTCTCGGATTAGTGTGAATATATCACTCCTGCAAGCGAACTATGATTCTTAGCGCAATGAGAGAAGTCGCAAAATCAATCGGAATGTTCAATCAAATTATAGAAAAAAAAAGATCTAAATCTGTTCAGTAGTTCTCTCGTTTGCTGACTAAGCAGAGTTAAGGTTACACCCCGAGGCAGACGCATGAGTGAGGAGGGCCCCGCCCCCCTCCCTCTCTCGGATTCACACTAATAAATTGGTACTGCAAATGAACTATGAAAGTTAGCGCATTGAGAAAGTCACAAAATCAACAGAATGTTCAAGCAAATTATAGAAAAAAACCCGATCTACTGTAAATCCGTTAAGTAATTCTCTCGTGAAAAGCACACAGACATACAAATGTGTCTAAAAATCTATAAGAAATTTTGCTTTTGGACCATGAAATTTTTAAAACTATTTCTTAGCAAGCATCTATGGGCCAAGGGTATCCTATACTCCAAACTTCAAGTCCCAAGTCCTCATGGTTCGGGAGATTTTGTGATGAGTGAGTCAGTGGTATTTGGCTTTTATATATATAGATATCCATATGGCTCAGATATGGCAGGTACATGTATTGTAACAGAAAGCAATTAAGACTAAGACATCTGCTTACAAAAGGTGAGAGAGGTGGGCATGCTGGCACTAAGGTTGGTGCTGCAGTGGACCAGTGGTCAAATCTCAGAAACTATCTGTGTGGAGTTTACATGTTTGCTTTACTGTTAAGGTTGACACCTAAATGCAACCAAAATTAACAGGGTTGACCAGGAGAATGCTAGGATTGGGTTCCTTTTCCTGATTTTTTAATATGTTTTTCTGTATCAATTCTGCTAATCTTATACTTGTTTTTGGGTGTTTTCTTGTGTCACCGAGATTCTATTTCCAGTTGTGGAGAATGTCCATTGTTTTGGAAGTGTGGTGGACAGCTGGGACGCCTCCATGCTGGGAGGATCGGTGGGGGGAGAGGAAGGGTGGCCAGAGCGTTACCTTCCTCGGAGCTCAGGGCTCCATGGGAGTTGGAGTTTGGTACAGCCCTGATGGGTTCCGTGGGCACTGCCAAGGAGGTGCTGGAGCAACTACTGAGCCCTCATGGGCAGTTCTTCCACCACACCCAGAAGTGCTACCGGAAGTGGGGCATCAAACACCTGAAGCACTTCCGGGTGCTATATATAAGGGGCCAGCAGACACTACTTAGTGAGCCAGAGTCGGGAGGAGGGACACAAAGCTTGCCGGGAGAAGTGGAGGAGAAAAATAAAAAAAGAGGAAGAAGAAAAGAAAAGAGTTGTGTTGTGTATTGTGCTTGTGCTTGGGACTTTGTTGATGTGCTTGTGGGAGACGGGGAAAACATTTCACACAAGGGAAAAGAAAAATACAAAGCCCTGTGTGCTTTGGAGTTGTGCCTCTGCATTTGTCTGTGCCGGGTTGGGGCGGCAGTGCCCACTTGTGGGGCTCCACACAAGTTAATAATGTTTTGGACTGTTTTGTCTGCCATTTTTTTTTCATGCTCACCATCACCTTAGAGCTTCCGACGTTAGGACAAATGCACTCATTGTTAGTGGTGTGTTCTTCTGAGGTCATCATATAATGTGATGTGGGAAAAAGTACTCAAAGAAATCACTCCCTCATCTGAGACACACCACGTTTCCACATGAGCATGGAGAAAGATGTACAACCAACCCAAAGAACATTACCACAAAAGTAGATAATTATTGACTTAGACTTGTAGAAGATTTGAAAGAATGCAAGAGGTAATGGGGAAAACAAGCAGCAGAAAGAAAGAAAGTCATTGTAACACTTTCCAAATAACTTTGGCTGACAACTAATTTCGATTGGACTCTTCTGGGTATATTGGATCGTTAACACAATGTACTGATAATAGCTTCTTTGATGGCAAATTGTGCATAATATATCACCGTGAGATTGATTAACTTCTTCCTGGACAATCTATTGCTCACTCTTCACCCCAAATGGGATATTACAGTTCCTGAAACTGAACGTGTGTGCGCGGTAAGCATTTGTTTTTATTTTTTGTTTCTATGCTGAGTTGATCTGAAAACATTTTATATTTTCTTGTACCTAATTAGCTGGTGGGATTCACACTCACCAGAATTGTAGATTCAGGCATGTATTATCTGTAATCTTATTTTAGATACTGTAAGAAGGAAGTAACATGTTCAATCATTGCTCGACACAAGGGAATACAAACATTTTTCCTAAGGCCAACATTGCTCATTACAGAGGAGAGTAGCCCTTCTGTACGAGTGTAACTCGCAAACTTTATGAACATTTTCACACAGCTAACAAACACATTAATGAAATCATACCTGGAAGGGTTCAATTATACTCAGACGCAGTTGGAGTCATGCCCGGTATATTTCAAAGAGTTCAAGTTCTTATTCTGATTGATGATGTGCAACATTTTATTGAAAAAGGTTTCGCTGTACCTCACCCTCCCACCACTTTTCTCAACAGCAAAGGATTTAACATGCTTATTTTGCACTAAAAAAGAAAACAGAATTAATTTATCTCGTCTTTTTGTTCACCAGTGCAGCTTTGATTATAACTCATCTTTTTTTTTTTGTTAGCATTTTATCCTTCTAGGTGGCAATAAAGGAATCCTCATTTCTTTAACTTTAGCTCATCTAATGCATCACTTCATTGAAAACAAGTGCTATGAGCCTCTGCAGCATCAGTCCAGAGAGGGGATTCACTTTCCATGCACGTTATTAAGAATACACTGAAGAGTAGATTGTTTTCTTCTTGAGCCATACTTTCTTTAATCTCATCCAGGGGAAGTATGGTTCTCTTGGTTAGCATTACAGTGCACCTGCTATTATGCAACCCGTCCATAACCAAATCTCAATTTATATTATAATATTTTTGTAATGAATTTGTGATGTTCACCAACATTTATAAAGTAAAGAGTTTAATTGATTTTGTTTGGATATTTATTAATAACTAGCTGTGTAAGCCTGTGCTGTGAAAACCCTGGGCTCCTAAAAACCATGGATTCTGGCACTTCAATCAATCAATCGCATCGGTTGAGTATTAGTCGCTAAGTGAGGTTCTCTTTCCTCTGCGGTTTCGTTTTGCTGACATGCTTACAACCATTATCTCTCATCCGTTAAGTGAGTTTCTCTGTCCTCTGAGGTTTCGTTTTGCTGATGTGCTTGTCTCGCTTGTGTTTTAGCAGCTAAGCGAGTTTCTGTTTTCACTTTGTCGATAGAGTTGATTTCTTTGAGCTTCATGTTGTAGCCTCGCACATCTGGACCAAACAGACAGACACACACACTTCCTCACATAGACGTTTATTATTAATAATAATAATTCTTCACATTTATTTGGTGCTTTTATCTCTACTCAAAGTGCTTTACATAGAGAGAAGGGAGCCATTTCAACCACTAGCAAGGTGTAGCACCCTCCTGGATGATGTGACGGTAGCCATTATTGCTCACCACACATTAGCTATCAGTTTGGAGAGGTGAGAGAAATAACTAGTTAGAGACGGGATGATTAGAGGGCCAGAATGACCAGGTCATGGATGGCAAATTAGCCAGGACACTGGGGTACACCCTCCTCTTTACAAAGGATGCCCAGGGATCTTGAATGACCACGATTTTACGTTGTATTCAAAAGAGAGTGCCATTTTTATAGCACAGTGTCCCCGTCACTGCACTTGGGGTATTGGGATCCACACACAGAGCACAGGGTTGACCTCTCCAACACCTGTTTTAGCAGTAACCCAAGCTTTTGCTAGATGTTCTTCCTTCTAAGCACAGGCCGGGACCAAGCATGCTTAGCTTCAGGTGGCTTATTAAAGCTTATTGACAGATTGAGAGCATTAACTTTCACTTATCTGAAGTTTCATTCATTCTTTGCAGACATTTATAGTATTTGTTCACTCTGATGGTCTACTGTCACTGGTCACTTCTTTTTTCATTTGATCTTCAGTAGGGTGGCAAGGGTTACCAAACCTCTCAGTTTCACAGAAGTCATAATTCTGCTATAAGCTCTACCATCATTAACATAATGGCTTTATGATATGAAACCAGCTTATTCTTTAATGAACTCACTTCCTTTGGCTAATCGGTGTTTTTTGTTTGATTGTTGGGTCTTAAATAAGAAAATACATTGAATCTTATAGAAACCAAGACCTGAAACTGTATCAGTTTTTTTTTTATCTCTTTTCATTTGAAGGGTAGCCCCCTATGATTCAATTGAGTGCCTATAGCAATTTCACACATCAGATCTTTCACAGTAATCCTTCACAATTTTTCATCACTTTCAACTTTGAAGAGCTGGACATGAACCTTGTTATCAGTCAAAACTAAAGCCAAATCTTTAAAGAATTAATCAAGATTGCATGAAACACTCTCTTGCTTTCACTTTTCAGTTCATTGAAAAAAAAAATCACTTTATGGTCTTTCTTGCAAGTAGCACTTGATTTCATTCTATTTGACATCAAACCTCAACATTCCTGTAGAGAACATGCATCAACTGTTAGATATGTGGAAATGTATATTCAAGATTAGAAAAATAATATTTTTCATAATATATCTGCTGTGTGTGCGTGTGTGTGTGTATGCACCCTATGGCCACTTTAAGGTACATCTACACAACATTACAAGGTAGGACCCCCATTTCCCTTCCACAATATCCGGAATTCTTCAAAGTATGGCTTCAAGAAAGTGCTGGATACATCGGTGGCAGACTTTGGTGCGAAATGAATTGATAGTATCACACGGTTTCTGTGTATTATTCTGTCACAATTCAAAATGCAAACTCCCCATTTCTTGTGATCCCAGATTAGATTGTCATATGGGGACTGTGACGCCCATTGCAGTAAACTGTGAACCCGCTTGAAACGATGTCTGCTTTGTGACGCATTAGTCTGCTAAAAGTATCCATTTGGAAAAGAGAAGGGTAAGTTCAGATGGTCAGCTGTGGCACTAAATTGGTGTTTAGGAGCTTAATATGTGCCAAGAAAGCAATCCTCATGTCATTAAAAGTATTACCAATAGTCTGTACCATTGATGTACGGATCACACTGCTTACATCAAATTCTGAGCCTATCATTTGCATGTTGCAGCAGAAATCAAAATTCGTCAGGCCACCTTGTTTTTTCTAGTGCTTACTCATCTAGTTTTGACGACCATATCCTAACTTTAGACTCATCTTCATTTTCTTAGCTGTCTCAGGTAGGCGTGCTTAAGGTTCTCAGAACTTGATAACTCTCCTCCAAGGAGAGTTGAGCCTCTATCACTTGCCTTTTCTTCATTTTCACCTGCAGAACAGAACGTTGTAGACCAGAAGACTACTGCTGTCACTTCAGTGGCCAAACCAGAAGTCCCGCATCTTCCAATCCAGAAGTAGGCAATCATTTGAGGAACCTATATCTATGGAAAGCATCTTGCCTCCAGGAACAATATTCAAACTCTTTTGCAGTTCTGTACTTTTGTATATCTTTAATACGCATGTGTGTTAAATGGGGTTTACCTGGCTGGTACCCCAATACTTTGATGTGTTATATTATTATCTTTTACAGCTGACAGGAATGGGACCTGATGTAGCCTTCTCTTGCTATATCTATTTGCTTTAAGAGTTAATACATCTTGCATTCAGAGATGTCCTTCTGCACACATTTGTTGTACAGATCTCTTATTAGAATGTTTGTGGCATTTCTGTTAGCTTGAACAAATCTAGTTATTCTCCTCATGCCTCTGTCATTAAGAAGGTGATTGTCATTCTCTGGATGTCTCTTGGGTTACCACACAATTCAGTTTGCACTCTAGAGGATTGCAGTGAATACAAATCCCAGGAGGACAAGTGTTTCTGAGATGCTGGAGCATTCACATCTGGCACCAACAATCACACATCTTGTGTAATGTTTGATTGAGAAACACCTAAACTTCTTGGAAATATGTGCATGCTGTGAAAATGCAGTTGCAGTCATATATATAAGGCCACATTGGCTTTGGCAGAACATGTCACTTGTGGTAATGAGCAAGATATTCCTGATAAAATGGCCACTGAGTGTATATTGTGGAAGACAGGCAGGTAACAACTTGTTCTGCAGCCAGCCAGTGATACTACCCTGCAGTCACAGGACCTTACAAATTCCCAAGAATGCTGAAGAGCAAGTGATAAAAGGTTTCATCTTGTTGGATTACCATAAGGAGGTAATTTGCTGTGTCCCAAGGCCCACATGCATTGTTGGTCCAACAGGATGAATTTAAATATATGACAGTGGGGCAAATTTGCCAATTGAAAGGTGGTGTCCCAAACCATTTAAGAGTATCACAAAGGTTACTTATTCTTTATTTATGTTGACTGATCATTGGGAATGTTTGTTAGGTTATCAGGGAGGACAAACTATGCTTTTCCTTTTAACTATTGACTTGCTCTAGTACCAGTGGGTGATAGACTGAGATGTGGGCATGTGGCGCCAGGGTCAATGCATGGCAATTATGTCCCTGGAAGTGGTTCCTTTAGTTATTTAAGGTTAATTGTATAAAGCCAATCCATGCTTACCCTTCAGATGAGCTTGTACTCTTCAGTGCAATGAGAGATAGGGGCTGCTATGAAGGGGGGAGTAAATGTCACACAAGAGGTAAGAAGAGTGTGTTATATGCGTGGGACAAGGGAAAGGCCATCCCATGCTGTAGTCGAGGTCTTCCTAAGATATGGGTAAGTTCAGAGGATTTATTGTTTTCTGTTCTTCTCTGCTGCCTTGCAGTAGGGATATCACGTCATAGATCCTCCTTGAGTGGAGTTTCCTCTAGGTGCTCCATTTTGCACCCACTGTCCAAACACATGCAGGTTTGGTGAATTGGTGACACTAAATTGACTCTAGTGGATTAAGTGGGTTACAAAATTACACGTCTCCTTTCTTTTCTTTGCACCCTTACATTATGTCTTATGTAATTTGCCTTTCCTTATAGTAAAATGCTCATTTTATTGGTACTTCAGGTTCACACCCTAGAGTTCAGCATGCACACATACCCACATACTGTACACTATATTTACTGTATGCATAAATATAATAATATTTTTCTAGTGTACCCTATCAATGGAATCAGTAACCACTTGACTTGGAAGACCCATATATATTCCATCATCAAAAAAGCTGAGCATCAGGCATACTTCCTGTGACAGCTGAAGAACCTCAACAAACCTTCATTCAATTCTACACAGCAATCATTGAGTCTGTCCTATGCTCAGTTATTACAGTGAGATTTGGTTTAGCAATTAAATACGACAACAAAACATAACAACAAACAGTCAGGTTTGCCAAAAAAGATCACTGGCATCCAGTCTTCAGACCTTACAGGACCTTTACTATTCCAGAGTCATAAAGCATACAGAGGAAGTCATCACTGACCCCTACCATCCAGACCACAGTCTCTTTGAACTTCTCTCATCTTTCAGGTGTTACAGGCTAAGCTATGCTAAACAAGCAGATATGACAACAGGCCCTTTTCACAGGTCATCAAGCTCACAAAATGGTCTGGGCACTGAATATCTTGCAATACGAGGTGAGACACAAAAATAACCGGACTGGGCTCGTCTGGAAGTCGGCCAAATGTGAATCATAGAACTAGATCTCCTCCTACACGCCCAACCGACTGGGTATATCCTATGAATAGCCCAGTTAGTATTTGCACGACAATCGCTACACGAGTTGCCACGATAATGTCAGGTGAAAAAATCAAACAATGAATCAACATCAAATTTCTCGCAAATTTTCTATTTTTCCGTAAAGCAGATTTTGATTGACAAAAACATTCCTGTCCTCGATCATCCTCCTATTCGCCTGATTTAGCTCCATGTGATTTTTATTTGTTCCCCGAAAATCAAAAGTGACCTGAAGGTAACACATTTTTCTTGAATGGAAGCCTGTTGAAGAGCCTCAAGCAAGAAGACTTCCAGCACTGTTTCAATCAATGGAAGATACGTACGGAGCGGTGTAGGGATCAGGATGGGGAGTACAGAGAAGGCGACAATGTTTAGAATGCTGTAATTCATCGATAAATATTTATTTTTTACCAATTCAGTTATTTTTGTGTCTCATCCTGTATTCTAACATATACAGTAGCTAATGCTTAATTATTTATTTCAGTATTTTTGGCATTGTCATGCATTTTGAATGCATATGTTTACATTCTTTTTCTTGCATTTCTCTCAGGTGTGTACTGATCAGTATGTCTGATGTTTAAGAATGCTTGGAAAGTCATCCAAAACACGATTCCTAGAGTTTGAGTATACTTGGCCTATAAATAGGATTAAGATTCTGAGGTATTACAGTTCATCTAGCTGCATGGCTCAGTCAGATATGTGTGTGTCTTTCTAATGTTCACTTCTCTTTGTATAAATACATTTCATGCTTCCAGATTCCTGCATGGTGTCACAAGGTACAGTTTCTTCTTTTATGTAGTTTTTTTTTTTTCTAGTTTGACTTGCATATGTCTAAGAATCACTATTGTCATTTTCTCCTTAAATATGTTTTATTTGTTTCTTATCTAAAACATACTTTTTGAAAACTACCATTCTCGTATTAGTGGTGCTGCAAGTTTTCTTCTGCTGAACTGTGGTGGGGAGAGCTTAACCTGGGTTCAAGGGTTCCAAAATGCACTTTGACAGTAAAATGCTGGAGGGTGTTGCCTGCCAACCCTAGACAGAGCAGCAGGTGTTTAATCGTGAAAATCACAGCCTTCACGGAGACGGAGGGCACCTCATTCTTAAATTGAAGCTGAAAGACAGAGGAAGAGGAAAAAGCTGGCCTAGCAGCTCTTAGCTGAGCACAAGGTTAGGAATTTAGTTTGGCTAAGGATTACATGTGCAATGCTAGGATGTTCTGCAATATTTTGAGGGAAACGGAGAAATGGAGAAATTGTGGAATGAAACAGTACTCCACAAAATTGGGACAAATAAGTTACTTGATTATACTTTAATGACGTTATATGAAAAACCAGAAAGAAATACAATGAAAAGGCATACTGAGAGAAAAAAGCACTTTTATTTTTGTGAAACTATGCTGAAAACAGACAATAAACAGAACAAGTTATAAAAAGAAATGCGTTCATGAAAAAAAGCTGCTGTAGATGTGTTTTTGGGACCCCATAGTGACAACTGAAATAGTCAAACTGTAGGGTGCGAGTAATGAATCTTATGAAAATCCCAACAGGAGAGAGGAATTTTCAAAAGAGCAATCAATACACCAAGAGGAAAGGTGAAAAGGGACCGAAAGAGACAAGGTGCACAAACAGGGGGCAAGCGTATGGTGGCTTTATCGCTCATTTGTTGTTATGAAAAAGTCTGGCCTGTTCTGCTTTATGGTTTGTTAGGCTGACAAAGAAACATTCCGAGGTGCAGACAAGCTTTTAAAGGCTGCAATTTAATGAACATCATAGACTTCCCTAAAAAAAACAGGCTTTTAAAAAAGTGTTGCTTTACTGCCTCACATTAAATGAGAACAAAATAGGCGGCAGCAAGACAGACGATTGTATTATCTTGGAAAAGTAGATTCGAACTCAAAAGAACATTTTCACTTTTATGTCTGCTAATTGCATAGAACATGAAAACTGTTGTATAAAGTTAGGATTAATTAGGTTTCCTTAACTTTATACAGTGCCTGCCTATCTGAATTATATGTACATTTCTCTCTTTGAAACAAACGATACATTCCTCCAAGTTCCTTTTAGACATGTAATGTTTAAATTTATTTTTTAGTTCATTTTTTTTTATTGATATGAATATTCGGCAACATTTTGACTACATTTTAAATATGTTTGAGATTTACTTTTTCTCTGTCTGTCCATTTACCTATTTCAAAGCCACTTGTACATTTCCATTTCCTAATTATTGCTCTGTTTATTCTCTGATAGTTATGTAAAATGTTTGCCCTTTTTCTTTGAGTTTATAGTGCCCAAGCAATTTGATCTTAAGTTTTACCCAACTGTTGTATGTCCATTTTTCTTTCTTTGTATTATAGTGTAGTCAGTCAGTCAGTCATTGTCCAACCCGTCATATCCTAACACAGGGTCACGGGGGTCAGCTGGGGCCAATCCCAGCCAACACAGGGCACAAGGCAGGAAAAAATCCCGGGATGGTTGCCAGCCCACTGCAGGACACACACACCCACACACCAAGCACACACTAGGGACAATTTAGGATCACCAATGCGAATTCTTCAAACTTTTAAGGAACATTGAAATATCTTCATGGTACATGTTTAATTATTCTATCTATCTATCCTTCCAGTGTTGCGTCAGCACCAGTAAGAATACAGCGCGAGGCAGGAACAATCCGTGAACGGAGCACCAGCGGCTCGCTAGCGCTGCAGCACCGTGTCCTCACATGTTTAATTATTAATAATATAGATTATTTAAATGAAGTTAAAATTTTATCTGTATAATATAATAAACATATTTTACTGAATTTCATTTTAAAAATGATATCATCATCATATGTAAATACATGCATTATAAAGTGGCTCAGGTTGTGCAATATTATAACTGTATCGCAAGTTTACAGTGAGGTGATTGTACTTATAAGTATAAACAATTCTACATGGAGCACTTGATGGACTGATTGAGAGCATTTAGAGTTCTTGGGATGAAACTGTTTCTGAACCGCGAGGTCTGTACAGGAAAGGCTCTGAAGCGTTTGCCGTAGGAGAGCAGTTCAATAGACAGCATGGCTGAGGCAGCGTATGCTTGATGCTGTATACCGATAATTCTCTTTCTCAGATTCTCTAGATCTGTGATTCCCCACTCAGATACAGTAATATAAATACTCCAAGTGGTGCAGTGAGAGTAATATGGAAAAAGATGATCCGATGTGGTAACCCCTAACGGGAGCAGCTGAAAGAAGAAGAAGAAGAAGGTGCAGTGAGAGTAACAACGCTAACGCAGCTATTATATTTAGAATAGTTTGACAATTCTGTGGACCATTATATTGTTGCTGGTTAATTACAATCAGATGCATTAAACTAATAAACAATATACGGTTAATTTCAGTGTATTTATAAAGCCACATCAGGAATGTGGACCTAAAAAATAAAGGGTAACCACAGAGGAACAGTAGCACTGCTTTGACACTGGGTGCTGCCAGTCTGCAAAACCGAGTGCAGAAGTTGAGTATGCCAGGGTATGAGCTACTGTGGAAATGTGTATGGCTTTACGCCAAGTTTAGGTTTTATACATCACGATTTGAACGTGGAAATGTTCTTACGCAACATTTTTGTGCATATGCACTGTTTATACATGATGCCCCTGGTCCTACAACACCAGCTCTTTAGCCAAGAAAGCCCAGCAGCTCTCTACTTCCTGCGTAGGCTGAGAAAAGCCCATCTTCCACCAGCTATTCTAACAACATGGGGCGGAGTGGTGGCTCTGAGGCTAAGGATCTGTGCTGATATCCGGAAGGTTGCCTGTTCGAATCCCCGTCACTGCCAAAAAGGCCCTTGAGCAAGACCCTTAATCTGTAATTGCTCTGGGGGTGCTGTACAATGGCTGACCCTTTGCTCTGACCCCGAAAACTAACAAACTCCTAATACAAGAAAATTGTATAAGGCGGAATAAAGAACAAAAAAAAGGAATTAAAAGCATCCTGAGCAATTCCATCACTGTCTGGTTTGGAAATTGGAAAGCAGTTATGATACGTAAAGCCCTACAACAGATATTGAAGACAGCTGAGAAGATCATCAGTGTCTCTCTTCCTTCCATCATGGACATTTACACCACACACTGCATCCGCAAAGCCACCAGCATTGTGAATGACCCAACACACCCTTCACACTCACTGTTTACTGGGAAAAAGGTACCGAAGCATTCGGGCCCTTACCATCAGAATGTGTAACAGTTTTTTCCCCCAAGCATTCAGTTTCCTGAACACTCATGGACCGATCTGATATCTGATATATGTGTTCTGCTCCGCAATGTTGCACATGTTTGCACATTTGACTCATATGAACCTTGTTATATATTACATGTCTTTATGGTATGTGTCATGGATTCTTCGTTGCCCTGTGCTCTATGTAGTACCATGATCCTGGAGGAACGTTGTTTCGTTTCACTGTATGCTGTACTACTGTATATGGATGAAATGACAATAAATACTCAAATCTTGAATCTTTCCTTCTCGTCCTCTTAACTTACCTAAGAGGAAATCGGTCTTCACTTTCGATTTTATACTCTGCAAGACTTTCTACAAATCCCTCCCAATCATTTTCCTTTGGTCCAATGATCTCTCTCTCTCTCTCTCTCTCTCTCCCTCCTCCCTCCACTGGATTCCTCTGCCTCCTAGCCAAATATATTCATTTTTTTAGGTTTTGCCCAATTCACATAATTTAAAATCCTTCATAGATCTTACCCCTCCAGTTGAAAATATTTTCTAATGGGCCTCTCTTCTGATCCATTCTGCCACCTTTGTGCCGTAGGTTCATCTGGCACATTTCCCCTCATGTTCTGTTCTTTGTCATTTTATCTTTGGGTAAAAGTCTTATACATTCTCTCTTCATTCTTTTCTGTGAATATTACACTTGTGCCCCAGACCCTCGTGTTGATGAACTTTTCAACATTCTCTGTAACCTCTCACAAGTGCAAATAGTTTTGCTTTGACACTCTAGCAGTCAAATTACTTCTTGTCTCTACATGGAAAATCCCTGCACTGTTGGCCAGTCTTAACAGTCATCGTTCCTCATTTTTCAGTTTAATCTATTTTCAATAATCCTCATCCCAATTTAATTGAGCGTCTGTTATATATATTGAGAACTGATCTGCCTCAGCTCAGTCAATTAAAACCTAGTTCTGTGGGACCTGCTCATACCACACTTATTATTTTTCCAGTCTGCTTGGGTGGTGTGGTTAATCTTCTTTTTCTCCATCTACTTCTTTTCCCTTTATGTGTGCATGTGTCTGTTTTTACTCCTTTGCTCCTCTTGGGGTACTTAAGAGGCTGGGTAGGATGGGCAAGTGGGTGCAATGAGGGTTATTTTGTTCTCTTCGTTCTTAATTGGGGTGTCCTAGTGTTTCTTGTTGTATACTCTTAAATATGTGCAGAGCTATGTGCTGAATATTGTGTATCTATAATATATAAGTGCCTATAAAAACAAACATTTGTACTTTTTATTGTTGTATTACATTGAATTATAGTGGATTTAATTTGGCGGTTTTTGTCACTGAATAACAGTAAAGGAAACTTTAATGTCAATGTGAAAACAGATCAATGCAAAGTGGTCTATATTAATAACAAACATAGAACAGAAAATAAGTGATCATATAAGTATTCACTCCTTTTACTAGGATACCTCTAAATCATCACTGGAGCAGCCAAGTGGTTTTAGAAGTCACAGAATTAGTTCAATGGAAGTCATCTGTCAAGGGTTTCATTTGATTGTAGTAAAAATGCCCCGTATCTGGAAGGTCCAACTTATGGTGAGTCAGTATGGCGGCCTGATTTAAACAATGAAGACAAAAAGATTAGTCCAAGCAAGTCTGTGAAATGCCCAAGTCAGGAGATGGAGAAAGGAAGTGATCCAAGCCCCTGAACAACCCTTTAAGAAGTGAGAAGTGTATAGTACAAATGTAAATCTGTCTAGACCAGACCATCCACAGAAAATGTGATTGCGCAAGAAGTGAATTAGTAAGGGAGACCACCAAGTGACCTATGAGAAGGAGTTACAAGCTACTGTGGATGATCCTGAATAGACTGCACAGACAACAACTGCTGCCCTCATGCTTCAGCAGTCAAAGCTTTATGGGAGAGTGGCAAAGAGAAAGCCACTATTAAAAAAACGCACGTGATGCCTCAGCTAGAGATTGTAAGAAACCACATGGGAGACACATGAAGTCAGCTGCAAGAAGCTTCTGAGGTCTAAGCTAAACACTGCACATTATCAAAAACACACCCTCCCCAAAGTGAAACAAAATAGTGGCATCATGATGCTGTGGAGATGGTCCTCTGCAGAAGGCCCTATGGGGCTTGTGAGGGTAGAATGAATAGAGAAAAATACGGGGAAATCCTGGAAGAAAACCTGATGCAACCTGTAAGACCTGCGCCTTGGGAGAAGATTTGTTTTCCAGCAAAATACAGACCCCAAGCCTAAAGCCAAAGCAACACAGGAATGGCTTTTAAACAACAATGTTTATTTAATCAAATCTAATCTAATTGGATAATGAAATAAGAAAGTGGATAGATAAATGAATGGATGGATAGATGAAATACAATGCTTGTTAGGGAGGTACAAGGACCATGGACTCATACTGTAATAACTCCTATCATTATGTAGAAATGCTGCCTGTACTGTTAACATTCCAGCTGCTACGTCTTGATACCATGTAATCATTCAAGATGGAATTGAATGTGAAACCGAATAACTGAGTAATATTCACAGCTCTAATGAGATGGTCTATGAGGCTTTATGTTGTTAAATATTCCCATTTCTCTAACTTGTAGGCTGCAGTTTTTCTATAATTAGAAAAATAAAAAATAACGTGCTGTCACGGATAAGCCTAAACAATGGGTTGTCCTATTTAATACATTCTCCATAAAGACAAAAGAAACTTAATGAAATAGTAAGCAAGGGTTGCCTTCAGTCAAGTGCTACTGCTCAGTAGAGTGGGTCAAGCATGGTGGAGCTCCATCTTGCGGTCAACTCTGATCCAAATGAGACGCCTCCTTCTGGGGACAGTCGAATTTCATAGGACTCCAACCAGAAGGGGTGGAGTCAGATTGCTTTCATGCGGTGTCTCTCAGCCCTGTGAGTGAGAAGACAGATGACACTGTTAATGACAGCACCCACCTATATCCTTGAGTGGAAATACATACCTGCAATGAGCAATGATCTGATGCACATTCATGACAACTGTTTATAGCTTTTACAATGTAGAAAGTTAACATCTCTTAAACATTTGAAGATAAAAAACAAGGGTAAGTAAAACATAATCTACAACGTTTTTTAGGGTTTTTTTTCTCTTCTTTCCATACTGTTAAAATAAAATATTTGACCTGGTCTGTCCTTATGTCAGTCACTTGAAGTCAGGGATCCATAGAAGCATCCAGCTTTTCACATGAATATGCATTTATGTTCATTGTTCTCCAGGTTTCACAGTGATCAACACTTGACTATTGTTAGGAAATTAGTGAGTCAATACATAGTGTAGAAACATCAAAGTGATTACTGTTAGAGTTGATGCATTACAATACCTGGCAGCATACTGCTGCCTATACTCTTAACATTCCAGCTGCTACATCTTGTGATCTAGAACCTTCATCCTATTGTCCTGACCTTCCTCCATCTGGTTACCATTTGTCTGGACACTTCACAGATGATTTAAGAGCCTGTCATTTCGGCAGAGATTTGAAGGATGCGGTGCACACATGGCTTGCCAAACGT
This sequence comes from Polypterus bichir lapradei, assembly GCA_026402145.1. Lineage (NCBI taxonomy): Eukaryota > Metazoa > Chordata > Cladistia > Polypteriformes > Polypteridae > Polypterus > Polypterus bichir. Next base: position 38,908,388 of record JANRMT010062840.1, read on the forward strand.
CAAGTTTAAGTTGAAAAATTATGCTCTTGTGAGACCTGTTTTACTGTTGTGTTTAATTTTTTAAATTACAATATAAATACATTTTGACACACTGTCAATATTAATATATTATTAAATCTGCTTATGTATTGTAAAAATCTGTAAGGTGGCTAACACTTAACCAGACTCAGCTGTTTTACCCCATCTTTTAGTTTTAAACTTTTACTTCTGTACAGATATTTTTTATTTCTTGCCTTTAAACTTATCCTTTACTTATTAATGCTTTTCTATAACATTTCACTCACCAAAAATGTCATGCTTTACTTCTCAGCATGGCAATGCAGAAATGGTGCTGCTCAAACATAAAGAATACTGGCAGTCACCTCCAGTTCGCCCTCTGGTGGTCATTCCGAGTGTCAACTGGATGATAACATGCATACAAGATCACAAGATCACCCCCCTCCCTACCCAGAAGGGGGTGGGTTAAGGTTGATTTCACCCTACACTATTTTTAGTTGACCAATGAGAAACATGTGTACCAAGTTTCATGAATATCGCTCCAGCCATTTGGAAGTGATGCTGGAACATGCATACAAACACACACACATACATTGACTTATATATATATATATATTAGTAGAGTCTGTCTGCTCCCCAATCTCATGACTCCGACCTCCTGCTCAATGAATTTTTTCTTGTACTTTTACACTCAGAGTTTTAGTTCTGGAAGACTGAACTTCCAGAAATGGGAAAATAAAGGGTGGTCCAGATCTAATTATGCAATTTTCATTACGCTATAACTTATTAAGTTTATTACGTAGAAAATCACCCGAGAAGTGTACGAACTGACGGAATGAAGAATTGTCTTTGTGCCGAACTGGAATCGTTCCCGCATAAATCAAAGTCATCCAGACGATCTGGATCTGCATAATTAGATCTGGACCACCCTGTATTTATTGTATGCATCTGATGCCCCATCTATGGCTTTTCCTACTGAGTGCTCGATGCTGACCCCACTTCTCACGACCCTAATCTGAGTAAGAGGCTTATAAAAATCACAGTCTCCCTTAGTTAATCCATTAATTCGGTTAAATTTAGCACATGTGACATATTCAATAAATTTATTAGACTTTTTTGAGCTGTAGCTTACATGATGAAATTTGTGATGAAGAATCTATCCACACTATGTGTGACTTCTGACATTTTCCTTAAAACATCACAATGATTTTATGTTGGAATTGTTGAATTGAAACAAGAGCCAAACACTAAAACGGACCCCCAACCCCAGCCTCCGAAATCATTTACATGTGTTGCTTGCTTAGTTTCAAAAGGGATGCCCCCGATCCCCAAAATCTTTTACATATACATTTGCATCTGCGGACATAAAGGGGGATTACATTAAACTGACAAAAAACATAAAAATAAATACCTGAGTGAATGACATAAATAAATGAAAATCATAAACATCTGATAATGATAATAACATATACTCAAATTTCCTATTATTCATCCTGAATACTTGTCTCAATTCAAAAGTGTTCTTGTAAAATCGTGTTTTGTAAAAGCCAAGTCACTAGGATAAGCAGGAATTGATCTAAGGCAGGAATGTTTTATACTTGGACAATTGTGTATAAGATGTATGGCGCTCCAGGGTCCTCATAATAGTATTATTATTATTACTTGGCTGATGCCTTTATCCAAGGCGAATTACAACATTTGAAATATACCATTGGTTTAATTTCTTTTGTTTGTCCAGTTAGTGCACAGGTAGGTGAAGTAACTTGCTCATGGTCACATGATGGCAGCAGCAGGATTTGAACCCACATCCTCAGGGTGTGAAGTCCTCGGTCGAAACTCACTACATCACACTGACTGCCAATAGCATTAGCCCTTGGTAGAAATAACTACAAATATTGTATAAATAAAAGTACTTAGTTGAGTAGCACTTCTTTTTTTTTTTTTATTAATTTTATTACAATACATACAAAGCAATCAAGTTTTTACAAAGAGAAAAATTAAGAACAGATCGATCCCCACCCCTGAGAGAGAGAGCAAGCCAAACGGCGTTAAATTTAAGGCTTGGAGACATACCTAAATTAATAAGTTCTCTGTGCCTTTTGAACTTATTTTAAAATATTACTGATTAGATCCTGCCATGTTTTGAAAAAAGTCTGTACGGATCCTCTAACTGAGTATTTGATTTTTTCCAACTTCAAATAATATAACACATCGGTTTCCCACTGACTTAAAAGAGGAGAGTTTGGGTTCTTCCAGTTTATCAGAATAAGTCTACGTGCCAAAAGTGTAGTGAATGCAATCACAATTTGTTTGTCTTCCTCCGCTTTAAACCCATCTGGAAGAACACCAAACACAGCTGTTAATGGGTTTGGAGGGATTGTAAGTCCAAGGCTATCTGAAAGGTAATTAAAAATGTTTGTCCAGAATAATGTTAATTTGGTGCAGGACCAGAACATGTGACCTAGTGAGGCTGGGACTTGGTTACAACGTTCGCAGGTTGGATCATGCCCTGGGAACATTTTGGAGAGTTTTAGTCGAGACAGATGTGCTCGATATATAATTTTGAGTTGTATAATTGTATGCTTTGCGCATATGGAGCTCGAGTGAATTCTCTGCATTGCTACTTTCCACTCCTTTTCTGATATATTAATTGAAAGATCTTTTTCCCAGTGTCCTCTTGGATCTTTAAAAGGGAGGGATTGTAAAATGATTTTATATATTGTAGAGATGGAGTCTAAGTCCTTGAGATTGAGCAATATTTTTTCCAGCATGGATGAGGGTGCAAAATGAGGAAAATCTGGAAGGTTTTGTTTAACAAAGTTTCTGATTTGAAGATAGTGAAAGAAATGTGTAGCTGGAATGTTAAATTTGGAATGTAATTGTTCATAGGATGCAAAGACGTGGTCTATATAAAGATCTCTAAGCAAGTTAATTCCAAATTTTTTCCAAATATTAAAAACTGCATATGTTTGTGAGGGTTGAAAGAGGTGGCTCTCTTGCAGGGGTGCCACAGATAGAAGCTTCTCCGTCTTAAAATGCTTTCTACATTGGTTCCAGATTCTAAGTGAGTGGAGCACAATTGGGTTATTAGTGTATTGCCGATAACGTGTGTTTATTGGAGCACAGAGCAAGGAATACAAAGAAGTACTGCAGGAATTTAATTCTATTGCGGACCAAGCCTGTGTATGTTCTTCTATTTGTGTCCAGGTTCTTATCGCCTGTATATTTGCTGCCCAGTAATAAAACTGGAAGTTAGGTAGAGCCATGCCGCCTTCTGCCTTTTGTCTTTGTAGGGTCGCTCTTTTGATGCGTGGATGTTTTGAATTCCAAATAAATGAGGTTATTGTCGAATCTAATTGCCTAAAAAATGATTTATTAATGTATATTGGGATGTTTTGAAATAAAAATAGGAGCTTAGGAAGAATATTCATCTTAACAGTGTTAATTCTTCCAGCTAGTGTGAGATGAAGGGTTGACCATCTATGCAAGTCTTGTTTAATTTTTTCCCTGCAAACGGCGAAATTTTGTTGATATAGAGCTTTATGTTTACTTGTGATGTTTACCCCTAGGTATTTAAACTGTTCTGCAATGATAAAAGGTAGGGTATCTAATCTAATATTATATGCTTGAGAGTTCACTGGAAAGAGTACACTTTTATTCAGATTAATTCTGAGACCAGAGATCTTTTGAAATTCTGTGAGTGCTGCTAAGACTGCAGGTACAGAATTTTCTGGGTCTGATATATACAGTACCATGTCATCTGCATATAATGAGATTTTCTGTTCCAGTCCTTCTCTGCTAATCCCCTTTATCTGATCAGTATTTCGACAATGTATTGCCAGTGGTTCAATGGCAATCGCAAACAGCAGCGGTGACAAGGGGCATCCTTGTCTAGTGCCACGTTCTAGTTTAAAGTAGTCTGAGCAAATGTTGTTGATGCAAACTGAAGCTTCTGGGTTAGTATACAGTAATTTAATCCATGCACAGATGTTTGGGCCAAACCCAAACTTCTCCAATATAGTAAAAAGGTATTTCCATTCAATCATGTCGAATGCTTTTTCTGCATCCAATGATAATAATATTTCTGGGGTGTTTGATTTAGTTGGTGAGTATATTACATTAAACAGGCGTCGAAGATTGGAAGATAAGTGCCGGCCCCTAATAAATCCAGTTTGGTCTTGTGATATTACCGAGGGGAGCACTTTCTCCACCCTTCTGGCTAAGATTTTAGAGAGTATTTTAACGTCGTTATTCAGAAGTGAAATTGGTCTGTATGATGCACATTGTAATAAGTCCTTATTTTGTTTTGGAAAGACAGTGATTAGTGCTTGGCGAAAGGTTTGTGGAAGAGATTGGTTATCTCTGGCTTCTGTAAATGTTGCTAATAAGAGGGGGGCTAGCTGAGCGGAGAATTTCTTGTAAAATTCTGCAGGGTAACCATCAGGGCCTGCTGCTTTCCCGCCTTGGAGTGATTTTATAGCATCTAGTAATTCTGATAACATCAGAGGTTTATCAAGTTCCTCCGCACTAAAAGCGTCTATTTGTGGTATCTGTAATGTATCCAGAAATGCATTAGATTGTGTATTGTCTTCCTTAAACTCAGTAGTATATAGGGATTTATAGTAGTCTCTGAAAGTGTGCATTATATTTTGGTGTTCGACGATTTTATCTCCGTTCGTACTAGTGATTACCGAGATTGCGTTGCGCACTTCTTGCTTGTGAATTTGTTGAGCTAAAAGCTTATTAGCTTTCTCCCCATGTTCATAGTAATGATGTCTGGATTTGTAAATTAGTTGTTCAGTTTCTTTAGTTGTCAAGAGGTTTAATTCCGAATGTAGAGCCTGCCTTCTCCTATGTAGAGTCTCGCTTGGTAGTCTGGCATGTTCTTCATCTATTTTAGTAATTTCGCTTTTTATCTCTGCTATTTTCTTGGCCTCAGATTTATTTCTGTGGGAAAGATATGAGATAATCTGTCCTCTTAAGAAGGCCTTAAGAGTTTCCCAGAGTATCCCTGCAGAGATCTCGGGGGATGTATTTGTCTCTAGAAAGAATTTGATTTGTTTGGATATAAATTCAGTACAATTCTCATCAGCTAATAGAAGCGGGTTGAGGCGCCATCTGCGGGGTGAGTGCATGGGGAGTAGCACTTCTGATATATCCGATTAACTGCCGGAACAATAACTGATGCCCTTTGTCTTATGAAATATTGTGGGTTAGGCTGGGAACATAGCTCGTTATACATATAATTTATGTGAGTGAAAAAGTAGCTAACAGAATGTGGATTACAACTACCCATAAGGCCATTTTTTAACCTGGCAATGCGGGGATAAGCTTGCAGCCATAATGTCAGTCTCAATATCAAAGTCAATTCACCAAAGACACTATTGTTGGTGCATTGGACAATATTAGCATGCATTTGTTACACATCTTTGAAATAAAAAGAACTCAAGACTAACCATAATTGGCAGGTATGGAGTGTGTACCATCAATTTTATCACTAAAATAAATCTTTGTACTTTGTGGCTTTTAAACATATAATAGATATGAGGAAAGAATTCATCAAATCACTTGGTTTGCTTATTACAGCCACACAGTACAGCAAGCACTTCCGAGTTGGTACCATCAATCTGTGCACACATTCTCAACATCAAAGTGGAGAAAAAAAAGAAAAAGGTTTACAAGACATAATATGACTGAAAAAACAAGTAGAGAAGTGTTACTTATGAAGGTGTCCACTTGTCTTTCTGGAGTTAAAAGGTTCACTATCAGCAGTACAGGGCTGCTACAGAGTAATGTGACTTCCCTGAGTTTTGTCATGTAGTTCTGTAGTGGAATACAAAATGTAGCTGTAAGAGCTGGAAAAACAACCTTTAGCTCCCTTTGAGTTCCTTTGAAATTTAAAGTGAAACACAACACTTTAAAACAAGACAAGGCCTCACCAATATTCACATGCAATAATCATATCCTACTTAATAAAAGGACAAGTTACTGTGTATCTGTGTGTTTGTCTGCTTGCTGTGTCTGTGTCATTCCAACAGATGACGCATCAAATATTAATACTGCTTTTAAGAATGCAAACATGTGTAGTAATTAAACACATTGCATTTATCATTCTAACAGAGGGTTCATCACACATTAACACTGCTTTTAGGAATACAAACATTTGTAGTAATAAAATGCATTACATTTGTCATTCCAACAGATGGCACACCAAGCATTAACACTGCTTCTAGGATAATGTTTGATGCGGCATCTGTTTGAATGACAAATGCAATGCATTTTATTACTACATGCATTATAAAATACACCCCAATAGATGGTGCACTTCAAATGTTAACGTTGAGGTCTGCATTGATTACTCAGATTTCAACCTGTCTTAGATGGGTAGCACAGCTAGTACAGTATATAAAGAGGTACTGTGAATAATTAAACCACCATTTAACAACAATTACATGTGACAGTAAGTAAAATATAGTAGTGAATGCACCTGTCTAGTTATCTTCCTGCTGTCTATGCTTGTGTGTAGTCAGCGTTTTTGCTTTCACAGGAGCCTAATAATCCAAACTACATTTGTCTCCTTAGGACTCTGTGTCTCTTCATAGCAGGTGCAGTGCAGATAACCCACTATAAGGGTAAAGATGCTCCTTCATTAGCTTTTTGTTCCCACTAAAGTTAAATGAACGCATGAGTGGCTGTTTTACTGAGTTATTTAATTTCTCTCTTAGAAAACATCGATCAGCGAAGATCAATCTGTGTTTCCTAACCAATCCCTGTTCGCCGTAAACACTTGTGGTCAAAATATGCCTGGCACACCAGCGTTAGAATCTTTTTCTTTCTTTATGTGTTCTTTATATATGGGTAAAATAATGCTGAGGTTTTAGTACTTTTCTCTTGTTCAAACATTCTACCCTTGCTTAACCAAAAAGTTAAACTCAAAATTGACGTCTGAACAAAAACCTTTAAAAAGTAGCACAATCTTTGTTTTGCCAAGAAGAAGGTGGATGTCCTCTTCTCATAATTCTCTACCTCCTGCACAAAACCGCTTGTAATATTGCTCTTAAAATGTACCGAGTTTTGCAAATAATATGCTGCCTCAGCCACATTACTTATCATCTCCTGTCCTCGATTTAATAAACAGCATCATAGACACAATATCTTTATTACTGTTCTGTATTATCTTTTTGCAAAAACATACTTCCTGAAGTCCAGAACCTGCTATGTTTGTCATAAAACCACCATACAGTACATATATTAAAGAGTAATGTCAACTCCTGCAACTATTGACTCCCTGCTGTAGTCAGTGCCACTGTCTCTGTGGTGCATCTGGATGTCTCATTAGGTTTATTGTGATTCAAAATCACTGGAGGTGGAATTTAATCTAGGCAGGACTCTTTTAGTGCTATATTGTTAAGTGCATGACTTATTATCTTATTTCTACCGTTTAAGTCACATTAACTTGATTTAATAATCTCTTGCACACAGCTAATTCTGAACGGTCAGTAAAATCAACCAATTGTCAGTGTCAGAATTTGAAAATACAGCTTTTTATCTAATTGCAACATTCTACACTTGTTCAGTACTCTATCTCCGAAACAATTGACAGTCCGACTCACTTTTTAGGGTAGTCAAGTCAGCTTTAACTGCTGCACCATGGAAGCTGTCGTATTATCCTTGTACCTTTTGTGAAAGTGTTTATTTGATATTTGGACTTCAGGCTGCACACATCATACAGTTTATGTCTACATTTTGTCCTTTATTGCTAAAACATGAAAAACGTTTCTGTTTTAATGATGTGTTTACATAGATTGTTGTAGACACGGAACACACTTGAAGTGCATGTGTTCCAAATAACAATCTATTATTTACCCTATACAACTCTAGGTACCTCACTCCCAGATAATCAAGGCTTGAGCTGGGAGAACTTCTTGCCTTTTCTGCAGCGGTGGTGAGTTTGGGGGATGGGATAGCAGGCTGCTTGTTGCTTGTGCTGATCAACACATTTACAAGACAAAAGATGCTGCCGGAAAGGTGCGAAGGGATTTAAGGTGGGCCAGGATTACAAGTTTTTTCATAGGCTTTGATAATTCTAGCTTTAAGAAGAATTTTGTTCAGACGGAAACAACCAAACTGTTATTATCTACTTAAGTATAAGGCGGGATGAGTTCATTTTTGCATAGAAGGATAAGGATGACAAAGAATCCAAAAGAAAAATTTAGGTAAAGACTGATATAGGAATGATTGAACAGTCATAGCGAGAAGGTAAAGCAAAGGCCAGAAAGTTAAAGTAATAGTCATACAGAACACATAAACACGTCAAAGACGTGCCTTTCTGTTTTTCTTAAGTACCTTTTTATTTTCCTAACTTACTTTTCTCACGTTTCTGCCATTTGTACTTTCCCTTTCCTTCGTATATAACTGACTGCCTAGAATCATTATTTTCTAGAGAACAGGCTCAAAGAGTCGGTACCTCCTGTCTCATTTAAAATTACTAATTGGGTTTGTTTGGTTGAAAACACGTTACAAAGATTTATACTGAACATTGATTAAAACTTCAATTTTTGTAGCCAGCATAAGGAGACCAAGTGTCATTGTCTTTTTTTTTGGATGTCACAGTGTGAAAACAATATGTGGATATTTGCAAATGTACCTAAATAAAATAATCAAATGACTAGCATGTTTTTTCTAAGACTAAAAGATACTTATTTCTTCAATCAAGAAAATGGAAGACATTTTTCTTTAAATGTGTTATTGTTAATTGAGAAATTTCATACATCATTGGGTACATTTTTCATTCTAGGAATTTTCTAAAACTGGAAAGCAAGAATTGCTGCTAATTCAAAATACCTTTTTGCCTTAACACCATTACAAATCGCTTACAAGTTAAGAACTGAACTGTTGGTTTCTTTCTTATTTGTTTCTCATTGTTGGGTAAGAAAACACAAAGTAATTAAAAACAGTATATGCAGTCATTTATGAGTTAAAGAAGCAACTAAAGAATCTTAAGATTAACAAGTTAGTGTACAAAGCTTTAGTCCAAAAATCTCTGTTACACTAGCATAGTGTTACCACATGTCCCATATTTCTTGCCCAATTCTGGGATCCGGGTATATTTTTCAAAATTCCTCATTTATCCCTTGTTTTAAACCTGACTAATTTCTCAGCTCATTGACAACACAGTATGCAAGTTGCTGTAGAAAGAGTGTTTATAAGCGCACCTTCTTCAATGAATTAGAAATCACCAGTCATATCAGTTTTGTTCAAAGCAGGCGCTATTAGCCCAGTCTGCCTTCATGAACTGGGAACCGTACAAGTGCGATGTCAAGATTCTTTGGTCAGAGATGGCTTGCTTTAGCCGTGTGTGTAATCCGTCAATGTGACTACGCATTTATGTTCATTTAATGGAGAATTTGTAAGAGAAGTGAAGTTTTTTTGAAAAAAAGACATATTACAAACCTGTGGAGGTAGATATTCTATTTCTCCTGGAGGAAGCAAAGATATTACTCAGCATATCAATTCTAAAAAATGAACAAACATAAAGACGTCAAAGAGTAATGCGCCATGTAGGCCAGAACTTGAAGCAGACTCGGTTTATGCAAGTGAAGGACAGTTTGCATACCATTCAACAACATAAATAAAATTCAGTTGTGTTATCTTATGTGACAAAGAGGCTGTAAATAGCATTATAACAGCAATGTGCCCTCAGCAAGTGCATAAGGTGTTGTTTAAAGTACGCAAGTAATAAAGTACCTTATAATATGAGTGGCTTTGAAGGCTGGATTTGATTGGTTTTACTCTATAGAGATCTCGTGTGTATGAGCAGTGTAAACGTGTTTGTAAAACTGTAATACCCCAAAGTCTGTGCTCCATAATGACTCCCTGCTTCCCCATAGGGGCCGTCTTATATTCTTGTATTCTTTCAGGGAGAATCTGGTCACCCTACAACAATAATTGGCTTCTAATTAAGAAACTGAATGAAAATCTGTAGCTCATGTGCCAATCCAGGACTAGGTTTTGACGATCCTGTCATATACTTTATATTCAATTAAATTATGTAAGATAAAACCAATATATTTATTGTTTAATTGAACTGAAAAGTTACATTGATGATTTCAGATACACAAGGAACAAAACTGCAAGAAGACTTAAGCTGCTACAAAACAACAAACATTTTTAGATTTTTCTTAATCTTAATTATTTACACCAAGCACAAATATGGTCATATTCCCTGAGGCGTAAGCTTTCTAACAGATGAAGGGATAAAAAAAATCTATCTAAAGCTACAAAAATTGCTAAGCTGTCCCAGTTCTTAACACAGTCCATCACAGGTCCTACTCTCACATACACACCTGCATGAGACCAATTTGTGGTCTTCGGTCACCTAAGTTGCTTGCTTTTAGACATGCAGAGAATGTTTATGTTAGGATTGGATTATTTGTTCTGATTTTTTTATGTTTTCTGCATCAATTTTGGTAATCTTACACTTGTTTTGCTATTTTTTTTTTCTGTGTGTCTGATTCTGATATTTATTTATGGCGATTCTCCTTTGTTTTGAAGGTTAATACTTTTTTGGACTGTTTCATTCGCCATTTAGGTTTTCACGCTCGCTGATATTTTTGAGCCGCCGTTGTTAGTACAAATGTTCTCATTATGCCATTTGAAGTGAGAAGTCAGAATTTCCAAGTTCCTAGTTGGAATTTTCAACTGGAAAGCCCCCTTAAGTCAGATTTCCAACTCGGAAGTGCTGGGCTGGTCTGTCAAGCCAGAGTTTGTCCAACTTCAGATCATGATGTCAAATCCAAAATGGCGATGTACACTGCGAACTTTAGTGAAAACTGTAATATTATAGTATTTATTAGCACTTCTGTCCATTGTGGTGGACCTGATGCTACGTTGTTTGGATGTGCAACATACCACACAATACTTTGTTATCAACTGCTAGTTATTCCAATGGAGCAGTCAAATCAAAGGTTTTCCTGGACTCGTCCATATTGGGTTTTCAAATATTTTACTGGAATATGATCAAATTGGGTGTGACATCATTCCCAGCTCTAACATTCGAGGTAAATAGACCACAGCATTAGTGGCGTGCCCTCTGAGATCATGTCATGATATGATGGGTGAATGAAATCGTCCAGACAAACACTTCATCATCCGAGTTGCGGATTCAAAACCCTTTTTTCAACTCACTCTGTTTCTCGGTCCTAATGTGAGCCTGTTCTGACTTCTTGCTCTTTATTTTTTACTATGAACTTTGTCTCTCATTTTAGCTTTGACACCCATGTTTTTGATCTCCTGGTTTTTGACCCTTCTTCTGCTAATTCAGCTATTTTCCTGGTCATTTCTCAAATCCAGTCACTTTGTGGACATAATAGTTTAAAATTCACCTGGACAAAGTCTAGCACAGGATGCTGGATCTATAATACACAGAATATCTTTAATCATAATGACTTTATATACTTGATAAATCTATTTCTCTATAAATAATAATAAGTAACAATCGGTCATACCCTCTCAAATGTGCAGTTCGATAAGTAGCCTTAATGCGGTGTTACAAATGAAAGCTTAAGGGTTAATGCTGGCTTTTTACATTGAACTATCATCTGCTGCAAGGATTTCTTCCAAACCACGTGTACTGGGGTCTGAGAATCTTGACATTTTGTTCCAGAAACAGTGCATGAGTGACTGTCATAGCTACTACTCTCAGTGTGTACGGCTGTGATGTGTGGTCAATTCATGATCTTCAAATGATTGCTGCTCACCCGAAAGTCTGTCTCTGCCATTTGCTTTAATTAATGCTCCATATATGTCACTGAGACAGCAGACAGCCTTGTAAATAGCACCGGCAGTTATTAAAATAAAGATGAAATGTAATTGTTTCTCCCTCTCCTGGGCTTCCTTCTGTAAAGATGAGCCAAGTTGTTCTACCAAGCCTCGGGCTGCCTTGCAGGGAATAGTCCTCAATTAGATTTGTATAGGGGCCAGGATTTGATCAGGGAAGGAGAGCGGGACATCCTTGCCTGTCATCAGCTTTATTTACAGATTAGCTAATTGGAAAAAGCAATGAAATAAAATTGGTTAAATAAGCAGCTTCAAAACAAGGGCATGTTTTCAATTTGCTTTTTTTGTTTTTCTTTATTTCAATCATTCTCTGTCTGCCATGTTTGGCTGAAAACTGACATGAAGGCCATTTTATAAATTAATGAGACCCCTCTATAGAAAGACTTTTTTTGTGCATTTACACTTCACTTATGCCCTTCTCCAAGCCAGTTTTTTTAAAGCATCAAGGGAAACATTTTTATGAGTGACTTTTTACAGTATAAAGACAGGCTATCGCATTGAAAAGGCTGAAAGGTCAATCCTGACTATCTACAGTATACGTGTAGGTCTTCATCTGAAAAATGGATCTCGTATATTCATTTCCTTAAAAAACCTTTATATGCAGGAAAATAAAACACTGTGATGGTCAGAATGCTTTTCTAGCACAAAAGGGAAAAAGGGATTTATTTTTTCTGTTTAAAAAATTATCCATCGGCTAAATAAAAAAAGACAATAGAAGGTAATTTGAATTCACAGAGTAATGGAAATCAATAATTCTCTTTCTTCTGTTCCTGGTGTGGATGATATACACGTAATGATAATATTATGAAGAAGATGATGAAATAATATATAATAATTTAAAGTCAATATTGCTTGCAGTTTCTTTTTCAGCTGGCTGACCTCTATCAAAATAGACATCAAAGCAGCCGATTGCAAAAATGGGCAGGGAATTGTAACCTAAGTATCTCGCCCTCATGCTAGATATCTCATTAGGCGCACTGTGATTCAAGGTCACCGGAGGTCAGCTTGTGTTAATGTAGAATCATATGTATCTTGTTACAAATGTGAGAAAAGGATGAAATCTCAGCCCGGCACTTGAAAAACATCTAACTGAGAGGAGCACCAGCCATTCACTTGGTGAATAGCTACCTCAGCCACAGCCCACAAGTTCTATTTTAGCAAACCATTCTGAGATTGTAAAGAATTACGGCAGCCAGCGCTATTATTGAAGGCGATCAGGTGGTGGGGACGAGGGTGTAAAATGAAAGTAGTGGAGGCTCACTGCTGGAACTCTTGACACTTTAATAAATGTAATCATTTTCTCCAGTAAGCTATGTACAGCATGCTTGCATAATAATGTGCATTTGAAATTTGATTTGATGTAGGCAAGCTGCCCTTTGAATAGTGCAATGGAGACACGGTAGGGAGTTTTAGAGCGGAAAAAGGTGTGGGCATCCTAAAAGGTACTAAAGAAGACGATGGCCCATCAAAGGCCTTACACTTACGGTTGTGGCTTCCTTGAGGACTGCTGGGGTCAGATTTATCTTTCTGAACCTACAGAATCCTCCAGCACATATTTAGACGGATGGTCTAAATGACACTACGATGCAACAACAGGATAATTCACGTGTGCCAAAAACATATAAATGTAAGTTCAGATAGCAGCACTGTTTTAAATCATTTAGTACCTCCCTTCATACAGTGCCTTGTTCTGTGACATCTTCATATCGTCGGCCAGATGTTCAAAGATGTCAATGTGTATGCTATGCATAGCAACTGAAAACTGGGTTCAACATTTAACTTAAACCTCTTACGGAGCTACTGCACTCATCGTTCTGAAATCATTGTTGAAATAAGAATTAGAGTAAGGATTACAACAATCTAGATGAGAACAGGCCTTTCAGCCCGATGCACTTAAGAAACAACATCTCTCACTGAGACAAGCTTTGTCACATCAGACTGCAGAACCTTCAGAATTTCCAATGTGCTTTCTGACAAACTCTACCTGAGATGTCATGTGTGTGTGTGTGTGTTTTTAACAGCAACTTTCTCTTTGCCACTCTCCCATAAATCTGAGAGTGGTGAAGCACTCGGTCAAAAGTTATGGCCTGCAACACTCTCTTCATTCTAAGCCACTGTGACTTATAACTCCTTCAGAGTTCTCGCAGGTCTCTTGTTGGTCTCCTTCACTAGTCTTCTTCTTGCATGATCACTCAGTTTTTATGGACAGCCTACTCTTGCAGATTTACAGCTATGCCATACTCTTTCCATTTCTTAATGAGTGATTTAACTCCAAGGGATATTCTGTGACTTGAAGATTTTCTTGTCTCCATCGCCTGACTTGTGCTTTTCAATCTCCTTTTCACAAAGTTGCTTGAAGTGTCCTTTTGTCTTTATTGTGTAATTTAGCACATGAATCTGAATCACCACCAGCTGGACCTTCCAGATAAAGTACATTTCTATGACAATCAATTGAAACCTCACACGGGCGACCTCCATTGAACTAATTCTGTGATTTCTAAAATCAATTGGCTGTACCAGTGTTGATTTAGGGGTGTCATATTAGTGATGCTGCCAAAGGTGCATCTACTGCATACTGAGTTGAAGTAGGGGGTGAATACTTATGTGATCAACTATTTTGTGTTTAACATTTGTAATTTAATTCATTTTAATTAGACCACTGTGCAGAGATCTGTTTGCACCTTAACATTAAAGAGTGTCACGCATTTGTGCTTTAGAGGCAGATTAACGGTTATGGTGATGGCAGTTACCCACTGAACCCAGGACTGGCACTGTTTGCTAAGGCCTTTTCTCTTCCTCTCTCTGTAGAATGGAAAACTGACAGCCATTCCACCTCTGACATCACTTCTGTTGTGAACCTTCCTGGACCCGCCCCTTCCTGTCTGGAAGCCATATGACCAGCAGCCATCTTTGAGTCAGTTCTGTTTTGAACTTGGGTCTGAAATGACATCTCAGCAACTTGTTGTGTGTTTTTTGTTTTCTAACAAACCTTCAGTTATATGGGGATACCTAGGTGGTGCTGCAACCCTTTCATGTTGCTGTGTCTACTTTTACAAATGTTTTTTTGTGTTGGTCAGTGTCAAAAAAGCCAAATTAAATCCACTGAGATTCAACTTCTGTATCATTAAAACATGAAACTTCTAAGTGGGTGAATAATTTTTATACAGTAGCTCTCTATCTATCTTGTCATTATTACTTGGGTGAAAACTTTATGCAAAGTAACTTACAATGTTTAATATACTTTTGGTTACATTTCTTGTGTTTACTACAATTGCAGTACAGGCAGGTGGAGTTACTTGCTCATGGTCACACAGTGTCAGCAGCAGGATGTGATTCCCCAGTCAGTCATCTATCTATCTATCTATCTATCTATCTATCTATCTATCTATCTATCTATCTATCTATCTATCTATCTATACATCCTTTCTTTGTTCCATCCATCTATCTATCTATCATTGCACATATGCACATTGAGAGCATCTTATAGGACTATCGTAAGGTACACCTGCTAACAAATATGCCTGAGGGATTACAGTTGGCAACATGTAATTCTTTCTCACTTGTAAACCAGAGGGGGTGTCCTGAGACCAGCTCTGCCTATTTCTTCTAGCAGGCTATTTAAGGAACAGTGGGCCAGAAGTTGGTGTTAAAATGAGCACAGAGCTTCATGGAAGAAACCACCAAGAAAGAAAGACTCTTAAATCTTTTAGCCATGGACTACTGTACATAGGATATGAAATGTCTGTGATTTCATTTGGAACCTTTACTTTTTAATTTTCTGCTATATTAAATGGTGTATCCAGTTGGTCCCCAAATCTTATCTATCTATCTATCTATCTATCTATCTATCTATCTATCTATCTAT
>JANRMT010062840.1:38928331-39129558 GCA_026402145.1 Polypterus bichir lapradei
CTCAACTGCGTGCTCTGATTGGTTAGCTTCTCAGTCAGGAGAACTTAACTGCGTGCTCTGATTGGTTAGCTTCTCAGCCATCCGCCAATAGCGTCCCTTGTATGAAATCAACTGGGCAAACCAACTGAGGAAGCGTGTACAGGAAGTAAAAAGACACATTGTCCGCAGAACCCGCGAAGCAGCGAAAAATCCGCGTTATATATTTAGTTATGCTTTCATATAAAATCCGCGATAGAGTGAAGCCGCGAAAGTCGAAGCGCGATATAGCGAGGGATTACTGTACATACCACTATTGCATTTTGACACCATTTATAAAGAAATTCATGACATCAAATTTTGATTGGCACTGAAGACAATGGAAAGATGCTATATAAATAAAATGTATTATTATTATTATTATTATTATTATTATTATTATTATTATTATTATTATTAACAGACATATTGTCTTTTTGCACTTATTTATTTTTAGTTGTCTGTTGTTCACTCAGTGGTACTCGGCTACAAACTCCAAGATGCCTAGGAAGTAATCGTGCTGCGGTCTAATGGCACTTGGCATCACACAAAGTTAGCAGTTAATCTTGAGTATTAACAGTTTGATGGAGTTGCATGCATTTTGCTCTTTGTTCCTGGCTTGCACCCACAACTCTAAAGAAAAATTAAGCACACAGAGAAGACAGATAGGAAAATCTGCAGTTATTGATTCATCGACTCATGCAGGAGTTTGTGAATAGAGCTTAATTAGTTTGATTACCTTTGAATTAATAACAGTCTGTTGAAGAGATAGCTGCAAGTGATGTCCCTAAAATGTATATACAGTATGTATATAAAGTACAATTTATATATGTGTAATCTGAAAATTACACATATATAAATGTCACTAAGCTTTTAGTTATTATGATAATAAATGTAACAAAGACTTTAAACGCTTCATAACTTACATCATTCTGCGCAGTATTTACAGTATTAACACTTAATGAGGCATTAGAAAAGTGCTTTGATGCCTTATGCCATTAAGTTAGCTGCGCTTAGCAGACTCATTTTGTTCAGATTGTTTTCTTAAAATCTCATTTTTCAAAAGTTGACTGAAGTAATATCCCTTCCATGGTTGTAAATAGACAATTGCACCACTGAAGTGTCCACAAAAGCTCCTATTTTAGTAAGATGCCTGGTCCTGGCAATTGCCTCTACCATAGTGAAACCCGGCTGACAGCAGTCGCTCCCACCTCCAGTTTTCACTGGTTCTATGTGATGAATTATGATAATATCTATCAAAGCACTTCCAGACATGGTCATGGTCACAGCTCCGTGTTGACATAAGCATTTTGCAATCCCATTGCTCATGAAAATGTAAATCTTAAAGCCATATTTCTTCATTTATTATCCAGTTTCAATAACTCGGTGCATTTGTCCAGTTATGAAGGCATGACAGCACAACACTGCCAGCTGTCTTCCCTCAAGTCCAGCTTGTTAAAATGACTCCACAATTTATCAAGCACGGATGATTTGCAATAGGCACTTTTTTAGATTTAATTTTCCTGCTGCTGGCTTAGGAAATAAGGAACAAAAAATAAAATAAAAAGCAAAAGTGTCCAATTTTTTTTTCAGCTTGAAAGCCCGCTGAGACTTGAAGTCGTAATTTTTTAAATCTTGTTATGGCAGAGGGGAAGAGATTCCAAATGGAGAACATTCGAGTTGGTCGTATTTAACAGTTGAAAGATTATATACACAAAACTAAACAGCATTTAAACAATGCAAAGAGATCTGAAATGCTGTTGTCAATTCTTTACGTTAACATATTGGAAATGCAGAATACCACAAAAAATATTTATCGGTGATCCGATAGACAAGGCCACCTGCATCCTATCCCGCTGAAAGGCTGGATGTTTCAGAGACCAGCTGAATGGAAATTTGCCTGCAGCCTACCCTGGGGCTAAAACCACACAATGCTACTCCAGAAAATCAATTTAAGTGATTTGATTGACACCAGTTTTTTATCCATTCTATAATTAAACCATCAGCAGCACAAAAGATATATGCAGGGGTAAAAAAAAAAATAATAATAGTCCAAAGCAATTTTTGTATGGATTCATGCTATTAGCTGCCTTTGCCATTCCCACTGGAATATTGTAACTAGAAGATTGAACTTATTAGATTGCCAGGCTAATTTAGACTTTTCTTATAATGAGCTTGTGGCTATAATTTTTTTTTGTTACAAACCAAGCTAAACAACTTTCCATTTGTTATTTTACAGTAAATAACTAAGTATTATAAACCAACCTTTTTCTGAAAATATCACACCACACATTGGCCCCAGAGAGCTGGTGGAGCTGTGGGTTTTTTTTCTGACATAATATTTAACATCTTACATAAAGGAACAGGATCAGTTTATTGGCTGGCTCATTGTGTATCATCAAAAAAATATTTTGTAAAATGGAGTGGAATAGGGTGGCACGGTGGTGCAGTGGGTAGCGCTGCTGCCTCGCAGTTAGGAGACTCGGGTTTGCTTCCCGGGTCCTCCCTGCGTGGAGTTTGCATGTCCTCCCTGTGTCTGCGTGGGTTTCCTCCCACAGTCCAAAGACATGCAGGTTAGGTGCATTGACGATTCTAAATTGTCCCTAGTATGTGCTTGGTGTGTGAGTGTGTGTGTGCCCTGAGGTGGGCTGGCACACTGCCTGGGGTTTGTTTCCTGCCTTGCACCTTGTGTTGGCTGGGATTGGCTCCAGCAGACCCGTGTGACCCTGTAGTTAGGATATAGCGGGTTGGATAATGGATGGATGGATGGATGGAGTGGAATAGTACCACTTAGTCCCTTGTATTAGCTTCTATACAATTAATTCAAACAGCTAATTTATAATTAACATAAGCAGGCTGGAACTGGAACTTACTGCATATACTCGCGGACTTGATTTCACTGTATAATTTATGGTATTTTATAATGTCGTTCATATAAGTCAAATGCAGAAAACTCACGCTATTGGTCCAAGAGATTATGATATGCTAACGCTCACCTGAGAGAGTAACCATGGAGCACACGGCCTTTTTTTTCTATGTGGGTGTATCAGTGTGTGCCCCTTTCTCTCTACTGTGCCTACGTGACCACACGGTAATACCCAAGCTATTTCGAAGCAACGTTTGCACTGATTTGTGTTTTTTGTATCTCACACCTTCATACACCTTTATCGTAAGAGCATCCATTATCTACGATGCAGCGTTAAAGCAGAAGAAAATATGAAGCTGGTTTTAAATTAAACGTCATTGAAGTAGCGAAAGAAATTGGTAACTGCGCTGCTGCAACAAAATTTGATGTGTCTGAGAAACTGATGCGAGATTGGAGGAAGCAAGAAAATGTAAAAAAAAAATGTGTCGCATTTTTGAATAGGCGTATATAATTCGGGGTCTGATTTTATGATCGATTTTTCGGGTTTCAAGACCCAACTTATGATTCATGAGTATATACAGTAGTTGTCTTGTTATGTGTATCTCAAATGTTAACCAGCTTTTGTTAAGAAAGAAAAATAATAAAGACTTTGGGTCTGAATGAGCAAGTGGACCACAGTAAATAAAAAATAATTAAAAGATATACAATAATTCCGCCAGAATCTTTGACAATAACAAGAATCAAACTAAGGTTATGTCCAAACTACTTTGCTTTCATTTAAGACCAGCATTTTTAAATGAAAACGTTCTCCGTTGCCACTAGTGTCTTTATATCATTTACGAAAATATTGCTACTCAAATTAAAACGACCAACACCGACGTAACCGTTTGCCTACACTATCTGTGCAACTGCCGAAACAGGAAGAGCAAGTGTCCTCCACACTAAATATTCAATTGCAACTTGCTTTTACACATGGAGAACAGCAATAGTGAATATTTACAACAGGTAACCACATTGTTTTGTTTCAAATTATGGTAAGGCAAATGTATTATTCAGGGTAAAGCTCGAGTATAAATGTCTGTCATCTTAGAATATGATTTTCTTCCATGAAGGCTGAGCAGTCAGGGAATGTTTCTTTGTAATGAGCAGGATCCAATCAGGGAAGGTCCACGTAATGAGCACAAACCAATCAGAGCACATTTAGAGTCTTGCGTCTTTCAAGACTCTTCACTTGCACCAAATACACTGCAATGCTGAGCTGCCACTTTCAGAAATACAGTGGTGTGAAAAACTATTTGCCCCCTTCCTGATTTCTGATTCTTTTGCATGTTTGTCACACAAAATGTTTCTGATCATCAAACACATGTAACCATTAGTCAAATATAACACAAGTAAACACAAAATGCAGTTTTTAAATGATGGTTTTTATTATTTAGGGAGAAAAAAAATTCAAACCTACATGGCCCTGTGTGAAAAAGTAATTGCCCCCTTGTTAAAAAATAACCTAACTGTGGTGTATCACACCTGAGTTCAATTTCCGTAGCCACCCCCAGGCCTGATTACTGCCACACCTGTTTCAATCAAGAAATCACTTAAATAGGAGCTGCCTGACACAGAGAAGTAGACCAAAAGCACCTCAAAAGCTAGACATCATGCCAAGATCCAAAGAAATTCAGGAACAAATGAGAACAGAAGTAATTGAGATCTATCAGTCTGGTAAAGGTTATAAAGCCATTTCTAAAGCTTTGGGACTCCAGCGAACCACAGTGAGAGCCATTATCCACAAATGGCAAAAACATGGAACAGTGGTGAACCTTCCCAGGAGTGGCCGGCCGACCAAAATTACCCCAAGAGCGCAGAGACGACTCATCCGAGAGGTCACAAAAGACCCCAGGACAACGTCTAAAGAACTGCAGGCCTCACTTGCCTCAATTAAGATTAGTGTTCACGACTCCACCATAAGAAAGAGACTGGGCAAAAACGGCCTGCATGACAGATTTCCAAGACGCAAACCACTGTTAAGCAAAAAGAACATTAGGGCTCGTCTCAATTTTGCTAAGAAACATCTCAATGATTGCCAAGACTTTTGGGAAAATACCTTGTGGACTGATGAGACAAAAGTTGAACTTTTTGGAAGGCAAATGTCCCATTACATCTGGCGTAAAAGGAACACAGCATTTCAGAAAAAGAACATCATACCAACAGTAAAATATGGTGGTGGTAGTGTGATGGGCTGGGGTTGTTTTGCTGCTTCAGGACCTGGAGGGCTTGCTGTGATAGATGGAACCATGAATTCTACTGTCTACCAAAAAATCCTGAAGGAGAATGTCCGGCCATCTGTTCGTCAACTCAAGCTGAAGCGATCTTGGGTGCTGCAACAGGACAATGACCCAAAACACACCAGCAAATCCACCTCTGAATGGCTGAAGAAAAACAAAATGAAGACTTTGGAGTGGCCTAGTCAAAGTCCTGACCTGAATCCAATTGAGATGCTATGGCATGACCTTAAAAAGGCGGTTCATGCTAGAAAACCCTCAAATAAAGCTGAATTACAACAATTCTGCAAAGATGAGTGGGCCAAAATTCCTCCAGAGCGCTGTAAAAGACTCATTGCAAGTTATCGCAAATGCTTGATTGCAGTTATTGCTGCTAAGGGTGGCCCAACCAGTTATTAGGTTCAGGGGGAAATTACTTTTTCACACAGGGCCATGTAGGTTTGGATTTTTTTTTCTTCCTAAATAATAAAAACCATCATTTAAAAACTGCATTTTGTGTTTACTTGTGTTATATTTGACTAATGGTTAAATGTGTTTGATGATCAGAAACATTTTGTGTGACAAACATGCAAAAGAATAAGAAATCAGGAAGGGGGCAAATAGTTTTTCACACCACTGTATATGGTTCTAGAGAGCATTTTCAAAAGTGTCCATTTTCGGAGGTTTAAAACGCTGGGGTATTGTGGACGAAAGGTGAAAACAGTGACTATTGCTTGCATTTTTAAATGAAAATGTAGCAGAGTGGACATAGCCTAAACAGAAGAGATCATTAATTAGGGAGCAGAGAGATGCCACAAGCCATTCAAAGCTAATTTAACATGTTGGCTTCAGTGAATATCTTCAGCTTCCATGACTTTCCTCGGCTAGGAACTGGTGATTATTATGTTTTGTTACATTTAAATAGTTACTTGTAATGTTTTGATACATTCTACACTATGGAAAGTCTATTTTTGACTCTTTTTGATTTCAGTTTTAATTTATCAAAAAATAGCATATGCTAATGACATTACAAATAGTTTGCAGCATTGTTGTCGACTCCATCTTTTACTACATGCATCTGTGTAGCTACTGGTATATGATGTGCACTGGTCATCGTACTATAACATACATACTGTATTGACTTGCAAGGAGACCGTTTGTATTTAAATAAAGAAAAGACCAGGAAATAGGACGTAATTGAATTTCTTTCCAATTGAATTTCTTTCTGATTGCACTGAATGTTTCGTTGATGCATCAGATGTTGATGTGGGCACGGTTCAGTCTAGAGACTTTCCAGACACTAGAAAACTATACCCATGGCTATAAAAACATAACTACTATTAAATAATTAATTAAATATCATTTTATAATCTCTGTAGACCATAAGTTTCTTCTGAATCTCTATCATATTGTGTTATGGATTTTCCATGTTTCTGTTCTTAATTTGAGCTTTGTCCTAATTTGCCTGTTTATTTTGTTAACTTTTGTAAAGCACTTTGTCATTTCTATTAATTATGCTGTTTTTTTCTAATCTCTATCTTTTCATGTTTAACTGTTTATCATTGATTTTTTCTTCTTCATCAATAATTTTGTAAAGATCTTTTGTGTTTTGTAATTAATGCTAATTTTGTTATTCCTCGCCCCTTTATGTTAAAACCGGGAGTGAAGCCTCACATTGAAACAGATGTTGTGAATCTGTTCAGACACCTGATTAGTTTAGAATTTTATTTGGCCAAACCTACTAGGCTAGGTCAATGATAGGCTGTTCTTCGGTTGGAATTAATCAACGTCATTTTCTTCTCAAAATGGTGTTGTGATGGATGATAATGAGAAGTCTGAGTAGCAAGATATTACTGATTCTAAGCAATGTGAGTTGAAAATCTTCTGTATTATCTTGTACATTGAAAATGTTATGGTCCTGAATATTGTTCTTGGGAGTTGGCTGCTGATGTTCATACTGCTCAACTTAGGCAATTATTTCATAAACAAATTCGGTGGAGCATTCAGAGTCCAAGCTTCAAGAGAAGGGCTTTGTTGTGAATCTATGGCTAGCCACCCATCAAATTAATATTTAGAATTTCATAACTTTTTATATATGTATTTTCTTACTATTTTTAACATCGTTATGCTGCCATTTTAAGGTACAGTTTCATGGAAGCAGCCATCTTGTGGTCAGTATGGTGAGTGCCAGTCACATGATACGTCCATGTACAGTATATAAGATAGCTGCACACAGCAGCATGTTTCCTGCAAATTCAACCTCTTTTAAAAAAAGAAGAAAGAAAAAAGAAAAAATCTTCTTTAGTGTAAGTTAGAGGCAAAATGATTTGTGTAAGGATGTTGTTTTGCCGCCTCTTTTCTGACTTTGATTCTGGTTTTGTGATTTTGCTTTCACAATTGGCTTTATTAGATTTTTTGGTTCAAATGGGGCAGCAGAGAGACAGAGAGAGCTTTGACCGAAAGACTGCTTCTCTTTTGACTAATTAAAAGAAAAAGTTCCTGAGTTGATTTGTTTCTTTTTAAACTGTCCTTACGACTGTGAGTTCCATTGCCTGACAAGTCATTAAAAAAAATAATAAATTAGCCGGACTTGAAGGAAAAAGATGCTAAACACAAACAATTAAAATACATTTTTACCAGGACACACGGGAAGGAATGACCGTATTGCCAAGTCCTCTTTGTAGATACTAAATACTGTATATCATCATTTTTCATTTTTCATGATTAGAGTCACAATGACAACATGCTGATCTGGACTCTCGCTTGCGCTGAGCAGGCCACCGATCCCCATCTGATCTAAGGATCAGATCTCTACTGGGCTCACCAAACAGCAGGCACCTGACTGGTTCATAACTGATATTTGTGTGTCTGTGATCTTCATATTTAGGGTTGGAGTCCTCTTGTAGTAAAAAGTCGCTTGGTCTCACTTAGACAAGGGCCAAGCACTTCATCAAAGTGGAAGAGTTCCAATACATTGGTGTCTTGTTTATTACTAGAATAAGACGTGATTGTGAGATCGAACAAAAAAGAGATACAGTGGTAGACTTCGTACCAGATAGCTGTGGTGGAAAAAAAAAGTTCAATTTGTATTGTATTTATGTGGATACACGTCTCTATTCAGGGTATTCTTCTCGGTTAGCTTTAAATCCAATCACTGTCAAAATGGACCTTGTTGTTTTGCAAAAAATAATGAACCGAGTTTCATGCATGTTAAATAGTTTCATACTGCTTTGTTTTCTTGTCATTTTTAACCAAATAAGTATCTTTATAATTACTTATTAAGTATATCATACCCATAATATATTACCACAGGCGATCATTAGTGTTATGTGAAGCTGACGTGACTTATGTGCATTTATTGTTATTGGAGACACATCTTGGAGTTTAAAGATAGGCTGTTACTGATAAGACTATTAATGATCTCTGTACGCAATAAAGCTAATAATATATGTTCTAACTAAGGGTCACCAAAAAGTCACCAGACCTAATTCGTGCTTGTTTCAACAAGCATGAACTAAGCAGTTTGGAGTTGATTTAAGATGTAGCTAAGAAAAGGGGCTCTGACTTTCAACCATTGTGCATTGTGCTAATTGGGCATACATGACTACTGTTAAAGTTCTGGATCAGTATTAATGTTAATAAACACAATTATAATTTTTCTTCCACACTAGTCAGTCTACATCCTGTGATATTGACGCTGTATAGAGCCCGACCCGGCACAGACTCACATAGAGGCACGTGTAACAGGAACACAAAACTTTTATTTTTCTTCTTCAGCTGGAGGGCACGTCTTCCCCATGAACCCTCCAACCACAACACAGTCCCAAAGCACTTAAGTCACAGACCACACTCATCCTCTGGGACCACCACTCCTTCCAGGCAACCTCGTCTTCTTCCTCCCGATTCTGGCCCTGAATGGTGGTTGCTAGTTCCTTTTATGGCCCTCCCGGAAGTGCTCCCATTGCTTGCTCGCCCGTTTCCAATTACACTCCCGGGTGGGTCCGAAGATTAGACCAGCTGGGCTCAGCGATCCATGCCGCATCCCCTGGCAGCCACCCCAGATCCCCACAGGGTTGTGGAGAACTCCATCTCCCATGGAACCCTGCGGGAAACTGAGGCACCATTGTCAACCAGGGAGGCTGCCACCAAATGTCCCGGGGGAGGTACTGAGGAGCCCATGGTTGCTCCCCTGGAACATAAGCAGAAGAGGCGTCCCAGCTGGGCATGGGACCCGACCGCCCGCCACAATCCCTATCCTCATCTGAGATCACCAGCTGTTCATAGTGACAGAAAGAATGAGATTGCAATTACAAGTGACCAACATGAAGTTCTTACTCATGGATTATAGACTCAATATTTGCAATACAGGACGACTTCAGAGTAGAAACACTTTTTTGTACTTTGAGAAAATCCAGGTCACGTAATTTAATCATGTAGCTTGTTGAATGCTTCCTTGGCACCTCATTTAGGAAATATACAAGTAGAATGGTCCGCTGTGAAAAGACCCTGGACAAGCTGCAGTGATTATATCTTTCAAGTGGCCTAAGAGCATTTGGAAATTGACCAGGAAGACTTGGAAGAAGCTGCCGAGGGTAGGGTAGCCTGCACAAAAACTTTCCATCACAAGTGTCATTGCTGTAAGGGAAGTGTCATTGAAGCAAACTTTTTGTGTTGTACGCTATATGGCTTCAAATTCAAAATAAACTTTTACCAAGAAAATGTAGTTTTTAATATGTACCTAATGATGTATGTACATAGGTGATGTAGGTGTTGATTTACTATGATAGAATATACAAACATCCTTCCTTGAGATTGTGAAAAAGTATTTTTGTAAAATGTGTGACTGTTGAAGCTGTCATAGAGGGCCAGGGCCCTTGCCTGGCCGTGACACCTCTGCTATGGAAGGACCAGGGGAGCCAATGTGAACAGAACACTACCTTCCCCAAAAAACTAGATGGCAGCTCCCATGGGTGGCAGCCATACCTCGGACTCCCGCAGGGCTTCATGGGATATGGAGTCCGATACAGCCCTGTTGGGGACCGGGGCGCCAACAGGGGGCTCTGCAGATGTCCCTGAGTCCATGTGGGAGCTTCTTCCACTACACCCAGAAATGCTGCTGGAAGTAGGGCAACGAGCACCTGAAGCACTTCCGGGTGCCTTATATAAGGGACCAGTGGGCAGTACTCGGAGAGCCAGAGTCAAGCTTGCCGAGGAAGAGTGGAGGAGTAAAGAGAAGAGAAAGTATTATTGTATTGTGTGCTTTTGTGTTTGTGGGACTGAGTTGTGCCTGTGGGAAACAGGGAAGGCATTTCCCACATGGTGAAGAAAAATAAAAGCATCTTTTGTTTTTATAAGTGTGCCTCTAGCGTCTGTCCGTGTCGGGTTGGGAGGCTGGCATGCCCCCCAGAGTGGTTACAAAGCTAAAACTGGCAAACTGCAAATAAAATCCCATCTGTTCACCCATCCATTTCCTGAACCTACTTAATCCTATCCAATCAATGCCACAGCCCTACCAGAATCAATAGAGTACAAAACCTACTGACACATTTGCATGAAGCTACTAACAACTAATAATACAAATTCTGTCATTCATCACAGATTGGTAAGGGCATGTACAGTGGATTCAGAAAGTATTCAGACCCCTTCACCTTCTGCACACTTAACACATTGTAGACTTAATTTTAAATGGATACTTTTGCCGTTTTTGCACATCAGTCTATACTCAATAAATCATAACAACAAAGTGAATAGAAGGTGGAGTGGTGGCTCTGGGGCTAGGGATCTGCACTGGCAATCGGAAGGTTGCCGGTTCGAATCCTGTAAATGCCAATAGGGACTCTGCTCTGTTGGGCCTTTGAGCAATGCCCTTAACCTACAATTGCTGAGCGCTTTGAGTAGTGAAAAAAGTGCAGTATAAATGCAAAGAATTATTAATACATGTTTTCAGAAAAGGTTACAACTTTATTTTTAATCAAAAACTGGCAAATGTATCCATTTAAAACAATAAAGTATGCCGAAAGCAAAGGGGTCTGCATACTTTCTGAATCCCCTGTAAACAACAACTGCATGTATATGCTGAAAGGTACTGTGGTAAATGTGAAAACATGGGCCTAACAGAACGCCACATTAAGTCCTATGCATGTGTGTCAACAGCATAAAAAACATTGCAATTAAGCCAAGGCACACTACAGTCCATCAGTGCTTACATTTTATAAAATTGCTTACTTCAATACAGAGTTAGAGGGCATTGGAGCCTTTTCCAGCTCGGAACCAGCCCAGAATGCAACACCAGTTTATTGCACCAGTTTTAGTGTTCCCAGTCAAACCCACTCATATGTGTTTTTACTTTTATGTGTATTACAACTTCCAATATTATTTAGCAATTTATTTTCTTTCTGAAACAATTGGTAAGTTTTGTCCAGAAAAGGAGAAAATCTCTCCATTATCCTCCCTTGTTATACAATGTCAGGACAATTTACCATTTTTTTTCCTCCCATGACAATACGTCTTGATATGTTCAATTATACTGTGCACGTCTCAAATGTGTTCAGCTCTCTGTTTCATACCTACCTGATAATTTAACCAATCCAGCTAAGTGCTCATGTTTGACAAGCCATTTTAATGCCAATCCTTATTTATGTGGTAATTGCTGCTGAAGAGATCTGTAATCAGTGTAGCCCAGTAGCATAAGACCCTTATATTAAAAACAGAGTGTCAGAAGTCATTCAGCAAGATTTAAATGCCCTCTTCTGAAATCCTAATTCAAAAGGGTAATCTCTGTGATTTTTTATGAAGTGAATGAAATGTTCATGAAGGAATATTCTTAGCCCTTCAAGATACAGATTATTTTACTTTTTGATACATGTTGATTGCTTACAATTATTGCAAACTGGGGCCAACATGATGCCGATAATTGTTCTTTAAAATGTCTTTGTTGCAAGATGGTAGGTGGATCCGCATTTTTGTCAGAAACTGCAATTTCCAGGAATGGCCTCCCACAATGACAGTTTTTTAACTCTGCCATGGTAGTGGATGATGACATTATAGCAGGTGTCTTTTTCACATCAGGTGTCTTTTCTTAGTTGTGTACAGACACAGTGCTATCACAGAATATGCCAGCATTCTCCATACAGTGGAAGCAATGAAAAACAATAGCTTATTTAGTACAATTAATTGTAATTTTGAACTCTTCATGCTTTATCCTGACAAAATAAAAAACTTGTACCACCCTGCCAACATGAAACTTATTATCTGTACTAAGCGGGCTATTCCAGTTTAAGGTTGTCCACACATAAATGACTCCCTTGGTGGCCCCGCTCCAATGTTTGTAGTTACATGAAGCTCTCTACTGTTGGAAATGGACATAATAATAGCACCCCATTACCACATTAATGATAAACTATTATTAATCTTACTTATCTAAATATTAATTTAAAATGTGTCATTCAGTAATATAATCGATCCAGGATAAAAGAAGGGATTTGTACAGTACATGTGGTTAAATTGCTAAAACTAAGGAGTCATCTACTTGCAGTGAGACATGGCAGCATCAGAGAAGTGTGAGTAATTATAGGGAGAACAGCTCAAATGAAGGGGCAGATTGTCACTTTCTGCATTGCCAACAGCGGTTACAAAAAAGGAAAAATAAACCATTTCCTTGTGTATTGATCTAAGAGAGTCAACAAGGTGATCACTAGTGACTGCCCACTTATTCCCCACATACAAGAGATTATTTTGTGTGTTTGGTAGTCTTTGCATAGCTCGTAGCCTAGTGACTATGCTTTTTATTTCATTTTTTATTTGGGTTTTCTTCTTTTCAATTGCTTCTTTTGATTGTCTTGCTTGAACTGCGATTATAGAAGCAGGCGGAGGAAGACAGAATATTGTCAAGAGCAGTAGGTTTAGTTATACTTCAGACAGGGATTGAAATCCGTACTTTATGTCAGTTAGTCAGTCATTATCCAACCCGCTATATCCTAACACAGGGTCGCGGGGGTCTGCTGGAGCCAATCCCAGCCAGCACAGGGTGAAGGGCAGAAACAAATCCAGAGCAGGGCGCCAGCCCACCGCGGGGCACACACACACACCCACCCACACAATCGGGACAATTTAGGATCGCCAATGCACCTAACCTGTATGTCTTTGGACTGTGGGAGGAAACTCAAACACACACAGGGAGAACATGCAAAATCAACACAGGGAGGACCCAGGAAGCAAACCCAGGTCTCCTTACTGCGAGGCAGCAGTGCTACCACTGCGCCACCGTGCCGCCCGTGCTTTATGTCCTTGTTGTTAATTTTTGAATCATTTATTTATGTTAATGTTTCTTTGGTTTATTATGTGCTTTGAGTACTATGTCTTGGGTATCGAGACATGAAAATAGACTGTCCAGTTAACACTAAAGTCATAATCCAGGGCCATCTTAAATTCCTTCACACCTCCTCATCAGCATCTTTTGTTTTGCAAATGTGTCGATCAGCACAAGCAGCAAGCAGCCTGCTATCCCATCCCTGCTACCGATGCAGCTCAAGTCGGACAAAAAGTTCTCCAAGCTCAAGTCTGTTTATCTGGGTGAGAGGTAGGTCTGGAATTGTATTGGGTAAATAGTATATTGTTGTTTGGAACACATGCATTTCATGTGTGTTCTGTGTCTACAACGATCTATGTAAGTGTAGGATGACAGGAAATGTGAGGCAAGAAACAAACACATAACTAAAACAGAAACTTATAGTACAGATGACAAAATTTTGACATGAAGTGTATAATGTGTGAAGACTGAAGTCCAAAAATCAAATAAACACTTCCACAAAAGGTACAAATAAAACAAAACAAGTGTGCTTTTATCCAGGATTATAACTGAAGAAAAAGGAATCGGGTCAGGGTATAACACTGACATAACCGCTTGGATGGTGCAGCGGTAAGAACTGCTGACTTATAATCAAGAGAACGTGGGTTTGATTCTGGCCACTTCCCAGAATTACCGTTTTGAGTAGTGAGCTGCTCTTAACTTTACTATTATACAATTAAAACATACATTTGATTTGAGTCTGTAACAGTCGGAGTCCAGATCTCAATCCATTTGAAAATTCGTGGGTGGACCTGAAAGAGGCTGATCACTCACGATCCCCATGCACACTGGCAGAGCTCAAGCAGGAATGCAAAAAATGGCAGTATCCAGATGTGCAAAGCTGATGAAAGAGAAACCTGTGCAACAGAACAGAAGGCTCAAATGGTTGTCAAAGTTGCACCCAATAAAAACTGACTTTAAGGTGGTGAATACCTATGCAGTTTGGAGAATCTTCACAATAAAGAATGAAACGTTCATAAAACAAAGTGTTGGGGACGATCCCCGTATATTGTCCTGCAGACAAAGTAGCAAAATACATGATCAAAGAAAATCAAAGAGGTAACATTTGACACTGTTTATCTCACAAAATGGCGTTTTTATACAGAGTTGAATTATAGGAATAGGAAATGGTTGGCAGGAGGTGACGTTGCAACAGGAAGCGGAACAACGTCGTTTGATGAAACTGGAAGTAATGTCTTTTGGATGCATCGGAAGTGACGTCAGCTCATGTGACCGGAAGTGACGTTGTGGCGGCCATTTTGGAACCCGGAAATGTTGCCAATTATTTTTCCTCAGTTTTTCTGTGGAGAGAAGAGATTCCGGTAAGTACCATGTGACAACCCTTCATCTCGCGATGTTTCACTCACCTTTAGGCTTTTTGACTGCCTCCTAATCGCACATGTGTGACAGCAGTCAGTTATTCTGAGTTTTATATTTGTAACTAATTTAGACCACTTTGCAGAGGTCTGTTTCATTTTGGCATTAAAGAGCCTTTTCTTGTTCATCAAATACCAAAAACGCAAAGTTAAATCCACCATAATGCAATGTTGTGTTAATAAAATGGGAAAACTTATTTACATTACATTTTATAAGTGCTGTATCCATACTATATAACATGCATTCAAAAATGCTTTCACAGTAGTTCTATGAGTCCGTTTTGATTTTTTCTTTTCTTTTAATGAATTTCTGACTCTCTCATTTACAAAAAGACAGATGGCATGGTGTTTACTTTAACTGACCTATGGTTCTACACATGTCTGTTGGTAGGGAATGCCACACTTTAAAAATGGCCTCATTTGCTTAACAGAATTTTTCCTTTGCGCTTTCCAGGTACTTCACTACTTACAACTATACCGAAAAAAAGATATTTATTCATCTTCTGTGATCATATACACTTTCTGTTGTATACATTGTGCACCCCCAGCTGCTTACAGTTTTGGCCATCATCGAAATATAGAGAAAGTAACAGTTGCTAGTGGAGTGATTCAATTAAAAAAAAAGGAGAAAGAAAACACTAATCTGACCTGATAGATTTATATTCAAATTTGCATTTGGCTAATCAGTGGTTGGATGTTTGGATGCCAAGACGTGGATGCAATTTACAAAAGATAATTAATTTATTTTAATGAAGGTTGAAAAACCACAGGTTGTGGTGGAATTAGTAAAGCTTAACATTTGATAAACTCCAGAAAGATTTGACCACACTTAAATATTATAGTCTGGGAGTAACATCCTACCACTTTCTCCCCAGGTGATCGTTCATTACTGTGAACTAGCAATATATTCCTAATGCTATACACGTGAGGCACAGCATGAAGAGATTATTTAACCATGAAACAAAAACTGAAGCATAAAAATATTTCAGCTAGCATAAATTAAACTTCAGTGTGGACTTTATGCTTTCATCTGATGTCTCCTAAGGAGGAATACACGTGCCAATACAACATTACACTCTCATACTTAATTCATTGTTGAAGGGCACTGGAGCATTGGACACAAGGCAGTAATGTACCCTGGACGGAGTGCCAGTCCATTACAGGGCACCTCCATGCGCCAGGCCAATTTCACTAACATGCATATCTCTGGGGATGTGATTTCTGGTAGAAAGATTCACACAGATTCGGGGAGAACACGCAAAACTTAACAGAGGTAATGATCAGGCACTGGATGTAAACCCAGGACATTGGATTTGTGAGGCTGAAGCACTACCTACTGCCCGTGAACACATAAAGGAAAGAAATAAAATATATATCTTTTTTGTATTGAATACAGTTCTCGCTAGAAATCAAGTATCCAGTTTTAACCCAGGGCAGGCAAAATGAATGGGCTTACTCTTTTCCGTAACTCTCCTTGCAATATAATCTTAACCTTGTGCTTTTAAAATCAGCCCCTGGGCCACATTAGTACACTCTGCCTGCAACTCAATTGCCAAGAAACACTGAGCTTTTTATATTGTTTTCTGAAAAAAAAAAAAAAAGTAAAAAAGCAATAATTTACAGTTTCATATTGAAGCATCTAATATAAAAGTAATGGAAATGTTACCAACTTTCTTTTGTGTGTTTTTCTCTGCGGCTGTAGCATTCAGCTGTAAAGTTGGCGAGAGTTCACGCATGATTCCCAGAAGAAAAGTAACTCCCGAGCATTAGTGTGTGAAACACAAGTCTTAATTATGATCCCGCTTCATCTCTGTCGATGCAGAAGATGAAGTGTTGCTTTCAACAAGCATGGAAAAATGTGCAGGCCCTTGAAAACCTTGTGTGCTCTTATAATGGAAACCAGCTTTGTAGTTTTCCCAACATGTGGGCCAAACAAAGAATGTCCAAAGAAATGAAGAAGTTTAGTTTAGTTACTCATTTAGCCACACTTTGGTAAACAGGGTTAAAATAATTTTATTAAATTCAAAAAATGAGAAAAAAATTGATTTGGCAAAAGAAGACTGGAACAGTTACTGGCTGCAAATGTTTGTTTCACAGGTGTCTGTCCTAAGCAACAAGTTAATTTCTCCAACTGGTACTAAATCTTCCAAGAATAACAAGGTGAGAATGAGCAGTACTTAGCTTTTTATAGGCTTATGGAAAAATCACTGGAAAGTGCAAAGGGTGCATTGCAGAAGTGTAGCCAGGCACTTCCTCTTAGTGGTTGAAGCTTTGGTGGACCATCCAGAAGGCTGCAGGTTCGATCTACTGATAATCAGTCGTGTTTTGGTGTATGCTACCATAGAAACACACTTCTTCTTTCAGCTGCTCCTATTAGGGGTTGCCACAGCGGATCATCTGTTTTCGTATCGTCCCGTCCTCTCCAGCTTGCTCTGTCACACCCATCACCTGCATGTCCTCTCTCACCACATCCATAAACCTTCTCTTAGGCCTTCCTCTTTTCCTCTTGCCTGGCAGCTCTATCCTTAGCATCCTTTTCCCAATATACCCAGCATCTCTCCTCTGCACATGTCCAAACCAACACAATCTCGCCTCTCTGACTTTGTCTCCCAACCATCCAACCTGAGCCGACCCTCTAATGTCCTCATTTCTAATCCTGTCCATCCTCATCACACCAAATAGAAACACACTGAAAAACTGAAATGTGTTTTTAAACTTTTTTTTTTCTTTTCATGAGGTGTCAGGAGAATTGAGTACCCCTCGTTGAGATGCTTCACAGGTTCTCTTACTCATGCAAATGTATTCAGTCCACTGAAGATGAAACAGATCTGTAGGCCCTTTTCTACCAACAATCCCTCCTGTTCTTTCTTAATCTGCCTCATGAGTCATTCACTTGTTATTCTGAAAGATGTGTGTGCCCTTGTCTAAAAAAACAAAGAAAATCACAAGAATTAAGTTACTATTAATTACTTATAAATTAGCACCTTTGTGATTAGTCAGTAGTCAGTCAAATAAAATGCAGTTGATTCTTTTAGAGGAATACAAACTCTTTTTGAAGAGGCTGATGATGAGAATAGTTGAAGTTTCAGTTCTTAATTATTGGACAGGCTTGATTTTTTTCTTTCTTTGCACTTGTTACCCACAAATAATAATAAGTCAATTGATGAAAATTTATAATTAATTATAAAGCATTAAGTAACATAACACCTTCTTAATTTCATAATCCTTTTTCTGAACTAAGCATTATAAATAAATATGCCATATTTATTAGCTTGAGGTCCCAAAAAAGACATTAATCAGGTGAAACTAGTGCGAAATACAGCTGCCAGAATCTAAACTAGGAGAAGAAAATCCGAGCACATCACACCAGTCTTAGCGTCATTACATTGGTTACCTGTACCATTTAGAATTGACTTTAAAATACTTCTTATGGTTTATAAAACCTTGAATAATTTCGCTCCATCCTATACTTTGGAATGTCTTTCACCTTACACTCCAAATCATAACCTTAGATCTTCAAATGAGAGTCTGCTTATAATTCCAAAAGCTAAACTTAAAAGAAGTGGTGAGGCGGCCTTCTGCTGTTATGCACCAAAAATCTGGAATAGCTGACTGATTGACATTCGCCAGGCTAATATGGTGGAGCACTTTAAAAAACTGCTAAAAACTCATTATTTTTATTTTATTGGCTAACTAAAAAGATTACAATATGCAAGCTTTCGAGGCAACTCAGGCCTCTTCTTCAGGCGAGATGTCTTTGTCATAGCTACATTTTAGGGTAACCCTGATATTCTGTATGTGCATTGAATTATCGTTTTTATCACAGCTCCACAATCCATACTAATCCCTACTTTCTCTGCTGTTATTTTTCCGGTTCTCTGTACCACCACCATCTGATCAAAGCACCGTGATGTCCCTACATTGATGGATTGAAGGCCAAAGGTCCACATGACCATCATCATCTAATTCTTCCATGTGAAGCCTGAAAACCCTGAGGACTGATTGATATCATTGATGTTATGTAGAATACTCAGTGGGGGCTGGGTGGTCTTGTGGCCTTGGAACCCCTGCAGATTTTGTTTTTTTGTTTTTTCTGTCCTCCCTGGCCATCGGACCTTACTTTATTCTTTGTTAATTAGTATTGCCTAATTTTTTTTCTTTCCTCATCTTGTAAAGCACTTTGAGCTACATCATTTGTATGAAATTGTGCTATAGAAATAAATGTTGTTGTTGTTGTAAGAGTTGAATTTGCACCCTGGTTCAAAATGCCCCCAACAGGGGACCAGGTAATTCTTAAAAGAAGCCCAACTTTATTATCTGCTGAGTTTGTGCTTGAGTTTCCTATTTTTATCTTCTGAGCTTATGCTTAAAGACTGAAGATGTTATTTTATTATTCACTGTGATAAAGGAATTTTTACTGACTTTATAGCAAAAAATATATTCAAGCTTAAGAGAAGGTTATACTTAAGGCCTACAGTAATCATTATTGTATGGTAGGTCTTAGGCTAAGTTTCCTGTTGATGATCCCAGCTGAATTAAAAAGGAAGACCCTTTTGTCTCACAGACTTTGAGAAACGGCATACTTTAGGAAACATTTTAAAGTCACGTACTCCTAAACTGACAGGACTATCAATCAACCTAGAGGACCGGGTTAATTGTAGTTATTTAAGGTATCAATGTTTGTCATGTCCTGTTAGCAATTGGGTGTAACCAATCATGTTAAAAGTTTTATGATTATGTAATGAATTCCCTATAATTGTGATCTAATCAATGAATTGTATAGATATAGCACAGAGGATTCTCTTTTCCTTTGTAACACTTGCTAATAAGATATGCTGTGAGTGTTGCTTCTCATAAGAATTAGATAAAAAGAATAATGATTGATGCTTTTGACTGCCTGTGTTTACTGCATACATGGGACACCCAGTGGGGGGTGCCCTTTAAATTTCTTCCACAAGGTACAACACATTTCATAAAAGAAAACTTTTTTAACTTGATATAAAATTGTCCAAAGTAGAAATTACATATTTTAAAAATTAAAAAAATTGTGCTAATAACTTTAATAATATTCTTTTTAAATGTTACAGATTATTAGTAACTGCTTGTAGTGGATGCATAAACTAAAATCTTAGCAAGTTTTCTTTGTGTACTCATATCTAACCATCAGATGTCTGATGAAAAAACAGCGCAGTAGGTAGTAAAACTGTAGGAAGCAAAAACCTTTTCCCATCCTGCCTACTGCTAGCCTAAATGCTATGTTGTATCATTTTGTTTATTTTCGACCCTCACCAGGAAAAGCATTTTGAGAAGATGCAATGAGATATCAAATGTTAAGTTATTTAATATGAATTGGCCTAGAGGAAGGGATCAAAACTCAGTTTCCTGCCAGGTAACAGTGTGCTGCTTGCCATTTGCCTTGGGTTATATAGAGTACTGCACCTATACATAAGAACATAAGAAATATGACAAACGAGGACACCATTCAGTCCATCAGCCTCATTTGTTTAGCTAATCGTTAAGCTGTCCCGATATCTCATCCAGATCCTTCTTAACGGTTGTCAAGGTTTCTGCTTCAACTCCATGCCTCGTTAGTTGGTTCCAGATTCCAGTACTTCCTGGCTTCAGCCCTTAATGCACTTCCCCCTGATTTCCACTGGTGTCTTCTGGTATATGATTCAGTGTTAAGTTAGAAGAATTCCGCTGGGTGTACTTTATCAATGTCTTTGAGAATTTTGAAGACCTCAGTTAGGTCCCCACGCAGTCTTCCTTGCTCAAGACTTAACAAATTCTAAGAGTATGACATCTCCTTAAGCCCTGGGATGGACTGGGTTGCTCATCTCTGCTCAGCTTCAAGTGCTGCTATGTCTTTCTTTCAGTATGGTGACCACAATTGCACAAGTACTCAAGATGTAGCCTCACTAGTGCACTGTTTAGTCCGGGAGTGATGTCTCTTGATTTATATGTAACAGTTTTGTACTATAGAACCATACCCTCTCCCCCTTATTTAAACTGGCCTTGTGTGATGTGCGACCTGACATCCAGTTCAGGTTTATCACCTGACTTGTGCCCATCGCTGTCAAAATGGTCTCCAAGCAATCCTATATTGGGTAAAGTGGGTTTGGAAAATTTAAAAATGGAGTATTTGTTTATCAATAGCACACTGCCACTCTAACAGCAAAACTAAGTATTGAAATTGAAGTGAATTACAATTATGTTGACATACATCATTAAAGAAAATTGTGTCAGATTTGATTTTTTTCAAAATAACCCTACTTGTTAGAAAATACTAGCATATACAGTATGCATGCACCATGAGTTCATTTCCATTTGCTTTTCCTTTTCCTACTTTTTTCAACCACTTATTAGCAATGAAGAACTTTTCTTCTGCCACGCTAAAGCTGTATAAATTTAAGTTGTTAAATCTGTTAAACTTTACAGCAGTTTTAAGATAATGAAACATCTGCTTCAGTCTCACTAAAGGGAATAAAGCAATGTCATTTATGTGTGCATTTCATTATTATCACAGTAGCTCATAAATTAAGGACAGTGGTGAATAAAAAAGCAATAGCAAGACACACTTAGGCTGTTTCTTCATGTTTTAGCTGTTTTTGAAACAAGTTGTAGACACTCCTGCCCTTGAGCAAGTTTCCCTAATTTGAATTTTGGAGTGAGTCAGTTTATTAAGGCTTTAGATTCTTGAAACCAACATGCAGAGAATCCTTTGAGACTGCACTTAAGAGCAGGAAACACATCCCTCCGTTTATAATAAGGCTACTGGGCACAGAGATCCCATTAGCAACTGTAGTCTAATGATGTGGATAATAGTGAGCCAAATTACTTGGGAGGATGAAATTAAGTTAAACAAACAATTTGGAAAAGTGCAGAGGAGCTGTGGAACGGCAAGCACTGGAAAGGCCTCAAAGAGTTAAACAGAAATTTGTATCATATATTGCAACCATTACTCATCACGCATTTAATTATGGTTATTAGCAAAGTTAAAAAGCTTCATGGCTTATTTAGGTTTGGTGTGGATTTTTTACTTGATTTTACTGGTAAACAACTTGGAACTGGAACCATGTACCACGATCAATGTTCTGTATAAATAAACTCGTGAGATACTTGTTTGTTCACCAGTTCTGTAAAAATGTACATGTACTGTACACTGCCATTGGTCCAACTTAAAATACAGGCTATATGACGTATTGGGGAACAGGGTTGTAATGGAGGAGCCAACCCATAAACCAGTTCTGATGTAGGGACTAGAATTCCCTTCAGACAGCAGGAATGAACAGGAGCTGATGAGAGGAAACCATAATCAGTGTGCACTCCAGCCAAAGTGGGATCTCATCCTAGACCACAAGTGCAGCGTTTTCACCTCAAATCATTTTATATATATACTAGGGGGCTCTGCCCCCTGCTCGCTTCGCTCACAAACCCCCGGGTTTGGTTAACGAGAAATACAACTTAAAGAGATTATTTTCATTTCATTCATTTTCATTCATTTTTTATGTCTTGATATTTGCCAGTAATAAAGCTGTAGTGAATGAGTTATTCCCCCTCCCCAGGGGGTGCGCTTTAAGCCAGCTGCCTCTTGTGCCATGCTGCGTGATCTGCATGTCATGCTGCGCATCGATCATTTAAAAGCCTCTATAACAGCTGTCCTTTGTGATGCGTGATCTGCATGTCGCACTGTGTGCCGATCATTTAAAAGCCTCTATAACAGCTGTCCTTTGTGATGCGTGATCTGCATGTCGCGCTGTGCGTCAATCATTTAAAAGCCTGTACAGCAGCTGTCCTTTGTACTGTGTGATCTGCATGTTGCGCTGCTTGTCGATCATTCAAAAGCCTCTATAAAAGCTGTCCTTTGTGCTGCATGATCTGTATGTCGCACTGTGCATCGATCATTTAAAAGCCTGTACAGCAGCTGTCCTTTGTGCTGCATGATGTGTATGTCGCACTGCTTGTCGATCATTTAAAAGCCTCTATAACAGCTGTCCTTTGTGCTGCATGATCTGTATGTCACACTGTGCATCGATCATTTAAAAGCCTGTACAGCAGCTGTCCTTTGTGCTGCATGGTGTGTATGTTGCACTGCGCGTCGATTATTTAAAAGCCTCTATAACTGCTGTCCTTTGTGCTGCATGATCTGCATGTTGCGCTGCGCATTGATCATTTAAAAGCCTGTACAGCAGTTGTGTGGTATAGCGGGTCCACAGCTCGCTGAGCAAAGGCCATTTTTTTTTACATTAAATAATCACCGTTCTCGCGGCGGTTTAGCGAGGGGGCGTTGGGCCGTAGCAGGCTGTGGGACAATCCGCAGTGTGGGCGTTTCTCACCGAGTGCACAGGTGAGGGACTGCCCACATTCGTGATTGCTCCCGTAGCTAATTTGCTATGGCCCCTCGCATTATAAAAAAGAAGTGCGAGTCAGATCAGGGAGGAAAGAAAGGAAAAGAGAGGACGGAGGTTACAGGGAGCGAGGAAGCAGGCGGTGCAGGAGAGACAGACACGCGGTGCGTGCGTGTTGTGAGCGCGCGTACGAGCGCTCGAGGGCAGCTGCGAGGAAGCTGGGTGTTAGGCCGACACCCAGGTGTTGGAGTTGTTGTTGCTCCCGCTGAGCGACCTGGTAGCAGGAGTGACCACGTGAAAGCGACGAGCCGCGTATGGCCGAGATGGCAGCGGAAGTCGGGAGGCTTGGTGGAGGAGTCCCCAATGTGGGCGACCTGGCCGTTGGTGGAAATCAAGTCTCGGGGACTGGGATGAGTGCCAGACCGGAGCCAGGGATCGGGAGGTCTCCAGTCTCGTGTGTGTGTGAGAGAAGAGGGCAGCTGCAGAGAGCGTCTCACCTGCTGCAAAGCCCAATTGGGAGAAGCAGGTGAGACGCTAACATAGAAGAGCACCGGACTTGTTGTTGTTTGTTTTTTTTTTTTAAAAGACTGCTTCCTGTTGAACATTTTACCTCTGGTTTTAAGGATTGTTTTTTTTGTCTATTTTTACCTCCACATTCCTTTTTATGGATTATTTATTGAACTTTGGAGCACTGCACTTTATTTATTTGAACACTGTTTTTTTTGTTGACTGTTTTAATAAAAGCACTTTTGCACTTTTTACCTTCCCCTTGCTCAGTTATTGCCTACACTGACTAGCTCATTCGGTTACATTATCGACGGAGTTGGGTTCAAGGGCTTCCAAATATCAGATGGGAGCGTGGAGCCAGAACCCGCATCGTCACAAGCTGTCCTTTGTGCTGCATGATCTGTATGTCGCACTGCGCGTCGATCATTTAAAAGCCTCTATAACAGCTGTCCTTTTGTCTTACTTCCTTGTCTCCCGGGACGTTAAAGTGCCTCTGAGAAATTGTTTGTAAGTAGGGTGTGATGTGAAAAAGTCACTGTCTCACGGGTCTTGCTTCCTAAGGTTGTAATGTCTAGTCTTGCGTGACGTCAAAGTGTCTCTCCGAGATGATCACGTCTCGCATGATGTCAAAGTGTCTCTCTGAGATGATCACATCTTGACCCAAATTTTTTTTATATAATAGATAGATATATAGATATATTTCTGAATAGAACACTAAACAGATAAATACAGATTAAGCAGAATAAAAGACAATAAAACAGAGTAAAATACTAAATTCAATACTAAAAGAAAAGCCTGAACAAATAACATCATTTGTGATATAACACGCACACACAAATTGTCCTGCGCATCTGGACAGAGAGATTACCTGAAAGAAGGGGCAGAATGTCAGGTTAAGTTAAAAGCCTTTCTGAACAGATGAGTTTGAAGTTGTTTTTTAAATGAATGAATGGAGTCAGCTGTTTGGTCATTCCAAAGTCTGGGCGCTATACAGCTAAAGGCCCTGTCTCCCATAGAGTGCCAGATAGTGTAGGGCACAACAAAATTGGCAGAATTAGAGGACCTTACAGGAGCATAACAATGGAGAAGGTCACTGATGTAGTCCGGTGCAAGGCCATTTAAAGCTTTGTAGGTTATTATTAAAATTGTATACTCGATCCTGTAAGACACAAGAAGCCAGTGGAGGTGGAACAGGATGGGTGTGATGTTGTCGCTGTTGCTGGTTTGTGTAAGGACTCTTGCAGCAGAGTTTTGAATCAGTTGGAGCTGTGATATAAGATTATAAAGGACAACTGCCAGTAGGGAGTTATGATAATCGATGTGGGATGTGATAAAAGCAGGGAC
Organism: Polypterus bichir lapradei; assembly: GCA_026402145.1. Lineage (NCBI taxonomy): Eukaryota > Metazoa > Chordata > Cladistia > Polypteriformes > Polypteridae > Polypterus > Polypterus bichir. The sequence goes on from JANRMT010062840.1 coordinate 38,953,390, forward strand.
ACGTTTCTCAGCATTAGAAAAGGAGAGGAATGAACAAACATGGGATATGTGACACAGTTTATAAAAGTGGGACTAACCTGTGAAACCACAGTGAACCAGGAATTACAAAGAAGTAGCATTCATGGTTCAAATCTTGCAAAGAATTTACAGCAATTATGGTATCCAATCATATGCAGAAAGAACAATTTCTCAATCTTTAAAAGCAGACAAATGTCTAGTTATTGGAGATGTAGAAGATGGATAGGGCACTAACATTTCCTCCAGCGCTGACAAAAGGGTGAACATTTAAAAAACACATATGTATTTGCTTTTTTACCTTAAACCATTATACAAAAATACATTGGCAACTCCAGGCACTTAACTAGATTTCATAAATACAGATAATTCAATCTATTCATTTTCTGACTCATTTAATCTAGGGTTGCTAGACCCTGTGCCAGCCAGCACTGAGTGCAATGCAGAAAACAGCCCATAATGTATATTGCAGCAGAAGAGTACAGCTCATTCCTTGGAAATATCAGGTTCAGGGAACTAATAAGTAAAAAGACACGTTGGCAGCAATGCTGGTTTGTATCTGCCTGCAATTATTTTAATTACATAAGGGCATTTTAAAAGTTCACACATGTGCCATGTGAAAAAAAAGTAAAACAAAGAAGAAAAATGTGCAAAGCTGTTATATGAGATTTAGAAGAAGAGCAGCTTTTCCATAAATGAGTTGAAAATTTAAAATGGAAGTGACCCTGGCTGCTACCGGAAAATATTTTCAAGAAACAAAATGAATTGTAGTAGTTGTTGTGCCTTCCTTAACTTTTCAAATTCTGCCAATACAAATTCAGGCATATCATACAAATTTCAAACACTTTCATCTTTTTCGAGTTCTTCTCTTTCCAACTGCCAGCTGGAATGCCTCCTAAAAATCACAGAAAAAGGTTATTGTTTTCGAGTAAAAGATGGGAGAAAAAGAATAATTGACTATACATGTTGTTTTTTCCCCATACTTCCTCGTTTATAGGATGCAGCTGCAACATGTTCTAAAAGCTACATTTAAAAAAGAACTTAACACAGGCTGTCTCTTGGCGCTTCTGTTACATACATTAGCAGACACTGGCGGAGGCCGGGGAGGCCACAGGTGCAGTCAGAAGCAGGTCATTTGTTTTTCAAACTCTATCTGTCCTAAGCTGTTCTGCTACAATACATCATTAAGGCTATATATTGTACGGATCATATTTTGCCAAAATATGAGACAAGTGCCCTCCATGCTTCATGAAAATCCATGAAAAAAATTCTTTTAAAGAAACTTTTTAGGATATGATTATGGTTCGAATAGATGGATGTGTTTAATGGGATATTATGTAGGATCTTGTTCATTGATATTTGGCAGACTTTGTGACATGGTGGTGGCTGGGGGAGGTCTGCCCAATAATGGACCTCCAATAAAGGGTGCTATTTTCCTCAAAGTTTTTCTTTTTTTATATATTTAAAGGCCAGAGCTAACGCAAATGTACTAATTAAATTCATGCCGGCCAAACAACTCTCCGTTACCAACCCTTTAAACAGAAAAACACTCCTAACAACTTCAATGACAGATTAGTTTACTGCTTCATATTTAGCTTGCGAAAGGTCACTTTAACATATTTTGTATACAGTATTTTCCTCTTTTAAATGTCAGATAGCCACTCTTGTCAGCAAACAGATCCTCAGTACTCAGCCCAAGCTATTAAAATGGCAATGCACAAACATGCCCACAATTTATACCTGAATTTGTTCCTTGTACAAACAGCAGTGCAGTGGTCTGAGCAAACCTCTATCACATGTCACACAAACCACTGTGACACAATATTTAAAAGAGTACAACACTCAAAAATGATTTTTTTGTATATGTTACTTACACCATGTAGCTTGTAGTGGTTACTTAGAAAACTCTTTAATCTCATGTTTTTGTGTTGACCATATAATGTTTCACTCTGTCCTGGACAATATCCTGTAGCATAGCAATGGACTGTGCAGACTGTGCAAAGCACAAGGGCCTACAAGCTTGGGGGTGCCAACTTGGGGCCGTATAGATTAAAAAAAAAATTGAATAACTTAAATCACTTGCACAGTTTATTGCGTTATTAATTCACAGTTTCAGTGACATGTTTGCACCATCACTAGGCAAGTCCAATCCAATTCATTATGATATTACGTATTCGGCAGTCCTACAGTTTACACGAATTTAGACTTAGGCAGTTTGGAGGCATAACATGTCCTAGTCCGCCTTAATGAGAAGTGCACATTCCCAAATTTGGGGACCTTTGGTGTGCCACAGTGGACATTATCGAAATAAGTTTTGAAGGACGTCGCATGAATAGTGTAAATGTACATTGTTATTTTAAATAATAGTTACTTTTGTACTTTCATGTGATGTCAACAGTTTTCGAAATTCTAACTCGTAAACGGTAAATGATAGCAATTCTGTTGTTAAGTTATGGTCCCCATTAGTCGGCAAACACTGAATATTTGAACAATTTGATGATTTTTATACTCTCTACCCTTCACGTGGATCTCACTTTTGAACTGAAGACAGGACTTCTGATCAGTGAAAGAAGGGTGAGACATCTTTGTCTTCAATTCCAAAGTGCAATCCCATGTGAAGGAGATTCCTGTTTGTCGGCTACTTTCATTGTCCAGATATATTTATTTTAACAGTATTTTAGCAAAAAATAGATGCGTTTCGCCCTTTGTGTGCATTTAACTGGACTACTTAAGTAAAGTGAGATTTTTTCAAGGATGTTTTTCAGACAGTTTGCTGTTGAACATCACTGGTTACCTTTGGGTCCTTTTCTAACAGAAACTTTGTTATGCGCGTTATTCATGAAAACATGAGATTAAAAACTTTCCTCGACCAACTTTGAAACCTACATGGAGTAAGTACCATATTCAAAAATAATATTTGGGTGGTGTGCTAAAAAATGTCTCTTAGATAAATTAAATAAAAAATTAAAAATGCTTAATTTTCAAAACAGTTAACCCAATCCCAGAGTACACCTGAATGTTACGACATGCATACAGTTTTTAACTAGTTTAAAACATAAAAAAGTACTTATTTTGTGACAATTACAATTTGTAGATAAGCACACTTTTTAAAAAAGTAATTTAAATATCATTAACAGTGCTTTTATACTTTTTTTATAAACTAAAGCTTAATATCAAAGTTTAAAATGTGTTAAGATTAAATTTTAGCTTATATTGCAACTTAATATTACAAACAATTTATGACATTTGACTTGGCCTATGATGTAAATATGCAGCAGTACAGTTTTGATTTTAAAACAATGCTATTTATTTTTTTTTTATGGTTTGCCTGTCCCAAGCCTAAATATCAAACTCTGCCCATGCTTTGTGATGAAACACATCCTCCAGAATAACTTGGAGTACAGATCTGCGCAGCCGTCTTCTCATCATTTTATGTTCAGACTCAACTAGTTACGCCTAAAAGTAAGTTCAGTTCATTGATTGGTAGGATCCTGCAGCCAATGAAACACAAACCACTGTGCTCTTTTACCGCCGTATAAACAAAATGACTAAGGGCCTCAACAAGATAAAAAATGGTGACTACGTTAAAACTTTTATAATTCACAACCAGAGCCATGAGAAGTGTATCTCAGTCCTGGTCCTAGAAGATCCCTCTGGAATTCAGTATTGAAAGAAAAACCTTCAGCAAGTAGAGTTGCTGCCAACTGAGCCACAGGAGTAAGAGAATTAATTATACACACAGCTATTGTACTTTGAAAGCTCTTTTTTGTAACATATTTATTTATTCATGTTGCTGTCATGTTTTTTTTCATAGTTTAAAATATAGGATTAGGGTAAAATTTGAATTACTCGCTACTAAGCCTTATACTTAAAAAACACATCTAGTGTGCTGATAAAAGCATTTATATTTCCATGTAAATGGAAGTTTGGTGATGGGGTCAAAAATTCACTATTGATGTAAGTTTAGATTCTGATTTTGTGATTTTCAAAATATCGAGAAAAAAATTGTTTTAGCATGGCGACTGTATTTGTGTCTGTATGTGTGTGTCTGTGGAAAATCAAAATAGATTTTTACAACTTAAAATCACAGTTTGTGTTGGAAAATTATACGGAGCTTTGCATTGTGTAGACCTCATGGATGCCTTAATATCTTAGCAATGATACAAAAATGTTAAATGAGCAATTTGATTCACCCTGAATGCTGAGATCTATGTACAATGAAAACTTCTAAAAAACTGGAACGGTCATTTTCAAACATGTTGTATTGTGTTTGTCTTATTTCAGGCACCTAGCCTATTGTTTATGTTCCAGTTTGATCCAGTACGTATCCCCATTTCCTTCAAAAATGGTTTGATCAATATCCAATGATAACTGTCATAGGAATTGTTTAATTAACCAGGGATTTTTGCAGTCTGATCCGTTTACTTATGGGACCAGGTGTATTGATTTGCAAAATATTTTGAGATACGCAGTTTATACAACTTGTACATGTATGCACTATGGCGGACGGCTGGGGCCTATACCTGGCTGGGACACCTAGAAGGACTGGGGAGGAGATCGTGCTCAGGGCATTACCTTCCCTGGAATGCTAGAGGGCAGCCCCTGGGTTGCTGTAGCACCATGGACTCTCATAGGACTTCATGGGAGTTAGAGTTTGGTACAGCCCTGTTGGGTCCCGTGGGCGCTGCCTGGGGGTGCTGTAAAAAATACAGAGCCCTTTATTGCAGCACTTTTGTCACACCTGAAGGTCCTGGCGGAAGGAGACTATGGGAGCACTTCCAAGTGCACTATAAAAGGAACCACCTCACTCCATTGGGGGAGTGAGATTTGGGAGGTAGAGGACAAAGCTAGCTGGAGGAGGAGTGGAGGTGGAAGAGAGAGAGAGAAAGCAGATGAAGAAGGCAGTAAAGACATTGCTGTGTGTTTGTAACTGTGCTGATAAGGTGGAAATGAGGTTAGTATTTTCGAGAGCCAAAATAAAAAAAAAAATTGTGTTGAACTTGTGTCCTGTGTCTGTCTGTGTCAGGTTTGGGGAGCTGGTGTGCCCCCTGCAGGCCACAGCACACATAGAGGCACACATACAAGCACATGCATGCACACACACTCAAAGAAAAGTGAAGACGGCAGACAACTCGTTTGCCCCATCGGAATTCATACTAGATGATGAAGAGAAAGTAATGAACACACAAACACACCAAAATAGATCTGTAAGGGCTGAAGTGGACAGAGGCGTTAAGCCACCCCATACCAAATTGTCTGTCTATGTAGCTTTTTTGTTTAATTTGTCCCAATGTGTTTAGTTTCAAATTAAATATTATTAGACTTGTTTGTTTCATTCAATTTCCTGTTCATTTAACTCTACATTTATTTATGTACATAAAAATTACTGTATAAGTTAATGTACTTGGTTGTATATTATCGTACTGTATAATCGGCTGTTTTGTATTGTAAAGTCTTACACTGAGCGATTTCCTGTGGTATCTCTAAAGTGAAATTTACATAGAAGTACTCGATTGAACATTTTATATCGATGTTTATTTTGCTGATTTATTTTGCTGCCAAGATATTTGTTTCTAAATGTTTTTGTCGTGATTAAACTTTTTAACCATGCAGAATTAATAGTTATCATGTACTTGTGTCCATCTGTTTATTTTGAACATAATGTTAATTATCATTTCTCTCTAATAATATTTTACTTGAAACCAAGCCTATCTCTGGCCAACGTGAGCGCTGCACTTCCCTGATGGCTTTTCTGATCTCTTTCCCGGTATTGTAAATGAAATTTGTTGTATTATGTAGTCCATAAAAACTGGTGGGGGAGTCTAACCAACATATAATTAGGGCAAATTATAACTTGTGACAGGCGCCTGGCGTCCATGCCCAGCCGGGACGCCCCTGCACACTGTATTCAGGTGGAGCAGCCCTGGCCAGTGCAATACCTCCCCCTGGACACTAGATGGCTGACCCCTTGGGCGGGCTGGTGTAGTGCCTCGGTTTCCCACAGGGCTCTCTGGGAATTGGAGTTGGGGGCAGCTCTGTTGGGTCCCGCAGGTACCGCCAGGGCGTGCTGTGTTTGGGACTCCTGAGCCCGTGTGGGCAACAGATTCATCACACATGGAAGTGCCGCCGGATCTTGGTGATCAAACACCTGGAGCACTTCCAGGTGACCTATAAAAGGGAGCCAGCAACCACCACTCTTCCGCCGAGGGAGGAGTGGTGGTACCAAGAAAGAGAGGAGAAGAGTGCTTGTGTTGTGTTGTACTGTACTGTACTGGTGTTTGGGACTGTGTTGTGGCTGGGGGGAGTACGAGGAAGACGTGCCCCCAGCTAAAGAGTAATAAAAGTCTTGTCTTTTACACGTGCCTCCCGTGTCCAATCTGTGTCGGGTCAGGTGCTATATAGCGTCATATCACAAACCATAACAAAAGACTAGATGGAAAACCTGGAGGACTTCTGTGGATGACCTTTGGACCCAACTTTCCTTTCTGTTGTATCTCTTTAAATTAAGTAGAATGTCCAGCCCACTTAGAAAGTAATCCAAATTGTTTCTCCAACCGTTTCTCACATCTGTTAATGTAGATCAAATGATTGGTTCATCACAGTGCGAAACCTTTGTGAAATTCAATGAATGATGCATCTGAAAAAAGAAGAACTTGAGTTTCATAGTAAGCATGGGTTAGGGATGCATTCTGTTAATCTAAAGAAAGCTGAAGCCATCAACAGGAACCTGTAGCAGGGCCTTATATAAAGTTAAAGGAAAAAAAAAAAACTCTGTAAGTTCCAATATTAAAACACATGTTGCTTTTGAATCTCTCAATTACATCCTTATCTTCCTCAGAGGTCTTAGTGAGATCCTTAGAGATTTTACTTTCCATTTTTTAATTGGTCTGTGAAGTGCCAGCCTGGGGCCAATTGGAAGGCACCATGCATTCTATATCCAATTTAAACTGATGGTGTTCATTTATCTAATTAGGCTCCCCCTGTGGGTTGCTTCTTTCTTTTTTTTTTCTTGTTTAAACAGACACCCTGTTTATTTTTAGGATAAATAAATCTTCATTTTCTTTATGCCTTGATAATCTAATTTAGATTATTACCTACCAAAATCCAAAGCTTTCCATGGCATAGTTTAAAAAGTTTTTGATTAAGAAGAAGGGGGAGTTTAATTTTTATTTTATTTTCAGAAATGCTGTCCCGATGGAAATGTTATATTTTTATAATGGTCAGATGAAGAATCTAAAAGTGTCATGGGTGGTTTGAGGGGTACCTAAGACAACATTTTTGTCCTCAGGGTTAGAGGTCAAGCAGACATAAAGTATGGCAGAGCATGCTGGTTTTTATTCTGTTTTCTGCTACTCCATCGAGTTACTTTCCTCTTCATTAAGTAGCCAAACACAAACTGTTTTGCACTTGTTTATACAAAACAAAAAAACAAATAAATAAATAAATCACCAAATTGCGCGTCTCCTCACGGGCTGCGGACTGTCGAGTGCTGACGAGACTGCTGTGGGCAACCAGCTAACAAAGAAATCGATTCAGCAGCATCACTGTTTACAAAGGCTTAGAATAAAAATCGATAATATTAGAATTCATTTTTTCAAAGCACTATGATCATTTCATGCTACACAATTAAGTACTGTGAACATGTACAATATTCATAGGTGAGCTAGGGTGTTTTTTCTGTTTATGCATTTAAATGTATAAAAACTGATTGGTTTGGTTAATGGAAAGGCAAAAAAAGAGAAAAAATCTGTCACATGTGTGATAAATTGCTGCCTTGACTATGGGCACGTCTCAATTAAACGTACAGAACAACTTGCCTATGGCTCTGCAAATGAATGGATAGATTGACTGACTGCCATATCATCAATCAATTAAAGTTTGTTTCATAAAGAGTAACGCTTTTTATAGTGAGTGCAATCAGAACACTTTACAAAGCAGTCTAAAAGCAATATTGCACAACAAATGAGCAAACTAAATATACATTAGTCTCTAGAGTAAAAACTATTAAGAACAGTACATTAGAAAAAAGAGAAAGACAGGTTTGAGAAGAAAGAATAGGGAGATCCAGAGTAGTTAAGCATGAATAAATACTTTTAAACCTTCCTTTTTCATTTCTACTGACGACTGGTGATCCTTCCATTTAACCACTGGTATCTCACAAGCAACCACATGTGGCAGTCTCAATCTGTAGTGTCACCAATCCTTACTACTACATTATTATATTATGAAAAGATTTGAAGACACCTTACTATATATGCAGTTCTCACAATTAATAAAATCAAACCAATATCATTTTAATACTGTTACTCTATTTGAAGATGAAGTTGGGAGCAATTTTTTTTTTATTAAACATCCTATAATCAAGCCCTTCAGCACTGATGCTTTACTAGTAAGTTATTACTGTCACAGGGTCTGCTTAACTGTGACACCCCATGGAGTGGGAAGGATGGCACCCAACTACACACAAGGAGACTTGTAGTTCAATACTGATCGAGATGAGAATGACAGATGTAAGACAGGGATGGCCACAAAATGGTTGGGTTTCAAAAACGAAAGGGAGTTTTTATTAACAGGTGCACATCAAACAATGTCATGCCAGCTCTTTACAGAGTTCACACCACAATGTAGTAATCTTTAATGGACAAAGCAGCAAAACATTTATATTTCTGTTGGCCTTGACGCACATACCGTGATTCAGGATCTCCTCTGAACAGCCAGTTAGATTACATGCACAGTTTACTCGACATTCGTCACACCCTTGCAGCTGAGCAGAGCTCAGGAAGAGTTATTGCAGACCAGAGATGTTGTGGGCGGATCTAGGGGCGGGATAACTGTCAATCAAATTTGACTTCAGCTCTACTTGTTGAGTTCTGAAAGTCCACAGCAGCATGAATCTGTCGCTTATTTTCAGGTTCTTCGAGGTATGGCTCAGCACACCGACAAAGCAAATTCATTTTTGGCTCACCCTTCAGTGAAAGTGCTAACTGCTGAGCTTCCCTCATGTTTATACTACTCAACAAGTTTACAAAGTGTTTCGTAAATTCACCAAGATTTTATCCTGTGAACTCCTGAACAGAGTTTCTTATTTTGTCATTAAGTATTATTAAAGATTGTTAGTGGCCATTTTGAATGCTCTGCTGTAAATGGTTTCCACTGCAAAGCAACGCAAAGTTTAATGCACTAAAACATAAAAACAAGTCTTAGCCTGTCTCTTGCGATACTCACCATTTCAATTTATAAAGACCTTTTCTCCATATGATATACTATGTTTGCATCAGCATCTTGGTTATGGATGGACAATTTTTTTTTTTGCTTCCATGTGTTTCTCACAGATCCAGAGGACTGACATTATATCAAAAATTCCTAAATTACACATTCCACAGGAGCACTCACAACAAGCTTTTACACCATAAATCCTTCACATGTCAGTTTTAAGGAACCTGTAAGAACATACAGCTTTGCAAGGGTGTCTTGTCTCCAGCAAGTGTCGTGGCGAAAAATTCATCATCAGAAGGCTTTTTACCTAAAAATAAAGGCTATTAGGACTCGAGATAGACAGACAGAGTTTTAAGGCTTTATTGCAATAAATCAACCACACGGACTCAACCCAATTCGGCCAAATGAGATTGAGCCCTGAACATTGCAGCAATTGAAGTTTTTATAACAATTTCTTATCATTTTGACCTCGTTCGATTAGCTCATTCTGCACCTGGTTTTACTGTCCATTATTCCTCTTGGTGTCTGTTCGGCTTATTTTGATTGGTCTAAGACTGGGTGGATGGCTTCCTCTTACCATCTTTGGGCTTTTCTTATGTCATTTCCTATCTTTTCTGACCTCGCTCGAATGAGCTCTTTTGCCCATCTTCTCTGACTCCCTTCTACTCCTGTCCAGCCGAACCTTGAGTTCCAATGGGAACCCTTATTGTCTCCTTACTTTCCTATCACTGGCCCCTCGAGGTATTTTTATTTTTCTATTCTGTTCCCATTTTCTCTAACTGGCCAAAGGCTCCAATTCCATATATGGGTTTACTCTCATCATTTCCTTTTTTAAACCTTCCATACTTTTTTATAATAGTGACCTGAAGCTTAAGCTTTAATTAAAAAGAAATATATTATGTGCTTTCATTTAATCATTGCTTGGCATGCTTGATTTGTCTTAATTTCTACACTAAAGTTAATTTCTAATATATTCTCCTAATATTTTTGCTAATACCTGAATTTACTAAGATTTTCTCTTCATGCATTATGTCAGCATGACCTTGCTTACAGCAAAAGCCTTCTGTTCCTTTTCAGCTGATTCACCAATCTAGCTGGTCTTGCTATGTGCCTTCCAGAGCCATTTTCTCTGTTATCGCTTCCTTAGCTCCCTAAGCTTTGAATCACAGGTGTTCTCAAACTCTTTTCTTGTCCGAAGCTGGTTTTGGTGCGTCAATTTTCTGTTCTTTTCTTACTCTGGAAATTTTACTGTAAGCTTAAAAAATAATGCAATATAACTGATTTTTAGTTAACTATTTGCTTGACCTATCATATTTGCTTAACATTCTAATTTATGCTTAATCTTAATATTTTAGAAGCTTTTAATTACTTTTTTATGGCTCTTTATGTTAATTTGCTATTCTCTATGCTAATATAAAAATTTTCCTTCTACACAAGCATGCAAATGCTGTAACAGAACTAATACAACAAAAAACTAACTGAAACTCTCTAGCTTTATCTGACAACATTTGACGATCCCAAAGAAGCAGTGAGGCTTCTTACTTTGTGTGGAACTCAAGGCCATAACAAGACCTCCATGGACACCAGGGTATCGAAGCTCAAAAGCCAGAAAAGATTATAGGCTTAAAAACCCAATTGGCCCTATGTTAGTGGCAATGGGAGTGCATGTGTACAAACTTTACATCAGCTCAACTTAAATTGCCTACAATTCCCAGCAGCCCCGATAATATTACACCTTTGGGCAGGGGTTGCTGGGAAGAAAGATAATTAAATGTTCCCTTAAAAAGTAGCCAAAAGGATGCAAAGGGAATTGTGATCATCTGTGTTTATACATTTCTACGCTTCTCACCCCACCAAAGGAATACAATCACTTTTGGATTACAGTTTCATTCTGGAATTTGTGTACTTGTCCTGTGCCTGCTTGTTTGTGTGATTCGTCTCACTTGGTAAATAACTTCTACAGATCTTTACACAAACGACTGGACCCACATGGCAGAACAAAACTTTCATAACATTCAGGAATCTGTTCACTTACCATCTCAATTCATTCTCACCATCATCTGCACCTGTTGTACTGGACTGTGTTTTGGACTGTGTCATAAGTGTTGCTTGTTTACCATCTAATGCTGATTGTTCGTTCAGTTTCATTTGTTCAGTGTTTGTAAATTATCGCTGTTAGGGAATCGGGGAGGGCTTTTGCATATGCATTGATTTTTTTATGTGTTTAATAGATACTTTATTATCCTTTCATTGACCCTCTTTATAAGTGTCTCTGACTGTGAGTGTGTGTGTGTGTGTGTGCTGGGTCAAGGCTGGGTATGTTTCCTGAATCCCTGTAATAAAATAAACAAATCACCATCTTTAGACGGTGTGAATCTTAGCATTCTCGCAACCAATACAACTTTACCTTCCTTTATAGCTCATTAGTGTATTACAATGAATGTAATAAACCAATTGATGAGTGCAACATCACATGTGCAGCAAATCCACTGCACCAAACAGAATATAACAGCATATGGGGACTCCGTCATTCAGGTTTGGAATTATTTGGGGCGTCTTATCTCCTCCGGTGGCCTTGTTGTCTTCCATTTTGTTGTTCACGTCTATGTTAGTTTTACACGACTCCAAGGAATTATTGCTGTACATCGCTGCTAAAGCTGCTAGCAGAAACAGCATTTGCCTTTTTCTGACTACCTCTGAGGTCACGGTACCTTGTCCTGGACTTTGGTTTATTGTTTAAACTGTCCATTATAGATTTTAGCAACATGCAGTTTTTTGCTTCCGTCTCTTTTTCAGTCTTTTGTTGCGTTGCACCACTGGACTCTTATTTTGAATGACCATCCATTTCAAATTTTTCTCTTTTGCATTATAGTGACACATGAGACCCCTGCCCTGATCGTGTCCCACCCGTACATAACCTGGACTCATATTTTTTTTTGTTAAAATCTGTTTAAGTCTGATTGGATAAGTTTATAATTGTGAAGATCCAGGTGGGGTAGGGTTGTGCACTGTATACCAAATTACTGTGAATGACTGTTCTACAGGTGAAAACCTGGACTATTCCTGTTACTAAACACTTATTTCTCTCATATGCTGAGGCCGCTTCGCAGAGCAGGGCCACAGGGTGCATATCCAATTCACCTTATTGTTAGACCCGGCCATGGTGGTGGTATATACAATATTTATTTATTATTTTTGTATATTCTATGCTTATGGTATGTTTATAGAGATTTTATACTTTTACTCATTATACATAGACACATTTCACTAGTTTATTTAGTCAGTTCTTTTTTTCTAGTTATATCAGATTGCACACACATAGTAAAACCATTTTTATATCTGCACAGTCAGCATCGGATTATTAAGGGAGTTGTTGTAACTCACACAATGCATCAGTGGTAGGATTAAAGCATATACGTTCTGTTTTACATTCCAGCATATTTGCCTCCAGAACACACACATACACAAAATCCTCACCTGAGTGCCCTAGAGACGAATCTGCACACTCACATGGAGAACTTGCAGACTCTACACAAAAAGAAATGCAGCCCACAACAAACCTGCAATCAAAATGCTATAAGGTGATGTATCTAGCATGTTATTCACATTATAAATATATTTATAGAATGAATTTAATTATTCAAAAGGTAGAATAATGTTGATTGGGTGTGCTGGTGTCAGGGAAAGCCACTAGCATAAGGAACTCTCTTAGCTGTTCACAATAATTCATTATAAATGTTTAATTTTCACATTCAACAACTAGAGCTGCTCTATCCGAACTACAAAAAAAGTATTTTATTGTGCAATTTCAAACCCTGCAGTGGTAGTGAGACATCCACCTTATCATTACTGTATTATTATTTTGATTATTGTGCTGAAATTCCAGTGAGACCTCATTAACCAGTCTGGCAGGGGTGAGATTGATAGCTGGGTGCCGATTCTTAATCATCTCAGCTGTGCAACTGTAGACCTACTTTCCTGATATATACCTTTAGCCTCAGCTCCTTGAGATCATTATACAATAATTTTCATCCCCACCCCCAAAAACAGCTACCCCCCACTTACTTAATAAATCAGGCGCTGCATGTTTCCATTAATGCTGTAATTTTTGCTAAAGGACTATGTGAAACAACCGTTAATATAGACACTGAAACCATCTAACACCAGTAAATATTGTAATTGAACCCCTCTGAAGTTCATTCCATTAATGGACTTTTAGTCAAAATAGTCTTTATGCCGATTGTATTTAGTTGGTATTCAGGAAGACAGGAAAAATTTATTTAAACATTTTATTATTTTGGACAAGAAAATCAAACACAAATGTTACAGAATGCTGGGATTTGATAATGATGACTGAGCCAAATAAAACCTATTTATATAATAAGCCCTAAGTGTTACAGTAATAAACAAAACATTCTGAAACCTACTTAATTCAATTCAGGGTTGTGGGGGACTGTAGCCCATCCCAGTAGCTTAAAGCTGGAAGCAGCTTGTGTAGGGTGCCAGTCATGCATACAGCCATACGGACAATTTGGGACTGCCAACTAACCTCTGTCCATCGCTGGGAAGAAGGATGGAAACCAGAACACACTGTTTATGTCGGTTCATATTGTCTGAGACTTGTTTAAAGTCAATGGACAGTAGGTGTAGATCCATATTATGTTAATAAACTTCTTTATCATTTGCCAAATGACAAATACAGTATCTGGTCTCTCATGCTTATGTTAGGACAAAGTCTACAATGATACTGTCCTGGAATATGTTCAGCATACCTTTTCAGTCTCTCATTTATCATGGAAGATAGGATCTTGTAGGCTACTCTTAATAATGCAATGCTCCTCCACTCTAATTGTCCCATTCATTCTTATCCCCTGTTTTATAGATCAGGATATACACATTTCCACTTTTCTGGCACATACATATATAAGTGTGTAAATTCTGCAATTACATTTGTCACACACATGCACTTGGGGGGACAACTTAGAGGCTTCCCAAACATAAATTCCATCTCGAATTGAGGATTGATATGATGATGGGCAATGACATTATTTTGGGGTTACAGTCCCCTGAACATGCCTCTTTCACCCTAAATACTCCATTTTGGAGCAGTCTGATTTTTGACTGGTGTCTGGAAATGCTTTATTTTATTTAATGAAATATATGATATGGGGTTCGCCTCACAGTGTCCCAATTCATTATTCTCTCCAGGTGCTTGATTGTTCCTCATTTCCCTACAAAGCCATCTTCAATTATTTTAAAGAAGGATTCTCTATCACTGTTATTTTTTTATTTTCTTGCTAGGATCTTCTTGTGTTATTCTTCGTCGCAATGTGTCATTGAGATTATCGGGCTGGTCATTATCATTGCCGTGACACAAATGTGCTACCTGCCTGAACTTTGCTTTAATGGAAAGGCAAAATCACCTTAAGAAAATGAAAGTATTAAACAAATAATGTTAGGAATCTATGACATTAGCACAGACATTTTATTCATTCATGTGCTGTTCATCATTCAATCTTTGCAATTATCACTGCAACAAATCCGGGAAATGCAAACATCAATGACCCTATCTAATACAACAAAACTTATGATCTTGGCCTCATCTTTTGTCATTCCAAGTTCAATTATCTACTGTCATTGAGAGGACAGATAGCCTCATCACAGTGACAGTAATGCCAAGCACTACCATAAGATGCTGAGAAGAGAAGGGGAAGTTTCCTTTTTTTTCTTCCTCAGACTCTCCCTTATCTACTCTAGTCTGCAATAGGATCTGTGAAAAATCCAAAGTAAAATGCATTGTTGTTACTGGAATGAATTGCATTGTACTGTAAATCACCAAAGCGAATCATTTACATAATAATAACACAAAGAAAGTTCGGTGTTGACTAATAATTCAGTACCTATTTCCACTCTAAAGCTCTATAACTGCCTGACGTAAGCTGCTTCCATCTCAAGGCCATGCTCATCTCTATTTGTTCTAAGAGGGTCTTGGATAAATAACATGATTTCTGCAGAGATATGGAACAGAGATATTTACCACAACTGCTGCACAGCAGGATGTGCCTCTTTCCTAAATATTAGGCAATTTACAATAATCTTGTATAGTTCATGCAGCCTGCAGCTTGTTGTTGATTGAGCAATTTTGACTTCATGGTAAAGAAAGGGGACATGACTTGGGCTCTTAGATAAACATTGTGGGTGTGTACAAACAGCAGCATGGAGATACAACTTGCAGCAATTCACTTTGTTGAAAAATGTATACTTTAAAATTTTCACAGCAGTTTACAGCTCCAGTAATAAGATGTGTCAGACTCTAACATTCTATCTGACACGTATAGACAACATTTTCTATTAAATGAGCAGCAAAAGATTTCTCGTTCTGTTTCAGTCAGTCCTGTTTCCATATAGTGCATTTCAGAGAAACAATATTCCTGAAATGGTTTATAAAGCATTTAAGAGTAATGTTTCCATAATTCATTGACAAACTACTTTTAACATATCTCAGTTTGTTAATCTGTACTAGCTCCTCATCGTGGTTATAGGGTGCTGGAGGATAATTGATGTTAATAAGTCCTATGTCAGCTTTAGATGAAGTGATGGGTATTTCAATTCACTTTATTGATTTGAGTCTTTCGAACCATCCATTTAAGTGAACTGGTTAATTTAATCTTTATATGATACGCTACTGTGGCTGTTCATTTGTCTGTCCAGGATTTTAAATCACATGTAGCTCGCAAACTGTATGAACTATTGACCTGAAATTTGGTACACATATACTACGTGACGTCTACTATATGCTTTCGGGGTGATGATTGACCTCCAGGGTTATTCCTCATTTTATTGTATTGTAGAATCAACTCTCGGCAGCGGCCAACAGGGCAGCCGTGCGGCACATGTGTAATGGGGCGCCGTTCTCATCCCTACCACCTTCGCAGTCACTTCCCCCACCTCTTCATATTTTAAATCATTCTTCAGGCACATTGAAGACTTAAATACCAGCTTAAATGAAAAATTAAGAAAAATGTATTAAGTAATTGCAACACAAACACTGACTTAATCAGTTTTAATGCGAAAAGATGCTGAAGAAAGAAGAAGGCTGCTAGGGTGGAGAAAAGAAGAGCTGCTCAGGAAGCAGCAAGCGCATCAGCCTGTGAGCAAACAAATGATAAACGTACAGAGAAAGAGTCTGAAAACTATAAGTCAAGTGTATTCACTGCATGTTATCATGCAATACGCCGTTACTGGTTAGGGTATAATGAATGTATAATTAAATAATTATTGTGTAAGACAGGGGTGGTCAATGTCTGTCCTGGAGGACCACAGTGGCTACAGGTTTTCATTCCAACCCAATTTCTTAATCAGAAACCAATCCTTGCCAATCTCAGACTTCTCATAATTGACTTCTCATA
The DNA here is from genome assembly GCA_026402145.1 of Polypterus bichir lapradei. Taxonomy (NCBI): domain Eukaryota; kingdom Metazoa; phylum Chordata; class Cladistia; order Polypteriformes; family Polypteridae; genus Polypterus; species Polypterus bichir. Next base: position 38,970,030 of record JANRMT010062840.1, read on the forward strand.
AAGAAACTTGGTTGGAACAAAAACTTGCAGCCACTGCGGCTATCCAGGAATGACGTTGCCTACACCTGGTGTAAGATGAATTATATTTTAAACTTACTGATAAGTCATATTGTGTGTCCTGTTTGAAAGAACAAAGCAAGATAACATAGTTAAAATGCATAATTAAAATAATATAATCGACATGTTAGAGAATCAAAAGTAAACAAAAAATGTGTGACTCGTTTATGGGTAATGATTCTGGTTCACAATTCAAATGAACAAGAATTGTGCAAATCACTCTCTTGGGTAATCATTCAGTTTATGAAACAAATGAAGGAGAATCATGCAGCTCCCTCTCGGTGGAATGGTTCAGTTTATGAATCAATGAATGAGAATTGTGCACCTCGTTCTTAGTTAATGGTGCACGTTGAGAATCAAATGGATAACAATCATGCACTTTATTCTTGGTTAGTGATTAAGTTTGAGAATCAAATGAACAGGATTTGTTTGTGATTTGCAGGTAATGACTCATTTCAGATTTGGAAGAATCAGTGAATGACACATGCCGAGCGCAGTTAATGAGCTGTGAAAAATTGTTTAATACTAGAATTACCAGAGCCTCCAAGAAAACTCATAAATCCGGCCCACCTTAAATCCTTTCTCACCTCTCCGTCAGCGTCTTTTGTCCTGTAAATGTGTCGATGAGCAGCAAGCAGCCTGGTATCCCATCCCCCCGCCCACCGCCGCAGTTCAATTCGCATAGAAGTTTCTCAGGGCTCAGTGTTTATCTTCGAGTGAAGTGCTGGAGCTTTATAGGGTAAAAAAGCACATCATCATTTGGAATACATATATTTAATGTGTGTTCAGTGTCATCAACAATCTATGTAAAAAACATTAACACAGAAACGTTTTCATGTTTTAATAATAATTGACAAAATGTAGACATGAAATGTATTAAGTGTGAAGCCTGAAATACAAATATGAAATAAACACTTTTACAAAAGGTACACGTATAACAAAACAAGTGCACTTTTATTCAAGAATTTAACCGAAGAAAAAAGAAAGCAGGTTATGGTAGGCTGTTGATACGACAGCTTGCATGAAGCAATGCTAAGAACTGCTAACACCCAATCAAGAGATTCTGGGTTCGATGCTGGCAGCTTCTCAAGTTTACCGTTTTGAGTAGAGAGCTGCTCTTATTGTTATTATTATACAATAAAAACATACATTTGATTTGTGTCTGTTACAGCCGCACTACTAACATCCACAATTATTCCCAGTCAAGTACACGTCTTTATCTGAAAACAGCGTCAGATCTGGGGTTTGGGGGGGCAGGGAGGTATTGTGGGAGCATGAACATGAGTGAAAGAATAAAACTGAAAAAAAAAAAAAAACGCTAACTTTGACAAGTACTATAAATTTACAGCGGCTGTTACAGACACAAATCAAATGTATGTTTATCGGCTGCAAACCGATCCAGAGAGAGCTGTAGATCACGGCCTGATGAACCAAACAGGACAACATCATCTACAAAAAGCAGTGACCCAATCCTGAGCCCACCAAAAAGGACCCACCCTGGCTGCACCTAGAAATTCTGTCCATAATAGTTATGAACAGAATCGGTGATAAAGGGTAGCCCTGGCCAACTCTCACTGGAAACGGGTTTGACTTACTGCCGGCAATGCGGAACAAGCTTTGACACCGGGTGTACAGAGACCGAACAGCCCTTATCAGGGGGGTCATGTACCCCATACTCTCGGAGCATCCCCCACAACATTCCTCAAGGGACACGGTCGAAAGCCTTTTCCAAGTCCACAAAACAAATGTAGACTGGTTGGGCAAACTCCCATGCACCCTCCAGGACCCTGCCAAAGGTGTAGAGTTGGTCCACTGTTCCGCGACTAGGACGAAAACCACACTGTTCCTCCTGAATCCCAGGTTCGACTATCTGATGGACCCTCCTCTCCAGAACCCTTGAACAGACTTTTCCAGGGAGGCTGAGGAGTGTGATCCCTCTGTAGCTGGAACATACCCTTCGGTCCCCTTTCTTAAAGAGGGGGACCACCACCCGGTCTGCCAATCCAGAGGCACTGTCCCTGATGTCCATGCGATATTGCAGTGGCGTGTCAACCAAGACAGTCCTACAACATCCAGAGCCTTGAGGAACTGTTTTTCTTATCCACCCCCAGGGCCCTGCCACCAAGGAGTTTTTTGACCACCTCGGTGACCTCAGTCCCAGAGTTGGGAGAGCCCACCTCCGAGAATGTATGAACACAAAACTCCTAAGTAAACAAAACAGAAGAGCAAGAGTCAATACTTGTGACACACAGACAATAGCTGAGGGGTAAAGTTGGGTAGGGTTGAGTGAGTTACAACACATTCCCACAGTCACCAGCTCCTCGACCGCTTACTCAGTACAGTTGAGGTGAAAAGTGTAGTATTTGAAAGCTTGGTGCAGTATTCACAGCAAAACTTTTATGAATTATAAGAAAAGTAGTTTATTACACTTATAGGTTCTCCTCAGATATTGCAGAACCTAGGTAAATCAGGGTGTGGATAATCTGGCTTCCACTATAATTTAATATAATGTTTATACTGTATATTCTTTTTTAAACAATTGCAATGCCAAATTATACAAAGCGAACAATTAATAGATTACAATATTAACGCATTGTTACTTTATTGTGCTGGTATGATGAACAAGAGAGTCAAAAGTGGCACAGTTCTCATTTGCCAGAAATTATTCAGTTCGAACTTGAAAGAATCAGAAGTGAATTGAATCAGCGTCATGAATTACACCAGTGGTGCTTGCAAATATGCTTTCAAAATCTACTTGCGAAAAGAAAGACATGTGTGCTACAGCACTCCTATCGAGCTCCACTGATTCGATTTGTTCCTGCTTGCAAATTGTTTTGTATAACTTACTGTAAAAAGAATCATTCACAAATCGCCCATCAGTATTTAGATGTGACATAAGCCACTGCTGTCAGTGCACTGCATTCATGCACTCTTTGCCCTTGGCAGCTTCAGATAATGGAGTGGTGAGCAAGTGTTGAGGGTGGCAGGGGAACAAAATGGGAACATTGGCCATGGTCAGTGATTTAGCCTTCCAACTCAATGCCTTTTTTGTTTTCTTTCAGGCACAGTTCTTTTTTCGAGTGAAATTTGAATTTGTAGATTTTTTTTTTTGTCATTTTCTAGATTCAGCACTATTCAGATCAGTGTTATGTTGTGTGATAAATAAAGACTTGTAAGAAAACTCCAAGAAGAGTTGAGGAATGATTATGTATAATGTCTGTCAGACAAATTGATAAATATGAGCAAAATTGATCAAAAACAAGAGCATTTGACCAAAATGAGATTGGCACGGAGTTTACTGTATATAAAAAAATGATGGCAGGAAATAAGAGGACAGGAAATGACATCCAAACAGACAGATGGAAGTAATGTCATCAGGGCAGAACCAGAAGTGACGTCATAATGCCGGAGCAGGAAGTGACGTTTTCGTTCGGAGCCAAAAATGACGTCAATGGTATTCGGAGATGGAATTGTTGGGTAGTAGCCATTTTGTGGAACCGTAAGTATTTTGGGTGAGTTATGATTTTTCTTCTTTAATTCTATTGAAGGAGAGAGAGCCATTAGTACACACGATCAACACTTTATCGCTTGTATCATCACTCACCTTAGGGCTTGCTGGCTGTCTCCTAAATGCAAATGTGTGACAGTTGACATACAGTGTATTTTTTAAAACTCTTAAAAAATAAATAAAATGCATATGTTACAATATCTTAAACCAAAAAAAAAATGCTTTTACTTCAACAATGAGCACTTTCAATTTTGGTATCTAAAGACAGAGAAGGAGCTTTTCATGCTTCTAAAACAGCACTCTGGATAGGTCAATAATAAGGCACTTTAAGTAGACTGAATCAGTTCTGTCAGCCATCACTGGAAATCCCATTCTGCAATGCAATCTGTTAACAGAGCAAACAGATGAAAGACTAAAACATTTGCAAACAGTAGAGGTTTTTTCCTGATAACAGCTTTGTGCTTTTCATGACCGCTAAAAACACACTGAAGTGTATCTCTGTTAACTTTCTTTGCGTGAAGGGCAGCTAGAAATTGATGTCTGCTGAATTTTTGTTTTCTTCACACAGATACTATCTGGCAATAACTACTGGAGGCTAAAATCCTATTGAGCCTGAGATGAAACATTCTCTACCACAGTACTTTTGAAAATGTATAAATCTCACTCTGTCATAAGCACAGGACCTTGTTCTTTTTAGTTGTTCAAATAAATCAGTTTTTGTGTACAGTGCGTTCTCAATATTCTGCCCTCGCTCACTGTGTATGAATCCAATTTGAAGATAGCTTTAGCACACTTTGCACATGGTAAATATGTTTACTTTACAGAAAAATTCTACTTAAATGCTGTCACATACCCAATAGGAGAGGCGTGCAATCTAGAAAAAAAAAAAGGAAAGAAGGAAAACCATGGAAGAAACAAAATCCCATGTACTAGGATGAAAAAGAAAAGGGGATTTCTGGGTGTGTGTCACTCCATATCTAGTCTGCAGCATCAAGAGCACTAAAGCAGGCAGAGGCATCACTAAGTGAATTTAGGTGTTCAAACTAAGAGGTTTGGCCATTCAATCGTCTTATTAATCATTTTTTTTAAGTAATAGCTTTTGTCAATTCCAAAAAATGTCTGTAAGAAGGTTATCTTCGTTGCATTACTGACATAACTGATGCACACCAAATTAATTTAGTGTCACCAAATTCATTTCAGGTTATTCCTATATAGGGCTCTTCACTGAAGATTTTCAAGGGTTTGCTGAACTGTTCAAATTGAAGAATGTAACAGACAAGAACATTGCAATTCAGCATTTACAGATATATACAATAATATCTCGGCATAAATAAATAATAGTACAGAGATTTGTAAATTGCATTCAAAATATAATTAAAGCCTGATACAGTAGATACCTGAACATCTACCAAACAAAACACAGAGGAAGAGAGAACAAAAAACAAAAAAAGGTGAACAGCATGCCTGGAGAAAAATCTCTGGCTGGCCCACAGTCTTTTAACTCTTTCAGGGCTGATGTCGACTTTTGTCAAAAGGAGGAGTTGACGATGGTAATCGACTGTAAACTCTGACAAAACCAACCGTTATATTTTAGTTGGACTCTCGTTGCTAGAAGGAAAGTGTTGATTGAGATTTCCTGCACTCCTGTGAATAGCAAGGTGCAAGCAGCGGCAAAAATGGCACTGGCATCTGGCGAGAGATCAAAGCGAATGCGTAAAGCAAAACACTCCGTGGACGACATTTTGCCTATTATTTCTGAACTGGACTATGACTTGTCAGACTCAGATTTTGATACAAGTGATCGAAAATGAATGTGAGGTTCACGCTTCAGCTAATTGGTCCCCAGCTAGTCGTGGTATTGACAATGTTCGCCAGGGAGGACTGCCACTTAACAATGATAAGAGGTAGAAACCAGATTGCAATGCACTGTGACCGTGTCCCAGCCATGCAAAGACAGCCTGGCAGCAAGCGTGCCACATATTCTTGGCAAACTGGCAGCCACAGTATGCAGCAACAGATGTTTTATGTTGATTTCTGTGTGAAACCATTGCTTTTCAGAAAACTATGTTTTTTGGAAAAAATATTCAGCCCTCAAAGTGTTAAAACAAGCAATGCCTGACTGTGCATCACAGTATGCATTATTTTTGGATTACATGTTATTTAGAACTTTTTTTTTTTTTTTTTATTAATTTTATTACAATCCATACAAAGCAATCAAGTTTTTACAAAGAGAAAAAATTAAGAACAGATCGATCCCCACCCCTGAGAGGGAGAGCAAGCCAAACGGCGTTAAATTTAAGGCTTGTAAACATACCTAAATTAATAAATTCTCTGTGCCTTATGAACTTATTTTAAAATATTACTGATTAGATCCTGCCATGTTTTGAAAAAAGTCTGTACGGATCCTCTAACTGAGTATTTGATTTTTTCCAACTTCAAATAATATAACACATCGGTTTCCCACTGACTTAAAAGAGGAGAGTTTGGGTTCTTCCAGTTTATGAGAATAAGTCTACGTGCCAAAAGTGTAGTGAATGCAATCACAATTTGTTTGTCTTTCTCCGCTTTAAACCCATCTGGAAGAACACCAAACACAGCTGTTAATGGGTTAGGAGGGATTGTGAGTCCAAGGCTATCTGAAAGGTAATTAAAAATGTTTGTCCAGAATAATGTTAATTTGGTGCAGGACCAGAACATGTGACCTAGTGAGGCTGGGACTTGGTTGCAACGTTCGCAGGTTGGATCATGCCCTGGGAACATTTTGGAAAGTTTTAGTCGAGACAGATGTGCTCGATATATAATTTTGAGTTGTATGATTGTATGCTTTGCGCATATGGAGCTCGAGTGAATTCTCTGCATTGCTACTTTCCACTCCTTTTCTGATATATTAATTGAAAGATCTTTTTCCCGGTGTCTTCTTGGATCTTTGAAAGGGAGGGATTGTAAAATGATTTTATATATTGTAGAAATGGAGTCTAAGTCCTTGAGATTGAGCAATATTTTTTCCAGCATGGATGAGGGTGCAAGATGAGGAAAATCTGGAAGGTTTTGTTTAACAAAGTTTCTGATTTGAAGATAGTGAAAGAAATGTGTAGCTGGAATGTTAAATTTGGAATGTAATTGTTCATAGAATGCAAAGACGTTGTCTATATAAAGATCTCTAAGCAAGTTAATTCCAAATTTTTTCCAAATATTAAAAACTGCATATGTTTGTGAGGGTTGACAGGTGTCAACTTGCAGGGGTGCCACAGATAGAAGCTTCTCCGTCTTAAAATGCTTTCTACATTGGTTCCAGATTCTAAGTGAGTGGAGCACAATTGGGTTATTAGTGTATTGCCGATAACGTGTGTTTATTGGAGCACAGAGCAAGGAATACAAAGAAGTACTGCAGGATTTTAATTCTATTGCGGACCAAGCCTGTGTATGTTCTTCTATTTGTGTCCAGGTTCTTATCGCCTGTATATTTGCTGCCCAGTAATAAAACTGGAAGTTAGGTAGAGCCATGCTGCCTTCTTCCTTTTGTCTTTGTAAGGTCGCTCTTTTGATGCGTGGATGTTTTGAATTCCAAATAAATGAGGTTATTGTCGAATCTAATTGCCTAAAAAATGATTTATTAATGTATATTGGGATGTTTTGAAATAAAAAAAGGAGTTTAGGAAGAATATTCATCTTAACACTGTTAATTCTTAGAACTTATTTTTGAAGGCTTCTTATTAGCAGTCATACTACCCACACTTCAGAGCAGGTCATCCACCTCAAGTTAAGCATGTTTGGGCCAGGCCAGTATTTGAATAGGAGACCATCTAGGAAAAGCTTGGCTTGCTGTTGGAAGAGGTGTTGGTGAGGCCAGCAGGGGGGCACGTACCCGGTGGTCTGTGTGTGGATCCTGATGTCCCAGCATCCTAGGACCTCTGTAACCATGTGAACACCTGCAGGGCATGATGGGAGTTGTAGTGCTATGAGTCAACCATAGTGGATCCCATGGATGCTGCCAGGGAGTTCTGCCAGAATTCATGAACCTTGTGTTTTCTGAGCTTCCATTTGACCCGTAAGTGTTTCCATTGGGCTAATCCATGGTATCAGAAGTACTCCTGGGTCCGAAATAAAGGGAAGCCATTCAGATTCCTCCAGTTGAGTCACAGTTGGAAGCAAGGCAGGCAACACTCACTGGATGGAGGTAATGGAGAGAGAAAACAGAGAAGAGAAGAAAGAAAGAAAGACAGAAAGAAAGAAAGAATATTGTTTGTAATCGTGTTTATGCAACCTTGGAGAAGCTTTCTTGAGCTACTTTTGTAATAAAAACCTCCATTTTGAACCTGTGACTGTATTTCTGTTGGTTGTGTTCAGGGTCTAAGGCTCAGTGGCACCCCCGTCTGTCACAATATGCATATTCTAACTGATAATATTCTAATATTTAATATTATAAAGTCTATTTTTTTATTTTATAACATATCTAATTTATTTTATACTAGACATTAAGCCCATTAAAATAACGGGCGCTAGAACAGTAGTGCATAAACATTTGTATGAACAGTCTATATTAAATGGCAAGGGACCTTGTATGTGGCTGTAATATGTGTCGCTGTATTGTGTGCCTTTAATTTTCTCTCTCAGTAATACTGGTTTGTATTTCCGTAAAATGCCTGTAATTTTGTCTGACAGTAATACAGTGGAACCTCTGTTCACGACCATAATTCGTTCCAAAACTCTGGTTGTAACGCGATTTGGTCGTGAACCGAAGTAATTTCCCCCATAGGATTGTATGTAAATACAATTAATCCATTCCAGACCGTATGAACTGTATGTAAATATATATTTTTTTAAGTTTTTAAGCACAAATATAGTTAACTATACCATAGAAAGCACAGCGTAATAGTAAACTAAATGTAAAAACATTTAATAACACTAAGAAAACCTTGAACAACAGAAAACTAACACTGCAAGAATATGCGCTATAGCTTTATGACCCGCTCACTAAAAACTCTTTTTTTAATGAGTTTTAAGCACAGGGGAAAAAATCAACATTTGAAAAATCTGTAATTTAATAAACAACCAAGAAAAGTAACATTGCAACAATGCACGCGCGCGCCTGTGTGTGTGTGTCTCTCTCTTAAGCGCGCGCCTCTGTGTCTGTGCGTGTGTGTCTGTCTGTCACGCGTGCCTGTGTGTGTGTGTCTCGTGCGTGTGTGTATGTATGTGTGTGCGTGACTCTCGCGCGTGCCTGTGTGTGTGTGCGTGTGCGTGCGTGACTCTCGCGCGAGCCTGTGTGTGTGCATCTGTCTCTCTCTCTCTGCACAGGAAGAGACTGAACACGTGCTGTGTGGCCCCGCGCATGCGCACTTCACCAGAAGACACACGGACACCTGGACGCACACAAGGGTTTTATTAAAGAGGATGATTCCATTGTACTACCGTCAGATTTCAGTGTTTGGCCAATGGGACGCGTTTTGCACACTGGTGGAAAGTCCAGAACGTTGGCTGCTGTTCAGCACTGCTTGTTTAACAGAATGTCTTAAACAGAAGAGATTGCAGACATGCTTAGAAAAACTGATGCGAACACAGACACAGAGTGCATGGAAACTCCAAATGGAAGGCGGAAGGCACACAATCTGGAAATTTAGGTGTTAAAGGAGAGCAACACCATCCAATAAACCACTGGGTTATTCTGTCACTTAGAACAGAAAGAGAATTTTAAATCAAAATAAAATATTGTATTCTTTTTGTCTCTTTGTTTCTCTTTGATTGATGAGTACTTCCTAACAATATAAACTGCTGTTTCCTTATATGCCATTGAGAGGCTACACAAACTAAAAAGAAGAAAAGAAAAGTTCTGACTTTAATGGCATTACCTCAATATCTGAAAATACATTATTTTTTTAATATAATTTAAAGAGAGATAGCGTTCTCTAAACTCCTGTTTTCCTTATTTTACTGAAAGGAACTAAATGTAAACAGCAAATTGAATGGATGAAAATGAAATAAAAGGTGCGGTGAAGTATAATTTCTGCCATTAGCAGAATACAAAAGAAAAATAAATGATAAGAATTGATCATTGTTGAAATTCCTATTTACCTACAGACACAAATCAATAATCGCAATTCTGTGCCTGAGGGTTGTCAGGGGACAACAGAAAAGTTAAAATTGCTCTGAAGTTTGGAGAATGGCGAGTTTCTTACCCTTATAGAATACGTCTTTGTTTTCTGTAGCCTGCAATATTGCACTTTTTGAGACTGATGCAGATATATTCAGTAGGACAAGATGGAGAACAGGCAGGTCAGAAGTATTTATCTTTCCCTGGTCCTACTTTTTGTAGAGGCTCAGGGTTCAATGTGTTGGGATTGTAATACAGGCGCACTGACTGGCTAATTCATAAAACCAATCTTGGAAAATGTCTCACAGCTACCATGAGTACACATACAAAGAATAAGGCAGAGAACTCTGAGAAGTGCATAGTGGAAGGAGGAAAAGCCGGTAGGACAGACTAAGACATGAGAAAATGGGGAGAGGGATATGACAGAAAGGCAGGCCCAGCAGCACATAACTACAGCTTTCCAGGTGGACTCAGGAAGGGTTTATCTGATTAGTTTGCAGCACAGTGTTATCCTTATTTAACTCAATTGTGATAAACAGGAGTCTGGCAACATTTGCTCAACTTCCAGGATTATAACATTGTCACAAAATGTATTAGTGAAGCAAACAATTGAAAATAATCCCCTGTCACATAAGACATAGTATATTTGTTCACTAAAAATGAGATGGAGGAGTGTCAACAACAGAAATATGCTCTGTTGCACATTATAGAGCAGCCCAGATATACTTGTAAGACCATCTCTGTAGCAGTCCTTACAAGTGAACCCCGCGCACTTGCCCTAATTTTCAAACTAACGACAACTGTTTAATTTGATCTCCTCTAATCCTTAAGTAAAGGGTATTGAAACAAAATGACTTGTCAGAATTAGAATAATTTTTACTTTTAAAATCACTGTATAATTTATAATAAAGATTTATCCATTAATTGATTCCTAGCACAAGGCAATAGAGTTAAATACAAAAAAATGCACTCTGAACTTCTTTAATAAAACTCTAAACTGGTTATGCGAAGGTTAGTACAATATAGATTGCTCTTAGACACAGCTTACTCCAATATTTTAAAAGTGACAGAGCATTCTATTTTACTTTTAAAAGCGTAGTGAGAAGTCAAGCAAAATGACACCTTTTATTGGCTAACTAAAAAGATTACAATATGCAAACTTTCGAGGCAACTCAAGCCCCTTCTTCAGGCAAAATGTAATACAGAAACTGCAGTTCCCTGTGTTTATGAACACGCTAGGACACGTAACAACATTGGTAAATCTTTAAGTGAGACATCTTAAATGTAAAAAATTAATAGACCTCTTCAGGCTAAGATTCATTTAGCAAGAGAGGAGAACAATGTATGGTCAAGATCTTTGGATAACATAATGGTCCAACAAAGTCTTTTGAAGTTTCTTATGAGTTTATTCATAATGGCTAACATGGTACAACACCCTAGTGCTACCTTTAAAAGCATAATTAATGACTTCAGTGTTAACTAAACTTATACAAAGAATGAACTTCACTCTCATGCACTTTTCTCATGCTCATTTCTAAAAAGGAGACAGAACAAACGTGAAAGAATTAGGGGAACCACTTTTAGCGGCCCTTAATAATAATTTGAAAGAATGCACACAAATTCAGCACACCATAATTTGTGGAAAAATCTTTTGAGACAGAACAGAACTGAGATCATGACAGCTGGTTGCCGGGTTATATAGTCACTCAGTAGGAAGGGCCGGGTCCAAGAGGATGGACAATGGAAGTGACATCAGTGGTGGAGAGGCTCTCAGTCTTCCTTTCTGCAGAGGAAGCAAGAGAGAAGGAATTAATAACACAGTGCCAACCCCTGGTTTGGTGGGTAATTACCAGCACCAGTGCCCTTTAACTGTCTCACATGCATACGCACGTGACACATTCTATAGTCGTCCAAAATGTAAAATGTTCAACTTGTGAACTTTGGTCATACGTGATGTGAACCAGTGGTTCAGTGATGGTCTCAGGTTATGTGGCTTTCTAAGTGAGATCATGCAATGCGTTCCAATATCACTAAAGCACCCCGAAGGAAATCATGGACTCAAACTGTACAAGTGAATATCAGGAGACTGTCATTGTCATTTATTGTACCAAATTCTTTTAGAACAATAGTGCAGTAATATGTTTTATCCACTAGGCAGTCTCTGCATTCAGTCTTAAAATAAATGATAATATAATACCAAAGCAGAAAAAATATTACACAGAGAAGATTGTAGACTGCAAAGTACACAAAATAATATTTGAAAAAAACTGAATACGATGCCATTGCTAATAACACTCACTGAAGGAGCCAGGCACTCCAAACACATCTCAGTTAGCTTGTCATCAATTATATACAGCAAGGGGCTAAATATGCATTCTGTGATTAAAGAAAAATGGCTCATTTTTAAAAGAACCTTCCGTTTTCAATTGCCATTCTATAACTTCTGTGAGTAAGCAATTATTTCTGAGGAACTGTCCCTCAAAGTAAGACACATTACTGGTAGTCTCCTTCTGTCCACATTGGCACGACTTATTACACTTCCGCCACTGTGAGTTTCTGTGTGAGTGTGAGGTCCATCTTAGTGCCCTTTTGTGACCTAAAACCTGACCATCCTTGTAGTAATTGCTACAAGTACCTGGGGGTTCACATGAACAGCAAACTGGTCTGATAAAACAGTGGCACTGTAGAAGAAGTGCCAGAGCAGATTAGACTTCCTAGGAGACCCAGATGTTTTGATGTGTGCAGCAAGCTGCTGGAAATGATCTACCAGTCCATAGTAGGCAGTTTGTTGCTCTAGGCTGCAGTCTCCTGGGGAAGCAACTTGAGCTCAAATGAAGCATAACGCCCGAACAAACGTTTCAAGAAAGCCAACTCCATCAAACGGTGAAACCTGGACACACTGAAAGCTGTTGTGGAAAAGAGGATGAGGGCAAAACTGAATGGCATCATGAAAAATCATCTCCATCCTCTCCAGGAGACGCTCTCTTGGAGTACTTTTAACAGCATGCTCATTTCACCACTGTCTGCTATGAAGTGCCCCTGAGGGTCTTTTTTGCCCACTATTATCAGGCAATTGAATGCTTCGTCCCGATGTACTTGTTAGGCTAATTTTAAAATATCTGCACTATATACATTTATTGATTGATTGATTGATTAATTGGCTGTATTATTTATCCTGTGATTCTGTATCCTTGTTTTTTTATGTTTCTGCTGCTGTGTGCATTTGAATTTGCCTATGGAATTAATAAATCGAATATAATCTAAACATATATAACATAAGGGAACAAACTAACAAAAAGTAAAACTATATATATATATATATATATATATATATATATATATATATATATATGTAACAAAGATGGAGGGCATAGCAGCCAGCCACTCACCTCGACACAGACAGATGCAGGAGGCACACTGATTAAACACAAATGTTTTATTTCTTCACCTGTGGGCAACGTCTTCCCCATTTCCCACAGGCACAACGCAGTCCCAAAGCACCAACACCACAATACACAATACTTTTCTTCTTTCTCTCTTTTCTCCTCCACTCCTCCTCGGCAAGCTTCGTCCACCTTCCACCCGACTCTGGCTCACTTGCTGGGTCTTCAGCAGTCGCTTAAATATTCCTTGACCCAGAAGTGCTTCTGCTCTTCCATCCACGTGACTTACTAGTATTTCCGGGCTATAAGGGAAACATGACTCCCCAAGTCCTTTCACAGTACCCCCTGGCAGCACCCACGGTACCCAAAAGGGCTGAGAAGCTGAACTCCAAGTCCCAGGATGCCCTGTGGGAATCCAGGGCACTACTACACTCCAGGGGAGCTGACATCTAGTGTTTTGGAGGAGGCAGTGTCCACAAGTAGCTGCCTTCCCCCATCCTTCCATGTCAGGAGTGTCCCGGCCATCTCTTACAATATATAGAGATATTTTACCATCATGCTCACAGAGGTGCTCTGTTTAGCTACGCCATGAAGCGGGCAGTGCAAGCCAATCTTTGACTCTAAGTGGCTGGAGCCACAAAATGTTCAACGGCAGCACGATTGGTCCATATAAGGGACTCGGCACGTATAGATCAGATCTGTTTGCACTACTCTGTACCGGCACTTCCTTCTTTAACACTAGAATTACCAGAGCCTACGAAAAAACTTGTAGATCCGTCCCACCTTAAATTGCTTCACACCACTCCATCAGCGTCTTAATTGTCCTGTAAATGTGCTGATACGCAGCAAATGGCAAACAGCCTGCTATCACATCCCCCACCAGCGCACAGATTTCTCAGCTCAATTCTGTTTACCTGCGTGTTAGTTGTTTGAAGTTGTATAGAGTGAGAAGTCAAGCAAAATCACACCTTTTATAAATATTATATTGTTATTTGGAACACATGCATTTCATGTGTGTTCCGTGTCTACAACAATCTATGTACAGTAAACACATCATTAAAACAGAAATGTTTTTCATGTTTTAGTAATAATTGACAAAATGTAGACATGAAGTGTATAATATGTTAAGCCTGATTTCCAAAGATCAAATAAACACTTTCACAAAAGGTTCAAGGACGATATAACAGCTTCCGTGGCGTAGCAGTAAGATTTGCCGACTTGGAATCAAGAGTCCCTGGTTCGATCCTGACTGTCTCCCGTATTTGCTGTTTTCAGTAGTGAGCTGCTCTTATTGTTAATATTATACAGTACACACATACATTTGGTTTGCGTCTGTAACAGACCATGTACATTTATAGTACTGTACTTGTAAAAGTTACCTTTTTCTTTTTCACTTTTATTCCTTCACTCACGATCACCATACATACACCGCCCTAGGGATATGACGTTTTTAGTTTTTATTTGAAACTGGGAATAACTGTAAATGCGAGTAGTGTTTTGAGGCAATGGAACTGGACATTCTCTGATCTGGAGGGATAAAAGCTGACACACAAACGCCGGTGAATCTGCCTTCTTCGTATCACACCGTCACTTTTTTTTATTATTCAGTTTTATTGAGTGTTCCTACTGCACTGAATAAGCTCACACCTTCTGGTGCACTATGTCGACGCAACACGGAGAAAAAAAAGAAAGAGACAAATATATGGGACATTGGGTACAAAATTAATCAGAAAATATCATCGCACTAATGCAATATTATTTGAAAACGAATAGCATCAGACCGGGTGTGAATTTACACTGGCGTTGTTACTTAAGAGTCAGATCAGGAGAGGCGGTTGTTAGAACGTGACTTTCCTGGGGAAGTGACTGTCTTGGAACAGAAGCTTTTTGATGTTGCATCCTCCTTTTCTTTTTCCATCGCCTTTTCTAGTAAGATGCAACGACAAAGTCCCTCTGCAATATGAGCCATGAACACTCTTCTTTTCACAGTGGCCCCCGTGCATGCCTTGCACAGTACATGTGCGTTGATCTTGCTGCACTGAATAAGCTCACACCTTCTGGTGAATGATGTCGATGCAGCACAGAGAAAAAAACGAAAGAGAAAAAAATATGTGACATTGGGTATAAAATTAATCAGAAAACATCATCGCACTAATGCAACATTATTTGAAAATGAACAGCGTCAGATCGGGTGTAAATTTACGCTGGTGCTGTTACTTAAGAGTCAGATCTGGAGAGGCGGGGGGGGGCGGTGTTAGAGCGTGATTGAGAGAATTAAACTGGAGCTTATTCAGTGCAGCTCCCCAGTTTTATTGTCTGACTCGCGTTCAAGCTTCCAGACACCCCCCCTTCCGCTCTGACGCCCTTTTCAGATAAAGACATGGTACAAACTTGTTGTGTTACACCCCCTCTTTATTTGAAAACCATGTCAGATCTTGTGCACGAACGAGACTGGGAAAACTGTGGACGTGGGTGTGAGTGTTGTGCGTAACTGAGAATGACTGTGGATGTGAATTTTTTTTATTTAGTTTTATTCTTAAGTGTTCCTGCTCACGCTGAATTAGTATGCGCCTACTGATCCATGATGTCAAAGCCATACTGACAAAAAAAGAGAGACTTAGGTATATATAAAGAGAGGGTATAACAAAATAAGTTTGTTTGTTATACCATGTCTTTATCTGAAAATGGCGTCAGATCTGGGGGGTGTGTAGGGGCTTGAACATAAGTGAGAGAATAAAACTGAAAAAAACAAAACACTAACTTTAACTAAATTAACAGACGCAAATCATGCATTCTTTTTTTTTGAGTTAAATTCTTGAATAAAAGTGCACTTGTTTTGTTATACTTGTACCTTTTGTGAAAGTGTTTATTTCATATTTGTATTTCAGTCTTCACACATTATACATTTCATGTCTACATTTTTTCAATTATTACTAAAACATGAAAAACATTTCTGTGTTAACTACATTTTACATAAATTGTTGTTGACATGGAACACACATGAAATGTATGTATTCCTAATGATGATGTACTATTTTACCCTATAAAGCTCCAACACTTCACCTGAAGATAAACACTGAGCCCTGAGAAACTTCTTTGCGAAATGAACTGCAGCGGTGGGCGGGGGGATGGGATACCAGGCTGCTTGCTGTTAATCGACACATTTACAGGACAAAAGACTCTGACGAAGAGGTGAGAATGGATTTAAGGTGGGCCGGATTTACGAGCTTTCTCGTAGACTCTGGTAATTCTAGTGTTAAGTATCAGAGTAACAGCAGATAATGTGTACATACCAATGTATACCGACAGAGAGCCTGTGATTTTAGGGATCAGTGATATGCACTTAGGGGGCTGTGCTTGACACTACCTCATCTGCGCTGATCTGAAGATATAATGAAGAATTAACAAAGTATTTTTATAATATTCTCTTTACGGCCAGCTAATGTTTTCTCAAATGAAGAATACTGCAGTTTTTATGGCTGCAGTAGTGACATGAAACTCACATGAAACAGACTGGGCAGTGACATAAATTATAACGTGTACACTTACAGTACACGTGTGAAAGTTCTGTACATGGCTGCTACAGCTCTGTGATGCCATGCTGGCTTCATAAAACACTATGGGGTGCTCTGGAAAAAAGACATTCATCTAATCCACTCACACAACGAGTTTCCAGGAAAATATTCATGAATAAGGTCACCCGCAAACACAGCTGATGCGAAAAACACTTTGGTGACTTTCACCGATTAACAGCAGTGGTCACCCCGGGACATGACTAACCCTTCTAAATAAAATAAAATGTGAGGTTTATGATGACATCAAACCAGACCATCCTCATAGGTTTATAAGACTTGCATGTTATTTAAAAAAATATATACTATCTATGTCTTTTCTTAACATCACTGCAATTACTGCTACATTATTTGCAATCAGACTCTCCTATTGATGAGCCTTTTGTCAGCAATGTTAGCTTTAGACAATTTGATGTCATGTGCAAGTACAGTGAACAAGACAAATAAACGGACTGCAGTTCAGACTGGCGAAACATTTGCAGAGTGGTCAATTAGGGTACTCTATCGGATACTCAGTTTCCATAGCATTTAAGCATCAATGAAACAGATTCCAACTGGTCCGTTTGAATCTCAAAAATGAACAAAATACAGAAACCCATCCATTAGTATTGGCTTATAAATTTCCAGTCTACATGAATGAAGGGTGCTACAATGCACAAAAGAAAAACTTTATTATACAGTACAAGCAACAGGATGGAATCTGCTGTCAGTTGATTAACTGATTAGGTTTGATTTAATAGCGCCAGCCTGAGAGGGAAAAGAAATGATTATTGTGACAGGACAAGCTGCTTTAGATTAATTGGGATTTAAGCTTGTTATGCAGAGCAGCTGCTTAAATGACAGAGTGGATGCAAAGCATGGCCTGCCAGTAATATACTGTATAGCTAGTGCATGTGGCACGATGCTAGCCTGATTGTTTTATGGTGACATTATTGAAAGTATAGATGATGTGACCTCAGCAGTTCAGTGAAATTGCAGTAATGTTCAGAAGAGTGGCATTTAACTTTAAGAGTATGGATGATCATCCTCTTAAAGGTCAATGATAAACACGTTAAAAAAAAGGAAAACTTACTTCAGGACACTTCTGCCACAGTCTGTAGGCACTGAGCACTTGCTCATAATGTCAACAATGGATCATACGTCTGGATTTAGATTAGAGATGATTGCAGCTTTTCAGGTGGAGTGTCTGAAAAGATGTCTGCAGCAAAAGCAATGTACGAGTTCAAAGTAGTGATGATTATCCCTTTTCAGTGTGAGTACTCCTTCGAAAAGTGAGGGGTTGAAGTGATGGCTGGCTCAAGATTAAGAATGATTGTCCATTGTCTGACTGATTGATTAGCATCTTGATTGTGACTAAGTTTTAGGAGGCACCCTTAGGGTTGTCAAGATCAAGCACTGTTCAAATGAGCAGTTTTATATAAATGTTGAGGTCTGAGTATGGAAAGAACGCCAAGCTGGGTGTTTCACTGTTGTTTCAGGGCTCAGAAGGATTCTTTGTACATGTTTTAAGGTAATGCATTTTGCAATTTGAAATGTTCTATTCAGATTAGTCATTAGGAAAATAAGGATGTTTAGCAAAGATTTCAAAACTAATATCAAAAGATATTAGATTACCTTTATGTTAATGTTAAGACTAAATGATTTTATCATTTTTCAGCCTCATAGTGATGGTTATGTGATTGGCCACACTCACTTCCCTATAAAAATCATACAAATCCATAAATATTGTTGGTAAACAGATTTAACCGTCAGTATTTTTCCACACTATGTTGTCTGTAACAAGCCTGAATAATACATTTTTGTGAACTTTGTCCAAACAACAAAAAAACTTTGATAAAAACAGCAGAGCCTGTCAATTCCTATTCACCTAACATTTCCAAAATTATACGTACTATAAAATTAAATGTAGCACTTCAGTTAACCAATATGACATATTCAATGCACTTGCAGTTCTGTGTACAAAAGTGCTTTCTAGTATTTGAGCAAAATATACATTTAACCACTTACAATCTATGATCCTGTGCTTTTATTGATTAACGTATTTTATAGTAATACTTGTTATCTAACTTAACTATCTTCATATCTTGAAACTCTTCTTTCTTGGCAACTCTCCACCTAAAAATGTAATATTTGTATGTTACATATCTCATATAAGTTGTAGTGATGCCAGAGAAAACACATTTAATCTCATGTTTTCGTGTACAAAGGACATAACAAAGCTTCTGATAGAATGAGACCCAAAGGTGACCAACACTGGACAACAGCAAACACTATCAAATTCTGGAAAATGAAAGTAGTCCACAAACAGGAATTCCCTTCACATGAGGTTAAGCTTTTGAACAGGAGACATGTCTGTCATCCTCACTTATTGGTCAAAAATCCTGCTGTTATCCAGCGTTGGTCACTTTTGGGTCCTGTTCTATAAGAAACTTTCTTATGTCCTTTCTACACAAAAACCTGGGATTAATTTTTTTTCCTCAACCATCGGCACAAACTACATGGGGTGAGAGCCATATAAACAGAAGCACGCCACGACTGACCCCAACTCCCTAAGATTATATTTATGAAGTCTGCAACTGAAAATCTCTGTAAAAGTCATGTGATGTTGCATGGTCTTTAGGCCCGGTCATCCTAACTTGTGTTTTCAGTTCTCCACCCAGCTTTATTATTAATATCCCCTCAGCAGTACATTATAAGTAAATAAATCCCCTTAAACGGATAGCTGCTCCACCTCCATTATCAAAACTAAAAAGACCACAGGATTACAGTGTAAACCACATTGATAAAAGTGTTCGTTGATGGATTTTTTAATGAAAGACCAACAGTATATTTCACATTTTTTCTGCAATGCCTGTTATTTTAAACACTTTTACATATTTTATGATATTTTTGCAAAATGCTTTTCATTAACATGTTTTTCTGTTCAAAACTCTGAACATTCCAGTACCTCTCATCTTTGTTAGGTCCTGTAATAATATTAAACTAAGGTTGATTAGGTTATCTTTTATTCACTTATTTCATCCATTTTAACAGTCTTTAAGCAAGCAGTGTTTTTCAAAATCAATGTCTTTAAGCATTTGCATAATATAGGCTGGTCCTCTAGGGCATTAATGCTATGTTCTCCTGCCTAATGAAGCACAAAAGAAGGTGCATGACATGAATAACCCACACAAACGTTCAGTGCGTCCCTTATCTCCAGTCTGGACCTACTGCATATAAATTAGGCAGCCAAGCACCAGACTCAACAGGCAGGCTTTAGGCCTTCCTAGGCCCTATAATGAGGCTAAGGCTTCTTTAATATTCAAAGTCTCAGAATTCCTGATATACACATAGGAAATAACAGTAAAACTCTCTGGCCAAATAAAAATAAAGTTCCTGAAACTTTTAAACATTTGTTGTTAATGATTCAAAAATGAAACGTTAAGGCAAATAAATCCAAAGACAGAACCAGAGACGGTACTTTAAATGCCAATCAGAGGTCAAAGCCAGTAAATCCGATATCAAAAAGAAGTAAAACAAAACACAATAAGGAATCAAACACAAAGACAACATGTAAAAGCTGATGATATCACTTCGCTGTTGCCAGGAATACTACGGAGGTTCGTAACCCGGCTTAATATTTCAGTGGCCCCGCCTCTTTAGGTTCCAGAAACAGGAGGCAGGGAAGATAACAAAAAACACTGAATATATAATTAACATAACACAAAATAATAATAAAAAAAAAATGCACAAAAAATCATAAACTGTAAGTAAAGGCAAGATAAACCAAAAATTGAGTAAAAAGAAAAATATGAAGCGTTATATTTAAAAAAAAAAATAGATAAAAGGGCTAAACTTGAGCCAGGGCTGTAACATAAAAATAAGATTGCACACATGGTTGAAGAGAAAAGGTTGCATATGTAAGTAAACATAAATATAAAGCAATATATAAAAAACATATTTCTTTTGGAAATATGTTTAAATAGGTTTTGTTTTGAACAGTTGTTAAGCTCAGGGTTTGGTTTGGAATGGTCAGGAAATGTTTTCATCACACACCAAAGAAATATCATATATTCCAGAGCCTAACCCCTTGTACTCAAAAATAAATTTTGTTAATTCCAAGAGAAATGACGTTAACTTTCCCGCAACCACCTTTGTATCTTTTTCTTGATTTTTGTCACCCATTGATGGAGACCTCTGCAGTGTTGATGTTTAGCTTTGTTGCTCCAGCGCTGCGTTATGCAAGGGACATGCGTCTATCTCATTTTGTGGTATGATGCCATGAAGGCCATCTAAATAATTTTGAGCCATGTGTTTAGAGTTGGTCTGAGCTTTACTGTTAATTTAGTAATGGCATGTGCCTAAACACAGCTAGTTACTCTAGGAATGTATTTTATGGTGTTAGATTGGCTTTTTGGCTTTGGTTATCGAAATCCATTGTATGAATGCTACATCAGACTACTCTCTTTCTGAAGTGAAAACTTTCTCTCCGCCACTCTTTAAATATTCTGTGTAAAATATTTACCCAATACACAGAAACATTTAAACAGATGTGACATTTATATATTTAGAAAAAGAAAAAATTGCTTATCTGTAACTTTAAAGTTGTGTTTTTTCATATTATTAGATCACCTAACTTGAATGGTACCAACTAACTGTTCTCTTTGTCTTCTTACGTGTTTCACTGTCTGCACTGTATCCACATATTCAATCCTGGAGACCTCCAATGGCAGACTACTTGCTGACTGGGGTAGTCTTATATTTCCAAACTTTTACTTCAACCCACTTTAGCACCAGTAGAGGGAATCTCAAAGACTTCCTTTTGAGTCCTTAAGGGACCTCAGCTAGACAAGGAATGGACAATCCAGCCCCTTGGCTCACTAGTTATAATAATTAGACAAATGCATTGACATTTATACTGTTACCTATATATTTGTATTAAAACCAATAACGGTGTATACAGTGATATGCAGAATCATATAACCTGAGTGATTTAAATATTTATTTAGAACATTAGAACCAAGTCCAATTAAAAGTAGCAAGATACTGATGATCATTCCACGTCCAGGCATCTTCTTTCCTTGTAGGTTATGTGTTCTCAGACAAAACAAGGATATAGCTGGAAAGAAATAGAGAACTCTTTGTCAGTTTTTAAAAAGCCTCCCCTCATGGCTTTGCCCATCTTTCACCCAAGCAGGGCACTCACCCTGGCAGGTAGCAGAGCATGTTGTCTTTTGTAGTTTCTCACTGCACATTAAAATGCTTTGTCCATTGCTATCATCAGAAGGCTTAGAGTCAGTTTTCCAAGAATCCTACTTAGGGTTCCAACTTCCCCAGCATGCACTGCACTTCACTTTATTGATAAGAATTCAGACTAAGAAATAAAAAGGTCTCTTACCTGAACAGTTTAAAAATTCTCATGTACATTAGCAATCAATATCAAAGGACTGCTGTCAGCTAGCTGGGCAGCCAATTTAACAGATAAACCCCAGTGCTTCATGGGTTGGCTTTGGTCCCACAACCTTGAATTAGATAAGTTTGAGAATGTTACAGTATATTGTATTATTTACTGAACTTGCTCCTCATTACAAAACCTTCTAATTGAGGCCAACAGCTGAATTACTAAAATTGTATAGATGCTGTATAAAAATTGAATATATACTGTAATTCTCTTAACAAACACTGGCAATACTGTCAAGGGCTGGAGATTGGCAGGTATCCTGTTTAATAATGAAAGTGAACGTTAATGAAAGTCCCCACTGACTAAGCTTCTAATTCACTGATTTCTCCTTTGTGTAGTTCAGCTCTTGACGTGAGCAGAGTCCAAAGTGGGCAGCGATTTTTGGTGCCACAGTGGTGGGCAGAAGGGACCTATCCTGGGACTCATCTGCTGTTCTGTGGTGAAGACAGAAGATAACTCTAAAACTGTAATCTTTACCATATTTAAATGACCTCCCTGCTGAACTCTATAACATTTCCATTTTCCGTGAGTGCTTTGTCTGTTGCATGTCTTTATACTGTAGAATTGGAGTCTCCACTGCATCAGGTTCAAGGCCGCAATCAGTTCTGGATGTACAAAACATCAATTGCAGGAGACTCAGGCACAACCAAATAGCACACATTGGTTATTGAACCAAATAATCAAATTCAGGGTTGAGGGTGGGCCAGACTTTAAAATCTATTATAAATGACGTTTTGCTTTACTGTTTTTTTCAACTTTCTTTGGGAAATCTTTAAATATAAATATAAGTTTATGGGAGTGCAGAATCCTTTTTCTGACATTGTTTTTTAGTTTGTCACTTGTTTTGATGGGGTCAAAAGTATTCTGCGCTTTTTTTTTCCCACTGACATCACCATTTTATGGAGCGATTTCCCATAGTTTGCTCTGTAAAGTCATCCAAAGGTTGGCACCCCGTGACATCACAATTATATAGAAATTAAGATTGAGAACAGAGATTGGTGTCATGCCTGGTCAGAAACCTCAAAGCCTCCCTCTAGCTGAAAGGGTTATTGGACAGAAAATAAGACCACTGGAAAAACAAAGGACTGCTGTCAGCTAGCTGGGCAGCCAATCATCTTATATAATATGAGGGGGGACCCAAAAATAACCGGAATTTTGTTGTTGTTAGGTTGGTACTTGTAGTACGTGGTTGGGCCGCTAGGGCGATCTAGTTACACTCCTCACTAGTCAGTCTGCCAAGTGCCATCAGTCGGGAAGGTTGTTCTTGTGTTCAGTGAATTTTGTAAAAGTAGTTTTGTGCAAGCGTCATTTTGTTACGATGGACGATTATCGTGAGCAACGCGCGGCAGTGAAATTTTGTTTTCTTCTTGAAAAAAGTGTTGCAGAAACTATTGTTATTGAAACGGTATGACAACCCTGAACCACCCACCCTACTCACCGGATTTAGCTCCGTGTGATTTCTTTTTGTTCCCTCGGATGAAAAAAGACTTGAAAGAAAGGCGTTTTGCTGACGTCAAAGAGGTAAAACAAGAAACGACCAGAGCATTAATGGGCATTACTTCAGACGAATTTAAAAAATGTTTTGAACAATGGAACAAACAGTTAGATAAGTGTATTTCTGCCAATGAAGAGTACTTCAAAGAAGACTAATTGTAGTTTGTACAGAAAATAAAATTAAACACGTTTTAAAAATATTTCCGGTTATTTTTGGGACCCCTCTCGTTCACTACCGTGGCTGTCCATTTATCTGTCCAGGATTTTAAATTACCTGTGGCTCACAAACCGTATGACCTATTGACCTGAAATTTGGTACACATATACTACAAGACCTCCACTGTCTGCTTTCAGGGTGATGATTTTTATTACTCTTTTTATTTTTATTTTATTTTATTATAGAATCAACTCTCCAGCGTGCAGCAGGGCAGCCATAGGGCACAAGTGTACGGGCGCTGTTCTCTTCCTCTACCTCTTCATATCTTAAATCATTCTTGAAGCAGATTGAAGACTTAAGTGCCAGCTTAAGTGAAAAATTAAGAAAAACATACTATTTGCAACACAAACACTGACTTAATCAGTTTTGACATGAAAAGATGCCGATGGAAAAAGAGAAGAAGCGGGCCACTAGGGTGGAGAAAAGAAGTGCTGCTCAGGAAGCAGCAAGTGCATCAACCTCTGAGCAAACGAATGCTAAATGTCGAGAGAAAGAGTAGGAAAACTATAAGTCAAGTGTATTCACTGCACATTATCGTGCAGTCTGCCATTACTGGTTCAACAGATAAACCCCCAGTGCTTTATGGACTGGCTGTGGTCACCCACAATGCTGAATTAGAATTGGTGAGCCTGAGAACGTTACAGCATACTATTTCCTCAACTAGCTCCTCAATACAAAACTTCCTGCTTAAGGCCGAAGCCCAAAAACTGTATAGATCCTGTATAAAATTGCATATATAGTGTAATTTTGGAAACAAAAACAGACAGAATATAGTAAAGGGTACCCTGTTTAATAATAAAAGTCAAAGTAAATGAACGTTTCAAAAATGTAGGTCACCTCGAGTCCTCATAAGCTTCTAGCTCAACAGTTTCTCTATTGTGTAGTTCAACTCTTGAAATGACTGGGGTCCAGAGTGGGCAGCGATTCTGGATGCTGCAGCTGTTTAAGCAGCTCCTGGGGCAGAAAGGCTCTAGATTTGATGTTATGGCCCCATCCTGGGACTCATTTTCTGTTCCCGAGGAGAAGAGAGAAAAGGTGATTTGTGACTGCTTTCGCCTTTGCCAGTCGGGACACTTTGACTGTCTGTAGCCACTCTCATGTGACAATATTCTGTACATATGCTGTATATCTTTAAAACCCATAATTGCTGTTATGTTTGGTTCTTCTTTCTTAGCACCTAGTTTTTTTTTTCTTCTTGTGTGCTTTGTTCCTGTTTTTTGAAACTCCAGATGGTGTTGGCTTTTGTCTTTCATAATTTTTATTGGTTTTTAAATTGGATATGTTGGTAGAGTTGATATTGGTGGGTGAGGGATAAGGATTACAACTGACTGACAACTGTATAGTTATTGAATGGGTTGGGACTTCATCATTGTTGTGTCCATTTTGTTACTGGCATTTTTCAATGTGTTTTTTTTGCTTAATACCAGAATAAAATTTGATCATTAAAAATCTCTCCTTTTACAGATATAACTGAAATATCAAAATGCACAAGCTGTGAGAATCTTCTTTTTTAAAAGGCATTTACTATATAAAAATAAAGATTGATTAAAGAGAACATAAGTTACAAAAATGAAGAGAAAGATCAGCAGAAGGAACTAACAAAAGTAAAACATTATTCTCAGTAAAATGGCATTGGGAGAAATCGAGTCTATAGACAGACCATCATATTTGCAGTCGTAGTCACAGGTACATTAGCTACATTGAGGATTCATTGCCACAAAGATTTCAATTTATTCCTATTTAAAGGCTGTTCTTTTCAATCAATGTTACTAATAAATAGTTGCTGATGGTGATGACCCAGGGCTGAAAAGCTAGAGAAAGAGGCATTTATCTCAGAAACAATTAAAAGGAAAAACAATATAGTTTAATAGTGCTGTGGTTAAGGGAAAAATGTGATTCAATATTGGGGTTATGTGCTCTATTTACAACCTCAGCTCTTAACAAATGCGAGTGACAGCACTTGTGGCGAGATCCATCTGCTAACATCAGACACGGAAAGGCAATGTAATGAGGTAAATTCACTCATAATTGTACTTTTTCTGTCTAATGTGCCATTGAATGTGTTCATTTAGGATTTGTAGTTCAACACTTAGTTCTTTCATTGGAAATGTTTAAATGTGTTTTATCTCTAAATGTTAACATCTTTTTATGTGTCTTTTTATAAACAACATAAAAACACAATTTTATGGTATAACAGATGATGGACATATACATTATGAGAAAGAATTGACAAAGATTTCTGCAGAAAACAAAGCTACTTTTTCATCACTTCAGACATTATTTAATTGGCTTGAATATGAATGTGTGTGGAGAATGATGTCTAGGTGACAAAAAAAGAAGCAGTTTAAAATGAGTATACGTATTATGTTTGCACTTTGAAGATCTTTCATAACAAATGATTTCAAATTTTATAGAAACTGTGACCTGCTTGTGTTACCTAACAGTTAACATTATAAGCACTGTATACATGGAATGGACAGCCCGCTAAAAATAATTAAGTCAATAAAATCCACCATCATTCCACTTGGGTGTCAGTAGCATCACTAAATAAAAAAACTCCAGCCTTGCCTAACATGTAAGAAGGGTCTGGAGTCTCAGTTTATGTTGTTTTCTCTTTCAACACCCTGCTCCTGTTTTGCTTTTTTTTTTGTCAAAAACCTAAAACCCTTAATTAGCCCAAACTGTAAATACAGAGAGTGGTTGTAGTGATCAGTTCTGACACTAGACCAAGAAGACAACAAATCAAGCGTTCTGTGTGTGTTTTTTATAGGGTACTACATTTTTACTCCCATATCCTTGCCCCAGGAGTACCAGCAGGTCTAGACAGTGCCATGGTCTGGCACCCAGTCCTTTGAAGTTTATTAAATGGGCTTGAGGGTGTTGTGTTTTTATTAATCTATAGATATAAAAGCCAACTACCGCTGACTCACTTATCACGAAATCTCCCGATCCATGAGGACTTGAAATTTGGAATGTAGGTTACCCTTGGCCCATAGGTGCTCTCTAATAAAAGGTTTTAAAAATTTCATGGTCCAAGCATGAAATTTCTTACAGTTTTTTAGACCTGTTTGTATGTCTGTCCGCTTTTCACGAGAGAACTACTTAACATATTTAGATCATGTTTTTTTTTATAATTTGCTTGAACATTCCAGCTGATTTTGCAACTTCCTCATTGTGCTAAGTATCATAATTCGCTTGCGGTACCGATTTATTAGCGCAAATCCGAGAGAGACTCATCGGGCTGCAGGGAAGGGGGCGGGGCCCTCCTCACTCTGCTTCATGGTGTAACCTTAACTCCACTTAGTTAGTGAACGAGAGAACTACTTAATGGATTTAGATCTTTTTTTTTTCTATAATTTGCTTGAACATTTTCGTTGATTTTGCAACTTCTCTCATTGCACTAAGAATCATAGTTCGCTTGCAGGAGCGATATATTCACACTAATCCTAGACAAAGGCTGCGTGCCGAGGGGAGGGGGAAGAGTGATGTCAGGAGTAGAGAGCTGGGCGGGGCCTCCTCACTGTCCTGTTTCACTAATACGCAGGCGAAGCCTTGGGGGATGGCTAGTATGTTTATATGTGTGTGTGGGAGTGTGTGCAAGGGCCAAATCCTTTAAATGTTAATGCTAAATTTACCTTAGTTTTTACTTAGTTTGAACATGAATATAATGAACCTTCACAATAGATAGTGAAATATTCACCCACCCCCCAGTTATAGGTAATGGAATGTTCTTAATGTTAGCTCTGTGTGACAATAGAATAGCCCTCAGATTGAAGTTAGACAGCTAGAAAGAAACATGAACTGTTAGTCGGTATTAAGGCCGTAGAGTTTTCTGACTGTTATGTAGGTTATATACGTTATATATATAGGTCAAACATAGGTCCTTGTGTAAATGATAACAGATAGAAACCTTAAGAAACGTAGCCTAAATACTTAAGCCTCAAGCTGAATACCATAAACACACAGTTTCCCTTTATCCCCATTTTTTCTGTGTATTAACTTTTTTTCTTTATTTTGTGTGAACTGTTTTCTTTGAGTTTCACTAAACTCTTTTACACAAAGACAGACTGTGGAGTTTTATTATTTTTTTTTTTGTACGAGTCATACTACTAGTGGAATGTCTTTCTGGTAGCTGCATTTGGACTACTGTAAAACATTTAGAAACCAATGACAAATGCAGCTACAATATATATATTCTTTCAAAGAAAGAAAAAGGAAGAAAGAATGGCAGGATCATCTACAAAGCACATCTTCCATTCAAAATGACAACTGTGGCTGGTTAGCTTATGCATTTATTCTGGTTGGGTGGAAAAAGTGGAGCTGGAGGCGGGGCCTAAGTAATGCCAGACTTGTTTTGTTTGGAGTCCCTCCTGTCTGAACCAACGTTCCACCCCTTCGGTACAACCCAGAGTACCCTTAAAGAAGTCTGAGCAAAAGACCATACTGTATATAGCTTGGCATTTGCAAATGTACTGACCTTATTAATGGACCTTCTTCACAATCTATCTATCTATCTATCTATATATATATTGTGGAGGACTGCCGGCTTCCCATGCCGGTCCGCACCCCCAGGCCGCCAGGAGGAGCTCTCCCTACAGCAGGATCGTGCCCTGAGGTCCAGCAGGGCCTTATGGACTTTGTAGTGTTTATACACAGCCCTGCTGGATACCTTGGGGACCACCAGGAGTCGCTGTGGGGGGGCTTATAGGCTCTGTGATGCCTTATGACCCGGGAGTACGTCACGGTCACGTGACGGGAAGGAACGACGTGCTCCCGGGTTGAAGAAAAGGACTGATTGCCCTGACCCGGAAGGAATAAGGAACTGTGGACTGTTGGGACAGAAACGCCTCCGGGTCAGGGGTTATAAAAGGGCGGTGCCTCACTCTAGACACTGAGCTGAGCTGGGAGGTAGAGGAGCAAGTGTCTGGGCGAGGAGGAGGATTATTAGAAGAGTTTGTGTTTATTATTGTTGGTTTATTATATGAGTAGTGTGGAGGGTGCTTGGTGCATTGTGAACCAAAATAAAAAGTATTGGACTTTTACCCGGTGTCTGGAGTTGTACCTGAGGGTTCAAGGGAGCACTAGCGCCCCCTACTGCCACAATATATATATATATATATATATATATATATACACACACACTCTTTTAATTCTGACTTTTTTTCTTTTTCTGAATTGTTTAGAATGGACAACATGCTTGTGTCTTGTTCCTTTGTTGGTCTTCGATTGATGATGATGGTAGGTGGGGCAGTAGTGATATCTTGGTTCCTGCACTTGGTCTTCTGAGCAGAAGGCAGGAGCAGAGAACAGTAAAGTTGTTGTTGCACAGTGAACTCCTTTCCCATGTATTGGTTAGGTTGGAATCCAGAAGAGAAAGGAATTACTCCCATATGGGACAGACTCCATCTTTCCCATAACCCTGCTCAGGATGAAGTGGGCATGGAAGATGGATGGTATTGTACATATATATATATTTTTATTTTCTCAGTAATACTGTGTTGATACTCCAGATCCCCTCAGCCCTAAATTTGGTTAAGCTGGTTTAAGAATGTTACATTTATTTCTATAATCACAACATGAATGTACAGAATTATTGAACGTGTAGCCAATATGCAAACCACACCAAAATATTAGCTTTGCTACATCCTGGGTTTTATGTAAACTCCATATGCTTAACTAACAGTTGACAACAGGCTGTGGAGAATATATATGTGAAGAATGTGAAAAAGTAACTAAACCTCTTTTAGTTTGTTGATTTTAGCAAGACATAACTACTAACCATGTAGTTGTCACAGGGCCCTAAAGTTAGATAAATCAACCCTCAAGTAATAAACAACACAGAACAGATTTACATTGTAATTTTTTATTAAAAAACCTACCATGTAGAAACCATGTATGAATGTAACAATAGGTCTTTACATGTGAGATTTCCAGGTTCAGTTTCCTCAGATGACTGACAGTAGATTTGTTCATAATCACCTTCAACTAGGAAACATACATGCCATTTTATTCCTGGCACAACATACAAGTAAGTAACAGGCCAGCAGCAGGGGAGAATCAATACCCAGAGAAAACACGCAGATCTAAATTCAAAAAAGGTGGACAAAACAATGAACAGAAAGAAGACTCAGATCCTCTAGCATCGAACTTTGCTTTATCTGAGGGAGAATAAAGTAAACCCAACTTGGTGTATTGCACTGAAAATGGAAGACCTTTGTAATCTTACACTGGACATTCAGAAATGAAGGATAAGTACAGTAAGACAAATCAATTTCATGGAATATTGTGACCTAGGCAGCAGCATCTCACCAGTCAAAAATGCCATAATGAAACTGTATTGATCCAGGACAGCCTATGAAGCTAGGACATATTTAAACCAAAGTTCATAAACAGAAACTGCAAGCATATTTTAAAGAAGACAAAAGCATACCACTTCAGAAACCTTTCACAAGAAGCAGGTTATGTAACTGTGACATGATCAGTAATGGTCATAC
Source organism: Polypterus bichir lapradei (assembly GCA_026402145.1). Taxonomy (NCBI): domain Eukaryota; kingdom Metazoa; phylum Chordata; class Cladistia; order Polypteriformes; family Polypteridae; genus Polypterus; species Polypterus bichir. The sequence goes on from JANRMT010062840.1 coordinate 39,000,286, forward strand.
AGGACTACAGGTCTTACTTCAATCTGCATTTAACAGACATTTATGCGTTATCTTCTGTAACTGAATATTCTGTGCAACTGTACAGAAGGTACAGTCAAAGTACCTGAAACACATTTCCACTGCTAAAAAGAGAATGAAGGCAGGGACTTAGGGGTTTTCCTTATTAGGTATAGTAGACTGAAACATTTTCACCCATAGGTATAGGATTTTAATTTCAGTCAGAAATAAAGGAATAATACATTCCATTAAAATGCAGAATCAACTTGCAACATTTAAAATATTAAAAACCATTAAATAAATTAGAATTCCACCCCTATTGCACTTTCTGTTTTTGTACGGTTGATACTGTGCTCATGTTTTGTTTCCTTCCATATTATTGCATAGCACATTGAACTGTGGTTTTATTCTAAACACAGAAATCTACAACTAAATAAAACTTAAAATGAGGACCAAACATTTACAGATCACTACAATGCAACATTTACAGTAGTACAGTATATTCAGTTACTTCATTTGTGAGACATAAACACAAGCATCACCTTATTCAATTTAATCACAGTGCTTCATTTTATATAAAAGAGATAATCTTCTGGCCTGCTGGAGCAAAAAGCCACTTAGCTAGGGGAAAAGTAAAATAATGACTGCATGTAGCTTGGTGCGAAAATCATGGGTGATTTCATCTGGGCTCCATAGATACATTACAGGCAGTAACGCACATATTTCTTTTTGATCACGTCACTTAGTATGCACAGAGAAGGGTGTTTTCAGGTGCCTCTTACATTTGAAGCCTGTAGTATCCATGCAATATTGTCAATAGTACTTCATGCTTTGCACATGTATCACAAATAAAAAAGTAAACATATGAATAATAAAGTAGTGAAGTGTAGAGTAGTACCAGTTCTCTGGCTCATGAGGCTCGCTGTACTAACACGTTCTTACTTAACAAGCCAACAGTTCAAATGGTTCAAGCTGTCAGCACTCAAATGCATTCAGGTGGGTTTGTGTGGCTACACTGCCATTGTACAGTGCTGGTTTGGTCAGGTTGGGATGCCCAATAAGATATGATTTTGAGACCCAAAATCTCTAGCAGTGCCCCTGCCTACTGTAGCAGAAAAGGTCTGTGGTGGCATGATTTTGTCAGTTTTCGTGATTAAAATCCAATTAAATATTTCTCTTTTGAACTGTAAACTTATTTTGCAAGCATACAAGAATGCAATAAATGCAGCCTAATTTCATTTTCATTCTTTATATATAGTACTCAGTAGTAACATTAGAAATGGGATAGTCAGAGAGATGCAGAAAGTAGACAAAAGTACAAAGAGATAAGGTGCAAGGTGAAGAGAGAGGTGGCGAAGGCTAAGGAAAAGGCGTATGATGAGTTGTATGAGAGGCTGGGCACTAAGGAGGGAGAAAAGGATCTCTACCAATTGGCTAGACAGAGGGACCGAGCTGGGAAAGATGTGCAGCAGATTAGGGTCATAAAGGATAAAGATGGAACATACTCACAAGCGAGGAGAGTGTGTTGAGCAGATGTAAAGAGTACTTTAAGAATCTAATGAATGAAGAGAACAAAAAAAAGAAGAGGTTGGATGACATGGAGATAGTGAATCAGGATGTGCAACGGATTAGCAAGGAGGAAGTAAGGACAGCTATGAAGAGGATGAAAAATAGAAAGGCCATTGGTCCAGATGACATACCTATGGAAGCATGGAGGTGTTTAGGAGAGATGGCAGTGGAGTTTTTAACCAGATTGTTTAATGGAATCTTGGAAAGTGAGAGGATGCCTGAGGAGTGAAGAAGAAGTGTACTGGTGCCAATATTTAAGAATAAGGGGGATGTGCAGGACTGTAGTAACTACAGGGGAATAAAACTGATGAGCCACAGCATGAAGTTATGCGAAAGAGTAGTGGAAGCTAGGTTAAAAAGTGAAGTGATGATTAGTGAGCAGCAGTATGGTTTCATGCCAAGAAAGAGCACCACAGATGCAATGTTTGCTCTGAGGATGTTGATGGAGAAGTTTAGAGAAGGCCAGAAGGAGTTGCATTGCGTCTTTGTGGACCTGGAGAAAGCATATGACAGGGTGCCTCGAGAGGAGCTGTGGTATTGTATGAGGAAGTCGGGAGTGGCAGAGAAGTACATAAGAGTTGTACAGGATATGTACGAGGGAAGTGTGACAGTGGTGAGGTCTGCGGTAGGAGCGATGGATGCATTCAAGTTAGAGGTGGTATTACATCAGGGATCAGCTCTGAGCCCTTTCTTATTTGCAATGGTGATGGACAGGCTGACAGACGAGATTAGACAGGAGTCCCTGTGGACTATGATGTTTGCTGATGACATTGCGATCTGTAGCAATAGTAGGGAGCAGGTTGAGGAGACCCTGGAGAGGTGGAGATATGCTCTAGAGAGGAGAGGAATGAAGTTCAGTAGGAACAAGACAGAATACATATGTGTGAATGAGAGGGAGGTCAGTAGAATGGTGGGGATGCAAAGAGTAGAGTTGGTGAAGGTGAATGAGTTTAAATACTTAGGATCGACAGTACAGAGTAACGGGGAGTGTGGAAGAGAGGTGAAGAAGAGAGTGCAGGCAGGGTGGAGTGGGTGGAGAAGAGTGTCAGGAGTGATTTGTGACAGACGGGTATCAGCAAGAATGAAAGGGAAGGTCTACAGGACGGTAGTGAGACCAGCTATGTTATATGGGTTGGAGACGGTGGCACAGGAGACAGAGCTGGAGGTGGCAGAGTTAAAGATGCTGAGATTTGCATTGGGTGTGACAAGGATGGATAGGATTAGAAATGAGGACATTAGAGGGTCAGTTCAAGTTGGATGGTTGGCAGACAAAGTCAGAAAGGCAAGATTGCGTTGGTTTGGACATGTGCAGAGGAGAGATGCTGGGTATATTGGGAGAAGGATGCTAAGGATAGAGGTGCCAGGGAAGAGGAAGAGAGGAAGGCCCAAGCGAAGGTTTATGGATGTGGTGAGAGAGGACATGCAGGTGATGGGTGTAACAGAACAAGATGCAGAGGACAGAAAGATATGGAAGAAGATGATCTGCTGTGGCAACCCCTAATGGGAGCAGCCAAAAGAAGAAAAAGACTAACATTAGAAAGCTTTAACACATTGAGTGCAGGACTATTTATTACCAGAACACTGCAGTCAGAATAGATCTTTGCATATATGATAAATAATGAACTCTATCAAAACTCATTAAAAAAAACTTTTAAAAAAATAAGAAGAAATATATTAGAAAGCAACAGTTTTATTAATAAACAGTAACTCTGTCAAAATTATTTTATTTTCACCAGCAACCTGACTAGAATGCTGTATTTGAATAAGAGTCCTAGAGGCATGACACCAAGCATGTTGCCCATAACACAAGTGGGAAATGGTGACTACTTAGTGGGTGGCAGAAAGTCCATGTAGTGCTGTCCAGTCTGTGCTGTGGCAAGTCAAACACCTTGTGATGAAGAAATGCCTTTGGGACGGCTATCTGCATCAGTGCCAGAACCTACAGGTTCCACATCCTCCATTTGATTGTCACTATCTCTGCCTCTGTCATCATCATTAAAATATCCATCTTGCAGTAAGTCTAGTAATTTCAGCTGTATACCTTCATCACAATGACAGAACTACAGACTGTCTATTTATAGGACTACTAGCAAAATATCCGCGCTTCGCAGCGGCGAAGTACTGCATTAAAATTTTTATTAAGAAGAAAATTAAACCTTTTTAAACTGAGGGAAAATATGCCAATAATTATTTGTTAAGGATCTCTTTGTATACCATGTTATCAGTTCGGCCCTCCGGTTGTAAGATGACCAAGCTGTGCGCTGAGCTTACTCTTGAGCATGCAACTTAAATTTGGCTATGTGAACAGTAATCTTGTCTCAAATCTGACATCTTGGATTGCTGCTGTCATAATCAGTTTGAGTTTCATGGTTTGTTTCAATTACGACAGTATTTGCAGGATTTGTTGTGTTGAAGTGACCTTCGGCATCTGTCAAGCGTTGTAAGCACACAACCAGTTTCATCGATAAAATCACATCCAGCTTTTGAGAGTTTAAACATTCATAAACATCAAAGTGTCCACTACTGAAATCATCACCTGTGAATCTAAGATGTTTAAGAAGCTTTGGCGGTTGTCGAAAGGTGTAAAATATTTGGCCATTACGGTACACTTGAAAGCGACAACCAAACAATTCAGCGGCAGCCATCAACTCACATGCAGAACCATAGGTGAAGGGCTTAAGCATTTCACTCTTATAGTGCTCCTGTATAGTATAATTATCTCCTGTACCGTCATCAGTCCACACCTTGAACCTGTCCCAGTCATTCAATACATAAGACACAATGTTCCTCCGGATATCAAGAGTGAGCCTGATATGGCCATGCAATATGTAACAAAGAGAATGGAAAAGGTAGGTGCCATCTCCGAGCATGGAAACCACTTGGTAAGTGACAGTTCTTTGATCGATAGTGATCACCTTGATAGACATGGTAATGGGGGTTGGAATGATAAAGGAAATGGGTACCTGAGAAATGTAAAGTAAGTCTAAAATACCTACACAATAACTATAATTGTAATAAACAAACAATAAAACAGCGGAGAAGCCGTGGATTAAACAAAAAGGCTGTAGTTATCAGTAGGGAGACGTGAATCCCGTGGCGAAGCAAGGAAGGGAATGTAGAGATCGGAGCGACGGACGGTCTTATATAGACAGGCAGCCAACAACGTTGGAGGCGTTGGGATGGGGGACCCAACGCCACCTCACACGGTGACCGAGGTGCAGGCTATGGACGTATATATGTACGTAAGCAGGATTCAGTTAGCGTTGGGAACCCGTATACCAAATTTCTTGAAGATGGGCCCATAAGTAACAAAGACTGCTGAAAAGTTCAATATGGCGGCCGACAGTGGCATCATACCACCGAAATAAGTACGTACATTGGTTTCGGTTAGTGCAGGTAAGCCGCCTACCAAATTTCGAGAAGATGGGGCCATAAATAAGAAAGTTCAACATGGTAGACGTTGTTGACCGTTACGCGTAGAATTTCGAAATGAAACCTGCTTAACTTTTGTAAGTAAGCTGTATGGAATTAGACTGTCAAATTATAGCCTTCTACCTACACGGGAAGTTGGAGAATTAGTGACGTTGGAAAGTTCAATATGGCGACTGACAGTGGCGTCATACCACCGAAATAAGTATGTACATTGGTTTCGGTTAGTGCGGGGAAGCCGCCTACCAAATTTCGTGAAGATGGGGCCATGAATAAGAAAGATCAATATGGTGGACGTTGTTGACCGTTATAACCGTTACGCGTAGAATTTCGAAATGAAACCTGCTTAACTTTTGTAAGTAAGCTGTAAAGAATGGGCCTGCCAAATTTCAGCCTTCTACCTACATGGGAAGTTGGAGAATTAGTGATGTTTGAAAAATTCAATATGGCGGCCGACAGTGGCGTCATACCATCGAAATAAGTAAGTACATCGGTTTCGGTTAGCGCAGGGAAGCTGCCTACCAAATTTTGTGAAGATGGGGCCATAAATAAGAAAGTTCAACATTGCAGACTTTGTCGACCGTTATCGACTGTTATGACCGTTACGTGTAGAATTTTGAAATGAAACCTGCTTAACTTTTGTAAGTAAGCTGTAAGGAATAAGCCTGCCAAATTTCAGCTTTCTACCTACATGGGAAGTTGGAGAATTAGTGATGAGTGAGTGAGTGAGTGAGTGAGTGAGTGATTGAGTGAGTGAGTGAGTGAGTGAGTGAGTCAGTCAGTCAGTGAGGGCTTTGCCTTTTATTAGTATAGATTTTCTGTAATATGTTGCATCTAAAAAAAATGCTTGCATCCACTAGATGGCAGCACTATAGTAGATAACTGTGACATGGCAACAAAGCTCACCAGCAAGCTGGCTTTAGTGGCTGTATACTAAAGTACGACTTCTGTTGTATATCACACCTTGGCAGGCTCAATGAGATATGAATTAACTCGTACCTCGTGTTCAAAGTGTTAATGAGCAAAAACTGTCCACTGAACAATTTGATTTAGAAACTTGTGTTAAATACAGTATAATACACTGGAAATGTACCACTAAAAATGGGCTATGAATTGAAACAGTACCTGACTGGATTAAAAACCTGTAATAATATAAAATGACTCAGTGACTACAGTTTGGTCACCATAGCCCGTCACCTCAGATAGGTTGGGCACCCAAGAAGCAGAGGCTACTTACTTATACTTTATAGACCCAGTGAGGAAGAAGAGATGAATAAAAATACTTCTTTCAAAATTGCATTTAAGTATCAAGAAATAAATTAAAAATACATCACTAAATGTGCTTATTTGAATAAAAAAATCTGAAATTTAAAGAAGAGTTAAACTGAAAATATTATTAAAGGGCATGATCAGACTACTGAACCTACAGCCCAATATTTGCATGTCTTCTAAAGACTAAGGGATTACAGGGAGGCACAGCACACTCCCTGTCCTTAGATCTATTAGAGTAATATTAATACTGAGTGGGATCTTCTTCCATGTTTTTTAAATTTATGTATGTTTTAACTGTTTACGATCATTTTTGTTGTAGCATTGGCACATAAAACTTACTCACATGCCCATTAAGCTGTTCTCCTTTTGAATCTGAGGAAAAAAAGTGAGTGGGAGTCTGTTAACTACATGAGGAAATTAGTACATTTGTTGAAAGCTAGTGCTGAGTTTTATAAATATGAAGAGAATATTCCAAAAATATCATTTGATTAATTCAGTTGGGTAGAATAACTCTAGCAAGCACTTTCAACAACTAGTAACAAAATATTATCTTTGATAATTCCCATCCATCAAAAGTAGAAGAATATGATTTATAAAGGTATTTTTTTTATAAACACAGGTCAGTAGAGACAGACACATTATTTAGAAAGAGCAGTTCAGGCCTTAAGTGATTGGGCATATTTATTGTTTTACTAAGCACAAGCAATTGATTAACTCAAATAAGCTTAAGTAAACCTTCCCACTGTTAGCAGCCATACATCCAGACAGAGGGGTAAGTCACTTTTCACCTTACCTTGTCCTTCACCTCATTTACAGGTGGAAACATCACATTTACATTCCTCTAACTACTCACAATCTCCTCTTCTTTTTGCTCCTGACCCTCTTAATACCTTCTTGACCTCTCCTCTGCTCACAGGTTCTGGTGACTCCCTCCATCTACACAGAGTTCCCTCAGTCTGTCTTCTACTTTGTCAACTCCCATACGTCCTTGCTTTCTCATTGTACACTACAACCTTTCATTGTTAGCATTTATCTCCAGACTGCTGAACCTTCCCCTCGCCTGGTCTCATGAAAAGCATTTCCATTTCTGGTACTCTTGGTGTTATTCTAGGGAACTGGAACCTCCTTGCTGTTATGTGCTTGGGCTGCCAAGCCAGTGCACTGACTCTACTAAGCAGATGGCCCTACACAGTCTGTAAGAGCTTTGTCTGCTGACCGTACACCATTAAAATAATAATCCACAAAAAAATTATATTTTTTTATATGTTACTTAACCCATGTAATTTGTGCTAAGAATATTTTGTAATCTCATGTTTTCATGTAGAATGGAGATAAAAACGTCTGATATAATAGGAGTCTATGGTGACTGATACAGTGTGAAAAACGTCCATGGAAAAACAACAAGAGTTCATGTTACTCCAGTTGTATGCTCAAAACAGGCAAAACACAACAATTGTTTGCTAAAATACTGTATTGTTAAATAGAAACTTTCAGAAAAAGCAGTGCACTTAATAAACAGGAAATGCAAGTCAGATGGAATTGCCTTTTTAAATTGAAGAGGGAGAAACACCTCCCAGAATCCATCTGACGTGCATTTCCTGTTTGTGATGTGGCTTGATTTTTCCTGAAAGTACGTATGTTTTGAACACTCAACTGCGTAACTGACATATTGATTATGCAAGAAGATTAATGTGAGATTTTGTTTTTTTCTTTTTTTCCAGTGGACATTTTTTACATCATATGTCATTGTACAGCTTTGGTCACTCTCAGCTTGGATTATATCATAAACTTTTTTTCTAATCTATCACAACAAATTGCATGGGGTAAGTAACATTAAAAAATTATATTTTTGGATGGAGTAATCCTTAGATAAATATGCAAGAAATTAACAAAAGGATGTTTTTGGAGATACGAAATAGAGTTTATTTCTAAAAGGTAAGGATAAATTACGTATCTTCTTTTTATGCAGAATTATGACATTTAACACTCAGATCATTTTTTGATATCAAGTGTTAATATAATAAATGTTAATTTTACAAAAGTAATAAAGAAAATGTCACACATTACATTGTGTAAATGGTTTTGCAACTGCAGATTAAAATTTTGTATAACATAGTTATAATTTTTGTTGTATTATTGCTATGGTTTTAGTGCTTACTTCTTCATTTTTTAGGTTTTGTATATACATGCACATTGAACACCGTGTTTCAGTTTTAATGGCTTTTTTTAATCTATTGGTACTGAAAATTATCTACAAAAAATGTAAAATGTTCATGCAAATGTTAAAACTGCTGCTTAGGCTGTTTCCGTTTTATTGATTTTCCATTAAGTGTTGCCATTTTTTTTCGTTGTCTTCTTGGTGTTAATACTGGCACCTGGAGTGAATGTATAGTCACAAATGATTTGAACTTATACATTTGAAAGCATCGTCATGTGCCAGTGCAATAATCAGCTTCAGAATACTGCTGACTACATTTCTCTGTACAGACTCCGTTTATGTTCTGCATTTTTCTGCTTCTCTTAAATATTCCTTAAATGAGCGGCAAGGCAGGAGCTGGTGCTCTAGTGGCATCACCCTTCTGGGCCTTGTCTTTCACTCACTCTTTCTCTATAGCTTGTATTATTAAAACTGTTTTCTTCATTAAAGTGTACCAATTTGAACTTTAAAATCACGCTGACATTTACACAACAGTTATCAATGTTTTAAATCCTTCAATGTATTAAAATGACAATGTCTAAATTTAATAAAAATCAGATGGAAAATACTTATGGAAGTCTTCAAAATATCTGTCCATCAACATCTATTCATGCATTCAAACTTGCCAAAGAAAAATGCAAATGCAGATTGTTACAATTATTCTGGCTCCACAAAACAGCAAAGGGTGAGGCTTAAAAAATGCCCCCACAACAAGCTTGGACCCAGGAAAATGGGAGGATATAGGCCTAATTAGGCCTTAAAATTGAAACGCCGGCTTTTAAATTAATTAAAGGAATAGCAAAAAGTCTCAAAAGCTTGAAGTATATCTCTCTAGATAGACAACTATAAAAACTCCAGCTTGGGGTAGAGACAATTCCACAAGACATCTTTATAATATTAAAGATTCTTTAACAAAAATACAAATTATAGAAACATCTTCAAAAGGCAAAAAAAATATTTCTTAAAAAGCAATCTTCAGCAAGTAAGTCTCATTACATAAACCAGCAAATCCTTAAGAATAGCAAATATCCAAAAGGAGAAAACACCAAGCACATTTGAGGAACAACAAGGGCCTGTAATTCCCATCAGCCTTTATAGGGCTTGGGACAGTCCCTCAACAATGATGGACAGGAGCCATGGGGAGCCACCTACAAAATACAAGGAAAACAAATCTAAGCAAATGTAAAGTAAATGATAATCAAAACTGACTTAAAAAAATTGACAAATAATAAAAAAAAACAATATTCACATAAACAATAATAATCAAAGAATCAAAAGCAAACTAAAACAGACATAAAATAGGAATTCAAGCACAAAGTAGAACTTTGGCTTACTCATAACACAGATATACAAAAATTATTTAAAATACACAAAGAAATACAATGCCTTTCTACTATAGACATTATAAGACAATAGGCATAAACTAAATATGAACATCTAGAAAGATTATTAAAATATTCAATAGCAATATCCATAAAAGTTGGAAGACCTGCCTCCTTGTGAAAGTTTTCATTTGTAACATTGCAATATATTGGGTCCACGGCTCGGGAAGAATGGCCAGTTTTAAATAAATTATCGCCACACTCGCAGCTTAGAGGGTGTGTGGTAGTGTGGCTGGAGCGGTTCCCAGGCGCGATATGAGCATTGGCGTGTCCGCGCTAAAGTGCACAGGTGTGGGATCACCTCTGTCCGTAATTGTTGCCGGGAGCTGCTAATCGCCGCACCTGTGCGAAAGGGAGAGAGAGAAAAAAAAAAGATTGGAAAAGAGAACGGAGGTTAGAGGAGGAAGCTGGTGGCTGAGAAGTGGTGCAGGAGTGTAAGTGAGTGAGTGAGCAGGAAGAGCAGGCTCGCTCTAGCGGGGTGTTTGGCCAGCACTCGGGGGGCAGATGGATTGGGTCACTCCGGCTGAGTTTTTCAGAGGAGCAGGAGTGACCAGGATCATGGATGGCTTGGGTGGTTGAAGCCCAAGTGTGAGCGCCCTGGTCACTAGGGAACTCGAGTCTCGGTCCGGCGGATTAACCATACAGAACCAGTGGTCGGAAGACTACAGGACCAAAAGCACCTGCAGGTGGAGCGACTCCCCTGTTGCAGGGCCGATAAGGAAGAAGCAGGGGAGCTGCCAGTTAAAAGAAGAAAGCACCGGGTTTTTAAAGAAGGGACTGCTTCAAGCCAGTATTTTAATGTTTAAGTTTTAAATGGAGTTATTTATTGGGATTTTAACCTCTACATTTTCACCCTGTTTTTAATGGATTATTTATTTGTTGACATTTTCAGAACTGCACTATTTTTGTGAACACTTTTTGGTTTTGACTGTTTTTTTTAATAAAAGCACTTCTGCACTTTACATCTTCCCCTTGTTTTGATTTGTGTCTTCATTGTCCAGCTCATCCGGTTACATTACCAATGGTGTTGGGGGTTCAAAGGGCTCCCTAATGAGAGATGGAAGCATGGAGCAGAACCCGCAATGTCACAAACTTATATAAAATACGCATGAGATGTTAACGCAAATAATATAAATAAGAAAACATAAAAACTGCAGCTTTAGTACTTTATTACATATTACTCAGAATAATCAAATTTTATGTAAGAATTTACCTAACTTACTATACACCACTAAAATATGTTTCTCTTGTATTTCCTTCACTGTCATGAAAGGTCCAAAGTGAATCTTTCTGAAAAGAGCCCAAATGTGCTGAGTCCACTTCAGGTCATCAGTGATACACATATTATTATTTTTATTGGATCCATGCAGGTTACCTATTCCTTTTGCAATGGACTTATGTATTTATTTATTCCTGGATCTTTTAAAGGTATGAAGATAATGTTTCCTGTTAATTCAGTAATTTAATGGGATACCACTATTTCTATTTATTCTTTCCAACCTTCTTGTGTGCATTCTATCCCTGGCTAAATCTGCCATTTTAACAAATATATTAAAATGCAGTTATTCCTTTTTGTTAATCACCAAAACCCCTTAGTAGTTTCTGTATTCTCACCTGCTTTATATAATGACACCCTTTTTGTGCTGTAATGTAAAAACCTGGACTGTACACTTTGATATCCTATTTTCTTCTGTCTTTTTCTGTTAGGCCTGCCAACATTCATCAAGTAGCTGTCATGTGATAGCAGTGACAGTTTTTTGCAGCTACCTGCTGCCTTTAAGCATATGGTCAGTCCACATAAGTCTGTCAAGCCATTGATCTGTCAAACCTGCTTAATCGAATTTAGGGTGGCAGGAAACTTGAGTGCAAAGCAGGAAAAACCCTGGACAGGGTGTCACTGTCAGAAGTTCCATTCATGAACGCATGCACCCTTGTACTTGTAAATGTGTGTCACTGCTTTAAATCTATACTAAGTGAAGTAAACCGAGGCTAATATGCTGCCTGTAAAGGCATTATTTTAAAGAAAAGTGCCTCAAAATCTGATATGAGATGTACAGATCAAGGTTATTACAGTTCAGTGTTTCCCAACCTCGGTCCTGTGGCCCCCCTGTGACTGCAGGTTTTTGTTCCAACCAGATTCCTAATCAGTGACAACACCTGATCTCATTTAATTAGCTGGTGTTGTTCTTCTTTTAGTCTACATTCAGAGAAACACAGCAGCATGATTTTTACGTTTACAAGATATTTAGAAATAGTTCTGCTTTTCCTATAGATTTAAATGCTTAACTCACTTTTGTTGATTTTATTATATTTTGCCCTCTCTGTGCAGTTTTTCCCCTTCGTTGTATCTTATTAATGACAACTAAAAATGAGCAGACATGCTGGCAAACAACACTCAATAATCAAAGGCTGCAAGTACTTTAGCATCATACCTAATAATTAGTAAATTATGGATTAATTAAACAATTAGAACATCTAGAAAAGTAGAATGAAAATCAAGATGAAAATATTGTTAAAAAGAAAAAAATACATTATTCCAATATACTGTAACTACATTTTAATATATATATATATATATATATATATATATGTACACCGTATATGCTCAATAATCGCCTAGTCTCTTATTGTCACTGGTCTTTAATAAGCGCTGGGCTTCAGAGGGGATGCGGCCATATAGTAGCCGGGTCTTTGATATTTGCCAACTAGCGTACATTGTAAGCGTCTGTATCTTTGCATGTGTAATACATGTGCATGTCAGCACATTGCACATATAAGAAATATGGATATTCTAAAACTGCATCATTTTCGTGCCAGGTTCACCAAAATACGGACAAACCTGGAAGAAGAGGAAGACAATAGTGAACTGGACAACAACAAAGCCATCATTGCGGATTCGGACGACAAATAGCAGCGAAAGGTACAGAAAGGCATTGCCATTTATCTTTAACAGTCTTATGCAGCATGTAAAATTCAAATAAAGTAGCTGTTTGCAATGTTAGCCAATATTTTTGTGTACATACATTTACCGACACGCACGAAAAAAATATTGCGTTGTGAAGGTTTTTGTTAATAATGGCCAGTCTCTAATAGCAGCCAGTCTCTATTAAGTGCCGGGAGCCGAGGCTAGTTTTGCAAATAAATGCCGGGGGCCACTATTGGATCATATACGGTATATACATATATTACCAAACTTAGTTTTCTAATTTCTATATTGTTCCCAAAACACAGAACTTGAGAAATAACTCATCACTTAATTAGCCCAGGAGTCCAATTAAAAACAGAAGCTGGTTGGAAGAAAAACCTGCAGCCACAGTGGGTCCCCAGGACCAAGGTTGGGAAACACTGGTATAGTTAACGAAAACTAAAATCAAAACTGAAACTATTATTAAAAAAACATTTCTGTAAACTGAAATAAAATAATTAACAAAACTGAAATGAAAAACTAAAACTAAACAAAACTATTAAAGTAGCTGGAAAGACTTACTGAAGTAAAATAATAGTTTACTAAAAATAATTTTAGTTTTCATTTTTGAATCAATACTCTTGCTGTTACTGTTTATCCCTTATAACTTTCAACTCTAAAACTGAAAGTCATCCACCACGAGTCGCCCGCACATACTCATCCGGCGAATGGCGGCTGGTGACGGAGGGCGGGTGTTCACATAGCATTTGCGGTGTCAGAGCAAGCCGAACACGGGTGCATAATGTGTGTGTGAAATAGAAAGCGATTTACTGTGCCGCTTTTCTTTGCACTTGTATACCAAGATGTAATTCAAATGCCTGAAATTGGAATGTGCTGGTCAACAAAAACTTTTACTGTATGGACAGAAAAAATACGAGTGAGTAACGTTTCAATTTATTTCTAAGGTGCCTGCTTTTTGTTGACAGTAATTCACCTGTCACTTCGCACATGAAGTATAGAGAAAGTATAGTAATCATGAAAAAAATTCTACCTCGAGATTTTGATGAATCTTGATGCTTTAGACCTCCCCGAGTCTGAAAATACCATTTTTTGAAATTATGTCTCTGTGTGTGTGTAAACATGATAACTCAAAAAATGCAAAGAGCTAAATGGATGAAATTTGGCATGTGGTTGTTACACCAAAATTGCAGATCTGTATTAACTTTTGGGCCAAATCCATTAACCGGAAATGGTACTTTACCTGAACACGTACTCGATTTTTTTTTATTCATGCAGCTGCAGAGTCCAACTTATTCAACTATACTTTTATAATAATTGTTCAATATATTATTAATTTAATTTGATTTGTTGTTGATGGTTATTTAATGTACATAATATCATTGTCTTGCGGTTTACTCCTCAACTATTCATCCCCATATCTAAGTACACGAGAAAGTCTAGGGGAGACCACTCCTGATTTTTGAAAATAAAATGACACTGATCGAGAGATTGACAAGATCATCATAAAAAAATCAGCATATTGTTGATGACCAATCACTTTTGCTTTAAAAAAAGTCGCATAACAACAAAGCAACACAAACCTTATAAAATTCCCCGAGTTGCCAATGTCTCCACTGAACTACAGGTAGGTAGGCAAAGAGAGTCTGCCAAGTGATGAAAAGCTAAACATACTAATTTGTTTTTGTATTTATGCTATATTTATTAATTTATCTTTTTTAGCCACCTAACGGGAGCAGCCAAAAGAAGAAGTTCATATTCATAGCTCAAAATACCTGATACTGTGAAAATAATCCAATAGAAGTATATCTGTCCCCATTTTTTCAATGTTTCTCTTTCTATCTCTCAAAACAGATAGTTGAAATATCATATTCTTTTTGTTCTTAACATCAGCCATATCATACATATTGCACACCAAGGATTTTTCTTGCCTTGCTTCCAAATCTGCTGGGGTAGGCTCCAAATTTTCTGTGATCCTGCTCTAGATAAACAGGTTTAGATAATATATATATTGTTCTTAATCTCGGATGCTGTCTCTGTCATTTTGTGCCTGTCCATACTCATTACCTGCTCTTGTTCTGCTCATTATTGGTTTACTGTTCTTATGCATGAGCTACTCAAGTCTCAATGCCCCTAACCTTGAAACTACATGCTTGTTTTTCTTTGTTTCCCTCAATATAGCTAGGTGGGGTCTGCACACTGATTCAAGCTTAAGACCCAAATTCTTCCTAAGTCCCCTGTGATTTTCATGGTCACACCTGTCACAACACACTAGAATCTATTTTCTTAATTTTTGTAATATCTTTTCAGGCTTGCAGGGGCAAAATTCTGTCTATAAGTTGCTCATGCCTGAGATGAAATTAGAGATCAATATGGCTGGTAGAAAATAACAAAGCCCAGTATTTGAGATTATTGAAGGCATTCATTATAAGCACATTGTTGTTGGAGCAGGATCTGTTGTGTGCTGTAGACATTCAGAGTAAAAAACCCTAACCTTAAAATTCATCTAAATTTCATTACAAATGGGCTCATTCTGGGCAAAAAAAGGAAAAGAAAAAATCATCAACAACCAGCACAGATTTCGTCAGCAGAAATTACATAGAAAATATTTAAAAAATTATAAAATTGTGTAAAATTGTCCATACTGAGTACCTGGTCTTATATCTTTTCAGGCCTGCAGGTGCAAAATTCTGTCTTTACATTTCTCATGCCTGAGATGGAATCAGAGATGAATATGGCTGGTAGAAAATAACAAAGCCCAGTATTTGAGATTTTTGAATGCAATATTGAAAGCATTCATTATAAGCACATTGTTGTTGGAGCAGGATCTGTTGTGTGCTGTAGACATTTAGAGTAAAAAACCCTCACATCTAAATTTCATTACAAATGGGCTCATTTTCCTGAAAGGTCAGTACGGGACCGGGGACAAAATTATCAAATATGGGACATGTCCCATATATAAGTGACGTCTGGCAACCGTATATATTAAGCAGATGATGAGCAATGCTTTATGTTCAGTAGATATAGTGCCTGGAGTTCTGCAGAGGTGGTTTAATTTTTATTTCTTCAGACCAGAGACTCTTTTTCCTCATGTATTCAAAGTTCTTTAAATGCCTTTTGCTAAATTTCAAGAGGACTGTCATAAGCTTTTTACTCAAGAATGGCTTACACCTCCTGCTGAGGTTGTCATCCTTTTGACAGGTTCTCCCATCACAGTAGAGGACGTCTGAAGTGCTGCTACAGTGACCATTGGGTTCTTGGTCACATCCAAGGCCCATCTTGCCCAGTTGCCCTGAAATCCAGTCAGCTCAGTTTTCCATAGGTAGATTCTAATCAAGTTCTAGATGTATCTCATGTATGATTAAAGCAAACAGGATTCACCCGACCATAGTTTGGAGATCTACAGCAAAAGGTCTGAACATTATTATGAATGAGAGATTTCAGGTTTGTTTTTTTTTTTTTAGAAAATTTTCAAGCCTTTCCAAAAACATGTTTTCACTTTGTGGGTTATTGAGTGTAGATTGATGTGCTAAAGTGGCAAATGTATCCATTTAAACTTAAATCTATAACACGATAAAAGTGTGCGTAACATGAAGCAGCCAGACTACTTTCTGAATCTACTGTATTTACCTCATAAGACCTGTAATTTGTTTTGTATTCTTTTAAAATCCAATATTTAAATTTGAGAGAAAGGGCTAACAAGTTTTAAATCTAAAGACTGAGATCAGTGATGAGTTTTTGTTCTTTGATCTATTCCTTTTATTAGTAATCCTTCTATATAAAAGCGGTCGGGATTGTCCTTCCGTCCCGTGAGTGCTACGCAGGTGCGGAGTTTCACACACGCCCCGTCCATTTTGCAATGCACGATGGGATTTGTAGTTTCGTTTTTCCAGGTAAAAGATGATTTTCTACTCCAGACTGTGCGATATCTTCTTCTTCTTTCTTACTATATAAAAGCGGTCGGGATTGTCCTTCCATCCCGTGAGTGGAAAGCGTAGCGGTATTCCGCTTATCACAGACTTACTACTTGCAGCTTGTGGTATGAAGCGACATGATGTGAGCAGAGTTCTGATGCTCCCATCGTTCCCTTACTTTTGTGTGCGATGCGCTGGAAAATTGACAAAATTATGTCTCTGGAAATAATTAATGTTGATGGAGTACAAATGCCTCACCGTGTAGTAAATATCATGGGGGTTCAAAAGGGCGACCTCAATATAGAAAAAAAGTTTAAATTTCATCACAAAAATAACAGAAACTACGAGTATTAAAGTAATACCGCTCAAATGCAATATAACCAAATTAATGAGTTTGTATAAAATATCAAATTGATCTACATATTGAATTGCCTTAAGAAGTGGTCAACTTAAAAGTCGGTCGCCTTAAAAGGCGGGTCAGCCTAGTATAGTTATAAAATGAATTTACATAGGCATAATTTTTAGACATTATCTCCTAGTTTATTAACACAGTTGGTTCAACAGTCAACTGTTTGCCAGACTCGTATCACAGGCACATTTAATACTGCTAGCAATAGTGGATGTGGATGGCCGAAGTGACGCTTCTTCATCTTGGATTATTGTACATCCACCCTTGAGCGTTTCAATCCATTCTAAGACATTTTCTTCAAACAAAATGTGTCCATATCACATTAAACATCAATGATAGATCCATACTTGTGACTTTAAACTCCCAAAAAATGGAAAATAGCACACTGCTGCTCTTTGGTGCATGCAGAATGGGCAGCAGCCATGTCGGACATGGTATAAAATACCAACAATTCATCAGGAGAATTTGGACATATGACACAGCACCTCAGAAAAACAAAGCTCAGAAGTATGCGTAACTACCACGTGAGGAGCAGCCAAAAAAGTTACTTCTTATTACTGATATTTTTTCATTGACCACCATACATTACTAGTATTGCTAAGTTAATCATGTTCAATGAATTCCTTGTTAGAAGAAAACTCCCAAGTGCTGTTTTTAGTGTCTCATTCTGGTCCAAATAACGTCTGAATTTAATTTGATAAAATATTAGAACAGTGTAATTTATTGTCAATGGGTATTGCCACAAAATCAACAAATAGACATCATAAAGGTTTGGGGCAGCCACCCATATAATGTGCCCTGGCTGCAAAAAGGTTTTTAAAGATAGTGAGTTGTTCACAAAACAGAACTCTCATATTGAATAAAGATGGTGGCTTTCAAGGCCAGTGTAAGAAGTGATATCATAAGGGCCGGAAGCATATGTGACGTCATCAGAGGCGGGGACCGGAAGCGACCAGAACTGGAAATGATGTCATCCAAGACATCCTGGTCGGATGTGGAATTGCCAATATTCAGGCCCTTTAGTTGACTCGTACTTGCATGTGTGTGACAGTATGTAGTTTATCTTCACATTTTATGCATTATCTATAAGCTGTCTCCGTGATCTTTTACTTTTTTCTGCACTCAAAGCTACAATATGTGGACAGAGGAATTCAGCTGTGCACCAAACATAAGTAATTGTTGTAACTTATTGATAGTCAAGGAACACAGATTATGCCATAGCACTGAGTGCGAGTAAAAGAAAAATAAGAAAATGAAGGCTGACATTACCTGAAGTCTCCATACTTTGCTTCATTCCATAATAAAAAGTATTAGGTATTTTTCACAACACCAGTATTACAATAGAGAAGAAAGTGTACAAAGTAACCATAGAAACTGAAAAACAACAGCATTCACTCTGAACAACACAAGCTGGGGTGCGGCAAAATGATCAGTGTTACCTCCCCTGCTAGTTTCTGGCCATTACCTTTCGTTGCTTTTTTTTTTTTTTCTTAATTGTGAGTGAAATGCCACCAGCCTTTCAATCCATTATAAAGTTACTGGAGTCTTATTTGGAGAAAAGTTCAAAAAGTCAGGAACAGCATATAGAGAAGAAGAGTGCAAAAAGCATTTCTTTTTCTTATTTTGCCAGAATCTCTTACACAGTATACATTCAGAATAATAAGAGGATAATCCTGCAAAACAAACCCACACAATATCGTGCCTATAAATAACCTCAAAAAGAAACACATGCAAGAATCATTACACAGTGAAAGCATCAGGGCTGACATGGGTTGTGTACTACACACAATAATTGGGGGACATGAATGTGTGAATAGCCACTCAGGATTTAATGGATTTCATTGCCTCTCACTAAAGACCTTTTTTTTGGATGTAAATGAAACGTACTTTTAATTGACTGAGCTCCCGACCTTGAACAGGTGCTGTATTATATTATTAATAGATTATTATCTGGCAAAACACATTACCCTCTGGTGAAGGAGTCGCACAGAAAACCACCTGCTATGTGTTAAAACCTGGAGTTTACACTGAAAAAATTGACACAGAAAAGCTTCAATCTGCACCATGTAGGCACATTTGATTCAAAGAATATCCTAACCTGATTTCTTACACTCCTGAGCTGATTGTGACTGTCAGAATAAAATACTTGAATTCTTCTATTCATTATGTTTTGTTTTTTTTTTTTTTGTATTTGTCTTCTCAGAATAAAATACTTTCTACTTTCGTAAGTTGCTATCATTATACAGTGTAGCACCTTCTGGGTAAAACATATGAAAAAGTCACTTCTGTTAGCATTACACAAAGCACACAGGCTCATGAAATGAGCCAGTTTATGAAGTTTATGAAAAATAATTTCTTTAGGCCTATCTCTGCCATCAGGCACGATGGTAAGTTAGAAATTACAATAAAAAAAATGTGATGGACATCGCACTAGCATTAGAGACTCAATTGAATTTATACTTATATTGTGCTCTTTAGAGCCTCACAGCATTTACACACATTTCTAATGTGATACAAGTAAATGTATAAACCACATTCAACACACAGTAAAACAAAAAGGGAGCTAAATGAATAACAGTTACAGATCATAACAGTTGGTGGCATGATGTCTTCGATGGTAATACTTCGACTTGTTAACTGTAAGTCAAGGTCAGTCTTGCATGGGCACTTTGCCAGGGATTTATTGGAGGGTGAACGACAAGGGGCGGAGTCAGTTGCCCTCACTGGGTGGTTTCTTGGAACTGGAGTAAAAGAAAGAGATGACAATGTTGACAATAGCAGCCCCTCTCATCCCAGTGAGTTATTACACGCCTTGACAGAGCCTGTAAGGATATCCTCCAATGCACATGCATGATAATACGTATATATGTCTGTATGTCTACTTAACGGATTTTGGTCAGGTTTTTTTCTATAATATTCTTGAACATTCCAGTTGATTTTGCAACTTCTCTCATCGTGCTAAGTATCATAGTTCGCTTGCAGTACAAATTTATTTGCGCGAATCCAAGAGAGACACAGCAGGCTGAGGGGAGGGGGGCGGAGCCTTTCTCATGTGCCAGCTGTCATGCCCCAGCCTCCGTTCGAGTCGCTATACCTCTTGCAACGTGTTGTAGCGCACCTTGCATCCACTTAGCTAGTGATACCTGTTTGTGCAACAGACATTATCATCTACAGATTGTTAAGAAGTAACGTTTGACGTTTTTGAGAGAGAGCATCCACAAACGAAGCAAATGAATCATGTATCTTAAAATAGTTTTTTATTCTTAACCTTGGGGAGAGGGAAGTCTGGGCTTCTCTCCTTAAGCTGCTACCCCCGCGACCCAACCTCGGATAAGCGGAAGAGGATGGATGGATGGATGGATGGATGGATTCTTAACCTTTTGATTCCAACCAGGAATAGTCATAAGTGAAAAATGATTAGACTTACAGGAACCCAAGGCGATATATAGCAAATAAGGAGAGGAGGATAGGTGGATTTTGGGATTTATTAGGTGGGGTTCAGAGGGTGTTGGTCATAAAGTCCATGTTCTTTTTAAACCTACATATACTGAGTTCTTGTCCAAATGTCTGTTAATAGTGTTTTCATTGGATAGCCACGTTTCAGGAAGTTCTCTGGCACTTTTAGTATTAGCCTTGAATTTTACTTGCAATGAGTCCCATTTAAATGTGTGTCCTCAGACTAGTTCTTAAAAGAGGACACTTGAGTGATGTTCTATATCTGGAGAAGATGCCAAGAAAAAGGCTAGAGACCAGGGGCCTCATGTATAAACGGTGCGTATGCACAGAAATGTTGCGTAAGAACTTTTCCACATTCAAATCGCGATGTATAAAACCTACACTTGGCGTAAAACCACGCACATTTCCACGGTACCTCATACCTTGTCATACGCAAGTTCTCCGCTCGGTTTTGCAGACTGGTGGCACCCAGCGTCAAAGCAGTGCTACTGTTCCTGTGTGGTTACTCCTTATTTTCCTGACGTGGCTTTATAAATACACTGAAACTAACCGCATATTGTTTATTAGTGTAATGCATCTGATTGTAATTAACTTGTAACAATATAATGGTCCAGAGAATAGCCATAGTATTCCAAATACCATAACTGCTTTAGCGTTGTTACTCTCACTGCACCACTCGGAGTATTTATATCACTGTATCTAAGTGTGAATCACAGCAGCAGCTGATCGGAAAGAGAATTATTGGTATACAGCATTAAGCACACGCTGTCTCAGCCACGGCAAAATGTTTCAAAGCCTTTCCTGTACGGACCTCGCGGTTCAGAAATAGTTTCATCCCAAGAACTTTAAACGCACTCAATCAATTGCTCTTTGTAGAACTGTTTGTACTGTACTTATAAGTACAATTACCTCACTGTAAACTTGCACTACAGTTATAATATTGCACAACCTGAGCCACTTTATAAAGTGCGTATTTATGCACTTGATGAAAATATCATTTTTAAGATGAAATGCAGCAAAATATGTTGATTATATTATACAGATAAAACTTTAACTTCATTTAAATAATCTATATTCTTCACTGGGACTGGCATGAAGGATAGAATAATTAAACATGTACTACGAAGATAGTTCAATGTTCCTTAAACGTTTTGAAGAATCGGCGCTCTAAGCTTACAGATGGCTTAACGTCAGCTGATTGGGAATCGGTTACTTGGAGAAAGAAAAGCAAGGACTGCAGGGGCGGCCACACCAATATATATTGAATATAAAACAGAAAGAGAAACTAACGACACAGCTAAAAATGCAGCGGCAAATTTCGACAAAAGTTAAACGCTTGTGTCATAAGCACGAGGCGACTATGCAGTGTCTGCATCGGACGTGGCCATCCACCGTGCATAAGATACCATATTGACATTGACGGGCGAAGAAGCCACCGATTCTTCCTCTGCCCAGGGCCGCCACAAGGCTCGAGCTGCCCATGAGTACTGCTGCAATAAATGATTTCATCGAAGGTCGTACACAATCACTGCGCCGTGAAACCCATGTTTAATAGCGTGCTTTAACTCCTATCATCATGAAAATTATATATAAGCATTTAACGTGCTACTTTAATTACGATGTGATTTGAGAAACTGGTTAATTAAACGATTTTAAGATGACATTTATGATGTTCTACTTTAATGACAAAATAAACTACATGATTAAAATGGAAATTTTGAGATTGAAGTTGACATTTTGTGCTTTTTCTCCACTGTGTGCCTTTTTTTTCTCTGTACCCTAATAAGCTTTCATATGACACTCAGACGGTGGGCTACGACTCGCCTTTTCATGGCGACTTTCATATCTGAGCTTTCAAGTTTCTCCAACACGCTATGTCACTCGATCAACTTCCTTTTGTTGATTATACCACGGATTAATTAAACAAATAGTATGTTTTTCCTTGCCTCCACTTGGTATTCGCTGAAATTCTTATATTTTCCCCCGTGCTTTTCCCATTGTCTTTTCACAGAAGGCTGAGCTTAAGGGTGATTTATATTGATTTGCATATTCAAAGAGGCGTAATTCTGAGAGGAGTTGGGGTGGGACATATGGCGCGTGCACGAGTGTTACTTTTCACGCTGACCGGGATTTATGTAGCGGAAGTACGTGGAATTTGGAGTACGCACCGATTCCTGTATCTGGATTTTTCTGTGCGTAAGCACATTTAGGCTTTTGTGCTTACGTCATGTTATAGTGCGAATTCTACACACGGTGTTATGCATGAGGCCCCAGGGCACCCAAGAAGTAGAATGAGAAAATGCCAGTTTGAAACGAGATACATTCCTCCTTCTAGACTGATATGGGGCGTATAACACATGCATGCTTTTCCCACCTAGAGGAGACAGAGAGGAAGAAAGACCATGTGGGAGACTTTTTGAAGATTTTTGCTTTTGGTATTGGGAAGTAAATTGGGTCCATGGCTCTCCTGATGGAAGGAAGTGAAGTCAGAGTTGAGACAGAGAAAGGGAGAGAGAGATGGAAGAAAGAAGTGTTGAAGTAGATAAGTTTCACTCTTTCTTTGCTGGCATTTATATTATAGATATCACACACAGACACACATATAATACTGTATATACATAATATATATATTGCAGGTGCCAAGGCAATTGGACTGGAATGAAAAGTGATTTCTTACCTACCTGGAAGGCCATAATGGAAAGACAGCATGAAAGGATCTGCAACCTGGCTGGGATGGTTAGTGATCCTTATCCACAAACATGGATGGCAGTTCATTCCCCCACATGATAGATGGCAGTGTACCCACAGGCTGGTCCCAGTAATGACAGCCGCAGGGTT
Source organism: Polypterus bichir lapradei (assembly GCA_026402145.1). Classification (NCBI taxonomy): domain Eukaryota; kingdom Metazoa; phylum Chordata; class Cladistia; order Polypteriformes; family Polypteridae; genus Polypterus; species Polypterus bichir. The sequence continues at coordinate 39,023,672 of JANRMT010062840.1, forward strand.
TCATGGGAGTTGGAGTGTAGAAACAAAGAGCAGCCCTGTCGGGGTCCTTGGGTGCTGCAAAAGGGTGTTGCTAGAAAAAGACTGCTCTGTTCTCCGTACGATCTAGAAGTGCTCTGGATGACTACTGCTGCAGCACTGGTAGCATTCCCAGATCAGATGTAAAAGAAACCCATTGCATCTCCTCGGGGTGTCAGAGTTGGGTGGCAGCTGGCGGAACTCACTTCAAGGGAGAAAGGAAGGAAAACAGAACTTATTGATTGAGTCCATTCTTGTGCTGATTTGGCTGTTGTGTCTGTGGTTTGGGGTTCATTGGCACACCCTTGTGATTACAATATACACAAATATATAAATATTTATGGAGATTCTTTTTATACCATAATAAACCGTAATTCAGCCCAAAACTTTGAAAAATCACAGGTTTATAAAATAAACAAATGAGAAGGATGTTGGAAGATCATTGTGTAATAAAGGAAAGCAAAAAGAAAGGATAACCCAGTATTCCAAACTTAACAGGCTTTGTTTCCTCAGTAAGAACAACGGGATGCCAGGAAAGTGGGACAGCTGCTCCGTTAACCTGACCCCACAACTCCATTTTTCTCTCTTGTTGTTATTTCTAGAAGGTGTGACTGAAATGTATACCAATACCCATAAATTAAATTATGTAATGTGAACTTTAATAACATCTGAATTGTTTGATTTATAATTTTAAACTGTGAAGCAAGGAAAAAATGTGTCTTTGTCCCAAACATTATGAAGGCCACTGTATGCTCAACTACTGGCCTGAAGATAATTTTAAACAACGTTTAATTCTGTACTTTGTTCCATTTTAAAATATCATTTATTTAATGTATATTTTAGTTATTCAGTCCTAATTATAATCTTCACCTTATAGTCTTGTGCCATTATCAAATATTTAACAAACTATGCAAAGTGTAGATGGGACTGGGATTATTTTACTTTCTTTCCCTCCTAAGAAATCAGCACACATTTGAAGAGAACGGAGGCGAGTCGTATTCCCTTATCAAAATCCCTTCCCTCTAAAGCCAAGTAGGAGTTAATTCTTCAGTGAAACATTCTACAAATTGCAAAAATAATAGAGGTTTGGCAGACTTAAAGCCTTTTGGTGGAAAATCTGTTTGTCTTGTAAGAAGCAATTTCAGTGAAAATTAACTCAATTTTCAGGTGAAACACCGAAACCTCAACAGTGACTGACTTGGTCCCTTAAGCCATTAAAAATTACTTTGAAAGAATGTTACCACCTTAAATTAACTTGGAAAGAAAAAAATAATCCTCAGTTTGAGATATGTTTACTAAAACTGCTCACCTCTAAGTATGTCTGGAAAACAGCTTCGGAGTATTTCTGAATTTCCTCACCTGCAGCAGCGACTTGTGACTGTATGGTATATCTTTTGAGCAATATTGCTCTAATCACCCAGATCTAATATGTGTATAATCTTAGCAGAACGTAAGAAATTGAAAACAGCTGTTTATTCATTAGAAAGGCGCTTTCATGAGCTCTCATAAAATTGAAAACGTGCCTGTCTAATTATATGCTTTACCTATTAAAATATAAATGCCGGTAATTTCCTAATCAAAATCTACATTAGCTGTCAGAGATTTAAAAAGTGGTTTAAGAAGCCTGATAAACTCTGTCAAGTTAATGTATTGAGTTAGCATCACTGCCATCTTTTGGAAAAGGGTCCACGTGTTAATTTAGTGGAGCTAACTCTTTAATGAATTCATGAATTATTAATTGTGATGCTTGTAAGAATTTCCTTGGCAGAAACACACACCCCTCTTATGATTGCGACCTTGGCCTGGTGGAGGAGCTTGCATTTCTCAAGACTCAGAGCTATAGTATGTTGTCTGATACTTAGTATTCCTGGGAGTTTCATTCTTGCTCTGAGGTTACACCTAGGATTAACACGCTTTTTCTATTTGGATATAATTTATCTTTACAACCCGGCATTGAGATGCATCTCCAGGGTCTGATTGTGCCATCTTCTCTGACCAATCTTCAAATCACCTTCCACTTATGTGGTTGTCATATGCAAATATAATAGGCATTTGCATTTACACTTGTGTTATGTCCATTTCTGGCCAACACTCAATGTGGTTTGGGTCATCCAAATCATAAGTACATTTACACCTAGTTGTCAATCGTAATTGGATTACCAAAAGTGCATGTTAATGCCAGGTGTAAAGGAGGCCAAAGAGTCAGACAGAAAGTATTTAAAACTGTCTTCCTGAAACCCTAACACTGAACCATGCCTGGCGCAGACCAGTTTCAGGGATGCTTTTCACTAGTGAAACCCCAGTAAGTGAAGGCCTCACATAGGCGGGTTAGGCTCAGCCTGAAAAAAGACAAAATGGTGCCATTCTGTGAGTCCACTGCCCACAAGGTAAAATATGGGAGTGTGATATAGCAGGTTTGTGGCATGTGCATTTTAGATGAACAAATACTGTAAATAACATGTTTCCATTTTTTGAGTGGGGAGTAAGCTAAAACTTCTATTCTCCTTAGTCAGTTTGAAACACGGTTTTTATACATGGCATTGTCCATCTGTTTCTTCTCCTCCTCCTGTTGAGAATTTTTCTTCTTCTTCTGATTCATCTCATTTATTAAAATGAAATATTGATCATCTTATTGCTAATATGCCTTCTTCATCTTCTGATGATGGTTTTCTATCGAAACACAAACAGGCTTCAGAATCTCATCTCAAATTGCTCAATTAAAAAAAGATGGTGTTGATTCAAAATCTTTAATGGATAGGTAAGATATTGGATTCCTGTACATCTAAAGTAAATAAGTCGTCATTAAATAATAGTAAGGGTGTATGTGCATCCTCCAAAAGGTTAATTTCCCCTCGGAGAGATGTCATACCTATGGGGATGGAGATTTCATAACATCTTATTTACAAGATTCTTCTTCTTTGTCCCCAGGTTTTAACAGCCCTCCCGAGACCACTGATCTTTTAGATAGACAGCTTTTAACAATGGGGAGAGAAGGGATGATGGTGAGCAGAATCCTCCAAATTTGGATTTTTATTCCTTATCTGATCCTTCCTACCCTTGTGCTCGTTCCCCTTCTTTTTCTCCCTCAGGGGCTAGTCCAAGTACAGGTTCAATTGAGGTGGTGTGTCACCCTATTGATCATGGAAGGACACAATAAAAAATACTGATTGGAGGTCAGCTCCCAGTAAGCCTCTTTTGGTTATTGTGGACTCAATTTTAAGGAGAATCCCTCAATTTCATCATTCATCGTTAGAAATTCACAGTTAGGGAATGACCTAGAAATCGGTGGCAACCGCCCTAGCAACAACACACAAAGATACAACAAAATGGTGGCATTCTTAAAAAGGAACTAAATAACGCTGGAAAAAGACAATATCATTTTACCTACTTTAAAATTTTCAAACTGAAAAGGAAGAAAAATAGATTCAAAACTTACATCAGGTTGCTTCTATAAACTGCTACTTTAAACCGTTATATTACTGCCTGAATTCCTATGTATTTTATGTTTTACTTGAATGTCATTTCTGTTGATTTTGTTTATAATGGGTTATTTGTGTACTGTTTCTTTAAGTTTGCCCCTGTTCTTTGTGAATGGTACCCCAAGAGGTGGACCCCAAAAATCTCCACTCTTGAGCCCTCCATTTGGCAGCTGTTCATTGGAAGTTGATGGCGGCATTGTTTTTGTACTGGATTTGCTGGTTTTTGATTTATTGTTTCTGGTTTTAAGATTTTGATTCTGATTGCATATTTAGGCCTTTTCATTTAAGGATTGCCCTTCAGCCATCTCTTATTAGCTCTTTTGAGCACCTTCCTATTATTCCTTTTGATCTCTAATAAAATATTTTTTATTTCACAACACATCCTCTTTGCCTTTTGGTCACAAGGCAGAGTTTTCCATGGTTTATCGCTCTTGTGATGCATTTTGGGACTGTTTAGGTTTATACTGAACTTTAAAACCAGTGTCACCATTTTTTAGGTCTAGTTAGGCTAAAGGGTACTGGTGGCAGTTGAGGATAAGCTGGTCTGGGGAGTAAAGGTCCTGGCCTTCCTTTATGGTATTTTGTTGAAGCCTCACACCCACTTTCACCATTTTCAAATCTCCTTTCCTATACATATACAACCATGATTCTTAAAGGGTATTTTTTAGGGTCATGGCTTTATTGCAAGGTTTTTGCTTCTCCTCGATCTTCTTGCAAGCCATCAAGAAACGGACAAAATGAGCTTGGCAAGGAACTAGTGAGAAGAACACAAATAAAACGCTCATGATTTGCTATTGAGAAACCAGTTCTTGGATGGGTGAAAGTTATTTCAGTAGCAGGAAAGGGATTGCTGGTTGTGTGGGAGGTTGTAAGGTAGCTGCAGCTGTGGAATCAGACTTGTTTATCAGCTTGGCCTCTCGTCATGCTTGTGTGTGTTTTGTATCTTGTACTATGGGTTCTTTCTCAGTTCAGGGTATGCTAATTGACTGCCCTAAATCAACAACTTAAGTGAGTTCATGTTGCATTCTATTCTTATGACGACAAACTGGATTAAACAGGTTCTGTACTGAATGAATGGCTACCAGATACTGTAAAGATATTGGACATATACTGTATTGTATAACTGAACATGGGCGGCACGGTGGCGCAGTGGTAGTGCTGCTGCCTCGCAGTTAGGACCCCCGGGATCGTTTCCCGGGTCCTCCCTGCGTGGAGTTTGCATGTTCTCCCCGTGTCTGCGTGGGTTTCCTCCCACAGTCCAAAGACATGCAGGTTAGGTGGATTGGCGATTCTAAATTGGCCCTAGTGTGTGCTTGGTGTGTGGATGTGTTTGTGTGTGTCCTGCGGTGGGTTGGCACCCTGCCTGGGATTGGTTCCTGCCTTGTGCCCTGTGTTGGCTGGGATTGGCTCCAGCAGACCCCCGTGACCCTTTGTTCAGATTCAGCGGGTTGGAAAATGGATGGATGGATAACTGAACATTCTCTTCAGATCAGAAAATGCTGTATATGCCTGTAACTTAGTTATGCATAAAAGAAAAAAAAATAATGTTGCCCAGGCTACTTACTTCACTCCTCAGGTTTATGATATTTGACAGCACACTGAATAATAAATAAAAAAACAACTTAAGAGCTATATGGGGCAATAAATCTATCTGTTTTATCCAACATCCTCTTAGTAATATAATCATTCCCATGACAGGATGTGACAAAAAGGGTGCCCTCTGTTTTCTGGCGTTGTCCCAAGGAGTACTGGTATTTAATACTGTGTGTGCTCTTTAATGAAGAGTCAATTAACTATGCAGCTATAAAGTCTCACCCAATCATGCACATTTAAGTCAGCGGGTTTGTGAGTAGCTATCAGGTGTCATAAATCATATTAATCATCTAACTATATCCATTTTGTAAAAGCACCATTACTGATTTCAGAAGACGACAAAAGACTGGTGTGCCTAAGTCTGTGTTGGTAAGTAACACTGGATTCCAACTGAGTCCAGGTACCCACTGTCACTGCTTTTTAAAAAAATTTTACCAAGTAGTTTGTCAAATGGAAAATAATGCTTTGTCCAATCTGAATGCTCGGTTTTATGAAGTCATTTTTTTCCATCATACTGCATAAACTTATATTCACCATATATTGCACATTTTACTCTCCTGGTAGTTTCAGATCTCTGTTTTTTATGTGCTCTACTTGATATTTATTCTTAAGGTTTCCATCACAACAGCTGCTAAAAAATGAACACATACGTGCAGATGACCCTGGATGCGACACTCATCTGGATGGTTGGAATCTGCACCTGTTGTCTGTTTTTTGTTGCTATCATTCAAAAGAAAAATAATGAAAAAGGAATTAAGATGAATATTTTTTGAGAATCATCATCTTCCTCTTCTTTCGGCTGCTTCGTCTCCCAACCGTCTAAACTGAGCTGACTCTCTGATGTACTCATTTCTAATCTTGTCCATCCTCATCACAAATCTTAGTATCTTTAACTCTGCAACCTCCAGCCCTGTCTCCTGCTTTCTGGTCAGTGCCATCGTCTCTAACCCATATAACATGACTGGTCTCACTACCGTCTTGTTGACCTTCCCTGTCACTCTTGCTGATACCCGTCTGTCACAAATTACTCCTGACACTCTTCTCCACCCATTCCACCCTGCCTGCACTCTCTTTTTCACCTCTTTTTCACAATCCCCATTACTCTGTACTGTTGATCCCAAGTATTTAAACTCATCCACCTTTGCCAGCTCTACTCCTTGCATCCTCACCATTTCACTGACCTCTCTGTCATTCACACACATGTATTCTGTCTTGTTCCTACTGCCCTTCATTCCTCTCCTATCTAGAGCATATCTCCACGTCTCCAGGGTCTCCTCAACCTGCTCCCTACTATCATTACAGATCACAATGTCATCAGCAAACATCATAGTCTACAGGGGACTCCTTTCTAATCTCGTCTGTCAACCTGTCCATCACCATTGCAAATAAAAAAGGGCTCAGAGCCGATCCCTGATGTAATCCCGCCTTCACTTTGAATGCATCTGTCACTCCTACTGCAGACCTCACCACTGTCACACTTCCCTCGTACATATCCCGTAAAACTTTTACGTACTTCTCTGCTACTCCCGATTTCTTCATACAATACCACAACTCCTCTCGAGACACCCTGTCATATGCTTTCTCCAGGTCCACAAAGACGCAATGCAACTCCTGGCCTTCTCTGTACTTCTCCATCAACACCCTCACAGCAAACATCGCATCTGTGGCTCATCAGTTTTATCCCCCTGTAGTTACTACACTCCTGCACATCCCCCTTATTTTTAAATATCGGCACCAGTACACTTCTTCTCCACTCCTAAGGCATCCTCTAACTTTCCAGGATTCCATTAAACAATCTGGTTAAAAACTCCACTGCCATCTCTCCTAAACACCTCCATGTTTCCATAGGTATGTCATCTGGACCAACGGCATTTCCATTTTTCATCCTCTTCATGGCTGTCCTTACTTCCTTCTTGCTAATCCGTTGCACTTCCTGATTCACTATCTCGACATCATCCAACCTCTTTTCTTTCTCATTCTCTTTATTCATCAGACTCTCAAAGTACTCTTTCCATCTGCTCAACACACTCTCCTCACTTGTATGTTTCCATCTTTATCCTTTATCCTCCTAACCTGCTGCTCATCTTTCCCAGCTCAGTCCCTCTATTTAGCCAATCGGTACAGGTCCTTTTCTCCCCCCCTTAGTGTCCAGCCTCTCATACAACTCATCATACCCCCTTTCTTTAGTCTTCGTTACCTCTCTCTTTACTGTGCACCTTATCTCCTTGTACTCTTGTCTACTTTTTGTATCTCTCTGACTATCCCACTTCTTTGCCACCACCAGTTTCCTTTTCCTCCTTCCTCTTTACAGATGTCATGCCGATCACCCTTCTTGCTGTCACCCTTACTACATCTGCTGTAGTTTCCCAGCTGTCTGGTAACTCTTCACTGCCACCCAGTCCCTGTCTCACCTTCTCCCTAAACTCAACATTGCAGTCTTCCTTTTTCAACTTCCACCATTTGATCCTTGGCTCTGCCCTCACTCACTTCCTCTTCTTGATCTCCAACATCATCCTACAGACCACTGCTTAACTACACTTTCCCTTGCCACCATTTGCAGTCTTCAGTCTCCTTTAGATTGGATCTTCTGCACAGGATGTAATCTACCTGTGTGCATCTTCCTCCACTCTTATACGTTACCCTCTGTTCTTCCCTCTTCTTAAAATATATATTCACCACAGCCATGTCCATCCTTTTGGCAAAATCCACTATCTTCTGACCTTCTTCATTGCTCTCCTTGACACCATACCTACCCATCACCTCCTCATCTCCACTGTTCCCTTCACCAACATGTCCATTGAAATCTACTCCAATCACCACTTTCTGTCCCTTGGGTACACTGTTCATCACTTCATCCAACTCACTCCAAAAATCTTCTTTCCTCATCATCGCACACCACACTTGTGGGGAATAAGCACTAACAACATTCATCATCACACTTCCAATTTCCAGCTTCATAATCATTACTCTGTCCGACACTCTTTTCACCTCCAAAACACTCTTGACATACTGTTCCTTCACAATAACCCCGACCCCATTTCTCCTCCCATCCACACCATGATAGAACAATTTGAATCTACCTCCGATCCACCTGCCTTACTCCCCTTCCATTTAGTCTCTTGCACACACAGCATATCAACCTTCGTTCTCTCCATCATATCTGCTAACTCTCTCCCCTTACCAGTCATACTGCCAACATTCAAAGTTCCTACTCTCAGTTCCACTCTATTTACCTTCCTCCTCTCCTCCTGCCTCTGGACACATCTCCCCCCTCTTCTTTTCCTTCTTATTCTTCTTCTTTGGCGAGCACTATCCGAATTTTTGACAGCACCCTGTTGGCTAACAGTACTGGTGGCGGTCGTTGTTAATCTGGGGCTCGACCGATCCGGTATGGAAATTTGTATTGTTGTCCGCATATTGATTTGGCAAAATTTTACACCGGATGCCCTCCCTGACTTAACCCTCCCCATTTATCTGGGCTTGGGACTGGCACAAAGAAACACACTGGTTTGTGCATCCCCTGTCAATAGTAAACTCCATAATATAATTTCTATTTAAGATGTAACCAGTAGTTTCACATCCCCTTTTAGTGCAGAGTTTCGAAGTACTCAGATGGTGCCTCTGATGTCTCTTCTTGCCTAAAATAACCTTTTAAATGACCAAATCCTCTTCAATTAATGCTCGATTGAGTAATCTGCTGCCACTTTCGGGTCAAGAATTTCATCCTGTTAAAGTATCCAGTTCAGGTATTGGAGCTCAACTTCTTTTCCTATTGAAGTCTCCTTTTCAGGCTTTGGAGCTCAATTTCTTTTCCTCTTGAAGTCTCCTTTTCAGGTTTTGGAGCTCAACTTCTTTTTTGTGTTGCAGTGTCATTTTGAGGAATTGGAGATCAAGTTCATTTTCCTGTTGAATTAACCTATTCAGGTTTGGAGCTCAACTTGTTTTCCTCTTCAAGTCTTCTTTTCAGGCTTTGGACCTCATCTTCTTTTCCTGTTGAAGTCTCCTTTTGAGGTTTAGTAGCTCAATTTCTTTTTCCTGCTGCAGTGTCATTTTGAGGAATTGAAGCACATCTTCATTTCTCTGTTAAAGTCTTCTTTTCAGGCTTTGGAGCTCAACTTCAACAGAAAAAGAAGTCTCCTATTCAGTTTTGGAGCTCATCTTCTTTTCTCTGTTCAAGTCTCATTTTCAGGCTTTGGAGCACAAGTTCATTTTCCTGTTCCAGTGTCATTTTGAGGAGTTGAAGCTAATCTTCTTTCCTCTGTTAAAGTCTTCTTTTCAGGCTTTTGACCTCAATTTCTTTTCCTGTTGAAGTCTCCTTTTGGGGTTTTGCAGCTCAATTTGTTTTTCATGTTGCAGTGTCATTTTGAGGAATTGAAGCTCATCTTCATTTCTCTGTTAAAGTCTTCTTTTCAGACTTTGGAGCTCATCTTCTTTTCCTCTTGAAGTCTCCTTTTCAGGTTTGGAGCTCAAGTTCTTTTCCTTTTGAAGTTTCCTTTTGAGGTTTTGGAGCTCAATTTCTTTTTCCTGTTGCAATGTCATTTTGAGGTTTTGGAGCTCAATATGTTTTTCCTTTGGAAGTTTCCTTTTGGTGAATTGGAGCTCAAGTTCATTTTCCTGTTGAATTATCCTATTCAATTTTAGAGCTCATCTTCTTTTCTCTGTTTAAGTCTCCTTTTCAGGCTTTGGAGCACAAGTTCATTTTCCTGCTCCAGTGTCATTTTGAGGAATTGAAGCTCATCTTCTTTTCTCTATTAAAGTCTCCTTTTCAGGCATTTGACCTCAACTTCTTTTCCTCTTGAAGTCTCCTTTTCAGGCATTGGACCTCAACTTCTTTTCCTCTTGAAGTCTCCTTTTCAGGCATTGGACCTCAACTTCTTTTCCTCTTGAAGTCTCCTTTTCAGGCTTTGGAGCTCATCTTCTTTTCCTCTTGAAGTCTCCTTTTGAGGTTTTGGAGCTCAATTTTTTTTTCCTGTTGCAGTGTCATTTTCAGGTTTCGTACAGCAATGTCTTTTTCCTTTTAAGTTTCCTTTTGGTGAATTGGAGCCCAAATTCATTTTCCTGTTGTATTATCCTATTCAATTTTAGAGCTCATCTTCTTTTCTCTGCTTAAGTCTCCTTTTCAGGCTTTGGAGCTCAACTTCTTTTTCCTGTTGCATTGTCATTTTGAGGAATTGGAGCTCCAGACCTTCTTACTTTAGAAGTAACTTCATGAGTTGATAAATGAACTGTGATTATAGATGTGAAATGAAAATAAAGCTGATCAGCTATTTGTGTGATGTCCATGAACTTGAGGTTAAAGCAGGCCAATACTGAAATTCTGGCTTTGCAGAGAAGAGTGTTGCTGCAGCCACTGAGACAGGACAATCGACAAGTTCCTGTTATCTTATGCAAATTATAAGGAAAAAGAGTATTTTTTCATATAAAAGTTCTGGTGGGCTGTTATAGAAAATGTTCTATACAAAAAGAATAGTTGAGTCATCCTAACAAATGAAATTCAAGTTGAATGTCTTTTATTACACCAGACAGGTGGAGCCTCCATGTGCTCTTGTTCAGTGCAACATGGCAGACTGACTAAAACGGTAAAACAGGTTTGTAATTTACATTTGATTCATTGTACAGTGGAACCTCGGTTCACGACCATAATTCGTTCCAAAACTCTGGTTGTAACCTGATTTGGTCGTGAACCGAAGCAATTTCCCCCGTAGGATTGTATGTAAATACAATTAATCCATTACATACCGTACGAACTGTATGTAAATATATATTTTTTTAAGCACAAATATCATTAATTATACCATAGAATGCACATCGTAATGGTAAACTAAATGTAAAAACATTGAATAACACTGAGAAAACCTTGAACAACAGAGAAAACTAACACTGCAAGAGTTCGCGCTATAGCGCTACAAACCGCTCGCTAAAAACACTTTTTTTAATGAGTTTTAAGTACAGGAAAAAAAATGAACATTTGAAAAATCCGTAATTTAATAAACCACCAAGAAAAGTAACATTGCAACAATGCACGCTACGAACCGATCGCTGTAAACAGAAGTGAAGTGGAGGTTAAAATCCAATAGAAAAAAAGTTTTTATTAAATACGAGGTTAAAACAATGCTTGAATCTGTCTCTTTAAAAACAAGCCCGGTGCATTCTTTAACTGCCTTCTTGGCCTTATGCGTCCAGCCGTCTCTCTCTGGCACGTGTGTGTGTGTGTGTGTCTCTCTCTCTCTCGCATGCATCTGTGTGTCTCTCGCGTGCATGCGCGTGTGTGTCTGTTTGTCTCTCTCTCTCTTTCACTGCACAGGAAGAGACTGAACACGTGCGGAAATCATCAGCGCACACAAACCGAAAGGGAAACTGGCTTGTTCGTATACCGAGTATGTGGTCGTGAACAGATGCAAAAGTTTGCCAAACTTTTTGGTCGTAAACCAACTTGTACATGTTCCAAGACGGTCGTGAACCGAGGTTCCACTGTATATATAGTGTTCAAATCATTTCAGCTTACTCCAGACAGCACACAGATGAACAGTATATTATAATATCCCTAATATCTTAATTGTCCCATATTAAGAGGTTGGGAGCATGCACTGATAGCACATTGCCACAACTACCCTACAACAAAAACTTGGATTGTGATCTGAGTCTAGTGGGTGATACCTCCCATATTAGTGGGCAAATATCGGGTTCATAGATTAAGACTTCTTATATGTAAATAATTGTCAGAAAACAAAACAAAGAAATAATAACTTAAAGTATCATCTCATCTATAACTTGAAGTGCTGGTTTAATAAGCAGACACAGTCTGAATAATTTGAAAGACATTATGCGATCCATATAGCAAGTTTTCCCCTCACATAAACATACCAGAATTGTACTTTATGTGTGTAGACTTCTCTAATGTTTAACATTAACTCAACTATTTTGTTAATGACTTGCGAAAATTGTGCGCCGCTTGCAGCGCAAAAAAAAAATCAATAAAACAATAGGATGCTGGGGCTTGGCCTGTCATGATTGGTAGCAGATCATTGTAATACCCTCTGACATGTCATCATCTGACAAAATACAAAAATATACTGTAGATTTAAGTAAACTGAAAAGCTAGCAGCCTAATTCTAAGTCAAAATATCATATGATCTCCTCTCCTTAGTAACGTGCTTTACCAATTCACACAGAATGTTTTCCCTTTCTTGGACATTGTGTTGAGCCATGTCATGTCTTGTGGTTGTTCTGGTGGTGCGATGCCTGCTTTCCCATTTCTAATAGCAATCACGGCGATTGCAGTCCTAAAGATGCATTAGAAACAGAGATAATATTGGGTACATTTCTCAAATGCTGTCTACTTTGAAAGTATGTGTGCTTAGCCTTATCTGCAGGAACTAGGAAAGAGCGGTTGCTAGGGAGCACCAAAGGGTGGTCTTTATGTGGGAAATACATTAATATGCATTATGGTCATTATGGTGCATTTATGTACGTCTATGTGCAGAAAATATGTAGCATGTCATTTTTTTAACTCACTGCATTCCTTAACAGTGATATGAACTGGAACCATACAGTTTAATTGATTTTAATGGTGTACTGTGGGTCACTTATGCAGTTGTGGAAATATCACAAATAAACAAATATATATTTATATATTGTGTTAAACCAGTCCAGACACAAACAAGCGGACACAGAATGTTCCAAAAGCACACACGTTTTAATTATAGTTCCAGCACACAACACAGTGACAGTTCACCAAACACCCTTAATAAGTCTGTCTCTCCCGTCTGGACTTGTCTTTCTGCCACCTTTACTCCTCTCCTCCCAAGCTTTGTCTTCTTCCTCCCGAATCCGGCTTCTCGAGTAGTGGCTGCAGGCTCCTCTTATAGCCCACCCGGAAATGCTCCAGGTGATGATTGACGTACTTCAGGCTGCACTTCTGGATGTGGCTGCATCACCGTCCACACGGCTCTGGAAGCCGTGCAGCTCCCCCTGGCGGTGGCCATGGAACCCAACAAGGCTGAGCTCCAGTGTTCCATGATTGTGGCCCTGATGAAACCCAGGGGGGCTGCCACCAAGCGTTCTGTGGGACATAGTGTGCAGTCCATGGCTGTTCCCCCGGATTCAGTGCCAAAGGAACATCCCGGCCATCCACCACAATATATATAAATACTTCTGTCCTTCCGTCCCCATGATTTGGGAGTACTTACGGGCTATATGGGAAACAGAGATCCCTGTGTCTCCCATGCAGCATCACCTGGTGGCATCCACATTACCCAGTAGGGCTGTGAAGCCATGGTGCCCTGCGGGAATCTGGGGTCCCGCTATGCTGCAGGGAAGTCACCATCTAGTGTCTTTTAGTATACAAGTTGGTGTTTCTGGTGATATGGGGTATCTTCACATTTTCCAATATTCTATTTAACTTGGCACCTTATATTAGTGTAAGAATCAAGGTTATATTCAAACATTGCATTGAATCATTTATAAAATACACTCGTAATAAAATAGACGTCTGCTATTTTGGAAATTTTGTAACTGCAGATCAAGTGTGTATTTATCATTTTGTCCTTGTATTCTGTAGCAAAAGTAACTTCAGATCCGAGTCAAACTAGTTTGTGTAGTTTGATGATTTTATTTATTAGGTCAAGTGTGCTTTATTCAACACTACGACAGTCGTGTACAGTATTTTACTATTGACATAAAGCTTTGGTCAAGCACTCTGATTACAGACCAAGTGCTTTCATCTGTACTGTTTCTTCATTCCTTTTGTGTTTGAAGGGAAAATGTATTCTGTCTCAAGTATGTTCAGACAATATGTTTACAGAATTAATTTATATTTGTTGTCAATGGCTGCTTTGTGTATTGTGCATGAGTGCTTATGTACTATACTGGCAGGTGTTCATTATATTGTGCTGAAAGACATTAATAAAGGGATGGAATTAACACTAGAAGAACAGCCTATGAAGCTTCTTTACTTGCATCTTTAATTTATACTACATAGGTTATAGCATATTGCGTGACTTCAGCACCATCATACCAGACCTTCACTATAGCAAACTCCTCAGTATGGACGTTGTCACATATCCTTGGATTGTCTGTGTTTTCAAGAAACAAATGTCAGATAGTGAAGCCAACACCAGTCAGAGTTCTTACCCATGAGCATAAGGTAACCTGAATTGTGTCTTGTGTTCTCCTTTTGTCCCTCTATGCCAATGTTTCTTAAACTGTGGGTAACAGGCCAAACTGGGTTGCAGACATGTCTGTGATGGGTCACCACATGTAGGAAAATGAACTGAGTTTGTCCAAGTGCGAATTGTGTGGTGAGTGATATACTGCCCCTCTCTTTGGCGTTCCACTTATTGCGGTAGTATGAGACCCAAGACTTGTCCTATAAACAACGCCATTGACGCATCACAGTCCTTTCATTTCTACGTATGTTAGTACTATAGAGTATAATAAATATTCTCCATGGAACCACCAGCCCTATTCTCACAACTTGTGAAATAACCAAACTGAGGTGACAGACATGTACGAGAAAGGGGTACAGAGAGGGGAGGAGTAACACAGACGAACCCTGTGAGGTCAAAGAGACTACAGGATTAATTTGAAATGACAACATGAAAATAACGTGCAGCATGACAATGTAACGATTTTTTAGGGGGTTGTGGGGATGACTCAATAGATTGGGTGGTATATAGGGTGCCATGGCTGTGTTGTATGCTAAATATACTTTCAGTTGTCATGGAAATCTGCTCAAGTGTCAGCCATTATGTCATTTACTAAAATCAAAATCTATAACAAAATTGCAAAGAAGATTTTAAATCAAGTTTAACATACATCAACAAGGATGAATTCCCTCTCATAACACTGAATTGAGAACTCTGAGGGTGAGTGAGGCTGTAGAGCACAATATCAATTGGTAGCACTGAAAATTTCAAACTGGACTGTTTGTTGAATTCTTCATTATGTTTTATACTATCACCTCTATAAAATGCAAATAGTGCATACGTTTTTTAAAGGAATAAGACGCTGAACAATTTGCAAACTCTTTTATAAGAATGCATTGTTAGCGGTGGAACTCATGAAAAAAGTTACGTATAAAAAAAAAAAAGGGTTCACAACAAGGTTAATAAACTGCATCGGTTAATTAGTTTTGGACAATTTTATTCCTTATCTGGGACTATGAGCCAGCTGAGTAAGTTAAGTCATCATTCATACTATCCTCTCAAAACTCATTGTGTCCTCAGACAAAAATGGAACATTTCTTTCCCTAGGCTTTACTACAGCTTACACTTATATTTACTAAATTTAGGATAGAACGGGTTGGATAATGAATGGATGGATGGAAGTTTTATTAAGTGATTATTATTTTATTAAATTAAAATAATTATTTTAAGATAATTATTATAAAAGATAATTATAAATAATTAATAATAATAAACACTAACATAAATGAATAATCTGTGGTGGGTTGGCACCCTGCCCAAGATTGGTTCCTGCCTTGTGCCCTGTGTTGGCTGGGATTGGCTCCAGCAGACCCCCGTGACCCTGTGTTCGGATTCAGCGGGTTGGAAAATGGATGGATGGATGGATAAAGGAATAATAATAAATTATAATTATGTTAGAAATTATTATAAATGATATTTATTATTTATTACTAAATTTAAGCTTTTATTAGTGATTATTTTATTAAATTATAATAAAGAATAATAATAAATCAATAATATTAAAAATGAATAATAAATGATAATTATATTATAAATTATTATAACTGTGTATTATTTTATTAAATGATTTTTATTATTTCATAACTAAATTTCAGCTTACACTTATATTTACCGTATATGCTCCAATAGAGGCCCCCGGCGTTTATTTACAAAACTAGCCTCGGCTCCCGGCACTTAACAGAGACCAGCTGCTATTAGAGACCGGCCATTATTAACAAAAACCTTCAGAACGCAATATTTTTTCGCGCATGGCGGTACAGGTAGGTACACAAAAATGTCGGCTAATGTTACAAACAGCTACTTTATTTGAATTTCACATGCTGCATAAGGCTGTTAAAGATAAATGACAATGTCTTTCTGTACCTTTCGCTGCTATTCGTCATCCGAATCTGCAATGACGGCTTCGTTGTTGTTCAGTTCACTATCTTCTCCGTCTTCTTCCAGGTTTGTCACGAGGCTTTGACTTCTTGCCGCCGACAATTTCTCTCTTCCTTCAAAACAAGGCTGATTTTCTTTGAGGCAATGAATTAAGGAATCCTCACTGCCGTCAGTAGAATTGGTGATGCCGCAATTTTTGAAAGATTCCTGAATCATTTCATTTGAGATTTCATCCAATGCAGACATGATCCATGTCACCATCAGATGTCGTGAAGGTATATCCGTATTTCTTATATATGCAACGTGCTGATATGCACAGGTATTACACACGTCTAAAAAGATACAGACACTTACAATGTACGCTAGTAGGCAAATATCAAAGACCCGGCTACTGTTAGAGACCGGCTACTTTTTGGCTGAATCCCCACTGAAGCCTGGCGCTTATTAGAGACCAGTGACAATAAGAGACTTGGCGTTTATTGGAGCATATACGGTATTAAAGCTTACATGTACACTGGCAGTGACATACCCCAGTATTCTAGTCCCTGTCTTGAGTAAAATGTATTGTTTTATTATCAATATGTATGCTTTTCACATTTCTCTTTTAGTAAAATTCATATGAGAAATACATTTAAATGAAAACAACATTGTTTACCGTTTTCTGTTAAATGATCATTGTTATTTTTCAATGTTTGGCTCTGCTATCATTATGGTAATAATCCTATTTCTGAGTTCCAATATGGTTGCAATTTTCTTATTTGGATTCTCAAATTAAAAAGTTTGAGAACCCCTGCTCTAAACCAAGGACTTCTCCAACAATTTACATCCAAATACACTAAAAATGGTACTTTCCTCATTCTAAACTACTTAAATTTCTGGACACCATTACTACTAATACTCTCAGTTAGAATGGAAACACAACAGTTCTGTTCAAAAAATTCAACAGCACATTTTGTTTTAGGGACAATTTTAGCCTGTCCCTATAAATGCTGATCCAGGTTTATATCATTGTCATTGGAAGAGTTCTCACTTCCTTCACAATAGTCTGGTTTGGTAGAGAGTCTGCTCATACAAAACACAGACTGCTGCATACTGTTCAGATGTAGACCATGAACTGGACTCTGTGGACCTACCGTATATTTACAGTATATCTCAGGTCAACTGGTGAGCAGGTAGCATTAGAAGGCCACCCTCACCCAGGTAACCAGTTATTACCATCACAAAAACATTTTGGTAGCTTCTTTCATTGCACAGTAAAACATGCAACTGTAATATCTAGTAGCATCTGGAGACACTACTGTACATTTCATTTTTTTCCTGCTGATATACTGTTATACTGTTCACACTTTTATCTCAAGGTTTTGCCACCTAGCGATCTTTTTAAGTGTTATGTTTTTAAGTTGGTTCAATCCACTTTTCTTAAAAAGGCACCATAGTGAAGTTGTTAAAGCTGTTATTTCATTTTAAGTTTTAGAAAAGATATGCCTGTAAGTTTCTCTTCAAAATAATTATTTTGTAAGTGCTTGTTAAGATGTTTATCTGCTACAGTTAATTGATTTATTTACAGCTAGGGGGCAGAGCCCGCTGCTCACTTTGCTCGCCCACCCCTGGGTTTGGTTAACTGGATATACAATTTAAAGAGATTGTTATTTTCATTTCATTCATTTTTTATTTCTTGATATTTGCCAGTAATAAAGCTGTAGTGAATGAGTTATCCCCCCCCCCATGGGCGCACTATGTGCCAGCCACTTCGCGTCCCTGCCCCTACCTCCTCTATGCTCAATAAGCTGGCTTGCTGCTGCTGCTTGTGCCGTGCTGCGTGATCTACATGTCATGCAGCGCATCGAACATTAAAAAGCCAGTACAGCAGCTGTCCTTTTAACTCACTTCCTTGTCTCACGGGACGTTAATGTGTCTTCGAGAAAATCACATCTCGACCCAAGATTTTTTTTTTTTTATTTTAAGCCAAGCAAAATGACACCTTTTATTGGCTAACTTAAAAGATTACAATATGCAAGCTTTCGAGGCAACTCAGGCCCCTTCTTCAGGCAAGATGTAAAAATCATTTCTTTATTAATTGATTGTTTGGTGTGAGCATTGCACTGAAAGCACCCTTTGTATTGTGTTTTGTAGTTTTACAGTCAAGAGTGAAAGATTTGCCAGTAGAAGCCTCACTCTGAGTAAGAAACAAGATTACTGGAGTTATTGTTCGCGATCTGTCTAGCTTTGTACGAACACACAATTGCGAGAGCAAAATAACTGTACTATTTGATTGAGGGCAATCGCAGTGTTGTTGGCCGAAAGGATTTCATTACAACTAGTCTGTGCTATCAATGTCTAGCTAATTTGATTACTTTTGTTTGCATTGTTACTCTTTGAAAATTACTTGGAAGCTTTAGATTTACTTTGGTGCGAATGTATATGAGTGAAAAGTATAATGAGTTTGAGATTAATTACTCGGTTCGAACTTGGTAGGCCAAAGTATCAATCAATCACAATTACACTTTTACACAACAAGAAATTCACTAGGGGTTAATTATCAGCTTTAAAATGAAAGGAAATGTTGGCAAACAAAGTACATTTGAGTCAATTTACTGTAGAAAAGAAAAAGCAATAGAATGACAGGTATCCTCCCAATGTGAAAAATATTATAAATGCTTATAAAACTAAGCAGTTAGATAGAAGACATCAGTTTGTCAAGAAAGTTAAGATTTAAGGTAGCAATTCATGAATTATTTCCGCACCACTGTTCTAGGCACGGGTGGACATGGTGACGAAATGGTTAGTACTCTTACATCACAGCTGCAGAGATAATTTTTGATTGTGTAAAACAAGAAGCAGACACAGAGAAATGTTTAGGGCACGTATGTGATCCTGTATAGTGGAAAAAAAACAAAAAACAAATGAATCTTTTATAAAGATAAAGCTAACACCTATTCAGACAGGAGTCTGATAGTGAACTGATTTAAAGATGGCCAAACTGCTAGTCACATAGGTTCCAGGCAGGAAAGGACGGGTCCAGGAGGGCGGACAATGGAAGCCGACCGTCAATCTTCCATTCTGCGGAGTGAGGAAGACAGAAGGCATTAGCACATAGCGGCAACCCTTGGTTCGGCGGGTAACTACCATTACTAAAGCCCTTAAGCTGTCTCCCAAGCGCACACGCGTAACAGCTGTGATTTTGATTTTGAACTGGTGTGGCCGTCTTTGGGCATGTTTTTATGTGAAAAATCTTTCATTATTTCTCAGTGTTTTGGCGCTGAGGTAGATTGTATCCATTAGTGATTAGTTAAAGTATGAAGGTGCTCATGTTGACTACACAGGATCAGATGAGTGAAGTGATACTTTACACTTCTGTCTTTTTAATTTCTTCTTGCAGGTTACTTGTAAGGCCTTTTAGTTTTTCTTTCCACCGTAAATCCTTTATGTCACTCTCATGAAATATAATTATATATACAGTATACAGGTATGTATATATTTCTTATCTTAAGATATTGTTATTTTGGACAATTTAGGTGATTAGGATGGATAACCTTGTTGGACTGAAAGACCTGTTTGTGTCACAATTGTTCTAATGTTTTTAACATAACTAGGACCCCATTTGATGCTCACAAAAATGAAAAGGAGAATTGAAAAGAAGGTATCATGGACATATGTGTCCTTCAGTGCCTCTCTCTCAGGCCAACTATTTAATTTTGCTCCCATCTGCGGAGATTTGTTCAGTTGTGTCTCTGGTTGGGAAATGAATGTCGATTTGTTCTTTAAATACCCTACAAGGTGAGAAGTAAGACCTCCAGGGCAAAGCTGGATGTGACACCTTGTGGTCTGCACAGTTAGTGACTGTGTCTCACCAGCTGCTGATGGTGTGTTTAACTCAGCAGCAGTGTATGGATGCTCTTAACGCATATATAGGGTGAGTCAATATTATGTTAACACTAATGGTACTGCTATGTATTGTGATGGATGGCCGACACACCCAGGACGCTAGATGACGACTTCCCTGCAGTATAGCAGGACCCCGGATTCCTGCAGGGCACTATGGGAGATGGAGTTCGGAAACACTTCCGGGTCAGATGGAGAATTGTATTTTCTTCAGCCCAGAAGTACTTCTCTCCTTCCGTCCCCATGATTTGGGAGTACTTCCGGGCTATATAGGAAACAGAGATCCCTGTGTCACCCATGCAGCATCACCTGGTGGCATCCATGTAACCCAGCAGGGCTGTGAAGCCATGGTGCCCTGCGGGAATCCGGGGTCCCGCTATGCTGCAGGGAAGTCACCATCTAGCGTCCTGGGTGTGTTGGCCGGGTTGAGCTTCCGGCCGTCCATCACAGTATATACTTATATACAATTTTTGTGGACAATTTAGATAGATAGATACTTTATTAATCCCAAGGGGAAATTCACATAATTCAGCAGCAGTATACTGATACAAAAACAAAACAAAACAAAAAAAAATTTATGTGCCACATATGGTACATGTGTTGAACATGATGGCAAACAGGTTGCAACATTCCTGTAAATCATCTTGCACATATGAAGTATGTTTTGTGAATGAGTTGTTTCCGTCATTCAAATGTTAACATAATTTTGACTCACCCTGTATATGAGCATGGTAGGGCCAAAATTCGATTGTGCTGGAATTTATCTTAGTAAATCAGTATATTTACATTGTAACACAGATAAAATGCGATAGGACAAAAAGTTGAACAGTTACTCATAAATCCCATTAGTCACTACCCATAAATAGTGTGATGTGCATAAATTACGACAAGGACAAGAAGCCAGATCAACATGCAGCTCAAGCCTTTGCCATAACTGACTTATGTATCAAATTATGATGGACCGTGGCCTTACTAGATTTCCAACCAATATAAATGGAATGAAACTTGGAAAAAAAGAACTAAAAGGATGAGTATTGGTGAACCCCAGGCCAAAACATGACAAGATCAAAAAGTTTATATCAGTTAAGCCACATAGAGTTTGAGTAAGAAATTTTTGAAAGAAATGCTACACCAAACATTTTATATAAAATATGTTATGAAATACATATTGTATTTAAGTCTTATTGTTTTGTTTCAATTGAGTCCTTTTCACAGCTACAACTAGTTGACATGGTTACCATTGACAGACGCAAGATAATGGATAAAGTGAATCTCTATGAAACTCAAACTGTCACGAATTAGAAACTTAATAAAGATAACAGCCTCTGCCACCCTACAACCCTAAAACTGGAAAGAATTTTGATTCTGTGATATTCAAAACATCAAGAAAAGTTGATTTTAGTGTGGCGTCTGTCCGTCTGTGGAAACCTACAGTATGTACAATGATAACCTCCAAAATAAATTGTCCTGCCTTTTTCAACCCAAATGCATCGTGCAGGTCTTGTTACAGGCTCCATTGTTCTTGTCTAGCTTGGTCCAGTACTTAGTTCTATATCATTCATGAAACATTTTGGTTTGTCACAGAAATTGTTTAACTGGGATTTTTACATTTTACTCCATTTAGTCATAGGACCAGGCTTATTCATTTGCACATTTCAGATATATAATCTATTTAAATATCTATATATGCACACATTTGCGCACACGATACATACACATTCCCATACTTGAGGAAGTCATGAGAGCCGTGTTTGTATGCAGCTTGTTTGCTTCATTTGAGCCAATGTGTTTAGTTTCAAAACAAATTTTATTTAAGTCATTCACTTCATTCAATTTCCTATTCATTTTACCCTACGTTATATGTGTACATAATAAATATAAATGAATGTACTTGATTCTAAATTATTGCACAGTGTAATCGGTTGCATTATATTGTAAAATCTTTTAGCTGAATGATTTCTTTTGGTACCACTAAAGTGAAATTTACATAAAAGACTGGATGGACCATCCTATGATGATTTTTTTCCCTTGCTCTTAAGGAAGGCTCCAAACTCCTGTGACCGTATAATGGCTAAACCAACTTTAGAAAATGGATAGTTAAATTATTTTCTATGTTTAGATGTTTTTCCCAATTAAAAGTTAAATATTCCATTATCAAAAACAAAAAAATCTCTTTATTGGTTACACGGTCTTCATAAAATAATGCAGGCAATAGTGTAAAACAAGCTAAAGAAGTACTTTGCATATACTATAGGGTGGTCAATTATCCATTATTTAAATTAAATTGCCATGTTCTTTTTCTTGTTCTTCTTTTAATTATTCATGGATAAAGTTCTGAGATAGCATCTCCTGCTCTCAGGCGAAGGGTCTTTCATATGCAGGTGCATTAAGCTAATTATTCCATTAGCACCAATTTAGATAAACCAGATAAGAGGACTAGAAATACGAATCCAAGAGCACCAAATTAAAATAAATAAAGCCTTGAACAAATGAGAATATTATGAAATTATACCTTTCTTTGTAAAACAAAATTCTGAAAAGATTATGCTTATAATCACAGTAGTAGAGCAAAATAACTTGTTGCCTATTTTAGTGTGATTTTTTGCAGTAGTGACCAAAGGTGAGACACAAACAAAACATTTTCACAAATAAAAATTCCTCATTTTAAACAAGTAAGTATCTAGCACATTAAAACTGAAAATGCGTGTTCCTTATTATATCTCTTTAAGCCAGGGGTGGGCAAAGTCAATCCTGGAGGGCCGCAGTGGCTGCAGGTTTCTGATCCAACCCAGTTGCTTAATTAGAAAATAATCCTTGCCAATAATTAATTAATTTCATGGCATGTTAGTGCTTTAACTCTGCCATGTCAGGTCATTCTCATATCCTGGATTTTTTTTTCTTTTCTAAGGATATCATAAAAATGATTTGAAATCTAAAATGGATGAGTAATTCTCAGTCCTTCACTTTTTTCTCTTCACTTTCTTTCAAAGTATTTAATTAAACCAAATAGTACACGATAAATACATACAGGTGTAAATGGTAACAAGCTAAATGGAGAACTGCAGGCTCTATTGTAGAAATGAAGCTGGACAGTTTAACATCCGTGGCAGAGCGACGGGCACTCAGCAGGCTCCTGTCAGTAATGGAGAATCCACTGCATCCACTGAACAGGATCATCTCCAGACAGAAGTGCAGCTTCAGCGACAGACTGCTGTCACCGTCCTGCTCCACTGACAGACTGAGGAGACCCCACACTATGCGACTCTTCAATTCCACCCTGGGTGGCGGGTTTGGCGGCCCCCCCCCCCCCCCCCGAAAACGTTAGCATTATACAAAGTTATTGTCTGTTATACCTGCATTTTTATCACTCTTTAATTAAATATTGTTTTTTGTATCAGTATGCTGCTGCTGGATTATGTGAATTTCCCCTTGGGATTAATAAAGTATCTATCTATCTATCTTTCCTTTGTCATTTGCATCTTATTGCTGAGAAGGACCAATTAAAAACCGAGAATATGGCTGTTTAAGACAAAAATAAGCAATAAGGGTTCAAAATCTTAACGAGCGAGACAACTAAAATGAAGCGGAAGTGTTACTTGAGCAAGAAGTGCTTCTTATTAGGCCATTGGGTTGGAACAAAAACCTGCAGCCACTGCGGCCCTCCAGGACCGACTTTGCCCACCCTTGCTTTAAGCAATATATTGCAAAACTAGCAGTATTCAGGCAAAATGAAATGTGTTTCTATTTTCTTTTTCACTAGTGTTGAGATACCACCATATTTCCACACTATCAGCTGATGTTCTTAAACACACATTCAATTCCCATGTACCACATCAGTATCGATGAAAAAAAATATACTGTATATAGCGCTCCCAGAATGCTCACACAGATTTGTGTAGGATATGGCAACAGCTGAATACATAACCATGTCATGATTATATACTATGATAGCAAAGCAAGCTTGAAAAGCTATGAGACGGAATTCCTGAATAACATTTTGAGACCAGACGCCCTGACTCTAACCAAACCCAATCTGTCTAGGGAACTTACTGAGCCATGGCAAATTCTCTGGACTTACATTTCCGTTTATGGTATTGTTTTAGGATTACAGACCGCTGAACAGACCCAGAGACTTTTGGAAGTCTAGGACCCCCTTTCTAATGCCCAAGAGATCAATTAAAGGAGGTGAAGCACACTGTGATAAAACATACATTACCAAATGAAGTTAAATAATAATACAACCTGCCCAGAGGAAAATGTTGACCTTTGATGGTTCGTGTGATTTAAAAGGCATTCTCATTTATGTTTCATTTAAGAATCAACATTGTCACAGATGGTTCTTCTACAATTCCTTGGGAGAAATAGCTTCAGACAAAAAGGATACATAAGATAAAACTGAGGTAAAAAGGGTTAAAAATTGACAATTTGGTTTGAAAAGCATGTTATATTTTGTGAGATGTCTTTCTAGTCTTGTTTTAATCTTTTTCAAGATGTCAATTTGTTTACTTCATCCAAGGTGACTTACAACATTTGAGATGCGATCAGTTACAGTTCTTCTGTACTTCCAATTAGAGCACAGGCAGATGAAGTGACTTGCTTGCGGTCACCCAATGGTGTCAGTAGTGGGATATGAACCCACAACCTTAAGGTTTGAAGCGTAAAGCCTTAACCACCGTGTCACACTGCCTGCCTGCCTTCGCTGTTTAGAATGTGTCTGATCAAACTGGAACACAACAATATAAATCAGGGCAACTAATAGTATTATTCAGA
This sequence comes from Polypterus bichir lapradei, assembly GCA_026402145.1. Classification (NCBI taxonomy): domain Eukaryota; kingdom Metazoa; phylum Chordata; class Cladistia; order Polypteriformes; family Polypteridae; genus Polypterus; species Polypterus bichir. The sequence continues at coordinate 39,048,495 of JANRMT010062840.1, forward strand.
AGCAAGGACTGCAGTTTTGTAATCCTAGTAAAGTGTTTTATTAAAACAAACAAATGCCTGTACATTTCACCCTATATTACTGAGCACCCAATGCAAATACCTTCAAACTGCAAAAAAAAAAAAAAAGTCAAGGCGCTGCTTGGAAAATCTGAGCCCACTGTGTGACCTTTCTGAGATCTGAAATTTAAGAGGAGAGTACCAAGGTGTTTTATTCCGAGAAGAAAAATCTGAGAAGCATGAGACAAAAGAAAATGTCTCCATTCTGTTTCTTTCAGATCTAATTGTTGTCAAGGAGAAACCAAAATAATATTAAGGAGATCTCTTTTTTGATTGTTAATGGGTGTCTTCTGATGTGCCATGCAGCATGGCATGGCCTAAAATGCCCAGAATCTTCCCATCAACAATAATTAATAGAGTTTCTGAAATATCAATAGTTAATAATTATCATAAATACTCTCAGTAAGAAAGTCAACAGCTAAAACAAGAAAAACGAAATCGTGGCTAACTAATTGGAAATTAGCTAAAATGCACCTTCATAATAAATACTGTGTATACTTGTGTATAAGTCGGGTCTTGAAACCCAAAAAATCAATCATAAAATCAGACCCCGACTTATAAGCCCGTTCAAAAATGCGACACTTAATTTTTTTTTTACATCTTCTTGCCTCCTCCAGTCTCGCATCAGTTTTTCAGATGCATCAAATTTTGTTGCAGCAGCGCAGCTACCAATTTCATTTGCTACTTCAACGACGTTTAATTTAAAACCAGCTTCATATTTTCTTCTGATCAAATGCTCCATCGTAGATAACGGATGCTCTTACAATAAAGGTGTATGAGGGTGTGAGATGCAAAAAACACAAATCAGTGCAAGTGTTGTTTCGGATAAGTTTGGGTATTACCGTGTGGCCATGTAGACACAATACATAGAAAAAAAAGGCAGTGCACTATGTGGTTACTTTCTCAGGTGGGTGTTAGCATATCATAATCTCTTGGATCAATAGCATGAATTTTTCACATTCGACTTATACGACTGAGATTATAAGATACCTGAAATTTTATGGTAAAAGTCCCGATTTATCTTCAGAAGAACTTATCTGCAAGTATATACGGTATTCAGATTATATATTTAAAAGAGAAAGAAATAGAAAGGAAGAAGCAAAATTACAATTTTCCTAGATTGCAGAAATTATCAAGTATTATTGCTAAGTAAAATAAAAAGGAGAGTGATAAACCTATACAAAAAGGTGAAGAAAAATGGGCTCAGACTAAGTAAAGAGCAAAACAGAAAAAAGATGACCATAATAGAATTGATCAATGATAAAAGATTTATGTTCGATACATGTTCATTGCATGTTTGCTTTTTTGGTTTTGGGTTAGTAGGTATTACCTTTAAAGAAATACTCCAGCCAGAAACATATATTTCTTTACATTACTTGCTACACCTAAAATGTAATCTTATGTTTTCATGGAGAATGAAGATAACACATTTTCTGGCAGAATAGGTGCACCTATGGTGACCAATGCTAGAACAGATACCAATATGAAAAGTGTCCATGAAATAAATTTCCCATTACTTGTGTCACAGCATCTGCACATCAAGTCATAAAGTTGTATGCTGACAATAGGCAAAACACATGCATTTTTTACTAAAATATTGTTAAGTAAATACCTCTGGAAAATCCATCCATTTTCCAGCCCGCTGAATCTGAACACAGGGGTCTGCTGGAGCCAATCCCAGCCAACACAGGGCACAAGGCAGGAACCAATCCTGGGCAGGGTGCCAACCCACCACAGGACACACACAAACACACCAAGCACACACTAGGGCCAATTTAGAATCTCCAATCCACTTAACCTGCATGTCTTTGGATTGTGGGAGGAAACCTGAGCGCCCGGAGGAAACCCACACAGACACGGGGAGAACATGCAAACTCCACGCAGGGTGAACCCGGGAAGCGAACCCGGGTCTCCTAACCGTGAGGCAGCAGCACCACCGTGCCGCCCTCTGGAAAATCAGAGGAAACACATTCACATATGAGTGAGCTATTCAATTTAAGATCCGCCTCTTCCCCTTATTTATTGGTCAAGAGTTCTGTCATTTCCTCAGTGTGTGGATTATGCAACACAAGTAACATGAGGTTTTTTTCATGGACAATATTGTATTGTTTGCTGCAGTTCAGCATTGATCCCCATAAATGATATATTCTATCAGAAAGGTTTGTTATCTCCATTCTCCATTAAAACAGAGATTAACATTTTTTCTCAGAAATCACTACAAACTACGAGGTAAGTAACATGTGAGGGGAATATCATTTTAAGTGTAGTGTTCCTTTAATAAAATGCCCCGGAACTACATATACTGCAGAGTGTCGTCTGTCTGTGTGTGTAGTATATCATATTATAATAGTATAGATCAATTTTCCACTTTCCTGTACTTTAATACATTTTTGTTAATTGACGATTGCAGATGTGTTGCATGTTCATTGAACATGCAGGTAGGAATTGCACTGTACTCTGCACGTGACAATACTCCAAACCACTGCTACTAGTAACTTGTCAAATTTTGACACAAAGTCTCTTGTGTTGTAGAAAACTAAACTAGGAGTATCAAAGTACAGGATATGTCAAATAATTGGGGATGGGTGGTATTTTGAATCTGACATATTACTGTAAATTAAGAATGCCAAGAATTAAAAAAAAAAGATTACTTACTTTATTTCTTTTATTTCCCCTTTATTAATTTAGACATTAGAAATATCTGTGGCACTGCAAATACAAATAATAAAATGATGCTCTTCTTTCATTCTTTGATTAGTCATGTAGCTTGCAAATGTTAACATCTACACCTGATACAGTATCTAATTACTTTACACAAAATAATTTTGTTAATATTTAATGATGTATTTAATGATTTAGATCAGGAATCCAGAAGATAGCTACCAGGAAAAGTAACCATTAACCAAATTAAGTGCATGATACACTGCGTATTATAGTCAAAGTCCCCACAGTCACAAAAAGTTTAGTTTTCTGAAAATGCCCTACTGATTAAAAAAGCATAAAAAAGTCAACATTTTCTTTTTTTCTAATCTAGTAAGCCTTCTTTTAAAAATAATTGCTAGTCTTTGAATGGATCAAAAGCAAGCAGCAAAGTGAGACTGCGCGACTTTAACAAGTTCATTAAATTCCATGTGTCACTTACCTTTGATTACAGCATAAATGCTTCAAACCTACAGATCAAAAAAGAATACAATCTAACAAATAAAAAAATCTAGCCGTAAAAATAAATATAATACAAAACGGAGAATAAAGGCTTTACATTGAAGGAGATTAATGGGTATTCCAATTAAAGACTAGAGACTTAAGGAAAAAAGAAGAAGAATAGAGTGGGATGGATTGGCCTTGAGGTCTAAAGCAAATGTTGTCGAAAGTAATGGTGCTGTAATTCTCTCTCCTTTAAACAAGTTTTAAAGTGACAAAGCTTTTCATTATATAACTTGTGGCTGGGGACATTAATGAAGGTTGTCAACTGTAACTATCTTTTAACTGACCTATTATCATTTTTATTGAAGTAAATCTTCTTTGACTGGATTTTTAATTAAACAGGAGCCCAGTAAAAGGGCATCTGTGCTCTCTGGAATGTGCAGTTACCTTATATTTCATTGTGAATGCAGGAATAGACTCCAGGAGTTGGTAATAAATGACAAAAAAAAAAGATTGATGTATTGTACAGGCAATGCTTTATATGTTGAAAATTCATACCATTCATGTTTATTCCCAGGTCTCTGACTGAAGCCGCTTATCCGTCCATTTTGTAACTCACTTGATCCAATTCAAGGTTTCGGGTGGCCAGAGGCTTTCATCATAGAGTCAGGTACAAGGCAGGATAAAATCAAAGAGGATGTATTTGGATGGGTAAATGGATGAATATGATATACAGTCTTGTGAAATAAATATTGCTCTCTGCCACTTCAATAGTTTTATGTAGTGGAACATAACTAACAATCATTTACTCTTCAGAAAGGTCCTCAAATGTCTACTTATTGTAGGCTTCCATTATTTGGGATAAAAAAAACATGACAAAGTAAAATCTTTCATGTCATATCACATAAGGTTAGCTTTATCTGTAATCGTATGACCTGATAAAGCCTAGATGATCATTAGACATAAGAAAGCCGGAGTCAGATCACATTCCTATCTATAGCACATCGGCAGGGTTAGGTTTAGGTGGCCAAATCAAATGCATGGGTACACTAGTTTCACTTATAAGAATACTTATTTCATGGGAGTTCATCATTCCATCAGATTTTTTTAAGTTGGTCTATCCAGACCTTTACTCTCATGTTCCCTAACTCTCCTAAGTTACTACATTTTTCTATTTGGAAAATATTGCAACCAAAATTTTAAAGATATTTTTAACAATGGTTAATATTAATTATTTAATAAAACCATGATCACCTCCATAATCATTTTTACTATGCAATTAATTTCCAATATTCAAAATTGTACTATTCCGGAGACTCAAGAAGAACACTATCACCAGTTCCGTAAGACCAAACACCAGGGGTCTCATGTATAACACCGTGCGTAGAATTCGCACTATAACATGGAGTAAGCACAAAAGCCGAAATGTGCTTACGCACAGAAAAATCCAGATACAGGAATCGGTGCATACTCCAAATTCCACGTTCTTCCGCTACATAAATCCCGGTCAGCGTGAAAAGTAACGCTCGTGCACGCGCCTTATGTCCCGCCCCAACTCCTCCCAGAATTATGCCTCTTTGAATATGTAAATCAATATAAATCACCCTTAAGCTCAGCCTTCTGTGAAAAGACAATGGGAAAAGCACGGGGGAAAATATAAGAATTTCAGCGAATACCAAGTGGAGGCAAAGGAAAACATACTATTTGTTTAATTAAACCGTGGTATAATCAACAAAAGGAAGTTGATCGAGTGACATAGCGTGTTGGAGAAACTTGAAAGCTCAGATATCAGTCGCCGTGAAAAGGCGAGTTGAAGCCCACTGTCTGAGTGTCATATGAAAGCTTATTAGGGTACAGAGAAAAAAAAGGCACACAGTGGGGAAAAAAGCACGAAATGTCAACTTCAATCTCGAAATTTCCACTTTAATCATGTAGTTTATTTTGTCATTAAAGTAGAACATCATAAATGTCATCTTAAAATCATTTAATTAACCAGTTTCTCAAATCACATCGTAATTAAAGTAGCACGTTAAATGCTTTGTTTTGTATGTGATCTTCTATGTGCTCTATGTGTGTGAATCACTACTTGCTTCGTAAACCGGCTCTCTTCCTCCGACTGGACACAGAATCCATTACATTCGTGATATTACAGCTGAATAACTAAAATACTGAGATGTATACGTAATATCATTTTCATGATGATAGGAGTTAAAGCACGTTATTAAACATGGGTTTCACGGCGCAGTGATTGTGTACGATCTTCGATGAAATCATTTATTGCAGCAGTACTCATGGGCAGCTCGAGCCTTGTGGCGGCCCTGGGCAGAGGAAGAATCGGTGGCTTCTTCGCCCGCCAATATCAATATGGTATCTTATGCACGGTGGATGGCCACGTCTGATGCAGACACTGCATAGTTGCCTTGTGCTTATGACACAAGCGTTTAACTTTTGTCGAAATTTGCTGCTGCATTTTTAGCTGTGTCGTTAGTTTCTCTTTCTGCTTTATATTCAATATATATTGGCGTGGCCGCCCCTGCAGTCCTTGCTTTTCTTTCTCCAAGTAACCGATTGCCACACAATCAGCTCTGTAATAGACGTTAAGCCATCTGTAAGCTTAGAGCGCCGATTCTTCAAAACGTTTAAGGAACATTGAACTATCTTCGTAGTACATGTTTAATTATTCTGTCCTTCATGCCAGTCCCAGTGAAGAATATAGATTATTTATATGAAGTTAAAGTTTTATCTGTATAATATAATAAACATATTTTGCTGCATTTCATCTTAAAAATGATATTTTCATCAAGTGCGTAAATACGCACATTATAAAGTGCTCAGGTTGTGCAATATTATAACTGTAGTGCAAGTTTACAGTGAGGTAATTGTACTTATAAGTACAAACAGTTCTACAAAGAGCAATTGATTGAGTGCGTTTAAAGTTCTTGGGATGAAACTGTTTCTGAATCACGAGGTCCGTACAGGAAAGGCTTTGAAACGTTTTGCCGTGGCTGAGACAGCGTGTGCTTAATGCTGTATACCGATAATTCTCTTTCCGATCAGCTGCTACTGTGATTCACAATCAGATACAGTGATATAAATACTCCGAGTGGTGCAGTGAAAGTAATATGGAAAAAGATGATCCGCGGGAGCAGCTGAAAGAAGAAGAAGAAGGTGCAGTGAGAGTAACAACGCTAAAGCAGTTATGGTATTTGGAATACTATGGCTATTCCCTGGACCATTATATTGTTAAAAGTTACACAAAGTTACAATCGGATGCATTACACTAATAAACAATATGCGGTTAGTTTCAGTGTATTTATAAAGCCACGTCAGGAAAATAAGGAGTAACCACACAGGAACAGTAGCATTGCTTTGACGCTGGGTGCCGCCAGTCTGCAAAACTGAGCGGAGAACTTGCGTACGACAAGGTATGAGATACCGTGGAAAATTGCGTGGCTTTACGCCAAGTGTAGGTTTTATACATCGCGATTTGAACGTGGAAAAGTTCTTACGCAACATTTCTGTACATACGCACCGTTTATACATGAGGCCCCAGGTAACTAACAAAATATATTTTACGACCATACAAATAATCTACTACCGGTCCTAATAACCTGCCCAATCTTTTTTCTATATCTGTCCTCCTACACTACACATGCCAATCTATGTTAGGATTAGTGTTAGGCATAGGGTTAGGGTTAGGGTTAGGATCAAAAGATTTAAATTTCTTGGAGTCACAGTCACTGTTGACCTAAAGTGGGCACAGTGCATCTCAAGTATTGTCCACAAGGCACCCTTACTTTCTTCGATGTATGCAGGAAGCCTAGATATCTTCGCCTATACTCAAAAACGACTAGAGAAGCACAATGATGCCCACCTTTACTGTGTGGTTAGTATCCTAATACAGCACTTGCTCCTCTCAGGACTGTAAATCAATGTCTAGGGTGGTGAAGGACACATAAAATATCACTGAAGCACAGCTCCCATCCTGTTCAGGACATTTATAACACACATTACCTTAGAAAGGCAAATAGTATTATCAAAGACTTCAGACATATTGCACAGTCCTTTTTTTCCCACCTTGTCATGGACTTTTTACAATTTGTTACATACGACTTATAATATTTGTGTGCTTTATTTTAGGATTACTGTATTTAGATAAAATGTAGCTTTAAGTGAAACGATGTGCCCAGAGCTAATTAAGGGTCAGCTAGAAGTGTGTTCTGTAATAGGAACAGCAGGATTTCTAAATAATAAAAATAATAAAAACCCAATGAGACTTTTTCAGAGAGACATGAAAGTGTCTCTCTAAAAAAGTCAAGTCTCGTCCCAGGCTAAAAAGTCTTGTCTCGTCCCAGGATTTTTTTTTATATATTACCCAGGCCACTGAGCCATGTCATTTGTCAGTCTAATCTTACCATCACCAATGACTTGTACGTTAATGTAATGTAACTGCTTATAGTTAACAAATACAGCTTCATTCTCACTAGGTGCCCTTATGGCAATATACATTAGAAAAACCACACACTTCTACAAATTGCCTTTTTATGCTGGTATGTACATCCACACAATATGGAAACTAAATGTAGTGCCTCATCAGTTGGTTTATGGTTTCCAGTTCATTGGACATGATGGGGTTGAAGCCTAGCTGAGATATTCCTGACCTGTTGGTAGGTGTTTGTTGCCAGAATGCCATTTTGAACTCTTTGTGTTTCTAATGCTGTGCCCAACTCAGCACATGCTTCTAAGGTATTGGCTCATACACCAGTCATCAGCATGGGCAAAAAATCCTGCCAGTTCCTAAAAGCTTGTCCCCTTTGTATGGGACCATATGTTTAGTCTTCAAGCGGTGCCAAACAAGCCAGTTGTGTCAAACCATTAGGCTATGGGCATGATATTTTGAGCTTTCTGTGCTCGGGGAGTGAATCTCATCTGTGTTTTTACTGCCCTTTGGTTTCTAATCCTGAGAATTGACAACATGTAGGAATTATAATCTGATGAAAAACCAAAATGTTATTTAGTACAAATACACAGTGTTTGCTCTCTTAAAAAGAAACTAAAATTAGGTCTGTATTCAAAGCTCATTATTATTAATGGATCAGAGATATGAATTATTATGTACAGAAGTATAACACAGAACTCAGGGCCCTATACATAAGCAGTCTCTGTGGGCACCTTCCTCTTGAAAACAAACTTTTCATTCCAGGCATCGAGGGTCCCCTTCAATACTACACTCAATATTATGTATGTGAGTCTTCATTTAGCTGGTTTGACTGCATTTGCCTAATTTATAAAGGGTGACATCATTTTCTACGCTGTCCAAAATGTTGCATACAGAAAGACCAGAGTTGCTGTAAATATCTCTTGTCAAGTTTACTTTTATAAATGCTGATTTTTGGGTGGGGCGGCACGGTGGCGCAGTGGGTAGTGCAGTAAGGAGACCTGGGTTCACTCCGGTTTCCTCCCACAGTCCAAAGACATGCAGGTTAGGTGCATTGGCGATCCTAACTTGTCCCTAGCATGTGCTTGGAGTGTGGAAGTGTGTGTATTTGTGTCTGTGCCCTGCGGTGGGCTGGCGCCCTGCCCAGGGATTTGTTCCTGCCTTGCACCCTGTGTTGGCTGTGAATGGCTCCAGCAGACCCCTGTGACCCTGTGTTAGGGTGTAGCGGGTTGGAGGATGGATGGATGGATGGATGATTTTTGGGCGGAAAGTTGTGTGGAGCTTCAATGTGAACTTTAAGGAGCTTGAGGTCACCATTGCCTCTATATCTCTCACCCCTCAGCCACGGAAAGAGAGACAGATACATTTTGTACAACATTAGGTATCCTTTTAAGTATTGATCCAATTCCAAGTGTCTAGTATAGGGTCATGTAAAGCAGTAGTCTACTTTGTCAGCAGTGCATACAATGCAAGAACAGTCTTTGAGTCAGATGGCAGTCAAATGTTACTGGGCGAAGTCTGAGTCATCAGTCACCATAATGGAAGGTCATTGACAGGCAGCCAGAGGAATCCAGTGTCCCCTCTTATATGGTAATCATATATTTTTCTCCAAACTACAATGAAAACCATAATATAAAGTCAAACCTAAATAAGTGATTGTTTACTTTGGCAAGTTTGTTTTGATTCACTTTAAATGATTAATAGCTGCTGCCATTGTCTTGTGAGTTCTTTCCACAGCTAACAGCAAATCATAAGTTGACTTTGTAGCTGCTGAAGCATTTTAATTGATAAAACAGAGAGCAAAAGTTTACTAATCAATGAAGAAGATAATATTGTTATGCTTGTTTATTTTAAAGACTTACACATTTTTTATCTACACTAAGGGCAGTGTCATTGTGGATAATGTTTTTCTCTCCTTGTTTTGCATGCTTTCAGCTTTCAGAACAATTTGGATTTCACAATGCATGTCTTTTGAAGTGCATCTCTGCATCTGAATTATACATCTTCTGTTTGGAGTACGCAGCAAATGGCGAATGAAGGAAAAAGTTTCAAAAGAATGGCAATATAAATAACAGAGTTTTCTGACTTTGATTCCATACTCCCCCCTTCCTCTACTCTCCCTTTCTCACTCTTAACAAACTCACAGCAGGAATGAAAATTTGCTTCCTCTGAATTCTCATTTGCAGAAACTACAAAGGATCATCGCGATGCTCTTTCTTCCTTTCTCCATTTCTTCCTTATTAGTTATTCCAAATACAGTGCTAATGGGAACTTGTGTTCAAAGCCGAAGAAAATGTAGCATGTTGGGATGCAAACTTTATCTTTGGAGTCAATCTAACAATCTCTGTGATTTCTAAAAATGGATCAAAAGAATTCCTTAAAGCTCTTCAAGAAGCTAAAAATCGTACTAGTAGACCAAGTCAGCTTTTGGGTCTTTAACAGAAGTAATGTACAGAAAAGTTTATATACAGTAGCCTTCAGTTTGCATGGGTTTCTTGATACCCCAATTTTCCTCAGGTTTCCCAAAGTGTGCCCTTTGATAGACTCGAGCATCTGGTTTTTATCAGTCACTTGGTTTCAGCACGTCACACTCTGCGGAGATCCTGTGGAAGACATGCTGAAGGGACTATATTGCTTGACTGGTTTGGGAACGCCTGGGAGTTTCTCAGGAAGAGCTAGAATTAGTAGTTGGTGACAAGGAAGTCTGCTTAGCCTGCTGCCACTGCGACCTTCACCAGGAAAAGTGGTTTCAGAAGATGAGAGAAGAGGAGATTAATTATCATATATACTCGCGTATAAGTCAGGTCTTGAAACCAAAAAATCGATCATAAAATCAGACCTCAACTTATACGCCCGTTCAAAAATACGACACTTAAATTTTTTTTTTGACATCTTCTTGCTTCCTCCAATCTCACATCAGTTTCTCAGACACATTGAATTTTGTTGCAGCAGAGCAGTTACCAATTTCTTTCGCCACTTCAACAACTTTTAACTTAAAACCAGCTTCATATTTTCTTCTGATCGGATGCTCCATCGTAGATAAGGGATGCTGTTACGATAAAGGTGTATGAGGGTGTGAGATACAAAAAACACAAGACAGTACAAACGTCGCTTCGGAATAGTTTGGGTATTACTGTGTGGTCACGTAGGCACAATACTTAGAAAAAAAAGGCAGTGTGCTCCGTGGTTACTCTCTCAGGAGGGCGTTAGCATATGTGGCGGACGGCTGGGGCCCTGCCTAGCCGGGACGCCTGGAAGGTCCGGGAGAGGAACAATACCTCCCCTGGGCTACGAGAGGGCAGCCGCCCTGGTCTGCATGGGGGCCACGATAACCGAGCTTGGAAGCTCATCCCTTTTGGGGGCCGTGGCCACTGCCAGGGGGCGCCCGGACAATTATGGAGCCCTGGACCTGGTGTGGTAGAAGTGCTGCTGGAAGAAGATCAGGAAGCACCTGGAGCACATCCGGGGCTGGATAAGACGGGCCGCCTCACTCCATTCAAGGAGCCGGAGTCGGGAGGAGAGAAAACGGAGTTTGCGAGAGAGGAGTAGAGGCAGATGAGAAATAAAAAGGACTGAGCCTTGAGATTTGTGCACGGTGGTATTGTGTGTATGCAACTGTTCTAATAAACAGTGTGTGTTTTTGGGACATCTGGAGTCTGTGTCTGTCTGTTGTCGGGCTGACCTTTCACACATATCATAATCTCTTGGATTAATATCGTGAGTTTTCCGCATTCGACTTATACGACCGACATTATAAAATACCAGAATATATATAGTAAAATCAAGCCCTGATTTATCCACAGGAGAACTCATTTTAATATTTCTTATTCAGTTTGCTCAGCCCGAGATCTCATAGTATGGATTTAGAATGATCTTCCTATGCCCACCATTAGGAAATCTGCATTTTCTCCTACATCTTCAAATGTGTGTTTCATTGATTGTGACTTTACATTTGCTTCTTTTGTGTGAATGTGCTTTACATCAGACTGGCTCCCCAGTTAAGATTGTTTCCTGCCCTGAACCCATTGTTTCTAGAATAGTCTTTGGCAGAGCACTGAAAGGAAAATTATACAAGATGTATTTTGTTTCTACTGCTTCATTATTATGTGAGTAACACGTCCATTAGAATCTCCCTGTATGTCTTTTGTTAATTCCTGCTACAACAGAGTTCAGTCTGTCTCACATATTCAATTCTAGAAGGTGGTTGTTCCCATTATATTGTTTTTGTTTTTGCTGACTTGAGAGAGCATTTTCCTGGATTCATTTAAGCAGTTGTTTGCAGGTTTTTGGTTACTTACCTCAATATGCCAACGATGCATAACTAAAGGGATGTGACTATACAACCTAAATATAATCAAATATAAAGCAGGAAACACAAAACAGAGTATGGGGCCCAGCACGGTATAAAGCTAAAAAGACAAAGCTTTAGTAATCAGGTGACATTTGGTAACTGTAGGAAAAAGTCCTTCCTGCTTGTGATTTCCCAAACCAACAACATCTGTCCTGTGGCATCAGCTTTTTATGGTTCAGAGTCTTTCTTTAAAGCCATTTGCATAATGAAAAATTGTTAAAATTAAACTTGTTTTTTTGCCTGAGGAAAACATTATAAGTGATTCAGACCCAGTTTATATCATTTCCATGTTCACTCTCACCCCTCTTTCAATACCAGATGGTCTTCTAGCCTTGGTAGTAGAGTACTTGAGAAAGCATGAGCTAAAAGCGAGAGTGTGGTTATCATGATGAATGACATGTTATGAATTAGAAGTGACAAATGATGGATGATGAATGAGAAGTGAGCAGTGACAACTCATGAATGAGACCTGACAGGAAATTTAATGATACACGAATTGTGAGCCATCATAAAAATTAAAGAGGAAATTATATAAAACTGTGTACTGCACGAGTGTTGATTCTTAGCAACAATTTTAAAACCTTGACAATGTTTACAGAGGATCTGGATAAGACTTTAAGAGAACTTCACTATTAGGTAATCAAATCAGCTTGATGGACTGAATGATCTCCTCTTGTTTGTCAAACTGCTCATGTTTTTCTTTATGCTCTTAACATTTACTCAGGAATGGATACAAATTGCTGATCTAAAACTGAGTGACAGTGAGTTAAGAATAAGATGTGGCCCAAATCATGACTAGTTGTTAATGCTGGTGCTTAATGGCCATGCACTACTATGATCAATCTAGGAGCTTTCTCTAGTTTTGGATAACATCTTTTTACTTTGAGCTAATGTAATAAAATACACTAGCCAACCCGCGGCGTACCATACGCTGCATAATCAGGCCGGTTTTGTAATGATTTTTAAGCACAGGGAGAAAATTAACATTTGAAAAATCGGTAATGTAATAAATCGGCAAGAAAAGCAACATTGTAACAATGCACGGAACGAACCAACACACAATCGTCCGTGACTGAAAACTGGCGGACCGCCATCGCGCCCTGCCTGCTCATGTGCCCACCTCCAACTCGTCACTTGAGTCGTTGTCTTCTTTGCACAGTCCACATGCACCTGTAACTCACGTAGACTTTTCATTGCTCTGTGCGGTTTTGGCTGCTTTTCTATATATAATCCACCAAGATACCCGACCACGGTAGTAGCGTGAATTGCTGTATGTAGCGTGTAAAACAGTTTGCTATGGTGCACGCGGTCGTGCGTCTTAACCGAAAACCCGTTTTTTAAAGAGTGCTTACTTCATTGTGTTTTAACCTCAGTTGTAAAGGATTGTTTTAAGAATCCCATGGGATACCCCTCGCAAACTGTTTTACATGCTGCATATGGCGATTCACCTGCGCGAGAAACATGCCTCTATGAACAGTCAACGTGGCTCGGAGATGCATGTGGCCTCTACGACAGACGAATATAAATGACGCCGTTTTATCTGTGTCGTCGCGTCCGAGTTGGTGGGCGTGGCTCTGCGAGTTGTCATCTTATCCAATGGTCTTGGATTTGGTGGGCGTGGCTCCTTCCTGCGTGCGCCATAGGGGTCTTACTTGTCGGCGGCTTAGTGAATCCACGCCCCGTCCAGCGTGCTTTCCATGAGTGTCTTGCCTTAGTGAATTATATATATAGATTTTGAATCATCAATTTTCTTTTTTTATTTTCCTCCCACATCCCAATATATCTGTGTGTTGGGTTTATTGGTGATTCTAAATTAGCCCTGTGCGAGCATAGGTGATTGGATGAGTGGGCCCTGTGATGCAATAGCACTCCATACTGCTGCCTTTTGATGAATGGTGCTGGGGTTGGCTCCAGTCTCCAGCCACTACATATTGTATTAAGTAGATAAAATGATTAAATGAGCAGGTTATTATTCCACACAGCTAGTCTACATCATATAATTTATAATAAGTAAATACGTTTACTGCTTAACAAAGAATATGACAAAGCATAGGTCACCCACACACACATATATATAGAAGAATGTACAAATCTGAAAAATCACATTGCTTTTTACAAAAGAATTGAGACTTTGATGATGCTGTTTATTGGACAAAGACAGACTGAATGATTGCACATTCTCTGTGCTATGTGTTGGCTCCTTCTACTGATTGCCTTTGAAAAATGTAACTATGCACCTGTACATGAGATATCAGTTGTTACATCAGAAGTTTTAGAATACAATGCAATATAAATTATTTTTGTATAGCCCAAAATCACACAAGAAGTGCCACAATGGGCTTTAACAGGCCCTGCCTCTTGACAGCCCCCCAGCCTTGACTCTCTGAGAAGACAAAGAAAAAATCCCAAAAAAACCCTTGTAGGGAAAAAAGGCAGTTTCCAGGTAGGGCATGCAGTGGGTGTCAAAAATAAGGGGGTCAATATAATAAAATACACAGAACAGAACAAATCCTCAATACAGCATAAAAATAAAAATATTACAAGTACCGAGCAGAATTTAACAGTAGATGATATCACATAATATGATTTGGATTTGTTTAGAGTCCTGGAGACCTCAACCATCAAGCTGCCTCCCCCTTTTGGCCATTCCACAGCTAAGACAGCACTGGGCTAGCCAATCTGATGAAAGGACCCCTCTACCCGATGATTCCTGCAATCCTCTATCAAGGATGACTTTACCTTAGGCAGGCAAAACAACTTGGCAGGTGGGCTGTGGCACGGAGTGCCACATTTGAGTACTGAGAAGAGAAACAGAATAGGTAAGGGTTAGTAACTAATTATAACTATCATGCTACTTATGTTTTAATGCTAATGACTAACAACAGAGATGCAGTCTGTACAGTTAACCAGCAGCTCTAGTCAGGGTGTGCTAAACTGAAGTAGTGAGTCTTCAGCCGGAACGTATGTTGTTTCACACTGGTGCCTAACCATTTCGAAAGGTTCAAATCAAATCCTGGGTCCATTCACTGTCCATATGTAGTGTTCATGTCTCCACAGTGTCTGTGTGGGTTTTCCGTCATCATTTAGATTAGATTACATTTATTTTATTAATCTCCAAGGGGAAATTCAAAGGTATACTGCAGAAAGAAATATAAAATTCTCGGATTTTGAATCAAAGTACAGTGAAAGACAATAGAATAAAACATGTAATGCAATAAATAGTATGCAATAAATTAAAGTTTGTACTATTTTCCTATGGCTTCTGGCCGAAATGAAGTATGGAGTCTTGGGAAGAAGCATTAACGTGCCTAATAGCAGTAGGCAGAAATGATTTCCAGAGGCCCTTCTTATTACACCCTGGAGGTCTAAGCCTGTGTCTATAAGTGCCCCCTAGAGGGGATGGCCTGAATTGTTCATGATCACATCCAATTTTGCCACCATCTTCCTTTCCACAACAGCCTCCAGGGTATCCATTGTCAGTCCTGTGGTACGACTGGCTTTACTGATGAGTTCAGCCAATTCAAACCTTAACTTGCTTCCTCAGGAGGTCACCCTACAGAACAACACACTGGCTGCAACAGACTGGTAAAGCATTTCTAGCAGCTTGCTGCACACATCAAAAGACCCCATAGGAAGTAGAGACATGCATAATAGGTTCATTGGTGACCCTGAATTATCTCCATAGGAGCAAGTGTGGATGTGTGCATTAGATTTGAACATTGACAGATGGGTGTGTTACAAATCCATAACAGGTATCTTTGCTAACAAAACTGCATATGTACTTCAAAATCTTCATGGAGTTTGCATGTTCTCCCTCTGCCTTTTAAGTGGATCTGAATTTTCATTTTCTTACAGCACAGATTTTCTGGCATTATATTTTTCTGCTTAAATTGTATAACATAACTTTAACAATGGTAGTGTCTTCAGTACCATAATACTGTATACTTACATTACAATTACTGATTCTTTTGCAGTATACTTGGTGAGAGTGTGCAGCATGAAAGGAGCTATATCAAATATATTTGATGATCTAACTTGAATCCTTGCTTTATCATATTTGAGATTCAAGGACATTCAGCGTCATTTGTATGTTATTAGCAAATGGAGAAAAACAGGAACAAGCTGTAAATGGGACAGCAATCTGTGGAAGATGATTATTAATATATGATAGTTACTCAATTATAATTCTAACAGGATTTCCAGTAATTGACAAATAAATGTTTTCGAATCTATTTAATTAATGGAAAAAGTCTTTCAGTGAGGTGCCACAATTGAAGGTTTCTGCCTTCTAAAGTTGGAACAAGGATGAAATTGAGACCACCACTTGTCAGCTTTGTAGCAGTTCTCCTGATTTCTTTTCAGTTGTTATTTTCGGAGCTGCCATTAAAAGCTGATTAAGTATATCACTCCTTCTGTTCTGTCTCTGCTATGGCCATGAGAGAGAGGGAGATTTATTGCTTTCAGTGCAGTAATTTTCAAAGAATACATTGTCTTAGGCAGATTGCGCCCCTTTTGGATATAAAGAGCTACCTGCTTATCTGTTGATTTTATTGAATGCATGTTGTGTAAATTCTCTTTTAAATAATAGTTGAGATCACCATTCTAATGTCTCCAGGATGGACAACCTTCATTACAAGCTTGACGGACCCTGGCAGACAAGCACCTCAGTTCTCTATGCTAGACTAAGTTAACATGGGAGGAGATTTAACTTACAAAGCTAATAGAATTTGCATAACACAGTTAAGAAATACATTAGGCAGTGCCAATCAGCATACACATAAATAGTACAATGCATAAAAAACATTATATCTTTGTACATCTAACGGGCTTAAAATAGTTAAATTCAGAGTCTTTAGAAAACATTTCATCATTAAATAGGATCTTCTTAAACATAAATGCTCAGTTAAAAAGTTAAATCTAATCATCTCCATGGTTAATGTGCTGGAAACAAATGATACATAAAGTACAGGAGTGGCAAACTCAGAAACTCTCACAAACCTGGAAGGTTTTCTCTAAAAATGTGACCCACGTTTACACCAAATTAACATTTACAGATATTTCAAAATGCTTGTTAATGTATCAGTTCAGTTTTTCTGATATTTGAAACTCATTTCTAGACATTTCAAAATAAGTTCCTGTTTATTTCAAGATAGCTCTGATGCACTTTGACATTACCCCATAATGATTTAGAATGCATTTTAAAATATATGAGACTAACTTTGAGATATCTCCAAATAAATTCTAATAAAATTCCTCCTGTTTATTTTATACATTTTCAAAATGAATTTGAGATATCTTAAATAAAAAGGACATCATTTTTAGATATTTTGAAATGCATTTCAGATACCTCAGGACACTTTTTAAAGGTTTGTTTAAATATATTTGAGGCATCTTTATCATTAGCTATTTCAAAATTATATTTTAATATCTTGAACTAGATGATCCCTTTAGAGTTATGGCCACATGCCCATCACAGTCCCTTGCGGTTCATTGAATGCACTGGCGATGGTGATTGCCTTTTGTGACTACACTGTGCATTATTGTAAATATTCTGGCGACCCCTGCTGTGCCTTTTGTACTCCTCAGGTATTCTGGTGTAGTTGCTAAACTTGTCAAATTCGCAGATGCCACTAAAATTGGAGGGATGGCAGGCACTGAGGAGGCAGCAAAAGGAATTCAGAAAGACCTGGACAACTTTCACAACTGGGTGAACACCTGGAAAATGCAGTTTAATGTAGAAAAGTGCGAAGTGCAGCACATGGGCAAAAGAAACATCAATTATTAATACAAGATGGGAGACACTGTCATATAGGAAATATCCTCTGATAAGGATTTAGGGTTTATATTGATGCAACATTTTCATCGACTAAGCAATGTACAGAAGTAATTACAAAGACAAATAAAATATTGCATAATATCATAAAAACTGAATGTAAGTCAAGAGGCGTTATGCTCAATCTATATGATGCCCTAGTAAGACTGCATCTGGAGTATTGTTTGCAGTTCTAGTCATCACACTCCAAGAAAGACATAGCAGTGCTTGAAGCTGCGCAGAGCAGAGCAACCAAGGGCATCCCAGGACTTAAGGACATGTCACACTCTGACAAACTCGGAGAATTAAACCTGTTTAGCTTCGAGCAGAGGAGACTGCATGGGGGACCTAATCCAGGTATTTAACATCCTCAAAAGCTTCGATAAAGTAGATCCTGCAACATTATTTCGGCTTAAGGGTGAATCACGTACTTAAGGACATCAGTAGAAATTGAGGCTGAAGCCAGGTAGCCCTTCTTTGCACAAAGCGTTGTATGACTGTGGAACAAACTACCAAGACATGGAGTTGAAGCAGAAACCTTCAACGCCTTTAAGAAGGCTCTGGATGAGATATTGGGACAGCTTAGCTATACGTTAAACAAACAGGCTTGAATGACTGAATGGTCTTCTCTCATTTGTCATATTTCTTATGTTCTATGTTCAGAGCAGCTTCACTTCATTTTTGTATAATAAATAATTTTATTTTTAAAGATTCTACATTTGCACTGTAGTTACTAGATGGGTTTGATGGTTTTCTTAGTGGGCATTTTGAGTCATTTTGTAAAACTTTTTTGCTTAGACATAAAATCCTCCCAGTGTCCCAGGTCTGCTCCTGGGTGTTCTCCCAATGGGCAGTGCCTTGAAGAGTCGATCTGAAAGCTTTAGGTTGCTGTTGGCTCTGGAAGAACATCAGAGTTGCTGTACCATGACAGTCAGCTTTAAAGTTAACCTTTGTTTTCATAATGGATGACCCTGATACACAAGATGTCACAAATAAAGGAGAGAAGATATCAGGAAATGAATCCATGTTATTTAAAAATAAATTTAGGACATCTCAAATGTGATTGAATGAGAAGATATCTGAAATGCATTTTAAAATACCTTGATTACATTTTGGGGTATCTTCCAATACCAACTAGACCAGGGGTGTCAAACTGCAGTCCTGGAGGGCCGCAGTGGCTGCAGGTTTTCATCCTAACCATCTTCTTAATTAGTAACCAATTTTTGATGCTAATTAACTTCTTTAACCTTAGCTTTAATTAGCTTGACTCAGGCCCCTTAGTTGTTTTTTCCTTATTAGCAGCCGGACAGTAATGAGACATAAAACAAGCAGGACATGACCAGCTCACCTGTACCCATCAAACAAAATCTGAAAATAAAGATAAAGGTCTCAGTAAGGTTGATCCCTCAGGTTACCAAAACATTTTAGGAGTATATCAAAAGTTTTGCAAATGTCTGCTGTGGCAGAAAGAGAGCAGCAACAAGACATGGAATTGAATAACGGGTTTAATTAACAGCAGGAATCAGCTTCTCATTAATGAACTGGTTGGAGTTTGAAGCCCCAATTTAGCTGGTCATCTGTTGGCTCGTTTCATGTCTCATTTCTGTTTGGCTGTCATTTAATGAAGAAAAGAATCAATTCAGAAGACTTAATCCTTAAAAACAGGGCTATTAAAATAGAGGGAAAAGACGTTAATTAGCCGTGAAAACTGGACACTGATTAGGAAAAGGGTTAGAAAGAAAACCTGCACCCACTGCGGCCCTCCAGGCCTGGAGTTTGACACCTGTGAACTAGACCATCTTGAGATATCTAAATTCCATTTCAAGTTATCTTAGAATAACTTCCTCTGCAATGTCTGATCTCTTAAAAATGACAGGAATTCAAACATAAGAAATTTTGCTGGAAATAAATTTCAGATATCTTAAATTGCATTTCAGATACAAAATAAAAATGCCCACAAAGTAGTTTATTAATATCTGAAAGTATATTCCAGATATCTCAAAATTCATGATTAGTTATATATTATAAAAATGTGAGATATCTTGAAGTAGACATATTATCAGATATCAATAATTAATTCTAAGATATCACAAAATGCATTTGAAGATCTCTCCGAATGCATTTTGAGTCATCTCTAAATATTAATTTGGCTGTCTGAAGTCATCTTATTCCTGCTTATGCACACATTGCAGGGTGCAAAATATGCAGCCCTAAAGATATGTGTTAAGACATTCCTTAATTTCCTAATGAAAACACAAAGAAATAAACAAAGAAATGAATAACTAAACCAACAATGAATATGCATTTCTAATTCTTTGTACAAAAATTAGTCTATTCAAAACCTGGCATAATGAATAAGAACTGAACCATAAAAACTGATAATCTTGTGATTTAGTAAAATGTAAATTCTTTGTCTGTTAGAATAATTGACTTTAGAAGAAAAACAAAAATATTTTTTGTTAGTGTGCTGCTGGTTTTTGCTAGCGTGATGCGCACGCAGCCGACATCTCCATGATTTCAATTCAGAGTCATGAAGAGCAAGAGCCTGAGGATGTCATCACTATAGGAGGGGGTCTCTGGACTTGAACCATTGTTCAGCTTCACCTGGGTGCACTGAGGAGACCAAGGATAAGCTAGTCTGTCATGTCAAAACCTAGGAGACGCCTGAAGAACAAGTAGTAGAAGCATATTCAATAGGTGTATGGATTGCCATAAATTCAGCATCTGAGATAATGAGTGATACAGAGAGAGAGTTGGACAGAGTATGCAATACCAAAGCTTAGAATTATACTTGCTAACCATCAGAGCACCGTGTGCCATGTCAGATATTAAAAACAAAGACAGTCAGACTCGTTTCAACTATCCATTTTAAGAGAAACAGAGAGAAAGAGAAAGGCAGGGATGGAGCAAAAAATATTTTAAACCTTTCTGATGACTAGCTATTTCCGCAGTATCTGATATTTATTTTCAGCTGTTAAAAAAATGGAAAGAAAAATAAAAGAGAAAAAAAAATTAAATAGGGTAAATAAAAAAATTATTTGGTTTAGTTTTTACAATTGTTCAGTTGAGATACGGATGACTTGATTCTTGTACGAGGAAGAGTTTGTATTGTTTTACTGTCAAACGATCTTTCTAAACCTTGTGATTAGCTAAAAACATGATTCTACTCAGGTATGTAAAGTATATATAACGTTTTATTTTCAAAAAGAACTTCTAACTATGTTTGAAGTAAAACATAATTTGCTGTCAAAAAAATGCAAACACCTGAAAAGTAAGCTAAAACATTTCTCATTGTGTTCCATATCTAGGGTGGGTCCAAAAGGCATTTCAAATAAAATTTTTGTTGATCAGAAATTTCAATGTCAGGCTTTTGAATTACATACAGGAAGTGGAAAGAAAGCCAGCAGCTTGGCATGACTGACATCAGACCACATGTGCACCCTGGTATTTGTCTCCAGTGTGTGCTGCTAGGTCACTTGCTATGCACGTCTCTTTAGCTCACTTACGATTACTTATTAAAAGACTGAAATTCTGTAAGGGATCATCTGAATGTGATAAATCTGCCTTGCACCCTGGAGATTAGTGAATGACAGCCTTTAAAGTTGCCCATAGCTGTGGTTACACCACACTCATTCAGAAATAGCTCCAGAGTTTATTGTTTAGGCCAAATCATTACCTTCACTTGTTTCACTGTCACTAAACAAGAATCTATAATGCTGTTACAGGCCTTTACTAAAGAACTGTCACTATTATAATGTTTAATCGCTTTCTTCTTACGCATCATCACACTTCTGATGGGCCATTCCTTGAAGAATCAACCTGAAAGCTTCAGGATTTTGTTTGTCCTGAAGGAACATCGAAGTTCATTCACCTTCAATCAGTCAACTTTAAGGCTGACCTCTGACTTCATAATGGAGGGACTGGATACTCAAAGGCACACAACCGTTCAGGTATCTTGAAATTCATATTAAGATGTCTCAAATAAAGGAGAAATGTTTTTTTTTTTTTAATATCGGTAAATGAATCCATGTTATTTAAAAATAGATTTAATGAATGCCTTGCATTGGACTGACGCTTAAACCGGACTGACACTTAAATCAAGTGCAAGGCAGGATGCCTCCAGGATAGGCTTTGGCCTGCAATAGCCCTAGAAATCAAAATGAGTAGGTGAATTTTTAAAATGTTTGATGTTCACTGAAAATCAAATGTTTCTTTTTTATAACACTTTTTTCCTTTCTTTGTAAGTACCGACAGACAGGCATGCTGGCTAGATAAGGAAACAACTTCCTTCTCAGCCAGAGGCATATGAAGGATGGCCCAGTGGAAGCCAGAGGCCAGGAGTAGTTCCATCACCCATGCAAGAGGTGGCAGAGGTCCTTCCAAGGTGTCCCAGTTTGGACACCCACGGGGTACATGAAATAGTGCAGTCACTGTTTATGTGAAGATTGTGTGGAATCTCCATGTCTGCATGGATTGCGTTTGAAGACTCCAGTTCCTTGCAACATCTGAAAGATGTACTGTAGATGCTTGACACTTCAGGTTGACTGAAACATATAATTCCTCCAGAGTGTCCCAGGTCTGCTCCTGGGTGTTCTCTTGATAGGCCATACGTTAAAGAATCAATCTGAAAACTTCAGTTCTTTTGTTGGTCCTGAAAAAACATCGAAGTTGTTATACCATGACAGTCAAACACCTTCAATCAGTCAACTTTAAGGTTGACTTCTGACTTCATAATGGAGGGTCTCAAAGGCACACAACACTTCAGATATCTTGAAATACATATTAAGATGTCTCAAATGAAGGAGAATGGACCAACGGAAGTCAGAGGCCAGGTGCAGTTACATCCCCTATATGGCAAGTAGCAGTGGTCTTCCTAAGGCGCCCCAGTTTAGATACTTGCAGTGGTAACGTAAGAAATGTGCAGCCCTGTTGGGGTCCCTGTGTGCCTTTAGAGGGCGCTATCAACCCCTCCTGGTTTCTAAATGACATGGAAGTGCTTCCAAAAGGATACAGTATGGCACCAGAAGCATTCCTGGGTGCGGCTTAAAATGAGCCTGCTGCCAAACCTGGATGAGTCAGAGTCGGGAGGCAGCGGGTAAAGAGCGGAAGGAGAGGAAGAAGAGACATGTATTTCTGTTGAGGCTTGGTGGCTTTGGCACGTGTGGTGATTTATTTCTGCAATTAAAATCCATTCTTTGAACTTGGGATTGTGTCAGGTGATGCTGTGTCTGAGGTTTGGAGCTCAGTGGCGACCCCTTGTGGTTCCACTGTGCTGTTACAACCCTGGTCAAAGCAATGCTTCACTGCAGGGCATATTCATCCACACATCCACAAAGGGATAATCTAGAATCAGCAATTAGCCTAACGTGTGCCTTTAGGATGAAAAATGTAGTAAACAGAGAAAAATGGCAGGGTGATTGGGAGTTAAAATGGAGAAAACTTCAAGATTCTATACAGACAGCAGGCAGCAAAACATGATATTCAAACTCGGGACTCTGAATGACAGCTCTAACCATTGAACATACAGTACACCTTAATTGTTATAAAAGATGTAACTGCACACAGGCCATAATATACAATGTGTCACTGCATAAATGAGACCAACCTTTGTTTTACCTTCAAAAAGCAAGTCTATAAACATCCATGGAAATTATCCATCAAGAATCAGCTAATAAAGATCACTTCACATTCTGCTTTTGTGCTGAGCTTTTTCAGAGTAGACTGACCTATTATGTCCTATCAGTTGAAATTCAATGCAGGATTTGACTGTTTTATGTATTTTGTAGTCGTGGTTGCTGTGCTATTTTTGACTTAAACATTACCCTGCCCCTTGGGACTTTGTCAATTGAAATTACAGGGTAGCCCTTTGGGGATTAAGCCTTTACCAGGCCCCTTGGGCACTTTTTGTCTTTAGGTAACTGCAGATCACCTGTAACTTTGCTCCCAACTGATAACTTTATTCCAATGTGTCCAAAAAAAAAAAAAATCCCAATATAAGCAAGTCACACAAAGCAGCAGCATCCACAGCAGGAACCTTTTTCTCTGTGACTCACAAAGATAGGATCCTCTGCAAAGTGCTCGCTAATTGTAAACATTGTTCCTGGCTGAAAAGACTGCACAGAAACGAATAAAGGGGGAGGAAAAAAGCAGGTACCGTGAAATGAGGCAATTTTAGCGTTAATTGCTTTTTTTCCCAAATCCCAGCTTTATTTCTCCTTCATAGTTCGATTTCGAGTCAATGGGCAGGAGAAAACAAGTACCACCAAGGCAGTTGTGTTTTTCTAGATGTTGTTCGATTTGAGAAATTTTAGCAGCGTGGGATTATTGAGTGAAGAAAGAGGTTAGCATATTGACGACAATAGTCGCGCAAAGATAAAGTACATCTTACAGAAGCCATGCACCCTTTTGTTTGTGATGTGAAGAAGCCGAGAAAATGAAGGAGCAGTGTAGATTTCATTTTACAGATCAAGTGCTGCCGAGATCTGAAAGACTAATTACATGTGGGATTGTCAAAGAGCAAAGGGGATGCATATTGCCTTTTTAATTTGTTCCAATAAGACACAGTGTTGTACCACTAAACTAAAATTTTGATCTGCCTGACAGCATGTTGCTTCTTTTCAGTATTTTAATCAACACTGCTTTCATTTCTGGAATGATCAACGGAAGTCTGAGTTTATAGAACATGCCTTTGTTTTGACCTTTGCTACATTCACATTTACTTATTTGGCTGCCGCCTTTATCCAAGGCGACTTACAATATCTATGATACAATTGGCTCTATTTTTTTTTGGTTTTCCAATTGGAGCACACAGGCAGGTCAAGTGACTTGCTCAGGGTCACACAGTGCCACTAGTGAGATTTGAACCCACAACCTAAAGCCTTAACCACTACACCACACTGCCTGCTATCATATAATTAACAAACTGGACTCCAGGTCAAGCCGGGCAGTTTTTGCCGCTGCATTCGGGATTCTGATTAACAGTGCACTCTTCGAGAGAGGCTACCAACCGCACATTTTATGTGTGTCAGCTTTCAGAGAATTGAGTATGTTATGAATCAATGACGAGATTTTATTAAGCATACATAAATGTATTAACACACACGTTGGGTATGAAGTGTTGCTGCTTGTTTAAAAAACTTGCATTAAAATTATATTGTATGCAAAAAAAGTGTATCAGCTTGGGTGAATATCCTGCATAAATTACATTAAAACAGTAAACATATAGATCTTTGGGGGACACGTGGTTCACTCAATACGTAGTCTTGCCTCATAGGCCCACAGGGACCAGGTTAGAATTTCAGAGTCGCCTACTGTCTGCATATTTCCTGCGTCTGAACACAACTTTCAGTGGGTTCTCTCATTATTCATCTACATCCCAAATAACTGCTTGTTAGCTTAAAAGCTGATTTATAAATTGAACCCCAGTGTCTATGTGTGTGTCTGAGTGGGCCCTGCTATGGAGTAGTGCCTTACTCAGGGTTGCTTTCTCTCTTTGTGCTGGAATAGACCAACTGGTTCGCCAGTTGTGTTATCTGGCAAACTAAACAGGCACTCAATGGCACAAAATAGTGGTATCTCCTGGTAGGGTCTGGCTTTGAAGCAAAGCATCTGTAGAGTGGTCACAAATGTCAGGTTGGAGCTCCATAAAGTGATGTGCTCATCCTGGAATGAGATGACCCCCGTTGGGAACGTCTTGGTTTTATGGTTGCTGGACTGCAAGGGTTAGAACTCAGTTGCCCTCACTGGGCAGTTTCTCTAAACCGTGGGTGATAAAAGAGATAATACCATCTGTGACAGCGCCATCTTGTACCCCAGAGTGGTAGTGAGCCTGTTAGGTGAACCTCTGACGTGCATGCATGACAATTTATATGGTGCCTTCAGAAAGTATTTAAAGTACACATATCAAGTTTAATAACTAACAACACACAAGTCAAATTCATGTTTATGGTAATGTATACATGCTACTCTAGGGCAATTAGCTGCATGTTCAAGTTCAACTTTCTGTTTTGGAATCCCAATATACAAAGTACAGGTTGATATGAAATTGTGTGTCTTAAAGACCACGGTACAAATATACAATGTGGACGCTAGGGGTCGCTGTTGCCCCATTGAACCCAACAGACAGACGTCCAGACCCATGTGTAAAAGCACAAGAAGATTTTAATTATAATATTCTTCAATAATAGTGCACAAAGCACCGCACACTCCACAATTCTCCAACAATAAATCAATAATACAATAATAACCACAATCCTCCACTCCCAGCAGCTCCGTCCTCTACCACCCAACTCGGGCTCAATCTGCTGGGGTTTCCCACAATCCTTTATAGTCCATGACCCGGAAGTATTCTGTCTCCGGGTCAAACTCCTTCTTCAGGTGCCCCGGAAGTACTGCAGGTTTCTGTCCTCGTGACCCCTACATACTTCCGGGTTAACGTTGTGATAATATCTCCCTGGTTCTTGGTTTAGCTCCCCCTGGTGGCACCAACAGAACCCAACAGGGCTGAAGAACCGGACTCCATGTCCCATGCTGCCCTGCGAGAATCCGGGGAACCATTTCCGTCCAGGGGAGCTGCCATCTAGCGTCCCGGTGGATGTAGTACCCTAAAAAGGCTCTTTCTTCCAGTTGAGGGACTTCCCGGCCAGACTGAAACGCCGGCCGTCCATCACAACAATATGTTGCGCAACAAGACAATGTACACCATTTTGCGCAAATACAACATAAAATACAAACAGCTATACAGTAATTTGACACATCAATGGTAGGACAAAGTATAGCAGATCAGTAACATCTTAACAGCACTAACATTACTGTTTTAAAAAAGTGCAATATAACCAGATAACAAATGTACATCTGAAATGTAGCAAGTGTTTAGCAGTAATAATAATTTGATTTAAACAGTTTTCAAATGTGTAAATAATGTAAAGTTCAGAGTTTACAGTTCAACAGTGAGTAGTGGGAGGTGCTAAGGTATTGAGGAGTCGGACGGCATGGGGAAGAACCCGTGACACAGTCTGGATGAGCTGACTCGGATGTGGTGATACCGTCTGTCTTCAATAGACTAGTGACACTCGTATGACACAAACTACAGACACTGAATTCAACACAGTAAACAAATGTAAAACTGGGCTACAAATAAATATATATATCGTATATAAACAGTGCCTTCAGAAAGAATTCAGAACCCTTAATTTTTCCACATTTTATTATTTTGCAGCCTCATATGAAAATTATTTAAATTCGTTTATACCATTGGTTTCAAACTCCGGTCCTGGAGGGCCACAGTGGCTGCAGGTTTTCATTCTTAACCCTTTACTTATTTGCCGACCAATTTTTGCTGCTAATTAACTCCTTTTCCTTTCATTTTAATTGACTTGTTTTTTTTAAGATTTGTTCCACTGAGTTTCCTCATTGTTCTTCTGAATTGCTTCATTTCTTTCCTAAAATGGTACCCAAACAGAAAAGAACTGTGAAGTGAGTGAGTGTTTTCCTCTAGGGGGTGCTAGCTCCCTGGTTGGAATAAGTTCTTTTTTAATTGCGGAGTCTTAAGTAACCTGAACCTAAATAGATATATTATATAGAGGCGATATCCCTCCCATAGTGATACGGTGGTAAGAAATCACATAAGAGAAAATAACTTAGCTTTCTTTAATGATGATTTATGTGGCATAACAGACTGGAAGCCATGACAACAACAACATTTACTTATACAGTAATCCCTCCTCGATCGCGGGGGTTGCGTTCCAGACCCCCCCGCGATAGGTGAAAATCCGTGAAGTAGAAACCATATGTTTGTATGGTTATTTTTATATATTTTAAGCCCTTATAAACTCTCCCGCACTGTTTATAAATATTTCCCGCAGAGTTATACAGCATAATCCCTTTGTATTCTCTTAGATATTAGGTAAGATTCATTGAAATTATGTATATAAACACACTGTTTATATACAGTAAAACCTAAATATTATTTTAAAGATATTGAGTGTCTCCGATATCACATATGTTACAGCCATTACGATAGACAGGCAACCAGCAATAAATACGTACAATGCAAGAAAAATAGTATACAGTAAATGTGTGTACAGTGACACTAAACGTACGTACATGTACTAAGCACTGAAATAAAAAAATGAATTATGGTTACTCACCAACAATGACACGATGACTTGTCCGATAACAATGAGTTTAATTTTACTGCACAGCAAAGGAGAGCGTTACAGCCCTTGTAAAGGAGCCACTTCAGGCAATTGTGTAGCACTGCCGTTGTTCTTCTTCTGGCAGTCTTCAATCCAAATTCCTAAAGCAGATTCCATCCAGACTACTGCCTTATTACATCCAATTACAACTCGTTTTGCACCCTGGTTAAAAGGACACTGCAGCCGTAGATCTTATATTCCTTTCCTACTTTTTAAATAAAAAGAATCGTAGCCTTCAACAAATCCAAAACGTTTACCTTTTCGGCAATCGTTAACATCTTCTTCTTGCGCTTGGGCACGGCCCCTGAAGCAGTAGCAGATTGTTTTGGAGCCATAATGAAGGGCTTGACTATGCACAAAGATAAACACTAAAGAGCACAACTCTTTACACAGCGAAACACGTTGATGCTGAATGAGCGAGACGATACTTCCTGGTTAACACTGCATTCAGCACGCAGGAGCTCAACTGCGTGCTCTGATTGGTTAGCTTCTCAGTCAGGAGAACTTAACTGCGTGCTCTGATTGGTTAGCTTCTCAGCCATCCGCCAATAGCGTCCCTTGTATGAAATCAACTGGGCAAACCAACTGAGGAAGCATATACAGGAAGTAAAAAGACACATTGTCCGCAGAACCCGCGAAGCAGCGAAAAATCTGCGTTATATATTTAGTTATGCTTTCATATAAAATCCGCGATAGAGTAAAGCCGCGAAAGTCGAAGCGCGATATAGCGAGGGATTACTGTATAGCACATTTTCATACAAACAGTAGCTCAAAGTGCTTTACATAATAAAGAATAGAAAAATAAAAGACACAATAAGAAAACAAAATAAATCAGCATTAATTAACATCGAATAAGAGTAAGGTCCAATGGCCGGGGGGACAGAAAAAACAAAAAAAAAACTCCAGACGGCTGGAGAAAAAAAAAAAAAAAATCTGTAGGGATTCCAGACCATGAGACCGCCCAGTTCCCTCTGGGCATTCTACCTAACAATGACAAGACCTTTGTGTAGAGTCTGCTATTTCGGCAGTGCGCTGGAAGGATTTTCAGGATTGGATGACGTTATCTCCCATCCATTTGTCAGGTTCAAAGGTGTGCCGGGCAATGTTACAAGGTTTTATACTCTTTCTCCATGTGCAGACCCCTACTTGGGTAAATCATGCCATTCCAAACAAGGAAAAGAAGATCCAATGTCATGCTGACTCTGTCACACAGAAATAGTACAATGCCCATTTTCGTAGTTGTCTTCTAATGCTTGCCTAGCACTTCTAAATGATGAGCCCCTGTGTGCTAAATCTGGCCTTGCGTTAGCTGTACATGTGAGAAGAAGCAGATTTATAAAATATTTTTTTGTACAGAGCAGAGTGACATATTAAACTTATGTACTTATTACAGTGAGCCAACAGAAGACCAACTAAGTCAGGACCTCAAACTCTAACCAATTTCACTCCAACCAGTTGCTTAATTAGGCTCTAATTCTTATTGTTAATTAAACCCACTCTTTAATTCCATGGCTTGTTGCTGCTCTTATTGTGGAATAGCATACATTTAAAAAAATGTTGATTTTCTTTTTTCTAAGAGCTCTGTTAAAATGTTTTGTGGACCTGAGCAGATCAACGTTCCTGAGACCTTCATCTTTCTTTATTTTCAGATAATGTATGATGGACACAGTTTTCTGGTCATGTTTTGGTTCATTTTATATCTCATGTTTGGCTGCTAATTAAGGAAAAAGAAACAATTGAGGGGTCTGAGTCTTCAAGAGCAAGACATTTAAAATTAATTCAAAAGAAGTTAATTAGCAGTAAAAACAGGTCACTAAAACAGAAAAGAGTTAGAGTGAAAACCTGCAGCCACTGCAGCCCTCCAGGACTGGAGTTTGAGACCACAGATCTATACCTTTCATTAAGCAACACTTGGTACACCAGAATGACAAACTAAAAAGAGAATTTTTGGAATTTTTCTCAATTCACTACAAATCAAAACATGAAGTATCCCTTTGACACATAAGTGTTCCAACCCTTTATTATGACGCTCATATTTGGCTCCAGTGCATTCCATTCTGTTAATCATGGTTGAGATGTTTCTACACCTTGTTGAGAGTACACCTCTGGTCAATTCAGTTCATTGGCTATAATTAGGAAAGGCCCACACGTGTCTATACCAGAGTAATCACCAAGACATAACATTGAATGAATTACCTGCAATGCGTAGAGACAGGATTGTGATGAGAGTATCCTGGAACTCATTTCAGACTGACCTGGAGGTGCATCATCCAACAGGACAATGGCACAAAGCAAAGAAAACAGAGGAGTGGCTTAGGGTCAGTTCTAATAATAATAATAATAATAATATATTTTATTTATATAGCACCTTTCCCACTAAAATGTTCTAGGGTGGCTCAGCCAGAACCCTGTCTTCAACCTAATCAAACCTAACAATAGCTGTTCACCGATGGACTCCATCTAACTTGATATACCTTGAGAGGATCTGCAGGGAAGAATGGCAGAAAATCCCCAAAGCCGCTTGTGCGAAGCTTGTCATGTCAGACCAAAGAAGACTCCTGGCGGCAATCGCTACTAAAGGTCCTTCAGCTGAGTGAAGGGTTTGAATACAGGTGTCAGTGGGATATCTTTATTTCTTTGTTTTGTTTTTTTTTTTAAATAAATCTGCAAAACGTCCTAATATCCTTGTTTCACGTTGTCTTTTTAGGGCATTGAGTGTTGCTTGATTAGGGAAAAATGAACTTAAATTATTTTAGCATAAGGCGGCAACATAACAATATGTATAAAAAGTGAATACTTTCTGAAGGCGCTATACATATACAGTACCTTTATATATGGCCCGGTGTTACATTTGCTTACTCTAATGAATTCAGTGTCTTTAGCTTGTATTTTAAGACTCTCACTGTTCTGTTGAAGACATTCAACTAATTACTCTGTACACATTATATTAAACTTTAACTTAAAGGTGAACTTGACTTGTGTATTGTTATTTATTAAACCAGAACTATGCTCTTCTATATAAATGTTGCTTGATGATGTTATTTTCTTTCTCTTCTTATATTTTTTAAATCCTCATAAGTACTCTAAGCCTGTAGTCACTGAACAGCAGTATATACAGCAGTCGTAAACTGAGCTGAATTAAATTGTCCCAGTAGTTCTAGACGTAACGTCATCATACTCCCCCAAAACTGTAATCCTACTTACCATAAAAGAAAAGAAAGGACCGAAACTGGGCTGTTAAGTCAAGGGAAATGGGCTTTTTCTAGACATTAGGAAATTAACTAAACATAAAAATGGGGAATAGTGGTGTACAGATTGAAGTTTTATGTTGGATTTAAGCATTAAAGTCTTGCTCATCACTTCATGTAGATACAATCGTTTCCATCGTGGTATTTGAATGAGATCTACTTTGCTTCCCTGCTGTGCTATGACTGAGCTAATCACTTAATAACAATGAAGCCTAAGTTTGAAGCTTTTTTCTATTTTTGTAAAAACTAAATACATATTCATGTTGAGATCTGAATTCTATCACAAGAATTACACATTTTTGTAACTTTAAAAATGTCTAAACTTAATGAAGTGCCAAGACATGCTAATGCTCTCTTTATCTACACGTTAGCCAGTACTGTATATTGTTTTAACCGTGCAGATCACTACAAGTTGAACTGCTTGACAAAAGGATCCTACTACACAGGCTGATTGTGAAGCTCTGCATGAACATTGAAGAAGTAAAACTGTCAACATTTACATTTAAAAGCCACTAACAGAGAAATTAAAACATTTAAACCACACATAATTGTGGAATTTATGGACGGTTACACCCAAAATGACTTTGGCCAACTAGCCTCCCTCACCTACTGGACATTCTAAATTATTATAAGTACATACTGAAATTCAAAACAGAATAAAATGACAAGTAGACTGAATCCTTTCGATTCCCAAAACTACCAATATCTCTGATGTCACATCCCATGTGCAGTAGAGTGCAGGCAGGGTGGAATAGGTGGAGAAGATTGTCAGGAGTGATTTGTAACATACGGGTATCAGCAAGAGTGAAAGGGAAGGTCTACAGGACGGTAGTGAGACCAGCTATGTTATATGTGTTGGAGACGGTGGCACTGACCAGAAAGCAGGAGACAGAGCTAGAGGTGGCAGAGTTAAAGATACTAAGATTTGCATTGGGTGTGACGAGGATGGACGGGATTAGAAACGAGGACATCAGAGGGTCAGCTCAAGTTGGACGGTTGGGAGACAAAGTCAGAGAGGCGAGATTGCGTTGGTTTGGACATGTGCAGAGGAGAGATGCTGAATATATTGGGAGAAGGATGCTAAGGATAGAACTGCCAGGCAAGAGGAAAAGAGGAAGGCCTAAGAGAAGGTTTATGGATGTGGTGAGAGAGGACATGCAGGTGATGGGTGTGACAGAACAAAATGCAGAGGACAGAAAGATATGGAAGAAGATGATCTGCTGTGGAAACCCCTAACTGGAGCAGCCAAAGGAAGAAGAAGAAGAAGTCTAAAGACCTGCAGTCAGATTCACAGTGACATTCCTGGTGGAAGTTTGTGTGACTGTCTACTCTGGAAGCGACTGCCAATTAATCTAGAATTGGTTCTTGTTGTTTCACACTTTTGAACGTGAGGTATGAGTTATGTCATCTCTCATTGAGCATCACATGTCAGTATACAGCCACAGCCAGCTTGCTGGTGAGCTTTGCTTACATGTCTCAGTTATCTACTGTAGTGCTGCCCTCTAGTGGATACCTACAGAATTTTGTTTTTTAGACACAACAGCTTCCCGAAAATAATGCCATAGATAGACAGTCTGTAGTTATGTCGTCATTGTTTGCTCTTCTTTGATAAGATCAGCTGGTGCAATACAGAACCTTTTAAATGAATTGTCCTCTTAGAAAATGGCTTTGTCTGATAAAAAAGCTGCTTACATATTATTGCACTTTGTTTCTGATTCTTTTCTATCCTTTACTTTTTTTAATTGCGCTTTGATGGATAATTTATGAAGTAATCAGAAAAGAACTGTGTCAGTGACCTTTCACTCTGCTAAATAAATAATAGATATGAACTGGAAAAATGGTGCATTGCCATGCTTAGGTGTGAGAGCTGGCTGGGAGATTCGGATTAATTAGTTTAGAACAAGAATCTGCAAAAGTTGGTCCTGAATGGCTGTAGTGAGTGTAGGATTTTGTACCAACCCAATTTTCTTAATAAGAAGTCAGTTATTCGCTGTTGAGCACTTATTGTTTAAGCAACATGTTTAGGCTTCACTTCAGTTCCCTCGTTTGTTAAGATTTTTCATCCTTAATTGCTTGTTTTAGTCTTAAACTGTGGCACAGACTGTTTTTACAACAACAACAACAGCATTTATTTATATAGCACATTTTCATACAAAAAGTAGCTCAAAGTGCTTTACATAATGAAGAAAAGAAAAATAAAAGACAAAATAGGAACTTAAAATAAGACAACATTAATTAACATAGAAAAGAAGTAAGGTCCGATGGCCAGGGTGGACAGAAAAAAACAGAAAAAAAACTTCAGACGGCTGGAGAAAAAAATAAAATTATTTTAGTTTCTCCTTATTACCAATAAGATGCAAACGACAAAGGAACCAGCATTTCTCCATCTATCTTGTTACCCTTTACACCCATGTGTATTCATAACGAATTAGCCAGTTTAATTAAAAATTTTGAAGGAAACATTCGAGAAAAAACTGAAGGAATGACAATAACTCTCCAACTCCAGGCATATCTCTTGGCAAGTTACAGCAAATTCAGGTATTGTGACATTTTAAGGTATTTCAGAGAATTGGCTTAAACCTCCTATTTCAGATGCTATTTAGTGCTGGACAGGATACTTCTGACATGATCAGACGGAGTGGAAAAAGCAGGACGGGGTCTGGAGACTTATGTGAATAAAATATATTAAAAAACCAAGCACTTTACAATTAAATCTGAAACGTGCGATCCAGACTTTAAAATGCAGTCTGAATTCATCCATGTTACCGACTAGGAGGCTGCTGCATCCTCTTGTCGATGCTTGCTTTTAAACTCGGCAACAGAAATGGTCCACTGCAGTGTGAACACTCTAAAGATGAATCATTTTGAATGCTGGCGTCTTCAGGATGGAACAGACTTCTAAATGACATGTCCCTTTTGTGGATACAGAGGGAGCTGGTCCTGCTATAATTGTATGTTAAGGCCTAATATAAACTTGAGGTACATCTGGAAAAGTCTCACCATCTTACTGCCACCTGTTATTGACAGAAGCAGGTTTTCATTATCAAAGCCAGAAGTTCTTATGTGTGTTTGGGGGGGTTGATGTTGGTATATTATTATACTTTTTTTTTAAAGTTTTAATTTCCCCCATGGGGTCAAATAAAGCATATCTAATCTAATTAAATGAAAATCATTTAGATGATATTTTTGTAAAGGAAAATCTACACTATAAGAATAACCTGATATGGCACAATAAAAACACAAATACAGTGCATCCGGAAAGTATTCACAGCGCATCACTTTTTCCACATTTTGTTATGTTACAGCCTTATTCCAAAATGGATTAAATTCATTTTTTTCCCCAGAATTCTACACACAACACCCCATAATGACAACGTGAAAAAAGATTACTTGAGGTTATTGCAAATTTATTAAAAATAAAAAAACTGAGAAATCACATGTACATAAGTATTCACAGCCTTTGCTCATACTTTGTCGATGCACCTTTGGCAGCAATTACAGCCTCAAGTCTTTTTGAATATGATGCCACAAGCTTGTCACACCTATCCTTGGCCAGTTTCGCCCATTCCTCTTTGCAGCACCTCTCAAGCTCCATCAGGTTGGATGGGAAGCGTTGATGCACAGCCATTTTAAGATCTCTCCAGAGATGTTCAGTCTGGGCTCTGGCTGGGCCACTCAAGGACATTCACAGAGTTGTCCTGAAGCCACTCCTTTGATATCTTGGCTGTGTGCTTAGGGTCGTTGTCCCGCTGAAAGATGAACCGTCGCCCCAGTCTGAGGTCAAGAGCGCTCTGGAGCAGGTTTTCATCCAGGATGTCTCTGTACATTGCTGCAGTCATCTTTCCCTTTATCCTGACTAGTCTCCCAGTTCCTGCCGCTAAAAAAACATCCCCACAGCATGATGCTGCCACCACCATGCTTCACTGTAGGGATGGTATTGGCCTGGTGATGAGTGGTGCCTGGTTTCCTCCAAACGTGACGCCTGGCATTCACAACAAAGAGTTCAATCTTTGTCTCATCAGACCAGTATCTCTTAATGTTTTGCCTTTTGGCAAAATGTGGAAAAAGTGATGCGCTGTGAATACTTTCCGGAAGCACTGTAAGCCATATAATTAAATACGATCTGTCAATGGCAAGGATTGGTTTCTAAAAAAGCAATCAGATTGGAACAAAAACCTGCAGCTACTACAGCCTTTTCAAGGACTGACTTTGTGGACCACCCAGTATATAGAGAGTGCAATTGTAACAAAATGGGAACAGATTTTAATACTCACCAAAGTTATATTTTTCCTCATATCTAGAATAAGGATTGGAGAAATTGATATAAAATTAATGTTGTTGTTAACGGTGTCACAGTTCTGACTGCTATAGGGAATGCGGTGAAGTATTTCTGATTGGTGGGCTTTTTCATTTTCATGGTACTCAGTGGCTTAGTTTATGCATGGGGACCAAAGCTGTATTTATTAATTATTTTGTTTAAACTGGCCTCTTATGAGTGACTGTTGCTATGTAATTACACAACTTATTCAATCTACTGTACTGTAAAGAGCTTTAAATAACAATAAGTTAAACTGAACACAATAAAAAGTACATTTTATGGTATGGAAAAGTAGTTACTGTATATACTCGCATTTAAATTGAGTCTTGAAACCCAAAAAATCGATCATAAAATCAGACCCCGATTTATACACCCATTCAAAAATGCTATATTTTCTGTATAATTTAACCGAAAAGTATATCCATCCATCCATTATCCAGCCCGCTATATCCTAACTACAGGGTCACGGGGGTCTGCTGGAGCCAATCCCAGCCAACACAGGGCGCAAGGCAGGAAACAAACCCCGGGCAGGGTGCCAGCCCAGAAAAGTATATTGATATTCAAATTTTATGTAACAGTTTTTTATAGCCTTTATGTATGCCAAGTTCAATTCAAATTGACCCCTGTATTTTAATATCTGCACTCTCACACAGTTTACACTTATAGACAAAATACATTTACATGTATAATATAAAAACATGTTTACTGTTCTTGAAGAATATGAAGTACCATGTGCATTTTTATTATTTTCTGGCTATTATAACCCCAAGCAACTACAGAACACTGAATATAGGAGACAAAATTTAAACATGTGTGAAATAAAATTAAAATGATAAGTGACAAGATCAACATGTTATCACTTAACACTTTATAGATAAAAAATGTGGAACAGTAATAATGAAAGTTTTATTAAAGAAAATGTTATGGTGATGGTGGTGATTACCGGCATTCCTTTATCATGATTTTTATTTACAAAAAACAAAATTCAATAATTGGAGTGAAAGGACTGCTGTTTTAAATCAAACCTACAGGGGGTGCTTAAAACACGTACAGAGAATCACAGCCCTCTCAAACAGTGAGTATCTACAGTCATCTTTAGCTTTACAAAATTGTGCTCAACAATCATTTAGTAAAACAGAAGAAAAAAAATCAAACTTAAAATAATTATATTAATTCATGAATTTTTATAAATTGCTAAGTGCAACATTTTAGTAGCATTTTTTAAGATACTAAACCTTTTGCAAGCCAAGGAGAATATTCAAAATTATAATTACTTATCAAATTAGAAAATATGGGTTTTATATTAACACTGAGTTAGATAAACTTTGCTTTCCAATGTATTAGTTTTGTACCATCTGGAGATAACAACACAGACAGAAAGTCCTATTCATAAAGGAAATGATTAGATGACCTATTATACACTGACTCATAATTACCTTATTGTGGACTTTATGATTTCATGGCTATATACTTTGTTTTCATTTTTTTAATTCAGATTTGGAGTACAAAAATTGTTTGTAAATGTTGTGGACTTCACCAAAAATAAAATCTGTTTTTATAGATTATAGGATTGTACTGATGGGTGAGAAAAAAAATGTAATGTCACAATGAATGAAGGGGACAGGCAGGTTTGCCACTGCTAATCTGGCACAGTCTCAGTGTGTTGGAGAGCCTGCTGTGGATTTCAAGTTAGGTTCAGATTCTAAATTGTGAATGATTCTCCTGAGATAGGCCTTAGTTTTAAACAGGATTTGTTATTCTGTTCAGGTTGTGATCATTCTACGGACTTTACAGGGACTACAATAAAAGCATGACATAAAGGGATCATGGCTAAACCAGGAGGTTATGTATCTGTGTTTCCCTTATCCAGCAGCAGCAGACCCAGAAGTGGAAGCCTATCGCAGTTCTGTCTCCACCATTAGTGCATTCTTCCAAAAGGTTTCCTTGACATACTACAGTTATTTTTTTATTCCAAATAAGAATTACATTCTAAAGCAAGCATACCCACATGGTCATCAGTCAACAGGGTGCTTGTTAAGGTAAAACATTTTGAATGAATTTGTGGAGTGCTTCTGACTGTAACTGGCTGTTTAACTTAGACATTCTGAAATATTTGTACTGAGCAATTACGAAGAGAATGATGAGGCAATAACAATTAATACCTTTTATTTTGTCCTGTATTTAAATATATTTGAATTTATATATAAGAAATTCCTTTTTAGATATAGATGTATGGTAGATACTTTTAATTTGTTTTAACCTTTTTGGAACCATTAGATAACATTAAGAGATACTGTAAGTGTTGTCACACACGTGCGACTAGGAAGACGTTGTATGGACCAAGCAAAGGTAATTCCATGCCAGGCCAGGGGGTGGCGAGGTGCACTAAACCTTCTCCTGTTATCTCTACAGACCAGCTGCAGGAAAACCTGTCTGATTTAAAACAGATGACATCACTTCCGGTTCCGGCGCCCAGAAGAATATCAGTTCCGGCTCCGGCGCCTAGAAGATTATCACTTCTGGCACCTATTCTGACTAATGAAGAACATCACTTCCGGTTCCCTTACATCACTTCCTGTCCTATCCCTTAAAACCGCCATCTTGACAAACCATCGTCAGTTCTGTTTTGGACTCGGTATAGAGAACATCTCTGTATTTATCAAGAATCATTTGCAGCCAGGAATAATATACGAGTGGCTGCCCCAATCCTTTTTAAGTGTGTCGAGTCTATTCCTTTTACAGTGTGTTAAAAGATTGTACCATTTATCTGTATGCTGATTGGTGTAAATTGATGTGAGTAATGAATGTTGTTATCCAAATTAACCTAACTTAATTATTTTAACTCTTGTTAAAGAAAACTGGACTATTCATATGGCTGTGCTCCCTCAAGCTTGTTGTATTAAAGAATGTCCATCTGTGGATTTATTTGTAACAGTGATCTCGACTATTCTTTAGATATAAATTTCCCTGACAGACCCTACCCTCGTTCTTGAGTTATTTTTAATGAATTTGATGCATAATAAACTAAAATTAATGTTATTCAAAATGCATAAGGAAGGGATGATCAAGCAACAAACATAAAGTTATCAAATGAACAACATTTATTTATATAACATTTTCATACAAATGATGTAGCTCAAAGTGCTTTACAAGATGAAGAAAGAAAAGTTTATAAAAAAAATAAAAATATAAAAGTAAGCTCAAGCAATACTAAGTTACAAAGAGGTATGGTTCGAGGGCCAAGAGGACAGAAAAAACAAAAAAATTCTCCAGTGGGCTGGAGAAAAAAACAAAATCTGCAGGGGTTCCGAGGGTTCCGAGGCCACGAGACCTCCCAGCCTCCACTGGGAATTCTACCTAATATCAATGATCTCAATCAGTCCTCATGGTTTTCAGGCTTCATGTGGAAGAATTAGATGATGATGGTCATGTGGACATCTAGCCTTCAATCCATCAATGTAGGGAACAAATGACATAATATACAGAATCTTAACTGTGTCAAAGAATTTGTGTTCACACATTTACGATACACTAAATGGGTGTCATGGTCATTTTGATCATAATTAATCACATCAATAATATAAATATAATATAATATTATAATCCAAATATTTGGATACTCAACAAACACTCTGGTGTCTACTGCATTGCCTGACCTACAATATAATGTCCTCAAAGTATACAGCCCACTTCAACCCAGACCACCACTGTCTCGTTCATGCTGGTATATATATGCCACCTTTCACTATTTATGATTCTACAAAAAATAAAGATGATTAAATTTATAATCTACATTTACAAGAGTTAGATGAATCAGTACATACTTTATTACACTTTAACTACTGTATGCTGCGTATTAAAATACGAAAAAGAAAATCTCTAACTCTCTATGTGGCATGAAGAAGTTATGCAAATGATCCTATCTAAATACCTACTCATTGTTTTTAAGCTTTTCAAATGATGGATTGGGTGTACAAAAGGTGTAAAGTAAAAATTCTTGCCCCCTGTCATTGTATATTGTCATCTAAATTAGAGTTCTAAGGGAAAGAAAAGTTCACTCTGCCCCCATAAATTAGCTTTCTTGAACTTAACACAAAATATAAAGCAAAGTCAGGAAACTAAAATAATTTCAGTTCAGTAGTTAAAACTAAATTGGTCATTTAGCTTATATGTCCTTACAAGCTGTACTGCCCATCTAAGACATATCTAAACAAACTGGACTTTCAGCGAAGTCACCCCAGAGTTCAAAAGAAATGGGTGAAAATGACGTAGGTGTGAACACGCCTTAGGTATATTGTTTTATGCCTACTGCTTATTCAGTTTTGCCTTAATCATTTTGCTCATCACCATTAATAAACAGTGATCGGGTCAGGTTTCAAACCCAGGTGCCAACCATCATGAGATTATGCATTAGTGAGAAGGTAATAAATTATGTGCACGCACAACGAATGGCAAAAATAAAATGGTACTTCAGTAAAAGAGATCATCCTATAAGTCAGCCTTATTCAATAGGCGGCCCACGGGCCACAACCGGCCCATCAGTCATTTTGGACCGGCCCACTGACTACATACCTCTGCCTTTATTAATGGTTCAATACAAGAAACACAGGGAAATGTGCGGCCCACTGGCAAAAGCCGTATGACAATTTGGCCCAATGAAAAATCTAATTGAATACCCCTGCTATAAGTTGTGACTTTTTTTTTGCCTGCTCTAAACCCATATGCCCCCACATGTACGTTAAATAAATGAAGAACTTACTCGATTTCTTACCTTTCACTCTTTTATGTTTGCTTGCAGTAGTCTACCCTGCTGAAACAGGCAATTCACTACTCCACCATCATTTAGGCTGGCAGCACTGGATTGCTTCAACTCTCTACTGTCCCTCTGTTTCATTTTTGAGGCTCTAGTTTTCACGCAAGACCAGAATATTCTGGCATTCTGATTCTGATTGACATCTTTCTCTTTGGATTTTCCTCTTTGTCCGTTATCTATGCATTTTGATTTTTTTAATGCATGTGCTATCATATAAAATTCAGCAAAGCAGTGTTATGTTCCACACTGCTTAATAACACACTTTGTGATGGTACAGTCCACAGTGTCAAAAGAAATAATTAATACATGAAAGAAAGATGTATTGATTGGTCACTGTTTTTCTGCTTACTTGTCATTGTGTAGCCATTCACTTTGTACCCCTTGATTTCTTCTCATTTCCAATGACCAACAAAGAGAGTACATGACTCCAGCTTTCCTGAGGGACACACTGTCGATGTGAAATAATCTATACAAACCTGCAATGGTGATATATTCTACAAGTAATATCCTGTCACTGCAAAAAGGAAGCATGATAATAT
Organism: Polypterus bichir lapradei; assembly: GCA_026402145.1. Taxonomy (NCBI): domain Eukaryota; kingdom Metazoa; phylum Chordata; class Cladistia; order Polypteriformes; family Polypteridae; genus Polypterus; species Polypterus bichir. The sequence goes on from JANRMT010062840.1 coordinate 39,089,411, forward strand.
TTTAAAAGCAGATGTGTTCATGAATGCAACTGCAATAGCCATGGTTGATTTTAGCCTCACACCCGATGCTAACAGGACAGCCTCAGGCTACTCAAAGACCAGAAAAGGAGAAGATGTTTCAAAAAACTGATTTTTTAAAATACCATTTTATTTCATCTATGCTTAGCAGTAGCACTTTTGATCGTGCCGTTGTGAACAAAGCATCCTTAGGTGCTAATGGCATGTAAAACTGCAAATGAACATATTTCCTCATTAGTATGTTTATAAATGGAAATTTCCCAGCAACTGTGAGCAGTCAATCTTAGAATGGGGCCATTTTTCATACTTATTAACAGGCAAAAGACTGTTAGAAATTGTTCCTGTTTTATGAATTCATGCTGAACAGAATTCTAATGTGGAAGAACTTAAATTAGTTTGACTGGTGGCTGTACGTTGTAACATCAGAAGCCTTAATAATTGAATGACAAGTAAATGTGTTTTTTCTTAATAAGAAAACATCTATACTTGGCTTAAATATAGGAAAGTACGTTAATTTTGTTAACCTGCTTTCTCTTCTACAGGGTCACAGATGACTCTAACCTGGCCACACTGGGTAAAACACACAGCCCTTATTCCTCCAGAGACAGCTTTTGGCATGCACCATTACGCAAAAACACCCCACATGATGAATAGCAACAGAGGGAGTGTGATAGGTTCAAGAAGAGATGGACGAGGTATTGAATGAAGAAAATCCAAGGGAGTCCCAAATGAAGGGCTAGTACAGAAGAGGGAGGAAGAAAAGGAGGCACTGAAAGAATAAAAAAAATGGAAAGGCAACAGGACTGGATGAAATACCAGCAGAAGTGTGGAAGAGTTTAGGAGAAGAGGGAATAGATGTGTTGCGGGATCTAATTCAGAAGACCTAAGAACAGGAGAGAATACTTGAAGAGCTGAGAAACAGTGGGATTGTACTGTACCTATTTATAAGGAAAAGGGAGATATTCAGGATTGTGGAAACTATAGAGGGATAAAGCTGATGTCACACACAATGAAAATTTGGGAAAGGGTTATAGAGAGAAGGCTTAGGGAAGAGACTATAATGGGGAGGAGCAGATTGGTTTTATGTTAGGAAGAATAGCTGATTCGACTCAGACAAGTGTTGAGAAAAACAGAAAGGATTGCATATAGTGTTTATTGATATAGAGAAGGCTCATGATGGAGTGCCATGTCAAGAGGTCTGGAGGTACATGAGAGAGAAAGGAGTACCAGAGAAGTATGTGAGGACTGTACAGAATATGTTTGAGGGTGTAAGGACTTGGATTGAAAGCAGTTTTGGGGTAACAGACAAGACCCCAGTTAGAGTAGGTAGATAGGTCTGAACCAGGGATCTTTTTTTAAGTCTTTACCTCTTTGATCTGGTTGTAGCGGTGCTACTGGGGAGTGAAATTTCACCTCCCAGCAGTCCCTGCAGTGGCTCTGATTGGTCGTCTTCTGAGGGTGTAGGGGCTGCTGGGGACAAGGAGGCCAGCACAAGATTTAAAAGGAGGCCAGCTGTAGAGAGAAAAGAAAGAAAAAATTCTTTTGTTGTTTTGTGTCTTGAGTTGCCTGTCTTTTTGCCTTCTCGTTTACTACCTGTGGATTCTTGTTTTATCCTGGATTATCTCCTATGCGTGTGTATGGACTGTCTAGTGTCTGCCTGATTTGGATCCTATGTTGATCTTTGAACAAAGGAGTGGTGCTGATCCCATCATTCATCATCTTCAGGAAACACTGGTAGGACTGATTTTTACATTCACATACAGCAAGCTGATCTCAGGACTACCTGTCTCCATCATTTCATTCCATCAGTTCCTGTTTATCATAGACTTCATCGTGTGCGATTTTTGTTAGTGGTTTGTTTTTGTTGAATTTGTGTTTATTGTATATTGCCGTAAAGGGAACTGGGGTGAGATTGTTGTCGTTTGTATATTTATATTTGGTTTATTATTGTTTAATGCAGTCTTCTAGTTCTGTTTTATTACCGGTTGCTTTTTTGTTTCTGTGAGGGACTGTGTGTGAGTCGGGCTAAGGCTGGGTGCGTTCCTGGGATCCCCACTGAAAAAATAAATACCTTATTTTTCGCTTCATATGATGCACTTTTTTTTCCCCAAAAGAAGGGTGTAAATGTCTGTGTGTCTTATGGAGCGAATATTGTGTCACAGAGTGTGATGTGTATTACCTGACAAAAGTCAACATCCAGGGGTAGAGGGTGACAATCAGCTGTTAATGGCGACAAAACGCACTGTTACGTTACAGGCATTCCAGTTCTGCTTGGAGGAATGTTAGACTCATTGACTCGCCATCTAATCCTTACGTGTGTGTGTGAGTTACAAAATGTAAACAAATGTAAACAAAGGCAAGATGGCATCGACATCTCACGAGGGAGCGAAGCGAGTGCAGAAAACAAAATACTCAGCAGATGATGTTTTGTGTATTATCGCTGAGTCAAACTCTGATTTTTCAGAATCTGATTTTGTTGAGAGAGATCAGGAGATCGAGCAAGAGAGTAAGAAACTGGCATCAGCTGATCGGACACCAGCCGATGCACGTACGGCAAGGTTCGTGTGTGAGGAATACCCAGACACTGACCTGTGGGAGGCAAACTGGCTACCGGACTTCACAAGACAGGATGGCTTGCTGCTGGACTCGACAGATTACCAGCCGCTGGACTACTTCAGGCTGTTCTTTCCTGAGGCTGCCTTTCAGCTACTGTAAGAGGAGACAAACAGGTATGCCGAGCAATTTTTTGAGAATGCTTGCACCGCATTCTCGTTTTTAAAAGTGGAAACCCACACCAAAAGATGAGATGAAGGGCTTTGTGGCATTACAAATAGAGATGGGACTAGACTGGCGATGCAACTTCAGGGAGCATTGGTCCAAATGTGCTTTGTCCCCTGGTGGCTTTGGACAGGTTATGCCACGTGATAGGTACATGATCCTGCAAAGTGATTGTGAGCAACTGAGCTTCATAAACTCTGACACTAGCGATGAGGAGTTCTTGGGGTTTCCAGAAAGCTAGAAGAGTACTGGAACCTTAAAGTCTCTCCTCATTTGTTAATAACAGTAATGATGGTTCTTAATACCACTGTTGACTTTACATGGTTGAAATATTATTCTGCTATATTTTATTAAATATATTAGTACACCATTTCATTCACAATATTTTTTTTTCTTGTTTTCCTCCTCTAAACCTAGGTGCGTCTAATGGACAGGTGTGTCTTAAGGAGCAAAAAATATGGTAAATCACCATCAAAGGCGGTGAGAATCTTAGCTGAGTTTTAGTCTGCCACATGGTTATGGATGTGTTGACTCGTGGGATAAAAGACCAATACCCCTGGTGCATGCTTTCTGTTGATAACATTGTGTTGTGTAGCCCCAGAGTAGAGGCAGTGGAGAAGAAGCTGAATGAATACAAAAAGGAGGATAGGAGCCACACCCACCACATGACAAATTAACTCAGGATCCCAGATTAGGACCCGAGTGCAACCATGCTATGGGTGACACCTCAGCACCACACTAGTTCAGATGGAGTGCCATTTCTGCCACCAACCTCCAGGTTTTTCCCTGCAGGTTGGAGGGTCTACAAGCAGGGCTGCATTCAGATTAACATCATACCCAACAATGGCCCAACAAAGAGTCACTTTTGGCATTTTACGGGATTCAAACCAGCAACCTTCTGACTGCCAGTGCAGATCCCTAGCCTCAGAGCCACCACTCTGCTCAATGCAGAAAGGCTTTGGAAGACAGAGGATTTCTGTTCCTTCATACACTTTAGCTTAACTTTCTTTTTTTTTTGTGACAGGAGCAGAAATGTTTTGGATTATTGGCAGTCCTAATTCAATGTTTACAAGGTAAAATCTATTGGCACCAAAGTTGTATTGTACTGTTATTTAATTGACATTAGTCTACAGATGTTTAGTTTGGCCTCCATCAGACACTTTTATTATTTGACTATTTTTTGATCAGAAGAGTATGTGGTTGGATTTTTTTTTTGGGTAGTGATTAATTCTTGTAAAATCCATGACATGAAAATATCATTAGGGTTACTGTTCGTGTTAGTAATTACTAGCCCACCCATTACCCTGCTGCTGTGAAAATCACTTACGTTTTCAGTTTTGCCCAGAATTGTGTTCACATATTTTCCCATTGTGGTCTGAGCAGTACCTAAAAAAATGACTATTGAAATGGTGGCCCTGGTTGGATCACTAGCTGGGGTCCTTTCTTTATGAACTTGCATGTTCTCATATTTTCACACAGGAACAGTGGTTTCCTCTCACAGTCCAAAAAGAACTTGCATTAGAAATTATAACACTGAAATTCAAAAATATTTGAGACATTTTGTAACTATGGGAGTTAGCAGCACATGTGAATTTTCTCTCTGCTCCTCTTGTATTTGCCTCTATAATGACATTGTCTTCTGGATGTTTTATCTGAGGGGGAGCTAAATGGTCCTTGTCACTACCTAATTTGTGCAATACATACATCAGATAACAACTGTATGTGTAAGAAATTTACCTAGTAGTTTCTCTTCTTGATTGAGGTCATCTTAGTCTTTATTAATAAACTAGCAAAATACCCACGCTTCGCAGCGGCGAAGTACTGCATTAAAAATTTTATTAAGAAAAAAATTAAACCTTTTTAAACTGAGGGAAAATATGCTAATAATTATTTGTTAAGGATCTCTTTGTATACCACATTGTGAGTTCGGCCCTCCGGTTGTAATATGACCAAGCTGTGTGCTGAGCTTACTCTTGAGCATGTAACTTACAGTTGGCCATGTGAACAGTAATCTTGTTTCAAATCTCACAGCTTGGATTGCTGCTGTCATAATCGGTTTGAGTTTCATGGTTTGTTTCAATTACGACAGTATTTGCAGGACTTGTGTTGAAGTGACATTCAGCATCTGTCAAGCGTTGTAAGCATACAACCGGTTTCATCGATAACTTCACATCCAGCTTTTGAGAGTTTAAACATTCATAAACATCAAAGTGTCCACTACTGAAATCGTCACCTGTGAATCTATGATGTTTAAGAGGTATTGGCAGTTGTCGAAAGGTGTAAAATATTTGGCCATTTCGGTACACTTGAAAGCGACAACCGAACAATTCAGCGGCAGCCATCAACTCACATGAAGAACTATAGGTGAAGGGCTTAAGTATTTCACTCTTCTAGTGCTCCTGTGTAGTATAATTATCTCCTGTACCGTCATCAGTCCACACCTTGAACCTGTCCCAGTCATTCAATACATAAGACACAATGTTCCTCCGGATATCAAGAGTCAGCCTGATATGGCCGTGCAATATGTGACAAAGAGAATGGAAAAGGTAGGTGCCATCTCTGGGCATGGAAACCACTCGGTAAGTGACAGTTCTTTGATCGATAGTGATCACCTCTATAGACATGGTAATGGGGATATGGTTGGAATGATAAAGGAAATGGTTACCTGAGCAATGTAAAGTAAGTCTAAAATACCGACACAAAAACTATAATCATCATAAACGAACAATAAAACAGCGGAGAAGCCGTGGATTAAATAAAAAGGCTGTAGTTATTAGTAGGGAGACGTGAATCCTGTGGCGAAGCAAGGAAGGGAATGTAGAGACCAGAGTGACAGGCGGCCTTATATAGGCAGGCCGCCAACAACGTGGGAGGCGTTGGGATGGGGGACCCAACGCCGCCTCACACGGTGACCGAGCTGCAGACTATGGACGTATATATGTACATAAGTAGGATTCAGTTAGCGTTGGGAACCCGCGTACCAAATTTCTTGAAGATGGGCCCATAAGTAACAAAGACTGTTGAAAAGTTCAATATGGCGGCCGACAGTGGCATCATAACACCGAAATAAGTACGTACATTGGTTTCGGTTAGCAAAGGGAAGCCGCCTACCAAATTTCGTGAAGATGGAGCCATAAATAAGAAAGTTCAACATGGCGGACGTTGTCGACCGTTATGACCTTTACGCGTAGAATTTCAAAATGAAACCTGCTCAACTTTTGTAAGTAAGCTGTAAGGAATGAGCCTGCCAAATTTCAGCCTTCTACCTACACGGGAAGTTGGAGAATTAGTGACGTTGGAAAGTTCAATATGGCGGCCGACAGTGGCGTCATACCATCGAAATAAGTACGTACATCAGTTTAAGTTAGCACAAGGAAGCCGCCTACCAAATTTCGTGAAGATGGGGCCATAAATAAGAAAGTTCAACATGGCGGACGTTGTTGACCGTTATCGACCGTTATGACTGTTATGTGTAGAATTTCGAAATGAAACCTGCTTAACTTTTGTAAGTAAGCTGTAAGGAATAAGCCTGCCAAATTTCAGCCTTCTACCTACATGGAAAGTTGGAGAATTAGTGATGAGTCAGTGAGTGAGTGAGTTAGTGAGTGAGTGAGTCAGTCAGTCAGTTAGCCAGTCAGTCAGTGAGGGCTTTGCCTTTTATTAGTATAGACTAGACATTAAGCCCATTACAATAATGGGGGCTAGAACAGTATTGCATAAACATTAGTAGGAACAGTCTATATTAAATGGCAAGGGACCTTGACCTCATTCTGTTTCTTGTCTTAACTTTTTTTTGGCAAAAATATTTTTGCAAGAAGCCTAAAGTAAAATAATAATAAAAATAAAATAGAAACATATATGACAATATAGTAAGTATAATTAATATTGCCTTAGTGTAAAACTTTGTAACAATCTGAAGAAGATAATTTTAGGAAAAATTTTCTATTTTTTTACCTCGTGAAAATTTTCTATAAAATTTCATTATAGACAAGATTTCTTGTAAATATTCTGTCTGAATTTGACAAGAGTTTGCCTTGTTCAGGACCATCTACAACCTTGACAACAACATCTGGAAAACTTCTAACTCTTAATAATGCAACATGACCGTGGGTGAATACTGGTTCTGGCAAGTAAATGCCAACATTTTCTAAGGTTTGCTGTTCTGAGTCTTTTAGCATTTTTCTGATGCTCATTTTCTTTTTCTTCAATCGATCTATTTGCTTGTATTTTTCTTTGTCTTTCAGCCTTCCTTTTGTTGATGTTTACTTGTTGAGCTGACCGTTCTTCCAGGAGATGTTGCTTATATAGGATTTGATTGTCTGTGTATTTTGTCCTGCTTGACGTGTCCTTTTTTTTTTGGGTGGCATGTTGTTAGTAGATACGTCCGTAATATTTTCTCTTACAGTAATACTGGCTTGTAAGTGGCTGTAATATGCGTCACTGTATTGTGTGCCTTTAATTTTCTCTCGCAGTAATACTGGTTTGTATTTCCGTAAAATGCCTGTCATTTTCTCTGACAGTAATACTGGCTTTGATGTCTGTAATATGACTTTTATTTTCTGTCACAACAGGGGGCAATCAGCAGAGTGTCCCCAGAAACTGATGTAATGTGTGGCGTGCAGCTGATAATCGTGCCTGTGGCGTCTCCCCAGCAAGTACTTTAATCTGTGCTGGTGTGCAACTCATTATTGTAAGTGTGGCATCTCTCCAGCAACGGATTTTATGTGCACGGCCGTGACTACCCAATCAGCACTCTCCCCAGCAATGATGTCCTTTATTTGCTTATCATGCGCGGCCACGGCTAGGCCATTCACTCTGTGCCCAGCTTCCAGTGTGTGCGCGTCCACGGTGCCATGCACATGGGCAGGGCACTGTGCGATGCACGGCCCCGCGCATGTGCACTTCACCAGAAGAAACGCACACACGGACACCTGGACGCACACAGGGGTTTTATTAAAGTGGATAAGTCTTTGAAGTTTTATTTTGAAAGATGATAACTTTGACTTGAAAAGATGGCTCACGATGACAATTTACACCCAGTTTAACTAAAAAGGAATGAAGTGAAGTTCACCTAGTGTTTGCGATGACTTGTGTTATGGCTATGTTAATAGTTTTGTTCCATATCACATATTGTTTCTTAATACAATAAACTCACAAACAATTATGTTTAAATATTCAGTCAACTGTTTCTTATCCAATCAAATCCAAATATTTCAGGTTTCATGTACTAGAAAATTTTTGTGCACATATAGTACAGATCAGATAGATAGATAGATAGATAGATAGATCATCGATAGATGATTGTGTGGTCATCGGAGGGAATGAAAGTCTCAACAAAATAAATGTTGGGTCCACAACCTGGCCATTTTTCATTTACTTCAAAGGAAAAAGAAAAACAAATGAGGAATGATTTCAAAATAGAACACAACAGCCTCCAGTTAATGCAGGTCCAACTAATTCTACATGTTTCTTCAAGCATATTGAGGAACTCCATCTCTGTGGTTCCTCGGTTGTGAAGTGATAACTCCTTCCAGGTGGTCGTGCTTTTATGGCCCAGAGACTGGAAGGGGTGAAGTCAGTTTCTCTCACTGGGCGGTTTCTTAGTATTGTGGAGAAAAAAGGAAGTCAACACAGTTAAGGTGGAACTACTTACCTGGAAGGAACCCAAAGGGTTACCCTCTGATGCACATGCATGGCAGTAGATAGATAGATAGATAATACTTTATTTGTGCCCAAGGGAAATTAAAACTTTACAGAAGTTCAAGAAAAATATAAATACAATAATAACAGAAACAACCCGCAGCACACACAAGAACTTTTGGCTTGGATAATAAGAGCCATCTGTTAACAGGTCTATACGTAGGTGGTAGTAATATGTAGTCAGATCTGCCCAGTTATGCCACAGGTTGCCTTTTAAAGGCATTAACATTTGAATAGAGCACATCCAGCTTGTTGTGTCCACAAATAGAATATTTGGGTAGTAGTTTGTTCCTCCCAAAATTCCCCTGGTTGAAGTCACCAGCTTTCTAGGGTCAGGAAGATTTATCAGAACATCAGTAACAGAGTGAATCATTTCAGTGGCTGAATTAATAAGCATTAACAGAGATGATGTGATTTATCTCTCTGAACAGTAACTTGGAAAAATCAGTCAGCTTGTCAATGTCTGGATCATACATTTTACTTCTATCTGTGATATGCTCACATTTTTACAATTAATATTTCACATGGATGGCCAATCTGATTGTATCAGATGAATTCCATCAACATTAAAATAGCAGCAGAAATAAGGCATTTAAGCTGGTTCTCCTCAGTACCCATAAAGCCACGGTACCTGAATTTTCCATGACTTGCCAAGAGATGTGATGTAGCATACACCTGCATGAAAACAGTATGCAAATTGAGCAGGAAGCGCAGATCAGGTAGTGACAGTTCTTTCAGGGTGTTTAGAACTTCAGATTAAGATCCAGTGATGCATTTTAGGTTAGGTTTTCATTCTGGCACTTTCTTTGAAAATATACAATAATTAAGTCTTTATAGCTTTTATGTTTTGTTTTTAATCTTGAACTCAAGTAATGTCTATGTTTTGGCTAATTAGGAATAAAATAAGGATAATATAACAATTTTATATTGACCATAGGTGTAAATTATTTAGAACAAGACTGTTAGAGGGTATGGTCAGGGGACCGATATTGTAAAATAGGTCAAAACCTGCCAAGCTGCAATTCTTTTGTATTTCCGTGCGGACGTTTCTCACAGAAGATCAGGAGACTGGATTTAAACTCAAGTGAAAAGAAAGTCGTCTGCATGCTTTTTTCTCTCCTCGGGTCAAGGATACATCCTTTATCTTTATTGCCGTTTTTTCAGCATCAAATTCTCTAGCAAATCCTCCAGTGAACCAAACTATGATTGCAGTCTGCCTGGAATGCTATATTTTTTTTATTTTATTTGCAGAATTTCCACTGGGAATGCTCACTTTTACACCTTTTCTAAAGGTGGAATTTGGCTTTTGTTTATTAGTTTAAAAGAATTTTGTAACTCGTATAAATCCACGATGGTGACTTTCGAGTGAAGAAGAGCACTGTTACAGTCATTATTAAAGATCATTTCTTATTTACATTTATTTATTTAGCTGAGTGAACCCAAGTGACTCTCAGGTGTTTCCAGATATTGAGTGCTAGCAATCAGGGTCACCCAATGAATCAGTGATGGGCCTGAACCACCGGCCTAGTGGCCTACCGTCTAATGCCTTAGTCAGTCGACCACATTACCTACCACTGTATAAATCACATTATTTTGAGTCTTGTTTTGGGGTCATCTACTATTACTTTTGATCTGGCATTGCTGGAAAATGTCTTTCCCAAATAACTTTACCAGCTGGCATTTCCATAAAGGCAAGATCAAAATTAGTTATACTTAAACTGCATGAGCCAAGTGTAACATTAAGGCATGGGTTAGGGAAGGCAGACGAGCCATAAAAATGTATTGCAGTTTTTTAAAAGTCTCAACTGTACTGCTGCATATTTACTTCACATCCCATGTCAAATATACTAAATTGTTTGACATATAAATTTACAATATAAAGTAAGTGACACTTACAGTATCTACGTTTAAAACTTCAAAATTATGAAAAAGTACACAAGTACTGTCAATGCTATTTATATCACAGAAAATATTGCCTTTTTAAGTTTGTTGATTTTTTTAAATTGTGGCAAAACTAGCACTTTCTTATTTGAACACGTTAGATTATATACACATGGGGTAACATTCTGATGTGTTAACTGATTTGAAAGTAAGAGTGTTTTCTACTATTTATTTGCTTCATCACATCACATGTATGCATTTTAAATATTTTGTCGTGGTGTATGAGTGACATGTGATAGATTCGGTCAGACCGCCATGCTGCTATTTGCACAGGAGGCTCATGCAAGCAGAAACTCAGCTGCCATTTCAATCACTTGTGCCGATGCCTGAGGATCTGTTTGGCTGACGGGAGTTGCAGTTGGACATGTAAAGTTGCAAACAGAAAATCTACAAATTAAAATGACCTTTCTTAAGCTAAACGTGAAATGGTAAACTGATCCTGTAATTAAAATTGTACGGAATATTTTTCTCTGTCTATTTTAAGTGTAGGTGACATGAAAGAGAGAGTTGCTTTGGACAGGACGGATTATAGTATTTGTTGATCCATCCATCCTCTAAACCCACTTATCCAAGGCAGTGGGCAACGAATGAAGACAGGAATAACCCCTGGACAGGGTGCAAATCCATCGCAGCATGAATACACAATCAGGCCCATTTAGCAGTGCCAGTTCACTGAAATGGGCACAGACCCATGCAGGCCCACAAGCACACTCCACGCAGGGAGCACCCAGCGCCAACACTGCATTGCCTTCCGACATTTTCATTGATTATTAACATATTTACATTAATTGAGGCCTTAAAAACAACAGACAAAAAAATGTCCTTTATTGGAGACGAATTTTAATAACACCAACTAAACTCCTCCCATGGTTAACAGTGAATTGTTTAATAATGAAACTAACAAAAATCATAACTGTACTGCAGGCTTAGTACTCTTTGAAAAGGTAACGACAAAGCGTAATTTGTGTAAGGCAAGCCTTGTTATCAAAGTTCTGAAATCAGTTACCAAAGGAAAAGGGGCATTAGTCAAAGTCACATACAAAATTAAAACTTTGGAAAGAATTTAAGAAACCAGCCTTGTTTTATTGAAGTCTTTTTTTTTAATTAGACAAGAGGTTCCCAAACTGGAGTCCATAACCCCCTGGTAGTCCCTTCAGATATGGCAGGGGGTCTGCAGCAAAACTGGGAAAAACAGAGGATAACCGAAAAAAACGAATTTAAATGATGTTAGCATGAGGTTGCAACAAAATGTGAAAAAAGTGAATACTTTTTGAAGGCGCTATATAACAATTAGGCTTCTAACTGAGCTCTGCACTTCTAAATGTATTTCATCACTGGGAGGATCAGAAGGAATGTCTCCAAAAGTGCTGTGTCCTGTTTTCTGGCAGACAATTAAAATGTTTACTTCAATTGTGCTCCTTTGACATTGTGATCTGTAACGAGAGTAGGGAGCAGATCAAGGAGACCATGGAGAGTTGGAGATTTGTTCTAGAGAGGAGAGGAATGAAGGTCAGTAGGACCACCAAGACAGAATACATGTGTGTGAATGAGAGGGAGGTCAGTGGAATGGTGAGGATGTAGGGAGTTGAGTTGGCGAAGGTGGATGAGTTTAAATACTTGGGATCAACAGTACAGAGTAATGGGGCTTGTGGAGGAGAGGTGAAGAAGAGAGTGCAGGAAGAGTGGAATGGGTGAAGAAGAGTGTCAGGAGTGATTTGTGACAGACGGGTATCAGCAAGAGTGAAAGGGAAGGTCTACAGGACGGTAGTGAGACCAGCTATGTTATATGGGTTGGAGACGGTGGCACTGACCAGAAAGCAGGAGACAGAGCTGGAGGTGGCAGAGTTAAAGATGCTAAGATTTGCATTTGGTTTGACGAGGATGGACAGGATTAGAAATGAGGACATTAGAGGGTCAGCTCAAGTTGGACGGTTGGGAGACAAAGTCAGAGAGGCAACATTGCGTTGGTTTGGACATGTGCAGAGGAGAGATGCTGGGTATATTGGGAAAAGGATGCTAAGGATAGAGCTGCCAAGAGAGAGGAAAAGAGGAAGGCCTAAGAGAAGATTTAGGGATGTGTTGAGAGAGGACATGCAGGTGATGAGTGTAACAGAACAAGATGACGAGGGCAGGAAGATATGGAAGAAGACGATCCGCTGTGGCAACCCCTAAGAGGAGCAGCCGAAAAAAGAAGAAGAAGACTTCTATTGTGCTCCTTTCTGCTCCCCTCCTGTTCATTTTTGGCCTCAGTTGTAGTGAATCGTTCAAAACACCTCATGAAGACCAATGTCCCTTGTGTGTAATGAATTAAATCACAGCTCCCTTCCACTCTCTGTCTCTCCTTCTCTTGTTTGATACTTCTTTAAAGTGGCAGTCACTCTCTTTGTTTAACCAGTCTCTGCGGGTTTCTCTTTTAAATTTGCCTTGATGTCAGCCTAAAGAGCTGACCCCTGGCAAGGACGGTCCCTTAGTCCTGCGCAGCTGGTGACCTTTAGTTGTGCTGCGTCAGTACTGTTAGTCTGACTGTTGCTACACTTCTTTCAAGGCTGAGGAGTGGTTATGTATTACTGGCTGAAATCCGAAACTGAAACATAAATCAAGCATACCTCAGTATTTTTCATATTAAAGAGTTGTGATAAAATAAATGTGGTAACTGTTACACAGAATGTATGACAAGCGGTGACTGTTTGCCATAACTTTGAATTAGGTAAAGTGGTCCTTGAGAGAGTGTTGACCTTGTTGAGAGGTTTTTTTTTTTTTTTTTGTTGAGAGGTTGGCAGTGACATTCACATCTCTGGTGACTCTTCCTATGAAGTCAGTAGATGGATTGGGAGAGCATGAGGGGTCATGAGGTCGCTGGAAAGGGGTGCGTGCTGCTCCTGATATCTATGCAAAAGGACGAAGGTCCAAGTCTTTAGAGTCCTGATGCTTCCTGTCTTGCTATATGGTTTTGAGACATGGATGCTATCCAGTGACCTGAGACAAAGACTGGACTCCTTTGATACTGTGTCCTTGGGTACCGTTGGTTTGACTTTGTGTCGAATGAGTGGTTGCTCATGGAGTCCAGAATTAGGCAGATTACCTGCATTGTGAGGGAGCATCCGTTATGGCACTATGGCCATGTGGCGCGTTTCCCCGAGGGTGATCTGGCTCGTAAGATCCTCATTATTGGGGACCCGAGTGGCTGGCCCAGGCCAAGGGGTCGCCCACATAATACCTGGCTGCGGCAGATAGAGGATCATTTCCAGAGGGTGGGACTGGACCGTGCATCTGCCTGGGGGGTTGCAAACCGGGATCCCGAGTTGTTTCATCGTGTAGTGGGTGTGTACCAGTGCATGCTCCCCAACTTGACTTGACTTGACTTGTCCTTGGTCTGAAACACTTCAAGAAACAGTGATGTAGTAGAATGGGGTTCATTAACTATTGTGAGATAGCTCAATTATAGACATATTTTACATTCGGAACTGTAACGTGTGATCAATTGGAGAGTTTAAATTGGACAATTTTGAGTTTAAATGTAGGAAGGGGTTGCGATTTTCCATGACACTGCTGCATACAGTAGCTTTACATACTCAAGTCAGTTCTATTCAATGTTATATTCCCAGGAAGGAAATTTGACTTGTATTGCATAACAGTGCAGCGATGACCACAAAGCTAGAGATAACAACAGTGGTAGCCACCTGGTTACAGAAGCTCTTCATGAACTTCAAAGAGTTCAAGTAATTTGTCTAGTAAACACATTCATCCATCATCAGAACTGCTGACCAAAGAACTTGAAAACTCCCAGAATTAATCTTTTCATTAATCATAGAGATGAATACCATAATAAAGGAAAAGGAATTCATCCCCAGCACAAACTCTTCTCACCGCACGTTTCAAAAGGTTTAAAGACACTGTTTACCCTGTGTGCAGTTTGTGTCGCAAATAGCAGAGTTCTTCCTTATTGCCTGACCTCCATGTTATAGTTTAAGAATGAATCTAACAAAACTCGTAATTGTACTGCATGTTGCCTATTTTGTATACTGATGTGGGCTGAATATTCTGTGCATATAGCTTTCCATTTCTTTTTATTTGTTTAGTTTCTTGTTACTTTCTTACTAAGGGAATAAACACAAACTTAAATGTACAGTACTGCTAGCACATTGCAAATAAAACATGAACTTTAACTTGATCCTTTAGCTCAAGGGCTTCAGTTCGATCTCAGGTGATGGACGAGCCTTGGCAAATGCTAAGAGCGACCTCAAAGTTGATTACGTTATGTTGGTTTCCTGCCCAAGGTAGAAGATTTAAAAAATTATTTGGCAATATTCTACAATCTGCTAATTTCAGAGGTAATCCTTTATTTATTAGTTTATATATTTATTTGTGTTTCCCCCATATACCCATGGTTTTTCTCTTATTGTTAGGAATTTGGTCCTGAAGCATGTATATCTTTAAATCTGTAACTTGACCTTTTCACAGTTCAGTAATCATTGCTATGGATGTCAAATGGCACTCTCACTTTTACTGTTATTTGAATCTTAATATACTGTTAGGTATGGTGTGGAGGCAGTGAAAGAAAGAAAAAGATCAGGAGATAATACCATGAACCAGAATCAGGGTCACTGCCAGGCAACAGGTCAAAATTGGGAGATCAAAAAATATACTAAACAAAAAACTAAACTTCAAAATCCAAAATACTTTAAAAAACTGTAACAAAACTAGCACTTGACCTACTTGAAAAGAGCAACCAACCATCACTAAGGGATTTGAGTTTTATCCAACTGATGGATACTTTTGACTCTCGGCATGGCCATATTTGTACTGTACCAGGAAATCTGAAGACATCAAAAATATGACCCATGAATCATGGCACATTAATAATAAATGGCATATAAATCAATTAGAAATGAGGAAAATCCATAACATTGAGTTGCATCATGACAGATGGGCGCTGAATGAAAATGGGTTTAGCTGACATCACTAGGGAGTGCTCCACTTTCATTGTTTAGAGCCATGTCCCTGTATGAAGAGTTAGTGGAGCTCTCCTTTAGCTAATGCTCTAGGGAATGTACTTCTGAGGGCTCTTATAATCCAGAATTTGGGGGTTTGTGGCTGACCACTGGGGGTGCAGATAGTATGACCTGGGATTGATCGTGGTGTCATTCCATCACAATACACTTGATGTAGTCAGCACTGTGGATAGGTAGAGTGTGGAGGCGGTGCTGCACAGTATAGTGGGGGCAGAGTGACAGAGAGTTCAGCTGATGTCACCAGGAAGCACTTCGTTGTGCATTGCTTCAGCGTGTACTTGTGAAGCCAAGTAATAGTGTTCTCCTTTAGCTAATACCTTAGGGAACCTGTTTCTGAGGGCCCTTGCAATTGAGGTGTAGCGGGTTCACGACTGGCTACCAGCTGTTACCACAGTGCAAATTGTGCAACATCACGTTTTATTAATTACTGTAGTGCTAATGCCACACAGTTCCAGGTCCTGAAGTTCAAAACCTAGCCTGGACATTGTCTGTCAGTTTTCTCTCTTGGTACGTAAGGTTTCCAAAGTGGTTAGTATTAGGTAAAACAGAAACTCAAAATTGCTTGAATTGGCTGGCTTTGCACCTTCATGGACTTTTAGATTAGATTAAAGATCTTCACTGTAAGAGCATAGTGAAATTCTTGTGCCACAGTTGAGGTGATGCAGAAATTAATACATTAAATACAGAAGAGTAGCAGACAATACATTAATAAATACAGTAAATAAGATAAGAGTTAAAAAAGTAATGTACAGTATGCATAAACATAATTACACATAAACCAGCAGGTGGGTACAGTACCCAGTGCAGAGCAGATGAGATCTTGTTACTGAGAGTTCAGTGACTTTATGGCCTGATAAAAGAAGCTGTCTCTGAAGCACGTGGAGTGTCTGGTGAGGCTTCAATAGCACTTACCAAAAGGCAGAGGTGAAAAGAGGGCATGAGGTGGATGACTGTCATCAGATATGATAGATTCAGCTCTCTTCAGACATCTGATTAAGTAGATGGTATGAAGCTTAAAAGGTCAAGTCCAATGATTTTAGAAGCTGTAGATACAATCCTTTGAAACAGTTTGTAATCCTGGTAAGTCTCTGTTTACCATGCCACACTGTGATGTATCTGGCCCGGATACTTTCAGTAGTACAGCGGCAAAAGTTCACTAGTATTTTGGTTCCCATCCCAAAGCTCTTTAGCATTCTCAAAAAAAAAGTGTCATTGCTGAGCCTTTCTGAGCAGCAGGTGATGTTAACTGACCACAAAGGGCAGTTGGTAATCTGGACACCCAAGAACCCAAGGCTGCTAACTCACTGGACAATGGAGTTGTTGATATGGAATGGAGCATGACTGCCTTTGTTCTTTCTGAAGTCAACAATGATCTCCTTGATTTTGTCAGAATTCAGGAAGAGGTTGTTGTTATGGCACCAAAAGTCAGGTCATTTAACTTCCTTCTGTATGCATCCTCATCATTGTCACTGATGGGGACAATCACAATGGTGTTATTTAGCAAATGTGATGATGTTCTTGTCAACTTGTTTTTATGCTTTGCTACACAGTCACAGGTGAATAGACTGTATAGCAGTGGACTGAGGCAACAGCCTGGAGTTATACCAATGTTGGTGAACAGCACAGATGAGTTATTTTTGCCAATCCTTGCTGACTGGGGTTTGTTTTGTTAGGAAGTCAAACACCCAACAACTGATGGACTGCTTAGACCAAATTCTATGAGTTTTAGCACCAGGCTTGAGGACACAATGGTGTTGAAGGTAGAACTAGAGTCAATGAACATCATCCTGACATAGATGTTTTTCCTTTCCAGATGTCCCACATTAGTGTGCAGGGCAAGGAAGATGACATCATCTACAGATCTGTGATGCTGGTGTGGAAACTGTAGCAGATCTAGGGTAGCAGGGATGTTGGGGTTAATGTGGATCATGACCAGTTTCTCCAGACACTTCATCACCATCGAGGTTAATGCAATGGGCCAATAGTCTTGTGTACTGATCAAAGGTGGTCCCTCACTGGTGACTGCCAGGATAGGCACACAAACTCTCTACTCAAGAACACTTGTTGATAAAGAGATTGGATGAATGGCCTCTTTTATTTATACACCAAAGTAAAACAGTAACAGTAATTTTACTGCTCTATTATTCTTTATTGATCAATTTAAAGGAACGACCAGAGGCGAAGAATCTGAGTATAACTGACAGTATAATTTTTCAATAAGATTGCCAGCAGCTAACTTTTAAGGTTTGGTTAAAAACCAACACTGCTGCCATAATTATTCTTAATTCTTAGATTACTCTGTGAATTTGAGGAAGGTAAATTCAATTTCAAGGATTGCCAGTTTAGATTTCACAAGATCCCAAACTGTGAACAGTTGAAATTACATTAAAATTGTGCTGTTTATACAAAGTTCTAACTTCTGCAGCTGTATATTGTTTTTTTTATTTTTTCAAAAATTGTTAAAATAGAAACATTTTAAATAAATTATCATATATGATTATTGACATATTACTTTAAAATTTATTTCAAACCACCGTAATACAGTAGTAATAAATAGAAATGGCCCAAGCATGAATTAAACAGTTAAATGAATACTGTGTTATTCTGTCATCTCTTGTTGCTCAACAAAACTTAACCTGGCGCATGCTTTCTTTATATATACTACACTACCGTGGCTGTTCATTTGTCTGTCCAGAATTTTAAATCACCTGTAGCTCGCAAATCATTTGGCCTGAAATTTGGTACACATATACTACGTGATGTCTACTATCTGCTTTCAGGGTGATGATTGTCCTTCAAGATTATTGCTGTTTTTATTTTTATTTTATTGTTGAATTAAGTCTTAGCAGTGGGCAGCAGGGCGGCCATGTGGCACATGCATATGGGCACCATTCTCATTCCCTACCACCTTCGCCGTCACTTCCACTACCTCTTCATATCTTAAATCATTCTTGAGGCAGATTGAAGACTTAAGAGCCAGCATAAGTGAAAAATTAAAGAAAACGTACTAAATAATTGCAACACAAACACTGACTTAATCAGTTTTAACATAAAAAGATGTGACGAAAGAAGAGAAGAAGCGGACCGTTAGTTTGGAGAAAAAAAGCTGCTCAGGAAGTGGCAAGTGCATTAACCTCTGAGCAAACGAATGTTAAACATATAGAGAATGAGGATGAAAACTAGGAATAACTTCCAAGTCTCCCTCTAGAGGCTTGGAATGGACAAACATGAGAACATAAGAATGTTATTGGTATACATTCATGTATAGCATTAATTCTCAAACCCATTTATTCCAATTTATCATTGTTATCTATACTAATAAAAGGCAAAGCCCTTACTGACTGACTGACTGACTCACTGTCTGACTGACTCATCACTAATTCTCCAACTTCCCGTGTAGGTAGAAGGCTGAAATTTGGCAGGCTCATTCCTTACAGCTTACTTACAAAAGTTAAGCAGGTTTCATTTCGAAATTCTACATGTGACAGTCATAACGGTCGACAACGTCCACCATGTTGAACTTTGTTATTTATGGCCCCATTTTCACGAAATTTGGTAGGCGGCTTCCCTGCGCTAACTGAAACTGATGTACTTACTTATTTCGGTGGTATGACGCCACTGTCGGCCGCCATATTGAACTTTCCAACGTCACTAATTCTCCAGCTTCCCATGTAGGTAGAAGGCTGAAATTTGGCAGGCTTATTCCTTACAGCTTACTTACAAAAGTTAAGCAGGTTTTATTTCGAAATTCTACGTGTAATGGTCATAACGGTCGACAACGTCCGCCATGTTGAACTTTTTTATTTGTGGCCCCATCTTCACAAAATTTGGTAGGCGGCTTCCCTTTGCTAACCGAAACCAATGTACGTACTTATTTCGGTGTTATGACGCCACTGTCGGCCGCCATATTGAACTTTCCAATGGTCTTTGTTACTTATGGGCCCATCTTCAAGAAATTTGGTACACGGGTTCCCAACGCTAACTGAATCCTACTTATGTACATATATACGTCCAAAGCCTGCAGCTCGGTCACTGTGTGAGGTGGCGTTGGGTCCCCCATCCCAACACCTTCCACGTTGTTGGCTGCCTGCTTATATAAGGCCGTCCGTCGCTCTGGTCTCTACATTCCCTTCCTTGCTTTGCCACGGGATTCATGTCTCCCTGCTAATAACTACAGCCTTTTTATTTAATCCACGACTTCTCCGCTGTTTTATTGTTCATTTATTACGATTGTAGTTATTGTGTAGGTATTTTAGACTTACTTTACATTGTTCAGGTACCCATTTCCTTTATCCTTCTAACCGTACCCCCATTAACATGTCTATCGAGGTGATCACCATCGATCAAAAAACTGTCACTTACCGAGTGGTTTCCATGCCCGGAGATGGCGCCTGCCTTTTCCATTCTCTTTGTTACATATTGCACGGCCATATCAGGCTCACTCTTGATATCCGGAGGAACATTGTGTCTTATGTATTGAATGACCGGGACAGGATCAAGGTGTGGACTGATGACGGTACAGGAGATAATTATCCTACACAGGAGCACTATAAGAGTGAAATGCTTAATCCCTTCACCTATGGTTCTGCATGTGAGTTGATGGCTGCCGCTGAATTGTTTGGTTGTCACTTTCAAGTGTACTGAAATGGTCAAATATTTTACACCTTTCGATAACCGCCAATGCCTCTTAAACATCTTAGATTCACAGGTGACGATTTCAGTAGTGGACACTTTGATGTTTATGAATGTTTAAACTCTCAAAAGCTGGATGCAAAGTTATCGATGAAACTGGTTGTATGCTTACAACGCTTGACAGATGCCAAATGTCACTTCAACACAAGTCCTTCAAATACTGTCGTCATTGAAACAAACCATGAAACTCAAACCGATTAAGACAGCAGCAATCCAAGCTGTGAGATTTGAGACAAGATTATTTTTCACATGGCCAACTGTACGTTGCATGCTCAAAAGTAAGCTCAGTGCACAGCTTGGTCATGTTACAACCGGAGGGCCGAACTGACAACGTGGTATACAAAGAGATCCTTAACAAATAATTATTGGCATATTTTCCCTCAGTTTAAAAAGGTTAAATTTTCTTCTTAATTAAAATTTTAAGGCAGTACTTCGCCGCTGCAAAGCGCGGGTATTTTGCTAGTTATTAATATTCATCATTAATCATTCATTTATTCTCAGGGCACCTCCACCCATCGTAATTTACAAAAATCAAGATAAACATATGTTATCTGAGGTCCAAATCAATGCAAAGTTAAAAGATAACTGAGAATACGATAATAGGTATTGGAAGTCGTTCGGTATTGTAGTTAAGAGTATGCAGGCCAAAATGGCTTGAATGCAAATATAGAGAGATCAAAAATTAGGGGCTATGCAAATGTTGAGCTGGGCTGGCAGCCATTGGTCAGGACAAGAGTCTTGAAATGAATCCTGATGACAGCAGGGAGACAACAGAGCACATGGAGCAGAGGAGTGGTGAGTGTAGCTGTTTTAAACCATTTCTCTTGTTAAATTTTCCTGAAGATTTAGAAGTTTTTGAGCACATAGATTCTGCTTGTCTCGTTTATTTTATTTTTTTAACTTTATTTTATATTGTTAAAAATAATTTGTGGTGTTTTGGATTCCATTTTTGTTTTTATTACAAGCACCCCTATTTTGCAAATCCAGTTGTCTTGATGTGGGTCCCGTTTGCCAGGGGTATGACTTCATGACTGCCATTGGAGTTAAAAAATCTTCATGCCCGCCATTTTCTTATCCAAGTTTGCAGAACACTTTTTTTTCTTATTTTTAAAACACTTTTTGGTTATTAAATGTCTGGCAAAAGCATTTTTACTTTGATTTTGGGCTTCATGAAAGAGTGGCTTGATCTCCTGATTTTTGATTCTTACAACTTTTATTTTGGCTACATCCGTTTCCTTGTCCTTCTTTTTTAAAATACTATCTCTTCCATTCTACATAGGAAAGTAACAAAACACTGGATGCTTTAGACAGGCTGGTTGCTTACCTAGGGGGCAGGGGGAGAGAGATCAGGTTGACGTAATCCAGTCTGTATAAAAGAATAAGATTTTGAGTAGTATAAGCTGTGTGGTGGGAGTTTATCTTGTGAATGTTTTGAAGAAAGCAAGCAATTGCATTACAAAGCAACACATGACAAGCATGCGATGATAAATGTGCTGAGAAAAATTGTGTGCAGCTAGTGAATTACTTTTTCCATGTCTGGAATTTAATTTAGCAGACACTTATAAAAGTGCCGAAAAAGTTCTCCTGCTCGCTAAAATTTTATTAGCTTTAAGTTTTGTACCATCTGCCAAACCCTGCTTGGTAATAATTTCTCCATTAAATACATGGACCATGGAAAGCAGGTGCAGAGATTGCTGCAGGTCTCTCCACTGCCGGAGACAGAACTGGAAGTGATAAAAATCAATCATATTAAATTTAACATTGCTAACCATCACAGCACTGCATTGGCATCCAAACTCTGAAAGCAGAATTGCCACATCAAATTATGGACTTCAGTACATGTCTCCTGAAAGGAAACAGCAAAAGTTGCTGATTATTTACACTCACTCAATCACACTCAAACTGTCCTCGGTTGTTCTTTTTCTCTCTACCGTATTCAGGAAGAAGAGTGACTCAGCATGCAGAACGAAAAAAAATCCTTTTTTATGGTGCTTTATGTTAAAGCAAAGGTTTATTCCCTGGCTTATGTGTACTTTACTTTTTGTTGTTGCTTTTGTTATTTTCAAAGTATCATTTTTCATGTTTTATGCAATTTCTGTTGTATTTATTTAGTAGTTAAGTACTGTATTATGTATTGTGACACCTCTACGGGGGCGTGCCAGCCACCCAACCCGACACAGACATACACCAGAGGCACACTTACAAAAGCTCACGCTTTTTATTTTCTTTTCTGCACAGCACACAGTGCACAAATCGCCACAGAGAGCTCCGTCCTTTTCTTCTTTTCCCTCTATTTTTTCTCCTTTTCTCTCTTCTGCCACCTCTACCCCTGCCTTCACAAGCTCTGTCCTTCACCTCCCAACTCCGGTGCCCCGAATGGAGTGAGGCGGTCCCTTTTATGTTGTACCCGGATGTGTTCCAGGTGCTCATTGATGGTCTTCCTGCAACACTTCCTGGTGTGACGGAAGTGCTGCATGGGCACCCGGAAGCACACAGAGTGTGCGTGGATTCTCTTCAGGCAGCACTTCCTAGTGTGGCAGAAATGCTGCCTTCCAGGGCTCCGAAATTGTCCGGGTGCCCCCTGGCAGTGATCACGGGCCCCCACAGGGTTGAGCTTCCAAGCTCCATTCCCATGCCCTCTCGTGTCCTAGGGGAGGTAGTGCTCCTCTTCCGTGCCTTCCACTCTGTGGGTGTTCTGGCTGGGCATGAGCCACAGTATTTAAGTGTGTATATATTCCTTGTGTTTTTGTGGGTGGGGTCAGTTTGATGCCACTACTGGGTGACTGCCTTCAGTCTTTATATTTGAGGTACGGCAGTTGGTCCTCAGAAGTTCATTGATGTTGGATGAGTATATTTATTGTGAGTACAGATTTTCTGGTTTCTTAATATTTCCCTTCAGTTAGGTCAAAGATCACTTAGGTTTTCAATTTTTGGAATTTATCTTAGGACCCCATTGCTGCATTGCCTTATTTTTGACTTCTAAAACTTTTTACCTCTGTGTGTGAATAACAAATACATTTCTTCATTTATAAAGATTCTGTGTTGGACTTGTCTCTCAAAACAGAGGTTTATTGCTTCCTCTCCCTTGAGGGGCATTTTTAGTGTATTTTGGAACATTGAAGACGTTGTTTTTAACTTCTAAAGCCAGTTTTCCATTTTGGGCCTGTGCAGGCTGCCTGGAGTATGTTCTGCTTAGTGGGTCCTTTGGAGGGTTTACATCATTTCCGTCTACTTTGAGTACACATTGTTATGTTTCAGCCAGCTTTTCTCCTCTGACTGGGCTTCAAAGTTGCGTTTCTTGTCTGTTTTGTCCATTTTTGTGCCATTTATTTATGTTAATGTACCTCTTATTTATTATGTGCAGTATACTTTGTTTTTGTCTATGACTATTTTATTGTTATGTCCCATGTGTTTTGTGGATGGTCCCCCAAGAGGTGAGGACCCCTGCCAATTACTGCCTGCAACTACTCTCTGCTGTATAAATCCAGATGGTCTCCCATAGTTCCTGGCATTCCATTTTGAAGGTGCTAGTTTTCCTGGATTTTCAGCATGTGCTGATTTGACTTAGCCTTGGGATTCTGTATTGGGGCTGTGTTTGTGCTCTAACAAACGTCTTGTACTACAGAATATTTTTATTAAAAATAAATCTTTTATTTTATAAAGACTCTTTGAGGCCCTTTTTGTTTGTAGTCAGTGTTTTGATAGTAATCCCCCCAGTGAGCAAATCTGGACGTACAGTTAGGTCCATTAATATTTGGACAGAGACAACTTTTTTCTAATTTTGGTTTTGTACATTACCACGATGAGTTTTAAAGGAAACAACTCAGATGCAGCTGAAGTGCAGACTTTCAGCTTCAATTCAGTGGGTTGAACAAAACGATTGCATAAAAATGTGAAGCAACTAAAGTATTTTTTTTAACACAATCCCTTCATTTCAGGGGCTCAAAAGTAATTAGAAAAATGAAATAACTGGAAATCAAATGTTCATTTCTAATACTTGGTTGAAAACCCTTTACTGGTAATGACAGCCTGAAGTCTTGAACTCATGGACATCACCAGATGCTGGGTTTCCTCCTTTTTAATATTCTGCCAGGCCTTTACTGCAGCAGCTTTCAGTTGCTGTTTATTTGTGGGCCTTTCTGTCCGAAGTTTAGTCTTCAACAAGTGAAATGCATGCTCAATTGGGTTAAGATCAGGTGACTGACTTGGCCATTCAAGAATTTTCCACTTTGTTGCTTTAATAAACTCCTGGGTTGCTTTGGCTGTATGTTTTGGGTCATTGTCCATCTGTATCATGAAATGCCGCCCAATCAATTTGATTGCATTTAGCTGGATATGAGCAGACAGTATGTCTCTGAACACCTCAGAATTCATTTGGCTGCTCCTGTCCTGTATCACATCATCAATAAACACTAGTGTCCCAGTGCCACTGGCAGCCATGCACGCCCAAGCCATCACACTGCCTGACTCCACCGTGTTTTACAGATGATGTGGTATGCTTTGGATAATGAGCTGTTCCACGCCTTCTCCATACTTTTTTCTTGCCATCATTCTGGTAGAGGTTGATCTTGGTTTCATCTGTCCAAAGAATGTTTTTCCAGAACTGTGCTGGCTTTTTCAGATGTTCTTTAGCAAAGTCCAATTTAGCCTTTCTATTCTTGAGGCTTATGAGTGGCTGGCACCTTGCAGTGCACCCTCTGTATTTACTTTCATGCAGTCTTCTCTTTATGGTAGACTTGGATATCGATACGCCGACCCCCTTGAGAGTGTTGTTCACTTGGTTGGCTGTTGTGAAGGGGTTTCTCTTCACCATGGAAATGATTCTGCGATCATCCACCACTGTTGTCTTCCGTGAACGTCCAGGTCTTTTTGCGTTGCTGAGTTCACCAGTGCTTGCTTTCTTTCTCAGGATGTACCAAACTGTAGATTTTGCCACTCGTAATATTGTAGCAATTTCTCGGATGGGTTTTTTCTGTTTTCGCAGCTTAAGGATGGCTTCTTTCACCTGCATGGAGAGCTCCTTTGACCGCATGTTGTCTGTTCACAGAAAAATCTTCCACATGCAAGCACCACACCTCAAATCAACTCCAGGCCTTTTATCTGCTTAATTGATAATGACATAACGACGGACTTGCCCACACCTGCCCATGAAATAGCCTTTGAGTCAATCGTCCAATTACTTTTGAGCCCCTGAAATGAAGGGATTGTGTTAAAAAAATGCTTTAGTTGCCTCACATTTTTATGCAATCGTTTTGTTCAACCCACTGAATTAAAGCTGAAAGTCTGCACTTCAACTGCATCTGAGTTGTTTCATTTAAAATTCATTGTGGTATGTACAGAACCAAAATTAGAAAAACGTTGTCTCTGTCCAAATATTTATGGACCTAACTGTATTTACGGGACTTATGTGCTTTTGCAATTCCTAGTTCATGACACACAAATATATTGTACTTATTTATTTTGTCACTATTTCTATCTTGCGTACATATGCCATAACACAGAAACGTTGTAACACTGAGTGTTGATTGGTTTTGCAAACTAAGTGACAGTGGCCAAGGTTTTCATTTGACAAAAAATGTATCACTGTGTTATTAGTATACTGTAGATCAAATTAATTGTCACAAGTACAGTGTACAATGAACTTATTTGCATGCCTGACCAACACATAACATGCAATGTTTTCATAATGCCACTCCATATGTTATGCAATGTGTAACACAGAATGCAAAAAGTCAAACGTATCCCACCAGGTTCATGATTACATATAGATATAATTTAATCATGATATTTAAGCCTCTTTTTGGTTTGCGATTTTACTAAACATGTAATCCAAGGATAAACTCAAATAAAAAGTAAATCATAAAACCATGTAAATAAAATGGATATCTGTACACTGAAAGTGATAGTGCCAGCTAATAAGCTATCCTTCTCAATAAGTCTAAAAGTGGCACCCGTCCATATGTCAGTGGTGAATAAAATGTAGATGGACATGTCTTTATTTGGACACCTCTAGCTCTGGAAAGAGAAAAACAGCAGACACATCATCCAGTGGCATAAAACTTAGGCTCATAAAAATTTACTATGCCGGGGAAGCTTTCTCTAAATTCAGTTCTTGCTTTTTTCTATATGACAACTGCCTAAAGATGGAAAGAGAAATCCAATAGATGTACACATGTCGCTTTGCATGTTTTCCTGCACTCATTTGTCACCAATGCTTATGTTGATGCGCATGTTCTGACGAAAGCTGAATCAGACCTGAGCCAAAGAAGATCTGTATTACTTGAAGGAGAAAGAGTCATCTAAAGTCACATACAAAAGTTTCAGAACATTAGAACAATCTGGACGAGAACAGGCCATTCAGCCCAACAAAGCTCGCCAGTCCTGTCCACTTATTTCTTCCAAAAAAACATCAAGTCGAGTTTTGAAAGTCCCTAAAGTCTTACTGTCTACCACACTACTTGGTTTCTTATTCTAAATGTCTGTGATTATTGGTGTAAACAAAAACTTCCTGATGTTTGTGCAGATTTTACCCTTAACAAGTTTCCAACTGTGTCTTTGTGTTCTTGATGAACTCATTTTAAAGTCGCCGTCTCGATCCACTGGACTAATTCCCTTCATAATTTTAAACACTTCAGTCATGTCTCCTCTTAATCTTCTTCTCCTTAAACTGTAAAGGCTCAGCTCTTTTAATCTTTCTTCATAACTCATCCCCTGTAGCCCTGGAATCAGCCTAGTCGCTCTTCTCTGGACCTTTTCTAGTGCTGCTATCTCCTTTTTGTAGCCTGGAGACCAAAACTGCACACAGGACTCCAGATGAGGCCTCACCAGTGTGTTATAAAGCTTGAGCACTGATTTTCAACAATAACTGATGGTGAGATGGTGAATTTCTCTGGAGCAATGTCAAGAGGTAAGTCAAAAGTTTGAAAGTAAGTTCATGATATCGGAAATGGGGAGGTTATAATAATGGTCATTCACATGTAAGGAATTGGGGAAGAGATGGTTTGCAATGTACACCAAACACTGGGAATAAAAGAAGAAATTACAAGACAGACATGAACTTCAGTTATATTGACCTGATAAGAGAAAATGTGAAACAATATAAGGTCCTGAGCCCTTAGAGCTGTTGCTATGCAGGTAAAGCCAAAGTGCATTGTTCAACCTTAGCAGCCTATAAAGTGGGGTATTATTAAGTTAATAAAGTCCATTGAAGAACTTTCATTAAAAAAATGGTGTGAACTAAAATACCAACCTGGGTTAGTGCCTGAACCGAATAAGGCAAGATTCAACCAGTGTTGAAGTGCTAGTGTGAGAAGATTTTTAAATAGTGAATGTTTTCTGATTCCTTCCCTTTCACAAGAAATTCGATAACAGCTTGTTGTTTAAAATTCACATCACCACATGATGCTATTTTGAGAGCCATCTGCACATGCGCTAGTAAATGGATTGTCACAGAAGGAGTTGCAGACTTTTTCTGTTCATTTTGACTTAATTACAGAAAGTGCTGCAAAATTTATTTGGCACCATTCATACATACCTTCCATTTTCTAACATACTTGTAAAGTTCAGGATCACCGGGAGCCACTGCCTATCATTTGGTGAAAACACCAAGTTGAACTTAACATAAAGTTTTAACACAATGACTTCAAACAGCTGCCATTAGGGACATTTTCTGGCCAGA
The DNA here is from genome assembly GCA_026402145.1 of Polypterus bichir lapradei. Taxonomy (NCBI): domain Eukaryota; kingdom Metazoa; phylum Chordata; class Cladistia; order Polypteriformes; family Polypteridae; genus Polypterus; species Polypterus bichir. The sequence goes on from JANRMT010062840.1 coordinate 39,117,230, forward strand.
GATACAAAGGTACAAGTATAAATTAAGTATTATTATTATTATTATTATTATTATTATTATTATTAAGGGGTTTAATCAGCTTGTAAAATCTACATTAGAAAAGCAAAAGGGGCATTAAAATGCTTTACCTTAATCATGGCAAGACTACTTCTTCAAAAACATGAATATAAATACAATATGAGAGTCATAAATGGCCCCGTTTTCAAGTTTACATTCAAGTTTAAGTTTATTATCTGACCAAAATGCAGCAGATTGCCACTCCTAGTGCCATGGTCATCTAGTATTACTAGGCATACATGCACATTACCTTGACAAAGTTCCTTTAAGCGTTGTTTGAGCAGCTGCCTAATGAGCCCAGCATCCTGGGCTCCTGTAGCTCACACCAAGGAGTTATTTTTTTTTTTTTAATTTTATTGTAATCATTCCATACAAATAGATCAATTTTTACAAAAAATAAAATTGAAAACAAATCAACCCCCACCCCTGAGAAAGAGAGCAGGCCAAAGGAGAAAAACTTAAAGATTGTAAAAATACATAAATTGATGAGTTTAATAGGCGGATAAAGATAAATGGAGAAGAAAAAGAAATGGGAAGAGAATCTGCTTCCTCAGTGCTTAAAGAGCTTATTCTAAAATATTATTGATTAGATCCTGCCAGGTTTTGAAAAAGGTCTGCACAGATCCTCTAAGTGCGAATATGATTTTTTCCAATTTCAAATACGAGATACTGTAAAACATCAGTTACCCACTGACTTAAAAGAGGAGAGTTAGGATTCTTCCAGTTTAGCAAGATAAGTCTGCATGCCAATAGTGTAGTGAAGGCGATCACAATTTGCTTGTCCTTCTCCACTTTAGGCCCACCTGGAAGAACACCAAACACAGCTGTTAATGGATTAGGGGGGATTGTGACACCAAGGCTTAAACATTTTTGTCCAGAATGATGTTAATTTGGTGCAGGCCCAAAACATGTGACCCAGTGAGGCTGGGACTTGATTGCAAGGAGTTTGAATGAGCTTATTGATTAGGCTTTATTTGTGTTGAACATTGGGTACATTTAATTTGTGTTCAAAAATTTTATTTCACCAACTTGTATTCTTTCTCATTTATCTATTCATACTGTAAAAGATGGCAAGCATGGACTCGCATCCCGGCTGGGATAGTTTAAGATTTTAGTAATACTTTAGCTTAGATATGGCAAAAATGTATCTATTACTCATTTACAATTACGTCTCCATAACACTTACAAAGCATCAGTAACGTGGTTATTCATCTCTTCAATGTGACCTTCTAACAAAACCTAACTACAAAGTGGCCAGAGGTGGCTTAACTGAGGCACATTTCTCTTGAAATTACATTTTTAGTATAAGATCTGTGAATCTTTTATATTAACTAATCATTTTACCATCATTTCAACATGCCGCAATGCCAAGACATGAATAATCCAACTACTGATGCTTCATAAGTGTTATGAAGACCAAAAGAAGCCTTTGTGAAGGTCTTGCTGCATAGGAGTACATGAGTAATAGATGCATTTTGCATAAACTAAAGTGTTATCAAGTGGGCAAAAAGGAAAGTAGGACATTCCCTACCTCAGCCTAGATGATGCCAACACCACAACAGAGATATTGGAGTCATGGAAGGGTTCAAATAAGGATCCTTAACTGGCTGGGAAGCCAGTATGCCAGAACAACAGAGGGAGATAACTTGTATGAACTATTCGCTTCCCCAAGACACTATATGGCAACATCTCTGGGCTGTTGTACCCATACAGTCACCTACAGGGCATGCTGGGAACTGTAGTCCCATGGACTGGCCCTGTTGAATTTCTAGGATGACCCCAAAGGGTGCTGCAGGGGCTTCTGCTCCCTATTTTAACTGTTATTGTATAAGAGGAGCAGCTCTGCCTCACTCAGATCAAGTCAGAGGCGATAGAGGCGATGGGCAGAACTCGCCGGAGATAAGTGAAGGACAGATGAGAAAGAATTACACTGCTGTGCTGTGTTAACAAAGAGAAGCAGGTAAAAGGTATTTTGTGCAATAAATACTCATTTTGTTAAAACTGAGACTGTGTTTGTGAGGTTGTGTGTGGGGTTTGGGGTGCTGCAAAACCTCCTAATGGTCACAGTATACACTATGATATACTAAGAGCGTTTGCTTCCACCTATAGCCGCGTGTTCAACCACTGCAGAGGAGCTGAGCCATCTGAACAAATAAAAGCAATAAAAACTTCATTTTGAGATTAATAAAGAGTTCATTTTACATTAGATGACTTTCTGCAATACTAAATATTCAGAATACGTTCAGAAAAGGGGAAACTAGAATTTAAACAAACACTGGAGTCTGGTCACAACCTGGAGTCATTGTGAAGAAATAGCCTTTGATTGAGAGGTTGACCACAGTGAAGACCTTCAGGCGTGTTCATCCACAGATGCATTTTTAATGTGGTAAACAGCACGCACACTCCTACACAACTGTCATCACTAAACTAGAAAGGTCTTGGCTCTTGGCATGTGTTTTGCTTTAAACAACAATTGGAATATTCGTCTGTTTTTTTGGATGCATGTATTCAAGGCCGAGTTAGAAGTTGGACCATATCCTAGCAGGGCTGGAACCCAAACTGGATGGGATGTGAGTCTCTGTCAGGGCACACTCATGCACACACTAAAACCCCTTGCTGGACCAAAGCACTTGCAATATGTTATATGTTTTAATCCATATATTCAAGGTTTTTAATAGCCTGTAGCTTGTCAAAACATGGTAATGTACAATGCATACAAAGCAGAGGAAGGGCTTGAATAGTTAAAGATGTAGCTTCCAGCCAAGTTACCAGAAAACTGGACAGCAACAATCAAGACACAATGACAGGTATGCTTAATCTTTTTGATTTTTGTGATATATGCCTTATACAATGAACAAATAATCAGACATCAGGGATTTGGGCAAATCTTTATCTGTATAGCACACAGAACAGTGATCTCTTATATGAAGTTTGTCATTGTTGTGCATGGTGTCCTTCAGCATTTAAATTAGTGCTGAAATCAGAGAGGGATACCATGTGTTATATACTTACAGTATGTATAAAAACAATTTGCCGTATTGGATGTTTTCACTTTTTAGATAGATAGGTAGATATTGCTTAACAGTGGAATTAATTGGCCTTTTTTGACACTGATTGACATAAAAAAAGACTCTTTAATATCAAAGTGAAAACAGATCTGTGCAGAGTGGTCTAAACTAATTACTAATACATAATATATAGTACATACTAGGCTGACCCGCCTTTTAAGGCGACTGACTTTTAAGTTGACCACTTCTTAAGGCAATTTAATATGTAGATCAATTTGATATTTTATACAAACTGATTAATTTGGTTATATTGCATTTGAGTGGTATTACTTTAATACTCGTAGTTTCTATTATTTTTGTGATGAAATTTAAACTTTTTTTCTATATTGAGGTCGCCCTTTATGTCCAGAGACATAATTTTGTCTATTTTTCCAGCGCATCGTGCACAAAAGCAAGGGAACGATGGGAGCACCAGAACTCTGCTCACATCATGTCGCTTCGTACTGCAAGCTGCAAGTAGTAAGTCTGTGATAAGCGGAATACCGCTACGCTTTCCACTCATGGGACAGAAGGACAATCCCGACCGCTTTTATATAGTAAGAAAGAAGAAGAAGATATCACACAGTCTGGAGTAGAAAATCATCTTTTACCTGGAAAAAACGAAACTACAAATCCCATCGTGCATTGCAAAATGGACGGGGCGTGTGTGAAACTCCGTGCCTGCGTAGCACTCACGGGACGGAAGAACAATACCGACCGCTTTTATACAGAAGGATATACTGTATATATATATATATATATATATATTGTAATAAAAAAAACTTGGGTGGAGACGTGACTTTAATGTCCCGCGAGAGACACTTTGACATCCCGCAAGACAAGGCACTGAGATAAAAGGACAGCTGCTGTACAGGCTTTTAAATGATCGACGCGCAGCGCGACAAGCAGAATACGCAGCTTGGTAGCAGCAGCAGCAAGCCAGCAGTTGATTCATCCGCTTCTCCTTAGTGTGCTTTCAGTCCCCCCCTTCATAACACGAGCGGCACAGACGTGAAGTGGCTTGCACAAAGCCCACCCATAGGTGTTAGAGCAAAGTGAGCAGGGGGCTTTGCCCCCTAGTAGTAATATATATTAATAATAGTAATAGTAATAAATAATCTATAATAATAAAAGGCAAAGCCCTCACTGACTGACTGACTGACTGACTGACTCATCACTAATTCTCCAACTTCCCATGTAGGTAGGAAGCTGAAATTTGGCAGGCTTATTCCTTACAGCTTACTTACAAAAGTTAAGCAGGTTTCATTTCGAAATTCTACGCGTAACGGTCATAACGGTCGACCACGTCTGCCATGTTGAACTTTCTTATTTATGGCCCCATCTTCACGAAATTTGGTAGGCGGCTTCCCTGCACTAACCGAAACCGATGTACTTACTTATTTTGATGGTATGACGCCACTGTCGGCTGCCATATTGAACTTTCCAAACGTCACTAATTCTTCAACTTCCCGTGTAGGTAGAAGGCTGAAATTTGGTAGGCCCATTCCTTACAGCTTACTTACAAAAGTTAAGCAGGTTTCATTTCGAAATTCTGTGCGTAACGGTCATAACGATCAACAAAGTCCGCCATGTTGAACTTTCTTATTTACGGCCCCATCTTCACGAAATTTGGTAGGTGGCTTCCCTGAGCTAACCAAAACCAATGTACGTACTTATTTTGGTGGTATGACGCCACTGTCGGCTGCCATATTGAACTTTCCAATGTCACCAATTTTCAAACTTCCCATGTAGGTAGAAGGCTGACCCCATCTTCACGAAATTTGGTAGGTGGCTTCCCTGCGCTAACCAAAACCGATGTACTTACTTATTTTGATGGTATGACGCCACTGTCGGCTGCCATATTGAACTTTCCAACGTCACCAATTTTCAAACTTCCCGTGTAGGTAGAAGGCTGACCCCATCTTCACGAAATTTGGTAGGTGGCTACCCTGCGCTAACCAAAACCGATGTACGTACTTATTTCGGTGGTATGACGCCACTGTCGGCAGCCATATTAAATTTTCCAAACGTCACTAATTCTCCAACTTCCCGTGTAGGTAGAAGGCTGAAATTTGGCAGGCCCATTCCTTACAGCTTACTTACAAAAGTTAAGCAGGTTTCATTTCGAAATTCTATGCATAATGGTCATAACGGTCAACAACGTCCACCATATTGAACTTTCTTATTCATGGCCCCATCTTCACCACACTATTTGGTCACTTATTTCATGTGCCTATGATTCTCTGTTTATAGGAAACATCCTAATGTTTATGCGAAATTTACCTTTAAAAAGTTTCCAACTGCGTACCTGCACTCTTGATAGACTCATTTTAAAGTCGCAGTCTCGATCCACAGTACTAATTCCATTCATAATTTTAAACATGTCAATCATATCTCCTCTTAACCCTTCCTCATAATTAACCCCCTGTATCTCCAGAATCAGCCTAGTTGCTCTTCTCTGAACCTTTCCTAGCGCTGCTATGTCCTTTTTGTAGCCTGGAGACCAAAACTGCACTTAGGACGCCAGGCGAGGCCTCACCAGTGCTTCAGCATAACCTCCATTGACGTGTACTCTACATATCGTGCTATATAACCTAATATTCAGTTAGTTATCTTAATGGGTTCTGAACACTTTTGGAAATTGACAGTGTTAAGTATCCTTCTCATAAGGTGAGATTAGACGCATAAATATTCACATGCCTAGATCACTTGGGCAACCTACTGATCTTACAAGTCACAGAATTAGTTCAATGGAGATCACCTGCCTGGGGTTTCCATTGATTGTAGTATAAATGACCATTGTCACACACATGTGCATGGGAGGCAGCTTGAGGGCTTAAATAATAGTAGTACCAGGCCAGACCAGGGGGTGGCGAACTGCACTAACTTTCTCTCTTCGTCCTCTGCAGACTATCCTCGGGAAATCACACTAGATACCAGCGCCATGGATGGAGTCACTTCTGGCCTCGACGACATCACTTCTGGTCCCGGTCCAGATGACGTCAGTTCCGGTCACGGCCTTTAAAGCCGCCATTTTATGTAGGAAGGTCCAACTTGCTGTAAGTCTCTATGATGGCTCATCATACACAGTGATAACAAAAACCACTACAAACTACTTTGTGAAAAGCACAAGTTAGGATGATGACAAGAAAATGTCCAAGTCACTGATTATTCTTTGGAGTCCAGTGAATTCAGTCATTGGGAAATAGAAAGAGTATGGCACAGCTGTAGATCTGCTAAAGTAAGCCGTCCACAGAAACTGAGTGATTGAGTCAGAAGAAGTCTAGTGAAGGAGGCCACCAAGAGAACCTGTGAGAACCTTGAAGGAGTTAAAACCCACAGCGAGTGAGACAAGAGAGACTGTGTAGACAAGTACTGCATTGCCTGGTGCAGAAACAGTGACAAACAGAAAGCCACTCTTAAAACAAAAATACACAGAATCTCAGCAAGAGTTTACCAGAAAGCACATGAGAGACTCTGCAGTCAGCTTGAAAAAGGTTCTATGGGCTGATGAGATCAGAGTAGATATTTCTAGTCATCAGTCTAAATGCCATGTTTGAACACTGCACATTACCTAAAACACACAATCCCCACCATGAAGCCCGGTGGTGGCAAGATCATGCTGTGGGAATGCTTCTCCGCAGTAGGCCCTGGAAGGCTTGTAATGATAGAATGTAAAACGAATTCTGCAAAATGTAGAGAAATCCTGAAGGAAAACCTGATGCAGTATGCAAGAAATCTGATCTTGGGGTGATGACGATTTTCCAGCCAGACAAAGACACCAATCAAAAACCTAAGGCTACACAAGAATGGCTTTGAAATTCAGTATAAGTCGAGTCAGAGTCAAGATCTCAGTCCAAACTGAAAATTTGTGACTGGACTTGAAAATGTCTCTTCACTCATGACATCTGACAGAGCTTGAGCTGTTTTGCAAACAAGAATAAGGTAAAATGACAGTGTCCATATTTGCAAAGCTGATGGAGACCTGTGCACTCAGACTCAATTCTGTCATGGCTGCCAAAGGTGCATCTACTAAATATATGCAATCACTTATTTCGTGTTTTATATTTGTAAATTGTTTAGACCACTTTGCAGTGATCTGTTTTCACTCTGACATTAAAGAGTTTTTTTTCTGTTGCTCTGTGTCAAAATAGTCAAATTAAATTGACTGATTTAGTGTTGTATAACAATAATTTGTCAAAACTTCCAATGATGTGAATACATTTATAGGCACTGTATAGTCCTGACAGGTTAAGTGGCATCTCAGATCCAAATATCTTACTTACAGCACTTGTATATCCAGCCCAGATTTCTTATTATTCTGTTATAAAATGTAAATACATTCATTACTGATTAATATCCCAGCTCAAATGCTGATGAAAATGTGACTACTGTATGTAAATTGATGTAAGGCTATAAAGTTTTTTTTTTGTACAATTTCACCTTTTAAATGCACATCAAAACCTTTTACTGACTTAGACAATATCTTTATACTGCACATCGACTTTGTCATAGACTATGATTTATTTAAATATCCCATTCTCATAAATCAAGATTAAATGGATCATTTGCATCTGGGAGGCAGATGGTTGTCGCTCTCAGCAAACAGCCGCTTCCCATGTTTCATGACTCAAACGGCGTGATTTGAAAAGTGAGATTTTTTTTATTTTCCTTCATTTTTTTAACAATATAGTATAAACATACCCAGTTGTATACATGAGCATGTGATGTCGCCCTCTACTGGAATTCTGTGGAACAGCTTCAACTGCGACAGAGCTGGCTGGTTTATTAAGTCGCAGCATGCCCTGTAGACAGAAGCAGACTGCTGCAGACACAGACCACAAGCTGTGCAGTGCTTTTCCATCGGATAAGCCATTGCTTTTCTTTCTGTGTAGAATTCTACCCCCGCTCACAAGTCTTTATTTCTTTTAACAACATCTTTACTGCTATATGAAAACAGTAACTAGAAATAATTGCTTCAATAAAATCTGATGTAGCATCTCACAAAATATCTCATGCCTAACGAATGTCTTGGATATTTTGACAATATAAAAAAATTCCATTTCATATACAACATATTGTGTGCATTTCAGAGGATGAGTATGTCTGCCATGCACATAAACCAATAAATATCAATGAGCTGGATTACCAGAGACAAAGCCTTTCTGGAGACTGAAACTACACTGGTAGGTTGACCAGAATTTCCAAAAATGAATAATCTAAATGCATTCTTCAAATGTTCTACAACTCTGTGATGGCCAGAGCGATTTTCTGCTCTGTGGTGTGCTGGGCTGGTAACATCACTTCAAGAGATGCCCACCGCATCAACAAACTAATTTAAAAGGGCAAACTCAGTTATGGAACACACACTGGACCCCCTGGAGGTCGTAGCAAAGGAGAGAATTAAAGCAAAATTAAAACTGAGTGCCATTATGAACAATACTGCACACCCTCTCTTTGACACACAAACACTGAGGACTTTCAAACAACCACTTATTCAGCAGAAGTGTGTCAAAAACACTATGGGGGCTCCATTATACCAGCAGAAATACGCCTGCATAATGCCTCACTGTGACTGCGATTGCCAATAACATTTTTATTTATTTATTTTATTTTTTAATTTTCTTGCTTTTTAGTCATTCTGGTGTGTGTTTAGACTATAGTGTGTGTGTTATATATTTACTTATCCACCTGTTTATTTATTTATTTATTTATTTAAAGAGCTTCTGTAAAAAGCCAAATTTCCCCAGGGGAAATCTATCTATAATCTATCTATAATAATAATTGATATTATAATAATAATTATATAAGTGCCCTATCTATCTATCTATCTATCTATCTATCTATCTATCTATCTATCTATCTATCTATCTATCTATCTATCGATATTGTTAAAAACATAGGGATGCCTGCCTTTACACACACGACCTTTACTGACATCCCATTCTTAATACATAGCCTTTAATATGGAGTTTGCCCACCCTTTGCAGCTCTAACACCTTCATCTCTTTTGAGAAGACTTTCCACAAGGTAGGAGTGTGTTTATGGGAATGTTTGACCATTCTTCTAGGTCAGCATTTGTGAGGTCAGGCACTGATGTTGGACGAGAAGGCCTGGCTCACTCGCAGTCTCCGCTCGATTTCATCTCAAAGGTGTTCTATCAGGTTGAGGTCAGGGATCTGTGCAGGCCAGTCAAGTTCCTCCACACCAAACTCGCTCATCCATTTCTTTATAGACCTTGCTTTGTGCACTGGTGCGTGTGCAGTCATGTTGCAATCCCCAAACTGTTCCCACAAAGTTGGGAGCTTTAAATTGTCCAAAATGGCTTTGTATGCTGAAGCATTAAGAGTTTCTTTCTCTGGAACTAAGGGGCCAAGCCCAACCCCTGAAAAACAACCGCACACCATAATTCCCCCTTCACCAAGCTTTACACTTGGCACAATGTAGTCAGACAAGTACCGTTCTCCTGGCAACTGCCAAACCCTGACTCGTCCATCAGATTGCGTGATTCGTCATTCCAGAGGACACGTCTCCACTGCTCTCGAGTCCAGTGCCGGTGGGCTTTACATCACTGCATACGACACTTTGCATTGCACTTGGTGATGTAAGGCTTGGATGCAGCTGCTCGGCCATGGAACCCCATTCCATGAAGCTCTCTATGCATTGTTCTTGAGCTTTTGGAGGTCTGTAGCTATTGACTCTGCAGAAAGTTGGTGACTTCTGCACACCTCAGCATGCACTGTTACCGCTCTGTGATTTTACGTGGCCTACCACTTTGTGGCTGAGCTGTTGTTGTTCCCAATTGCTTCCACTTTGTTATAATACCACTAACAGCTGACTGTGAAATATTTATCAGCGAGGAAATTTCACTAATTGACTTCTATCACGGTACCACGCTTGAATTTACTGAGCTCCTGAGAGCGACCCATTCTTTCACAAATGTTTGTAGAAGCCGTCTGCATGCCTAGGTGCTTGAGTTTATACACCTGTGGCCATGGAAGTGATTGGAACACCTGAATTCAATGATTTGGAGGGGTGGCAATATAATCTATCTATCTATCTATCTATCTATCTATTGTGAACCTTGAACCTGGACAGACATGGACTCTGAATGTTCCAAAACACACATGTTTTATTTTCAGCACAACCCACAGTTCACAAACTAGCCACAATAATGCTCTTTTTTCTCTCTCTTCTGCCGCCTGTACTCCTCTCCCCACAAGCTCTTTTTTCCTCCTCCCGACTCCGGCTCCTGGAATGGAGTGAGGTGGCTGCTTTTATAGAGCACCCGGAAGTACTCCAGGTGTTCCTCAGTTAACAACCGGCAGTATTTCCGGGTGTGGCGGAAGTGCTGCATAGGCATCAAGCTCCTCTTCTGGCAGCACCTCCAGTTGTGGCGGAAGTGCTGCGGACCACAGTTCTGAAGCTGTCTGGGTGCCCCCTGGTGGTGGCCACGTCCTCCCATAAGGTTTCAGCTTCCATGCTCTGTGGCCCCCATACTATCCAGGGAGGTCACCCTCTTGCGTTCTGGGAAAAATATAGCCCCTTTTCTGGTCCTTCCCATCTCCAGGTGTCCCGGTGGGGCAAGGTCCCCGGACCTCTATCACACTATCTATCTATCTACTCCAGCAACATTCTCCATTGTGTTTTACACAATTTCAAGAGAACTCTAATGATACAACAGAATGACACTGGAAAGTTTGGACTGTCTAAACTGAAACCCTATTCATTATCATCTATCTTTACAGCAATCCAATTTCAGAAGACATTTTTTTCCATTATAGTTTGTAGGGTGTAAAACCAAAACTAGGTGTCTTGTCCATTGCAGGGCACTGCCATATCCCTCATGGTAGATTCATTTAGACACATTTATTAATATTCCAGGCATATCTTTAGGTTGTGGGGAAAAAGAACAATGTGAACACAAGGAGAAAGTATGCATACGCTGCACACACATTGTGACCAGAAGGGTAATTAAAGTCAGGTCTCTGATGCTATAAGGCAAGAGTGCCAAGACCCTTATACATCTCGGAAAACCTGAAGAAAGATTAAAGTGCAACATTAGAAGATCCATGGCTTTAAACTCCATTCTTGTGTCATTTCCATAGAATCATCAGGATAGAACTGTCCTATCCATAAACTCCTGATCCATGTTAAAAATGTCAAGGTTCTGGTCTCCACCGTAGCTCTTCATCTTGAAGGGGTAATAAGTTGATGCCCATTTTGTCCTGGAATATAACATTCTTGGCTCTCTGGTCCCTATGCTGCCATCAGCCAGAAGAAAGTCTTGTGGCCTCTCTTTCAGTCCCTTAGAATGGGGTCAGGTTACCCCAATTTATCTGCCCCACCCCGGAATCCTGGCTGACCATTTTTAAAGCTTCCTACAAAGATACAGCACTTGTCTCTCCTGTTCAGGTACGTCAAGTTTTACCTCCAAGACAGAAGGCATGATAGCATCTTTTGCCTTCTAGCGTCTCAGTTTTCCTACACTGGTGTGCAGACATTTTCTCTCACTGTTGATAAGGACCTCCCTGTTTCCTGTGGATATTTTCTGCAGACTTTCTTTAGCCATTCACATTTCTAGAAACTCCTGCCAGTTAGGCAATGCGCCACACCACACATATATATATATATTTGCCTTTTAAAACTGAATTACCCTGTAGCACCACTATAAAACGCCTCATGATGGCCAATTACAAATGTGCTACTGGATTTTGAGGCACATATATGGTGTGAAGTATGACAACAAAATTTTGTTGTATTCAGTTTTCTTCAAGGAATGGCAGGATGATATATAGTTAGTGCTGATGCCGCATGGGTTCAGCACTGTTCTCTATAGAGCTTAAACATTCCACTTGTGTTGCACTTTTCTTTGGTTGTTTCAGTTTTCTTTCCACATTTGGTGTTGGCTTGGGATTGTAATTTTTTTTTCCTTGATTACATATGTGGGTGGACCCTGCAAAGGACTGGTGTCACATCCTAAGTTCATTTCTGTCTTATGTCTGATGCTGCCAGAATGAACGGCATTAACTGTGGCCTGAATGATATGTCATTTTCAATAATAAATATGGAAGATTTTACATTTTATTATTATACAAACATTGAATCACAGTTAATTTTGCTTTTTTGACACTGATGAACAGAAAAAGACTTATTGATGTCAAAACAAAAATATCTCTTCAAAGAAGTCTAAATTAGTAACGCATACAAAGCATAATTGATCTC
>JANRMT010062840.1:39129958-39144527 GCA_026402145.1 Polypterus bichir lapradei
GTCAAATCAGTGTTTAGTAGATGCACCTTAGACAGCCGTTAAAGCCTTGAGTCTGTGTGCACAGGTCTCTCTATCAGATTTGCACATCTGCACACTGACATGCTTCCCCATTCTTCTTTGCTAAGCTGCTCAAGCTCTTTTATGTTACACGGGAATTGTGAGTGAACAACCTTCTCCAAGTCCAGAAATTCTCATTTGGATTCTGGCACTCCAGCAGTTTTATTTCTAAAATTTTGCATGGATTTGAGCATGAAGATGTGTGAATGCCAAAAACAGGAAATGACAAAAAAAATAAAGATTTATAAAACTTGGTGTATACACATTTCTATGTAATTTTCCCTTTATAAATCACAGTCATCTTGTAAACTAGAGGGCTTTGCCCTCTGCTCGCTTCGTTCACCAACTCCCCTGCCTGTGCTACGCGCCAGTAACCTCGCGTCTCTGCCACTCGCGTATTTGGATTTCACTTTCACCAAACAACAAAACTTTTAATTCTCGCGGATATGTCTCTTCATTGGGAAGAAACACTACTTTTCCCTGATGGCAACATGAATTAGACGATCTACAAGTCTTGACTTAAAGTTTAAAGCCAAACAATATCTACATACTTCTGTCATATCACCTATGTCCATATATTCGATCTCTTTTTGCTTTTACCTTTTCATCAATATCGCATTGAATTTTGATTCCATGTTTGGAATTACATCATGACAACGCAATGTATAACTGCCCGTGAGTGAATATTGCTTCTTTCTCTCTACACCAACTGTGTCTGACAATGGTATTGATATTGACAAATGAGAAATGATTAAACCCTGTGCGTGGTTGTAAATGTTTAAGATGTGGGCAGGACTTTTCCAAATCTCTTTGCATAAAGTCTTGTCTCACAGGGCTTGACCATTTCTCTCACGGGATTTCACTTTCAACAAACATCATTGGGAAGAAACACTACTTCTCCCTGATGGCAACACAAATTAGACGATCTACAAGTCTCCGACTTAAAGTTTAAATCCGAACAATATATTCGATCTCTTTTCGCCGTTCCGTTATTTCACCAAGTAATAATTTCTGTTTGTTTGCGCTAATGTGATCTTTACTATCATTTTTTTGAGACTTTTGAATTTTATTACTTCCATTATCTCTAACCTGCTCTGCATCTTTATCACGCCAACGTTTTTTAATTCTTTGCAACGTTCTACTTTGTCATCTACTCTTTGTCTTTTTTTTTCTCCGGCCCCAAGCATGGTTAAATCTCTTGGCAAAAAGACTCATCTTGTGGGACATGAAAGTGTCTCTCAGAGAAAGTCACGTCTTCCCAAGATTTTGTTATTATAATAGTGAGATGTGCATACATGAGTGTGTCTCTGGTTGCCTTGAAACAGCCATACATTGACTATGCTAATCGACCCCACACATATGCAATCACAATGCTGACAGAACTTCATTAGCTGGTAGAGCAGCATCCCTCCTGACCAATCAAGACCCAACCCGCATTCAAGAGTATCAAGCTGTGCTCCACAACTGAGCAAGACCCTTCTTCCAGCTGGCTTCCGAGTCTCCTATCTAGATATCTGGCAAATTCTAGCTGAGATGTCATCTTGAGTTTTTATAACAGTGGCTTTCTCTTTGCCAGTCTCACATAAAGCTGTGACAGCAGCAGTTGTTATCTGTACAGTCTCTTTAGTCTGAGCTACTACAGCTTGTAACAGCTTTAGAGGTATTATAGGTGTATTGGTGGAATTCCTCACTAGTCTTCTTCTTGCTCAACCATTCAGTTTTTGTGGATGTCCTGTTCCAGGCACATTTACAGCTTTCTTAATGGTTGATTTAACCCACTCATGTGGTTTTGACCCATTCTTGTGGTTTCATGCAGGATGGAAGAAAAGTGGTTAACACTACTGCCTTGTACCTCTAAGGACAAGTAAATGGCACTTAGGCATAGTCAGACATAGGAAAAAACAAACCGAACAGTTTTGGTCTGTGATATTAAACAGACTATGGTCCGTAGTAAGTTACAGGCTCTGTTTTTATAGTATCTTTCATGGCACCAGTAAAAGCACTTGTCATGAAGAGCACACCTAGTCGGCTCATACGTACATTATGAAGTACCAACTGGCTTGGAGGCTCAGGGAGACAATAGTGGGATTTGAAACTGCAGGTTTGTATATTTCAGCCCAATGCTTTAAGCACAAAACCACCTCCTTTGGGGGAATGCTTAAAAAAGAAATTTCTACTAATATTAACCCATAAGAATCAAAGAAAATTCTATGGAAGGATGCAGACACAGTGCAGCAAAGCAGTCTTGCATGCTATTTAAAGTCAGAAAGTGATTTGCTTCTTATTCTGTAATTGTGTCTTATTTTTAATAAGTTAATGCACAAACTGCTTTCCATATTGGGAATGCTCTTCATTGGCATGGATCTGGATGAGCTGGCATTATTTTGGAAAATCGTTCCACTTGTGGAGCTCTGTGCCACAATCCAACAGGCACATTGATTTTATGGCAACATTCCTGGAGGCATTTCAATATTTAAAGTGTAGGAGTAAAGCTGATAGAATGGTTGACGGAATTACTATGGCAGTGATAAAGTTAGGATTTGAAGAATGCTGACTGATGTAGGTGAGGAAACTTTCAACAGCACTAAAGCATTCGTAATATAAATACACGGTGAACACAACAGTTTTCTGTGACTCTTGTCAATTTTATCTTTAAAATGGCTTCAAGTATTTTGTTTAATCTGCAAAAATGAAGTTGGTAAATTCTTGAAAATGGCAATAGATTTAAAGCCTAAACTAAAAATGAACCTTATATGTAAAAAAGGTTTGGATTAAGCAGGAAAGATAAAAGTAACTGGAGAAAAATAAGAACAATTGAGTAAATGCATACAGTAAGCACCATCTGAGTCATTCCTAATCCTTCTGTGATTATAGTACCTCTGATGATGACATTTGTCACATTCAGTTTTCTTGTATTCATATTTTTGCTTCTTAACTGAAAGAGTATTGGATGTCCCATCTAGGATTGCTTCCCACCTTTAGCCCAGTGATAATGAAGTACAGTACGTGAATGGAATGTAGGTTGGCATCGACTTGTCATAAATATTAGGTAGGCAAAAAATAAATAATAATCCTACAATGATCATAACAATAATAATAAGAAAACTAGTAATAATTCTTAAACTGGTGTAACAAAGGAGATAGTAAAATGGCAAAATATAATGAAATGATCAACACGGCAACAGGACTGCAACTCTAGACTTTGCGTGCCTTGCTAAAGGCTAATTTAATTCAATGTAAAAGCATCTCTCAAATTGTCTTACATTAAAACTTGTGTTAAAATATAACAAATAAGCAAATATTGCCCTTCATGTTTCACCACTGCCTCTGAATTGACCGATTACACTGATTACATTGTTCACATTCACTTCTGGCACTCTAAACAACATTGTCAATTGTCGGTCACGTGGTGGAAGAACTCTAATGGTTTGCATTGTTTGGATGGTGATATTGTGTACTTTGCATACACAAACTGGGATACAACTAAGAGGAATTATGAATAAATGTTTCAGGATAAGAATTATCCTTTGATTTATTTGAATTATGTGATTATATTAGGCTGTATTATTCCAGGGACCTAAATTTAATTTAGATGTTTATTGGGCAGCGTGGTAAGATTATAAGTATGTTGTCACCAGCACTGTAATCTACCTTTAAGTCTGGTGGAGTAAGTCGAAACCTACTCTTTTAAATACTTATTTATGCTACTGATAAATTATAATGTAACAAGGATTCGGTCTTTTTAGACAAATATGAAAAGCAAAAAAAGAAGAGAGACTGGTGTGAAAGAGATGTTCATTTCTTTATATTTGTATATATATGTATATGTGTAGTTGAGTAAAATACTGCAATTTCCATGTTGGGGCACCAACGTGGTCATTCCTATTGAATCAATCTAAGCAAAATAAAGTAAAAATAGCCACGGTGGGCACAAAATAGAACAAAATGGTCCAAAACAAAGAAAGTCGCCATTAGGCTTTAAGATTCCAGGTGTCTGTCGAATTTATAGGTGGGGAACTGGAAAGGGGGGAGCCAATTGCCCTCACTGGTCATCTCCTCAGTACTATGGAGAAAACAGAAGAGTACAAAGTTAGTACTAGTGCCCCCAGGGTGGTAGTACATACCTCAAATGAACCTGGAGAGTGATCCGCAGTCATGCATGCACAACATCTATAATCAGTTTATACGTATATATACTCATATATATTACTATTATAGAACAAGAAAAAATCTTTCCGCCTCACTTTAAAGATAGCAACTTGGAAGTATGGATAGTAACTTTCCATACTTTATGGGATGAATAAGTACTTTTTAGCTGTTGTTTCTTACCTGTGTTTGTGTAAGCTTAAGGATTTCTTTGTCTAGTCAGAGTGGCTCAAGTAGAATAAAAGTTCTTTTGCCATTCTCCAATCGATCTATTGAACTAAAGTTCATATATATGCAGACACTCCTCAATTAATGACCGAATTCCGTTCCTATGAGTAGGTTGTTAAGCGAGTTGGTCGATAAGTGAGGGATCCGCCCCTAACTGGAAATGGTTGAATGTGCCGGTGCCCTAAATGGTCAAATGCACCAGCTCCATGTGACGTGCTATTGCTTTAACTTTCTTACCGGCTTCATAGTCGTTTATGATCTTCATTTTCATCTCAAAATCAATACCTTTCCTTTGTTTCTTGGCACTTTCTCCAGGTGAGGTCATACTCTTCCTTTACAACGACATCTTGTACTATGGGGCGCACAATAAGGTACAACTTTAAAGATGAAATATGTTGTCTTGGAGATTGTGAACACTAGTGTAGTGAATACTGATCGACTGTGGGAACAAGACTGAGTCTGAGAAAGGGTGATCCGAGATGCTTGACGCTGAGATGCTGTGCTTCTGTTTCCACGACCAAAGTTCTCGTACAGCGTACAATACCAACTAGTCAAAAAGCTTGTCATATGTTCACACAGTCCTTAAACAGGTAGGTTGTTAGGTGAGGAGTGTCTGTACTGTATATACTCTTCTGGGTGAGGTGGAGCCTCCTTAGAAAAGGGAAGGCACCTCCTGGCAGCTCCTCCTGGTGACACCCAAGCACAACAATACGACGTCCCATTGGAACTACACCTCCCATTTAGCCCTGCAAGGGTGAAAATAAGATATCCTGCTTAGTTCAGAGCCAGCAAGTGGCAGCAGCACTGAACACAAGCAGAAACCAGTCGTGGGCAGATGGTGAGTTCATCATGGGGCCCATTCACGTTGTGCCAATAGGTATATGTAATAATACTGTCCAAAGTAAAGGAGAAGCAAATTTTCAGTTCTGACGAAAGACTATATGTGCAGCTATACTTAGTAACGGTTGGAACCAAATCAACTTCATTTCTCATCTTCAACCCCATGTACAGTAAGCCAAGATCGTACTTGCATGAGGCCAGGAAAAACTATATAACAATATTCACTCACGGGCAGTTATACGTTGCGTTGTCACAATGTAATTCCAAACATGGAATCAAACACCTTAAACTATAAGGTGTAAGGAGAAATGGCATTTTATTACTGTTCCCTGGATACTGCCTCATGAGTATGAATACCAGGGACCTGTCACTAACCAGGCCACAAAGCAAACAGGTTCATCCTTGGCATTCCTATCTTGGCCATCTGCAGTTATTAGCATGCATATCATAATAACCCACATGCTGAGCCGAGAGTATAGCCTGTATTTCTTCTAAGCTAGAATGCTTTCTCTATTTGTTTCGGAGAATTTGTAAAGCAATTCATTAGTAATACAAAATGGACTGTATGTGGGGAAAACACAGTTGATATCTATTGAAAGGCTTAATAATGAGATGGGGAGGCAATATAGAAAGTGCTAAAAATTATGCCTGGCATGTTATTTGCCTTTGGGCTAGGCTGTCTCATTAACTGTCTCTTTTTTATTAGTGTATATACAATGGAATGACACTGAAAGGTTTCTAAAACATGCACTGCAAGCCACAGACACATCTTCCCTTCAGTTAATATTTGTTTATTAAAACTACTGGCAATCGAGTCCATTAGGCTTTCAGAACTGATTAGCGTCTTAGACAGACCCTCGCATAGAAAGGCAGACAGCCTGCTGAAAAAGGTGCTTTCAGCACAATTACATCTTCATTGACTTGTATTTGCAATCTCACTTAGATTTAGTTGAGTTCTGATTTTTTCTAACACCTTTAAAAATTGATTTACATGTTTCCCTCTCTTCTTGTTATAAATGTACTGAGAACAACAAAGGTAAGAAGTCAGCAAAAGGGCAGCAAAGATGAAGAATTGCTTTCTGAAAAGAAATTGCATGGCATCTGCCCATGAAGACTCATTTGTTGTTAAATTCTGAACCAAAGGCCTGTAAAGTGGCAAAGGTACTTGAACATTTAACCGACAAAAGGATGGGAAGAGGGGACATCCCTAGGGGGGTGCGGACATCATCAGAGAGGGTAACACCCAAATGATTGTCTATAATTTTTATGTGTGTGCCCGTAAAACATTAATGGGGGGATTACCTAGATGCATGAAACATCTGGGTTTCCATGCACTGAAATTGTGTAAAATATGATCGACTTTCTGTTATGGAGCTTTATTCATCATGTCATCAAGGAACCTATGGGGGTGACACGTATCCTAGTGACATTACTGGTGGAAATGGTGGGAAGACTTGCATAAACTGTTTTAAAGGAATACTCCATCCAAAAATGATTGTTATATGTCACTTTACACCTGCAGTTTATAGTGATGTCTGAGAAAAAAATAAATGCTATATTTTCATGGAGATTGGAGATTAAAAAAAAAATTCTGATATAAGTCAATAGAGACCAATGTTGAACAACAACAAACAATATGAACATGTCCATAAAAAAATCTCACGTTACTTGTGTCACATAAACCGCACGTGAAATCATTGTGTTGTATGATGTACGAAAAATCAGACACATGAGTCATGAAAAGGTTTGGGGCAGCCACCCGTATAATTGATTTCCTGGCTGCAAAGTCGATCAAGTGAATACAGCACTGCTGTGCACAAAACCGAGTCCAAAACAGAACTGAGAGAATAGGGAAAAGGTGGAGGCCTTTAAAGGGGAAGACAGGAAGTGAAGTCAAAGGGGTAGGGCTCATGAAGGTCTTCTGCGATTGGTGCGAGCACGGACGTGACATCACAGGGGCTGGAGCCGGCAAGGTCTCCTTCCATTGGCTCGTCAAGAGGACCAGGTGGAATCTCCCATGAATGGTCTGCAGATGAGGAAGAAAAAGAATCAGTGCATCAGTCCCGGTATTTCTCGGAACTGCCCTTACTCAAGCCCTTTTGCTGCCTCCCATGCGCACGTGTGTGACAATGTTCACAATGTTACAAACATGTATTTTTACTAAAATATTGTTAAATAATTTACTTTGGAAAACACTCTTGTGAATTAAAATAGATCACACTTCATGAAAATGGAGCTCTACAATGGAACTTCCATGAGAAATTCAATGATTTATTTGTTTGACGACAGCAGTGGAAAATGATGTCTAAAGCGCTGCTTCCGAATCTGTTACTAGTACTCAACTGCACTGAAATCTGATAGCTGGGCTAACCAATGAATTTGGTTTAAATAAATATCACGCTGTTCAAATCATTCATGTGCCTCTTACATCTGTTTGCATTTGGCTGTCCTCTAAGGCTGCCAGGTTTACAAAAATAATACCCTGGTTTTGTTATATCTTTTATCATTATTTATGTGACATCATTTTGCCTCCATTTTCTTTCTTTGTTTTTTCATGGGCGCCACCATTTTGTGTGTCTGGTCTCTGTAATGCTGCCTAGCAGCTGGGCAGTGATGATTGTGCCTTGTGACCCATGGCATCATGGTGACCATGTTATATAAGATGGCCGTTGTCTTTACAATATGTCTGTGCCTTGTTTCAAAATAAAGGAATGACAAGGTCTTTTTGGTTACAACTTTTGTTTTGTTAATGACATGCAACAATATCATGTAGTTTGCACTTTCATTCACAGTTGCCCCTGTTATTGAAGCCTTTTCCTCCAAGCTCCATGCCAGCAACACTCTAGTCAAAGTTCCTCATGAAGAATTAGAAAGCTAAGTGGTCTTTGTCACAGAAACCTGTGCCACCACAATCAGCCCTTTCTCAGAATCATGAAGACCTCTTCTTGGTAGCCAATAAAGTGAGCAACCGAGTCAACCAACAACAATTCAATATGTGCCTAAAGTATGATGGAATGTTAATTACACTAGACAATGAACTTTTTCAAAAGTTTTGCTTCCTGAAAAATATTTGGTGATTATGATAGACGATTTCAAAGTTGAACACAAATATAATTACAGATTCAATGTATCAAATAGGAATTTGGAGAAAACATGAAATAAACTTTTATTGAATGTTGCGTGTTTAATTGCTTGATGTTGCTGACACATTCCATTAGTTCAATTGAGCTGAAAATGTTTTGCTGCTGATTCTGTTTGTATTTAACATCTGATGCTTCTCCTTTCAGTGTCCAACAATAGTTGGCCAGCATTAAAGGATTCCATTTACTCTGATATCGCTTTTCCATTGGTGCAATGTCCTGCTGAAGCCTTTCCCCCTGTTCGTCACTGACTGCACCAAGATTAGCAGGGAAATTTCGAAGAATTTTTAGTGGCATGTTGCATTTCATGGCTTTGATCACTTGAAGAATGATGTCAACCAGCTAGACGTAGTTTGGTTCTTTGTACAAAAAATATTTTCAAAAACCTCATCAATTGCCTTCCATGTAATTTCCTGAGGCCCCACTAGCAGATCTTTGAACTGTTTGTCATCGACGATGTGTTTGATTTCTGGACCAACAAAAAATGTCTTATTTAATCGTGGCGTCAGGTATTCGGGAAAACCTCCCAAATATTGAAATCATCCACCTTCCTTGTTTAACGCTTTCACAAAACATTTCTCTTTTGTAAGTCCGTGTTATATGGAGAGGATGCAGAAATATCTTTGTTGGTCTGACAAGTGATTTATGTGTAGCACATTTCTACCCTGGAACCAAATGATGACGGAGTGGCCAATTCTTTTTACTCTTTAGCATTGCTGTCCCATTCACAAATGAAACAACAGTACTTGTCGAATCCTAGCTTCATTCCTTGTAGCAGTGCCATTACTTTTAGATGTTTCAGTTATAGTTGTTGTACTGCATATGAATACTTACAATATGTGAGGAAATCTCCAAAATAGGCAACTGTAATAAAATGGTAGATGATTTTTGTGATCAAAAGGCTTTGCGATGCAGGTATTCTCAGCAAATCGTACTAGTACTTAGAAATTGTTAGAAAACACTGAACATTGATTTCTCGTATACAAAAAACTGAAATGAAGATGTTTTCTTCCACGTGGTCTGGATTCACCTCTAATAGGCATGGCAAAAGCAGCTAAGGGGACTGACTACCTAAACACTGAAAATTTAGAAAGTATGACAGGAAGACATGTATCCGTGAATTTGGTTACAGACATAAGGGTAACATGAGATGAAACTGCAATCCCAAGAGAAATACCTTATGGGAAGTCATGCAAAATATATTCAGAAAGCATCCCAAGTCTAGAAAGAAGCTGGGGTCCCAATTACTGTCAGCTGACCTCGACATCTTTGTCTTTTATATTAATATTTTATTTCAGTTTTTGAAACTTCAGTAAGCTACTTGTAGATGTGCATATCTTAAAGAAAATTACAATGTAATTTGTTTCTGAAAGCAAAAAGGAATACAGCCTTCAATTCTTATGCTTTTCGGGTCCTGAAGAACTGAATCTTATAAATAAATACCATAATATACACCATTAAACACAGACACACACACATACTATCATCTCCCTCAGCTTTGCTGGCAGTCCACTAATACCTCAGCAATATGAAACCTCTCTTATGGTACTGAGTTCAAATTACTAGGATTACTCAACTTACAGCAAATATCGGTATTTTCAAAATCCGCTAGCTGAGTGTTAGTGTCTCGAGAATATTCTTGTGCGTCTTTCTGGCAGTTTGTGAACATTACAAATACATAGGCAGCGCACAGAGATTTATTTCAGCTTTTCTCTTCTTCTGTCCTCATGCAAAATCCACTTAGTTTTTCTTATCTAAAATCATGAAATATTGATTTATTTTTCAGCCTAATAGAAAGAAAACCCTGTAAAAACAGTGTATCCAGTACTTCATAAAGAACGTATTCCAACTGGATTACTTGTCAAAGATGCTGCATTGTGAGCGTCCGCAGAAAGAATTTTAGAGCAGTATGGAGAGAATATTTATGTGTTTCTTGTTGAGCTCATTTTATGCCAGTCATTCGTCAATCCATCTATTTTCATAAAGAACTAGAAGAGGTTCAAGGTGGGGCATCTATGTGGTTATTTGGGGATTCACAGAAACTGGCATATGGACACACTGGAGGTAGTTTAGAGACACAAAATACTTTCTGTCATGTTTTCAAACTAGAGGATGTGGAAATCAGCATTAACAAGGGGTACTTGTAATCAGTTAGTTCAGCATTATTTTATGTATTGTCTTTCACCATCAAAAAATGCCTGATGACATAAGCTAGAAGAATACAGGATGGATTACTGGCAAACGCTATTATGGTAGTAGACTGACAGTTGAAAGAAGTAGATATAATAGAGGGAACATTCTTGGGAAAAAGGCTTTAAAAATTCCTTTTGAACAATGAGGTAATGTTATAAGATCCAATTAATTAAATAGGTTGTTGACCATGTCTTCAATATGGTCAGCCATCAGATACACCTTGTCACTGTCTCTGACTTTGGCATCAATGGGTCTCCCCTTATGTGGATCAAGCCCTACCTCTTAAGCAGATCCTACCATATGTCCTGGTGTGGAGAGATGTCAAAGATGCACATGTCCATGATGGGCATGGTCCATGGATCGGTGCTAGGCCCCCTACTTGTTTCCCTATAAACATTGTGACTAGGACCTATAATCCATTCCCACAGTTTTTGTTATAAGTGCTGTGCAGATGATGCACAGCTATACCTGTCATTTCCTCCAGAGGACCACATAATATCAGACAGAATCTCTGTCTGTCTCAGTGATTTTGCAGCTTGGATGAAGAAACACCATTTCTGACTCAACATGGCAAAGATGGATCTTGTTATCCCAACTTGTCTGTCTGTTTAGCATCCCATCTCTCTTCAGCCTGGTTCATTATTGCTAACACCCACCAAATCTGATTGTCACCTTTGACCAGCTGTTCTTCAGAGGCCATGATGCTACGGTCTCTTGGTGTTCTCCAGATTCACTCTATTCAGTATCCGCAATGACATAACATTTCTGACAGAGTATGCAACACAAGTCCTGGTCCAGTCTTTGGTCTTGTCACGTCACATCTGCCTGCAGGGGTACTGGTATGTGCCACCAAGTTGTGGCAGGTGAGGAGGACACATGTCACTCCTCTTTTCAGGTCACTGCATTGGCTTCCTTTAGCAGCACCTATTAAGTTCAAATCCTTGATGCTTGCCTACTAGAATAGCCAATGAGTCAGCACCTATATATGGAGACACTTGTGAGGTCCTACACTCCTTCTCAACCACTCAGGTATGCTGATGAATGGCATCTGGTGATGGCACCTCTGTGTCAAATCTCAATCCAGACTCTTTTCATGAGTAGCTCCTAGCTGTTGGAATGAGCTGCCCATCTCTATTCGGAATTCAGACTCCCACAATGTGTTTAAGAAGCGTTTGAAGGCTCTCTAGTTGTGTGAATTTCTGTCTAACTGATATTAGCTATTAGGTTTTGTAACCTACAAACTGTAATTCAAGCTCTTCGCTTGTTCTGATCAATTTTGCAACCTGTCCTGTAACACCCCACATTGATGTTTACTCGATTATGTTAACCTCTTTTGTAAGTTGCTTTGGATAAAAGCATCTGCTAAACAAATTAATGTACATGAATGTACTCATTTCAAATGATGAGAAAAAATCAAGACTCTTCATTGAGGCCTATATTGCATTAGTCAACATCACAGCTGTTTACATTTACATTGGAAAACTGCATTTGTCATTGTTTTGATTAGAAACTCTTTGTCATGGTCTTAAAGAGTGTATAGTTTTGGTGTTTTAGGATGGCATTCTTGGCACCCTAATGATTCATGGGTGATTGATGGTATTCATCGACTCACATGTAAACCTTAACAATTTTTTCCTCAAAAAAGACATTGTGCTGGTTGGTGGGATTAGGGAACAGATGACATTAAATATGTATTAAAATTCTTGTGTCATTCATAATTTGAATTGTACTATGTTCATCCTAAAACAGAAGCCCATTCCCATTTTCTTAGTTTAAGGACTCTGGCATTGCACTTTTTTGATCTATTGTTATATATTTCTGAATACATGATCCTATCATTTGGATTTGCAGCTCTGAATTTTTCTCAAACTTTATTTCTATTTTCTGTTTTGTAAAGCAGTCAACAAAGTAGAGCAGTGGTTAAACTGAAAGCTCTAGAAGCTTGGTGTGATTCACAGTGTGTCTGAACATTTCAGTAATGTAAGCAGTTGCTTTATTTCCATAGGGACTTGCCATTTTTAATAGTAAATTATAGGCTGCCTGGTGGCACCGTGGTTAATGGTCTTCTTTTAAAGATGCAGCATTCTGGGCTTGAATCCATTGACCAGATGCTATTTTCTTGGGTTTTGCATGTTTTTCTCATGTCTGCTTGATTTTTTTTTTCCTCCAACATCTCAAAAACTCGTGCTAGGCTCACTACTGACTCTGAACGACCCCTGTCTGTGCTTGTGCAATTGAGATGTATAATTAACAAGGTCACCATCCTACCTATTGACAATGTTTTCTGCATAGGCGTTGTCCCCTGTGATGTAAAATTATATTAGGAGGTTTAGGATTCTTCTCTTAGATATAAATTAGTAATAAATTATCGTGTCTTGTTAAACAAAGGCAGGCTTTGACAGATGAGAAGGTAGTTGGACTATAAGTCAGTGAGAGCCACCAAAAGAACCCATGAATGATAAATCAACACCCTTTAAGCCACACACCCGCATACACAAAGACAAAGGTCAGAACATTGGTAAATGGATAGTTTTGCCTCCCCTTCCAGAGAACTGGGTTAAATTCAAATGCTGTTGTGTTAGCACATTCTCTCCATGTTCATGTATGTTCTTTAGGTACAACTCTAAAGTATGGTAGTGAGTATGAGAGTGTACCTCTACTATGGGCTGGAATTCCATTACAAGCTGATGCTGCATTGAACAGCCATGTCTCTCCTGGAACCTGAAATAGGAAAAAGTGGATTAATAACATTGATTGGCAGGAATTTTAAAACCTGCTTTTGGATATAGCACCTTGATAGGTGCTTTATAAAATGAACGTTGATTGAGTTTAACCTGTGCACAATTGTTTTGAGTTCTCAGATCACCTATTACATCCACCTAACATGAAAGGTACCAGATAATCTTTTAGGTCCTTTTCTAGATGGGTGATAGAAAGATATGTCAAAGTCAGCCGTACAACTGTTACTTGTACAGTAATCCCTCCTCGATCGCGGGGGTTGCGTTCCAGACCCCCCGCGATAGGTGAAAATCCGCGAAGTAGAAACCATATGTTTGTATGGTTATTTTTATATATTTTAAGCCCTTATAAACTCTCCGACACTGTTTATAAATATTCCCCGCAGAGTTATACAGCATAATCCCTTTATATTCTCTTAGATATTAGGTAAGATTCATTAAAATTATGTATATAAGCACACTGTTTATATACAGTAAAACCTAAATATTATTTTAAAGATATTGAGTGTCTCCGATATCACATATGTTACAGCCATTACGATAGACAGGCCACCAGCAATAAATACGTACAATGCAAGAAAAATAGTATACAGTAAATGTGTGTACAGTGACACTAAACGTACGTACATGTACTAAGCACTGTAAGAATTAAATTAATTATGGTTACTCACCAACAATGACACGATGACTTGTCCGATAACAATGAGTTTAATTTTACTGCTCAACAAAGGAGAGCGTTACAGCCCTTGTAAAGGAGCCACTTCAGGTGATTGTGTAGCACTGCCGTTGTTGTTCTTCTGGCAGTCTTCAATCCAAATCCCTAAAGCAGATTCCATCCAGACTACTGCCTTATTACATCCACTTACAACTCGTTTTGCACCCTGGTTAAAAGGACACTGCAGCCGTAGATCTTATATTCCTTTCCTACTTTTTAAATAAAAAGAATCGTAGCCTTCAACAAATCCAAAACGTTTACCTTTTCGGCAATCGTTAACATCTTCTTCTTGCGCTTGGGCACGGCCCCTGAAGCAGTAGCAGATCGTTTTGGAGCCATAATGAAGGGCTTGACTATGCACAAAGATAAACACTAAAGAGCACAACTCTTTACACAGCGAAACACGTTGATGATGAATGAGCGAGATGAGACTTCCTGGTTAACACTGCATTCAGCACGCAGGAGCTCAACTGCGTGCTCTGATTGGTTAGCTTCTCAGTCAGGAGAACTTA
>JANRMT010062840.1:39144927-39174356 GCA_026402145.1 Polypterus bichir lapradei
GGGATTACTGTAATCTCTTACTTGACTCACTCTCCGTGCTGCACCTGTTTAACCCTTTGGTAGTCTGCTTTCTGTCTGTAGTTGTCTTTACTTTCAAGCCTTTACTTCAGCCCAGCATGTCACCAATAGATGGCTTCACAAAGGGGCCACATTTAGGCCAGGAATGAACAATCTATCAATCAGACAGAGACACTGGCTTTAAGCTTTCACTAAAGTATTTACGTGCATCTAAACCAAAAACAGTGAGTAGAAAGTGATGTATGGAATCATACAATCTGGGTGGGTTAAGTCTTTATGCAGTTCCATTAGCAATGACAAGATTTTGGTGAACATCCCAGGTGGCTCATTTTCATAGTTACAAAGTCTGTGCTCCCAAGCAAAGCGAAGATAGAGAGAGAGAAGGTGAGAAAACTCTCTGAAAGTGTTAGCTTTTGTGAAAGGTAGCAACTTTCCCTCCTCCCTTCTTGCCCAAACAGCCTGGCTCACTTTTTCATTCCTGCCAGCAGGGCACACTGACATTTTACAGATAACTAAAAACACACTGAAAGTATGTCCAAAAAAACAAACCAAAAAATGTTAAAGACATCATTATCCCAATTATAATTATTAAGCTCATAAGCAAAAAAAAAAACTTTCCCCACTCTCAGCTCAATGTTATCTTTTTCTGGGACTCAAAGCTAACTAATAAAATGCCCCATTTGTGGTCCAATGTTCCCAGCATACACTGCAACCCTGTTCAAGTTGACAAGACTTTTGTGTTATCAGATGACCAATGGCCGCCTAACACAAAAGATACCAACTAACCTCATAGGTTCTTTTCTTAATTTGGGTAGGATGAAATGTCAAACCCATCTCGGTACCTGTTACATGTAACCCAAAACCTGTCTCACTGTGTGTATTGCATAATGTGTATATTCAACTCCGGAGACCTACATATCAGGCTGCTTGTGACTGGAGCTGTCTTTACTTTCAAATGTTTACAGCACTCAGTTCACCACCAACATAAGGTTCACAGCTGTGTCCTTTCGTGTCCTTAATGGAAGACCACAGGTATACAAGGAATGGACAAACTAGCTTTTTGGCTCAGTAGTAGTGGTCAGACGGAGATGCTTCCTTCACATTTCACTTAAAATATTCAAAACTAATAGCAGCAAATATAAGCAATACAAAGAAGTATGCAACTCAGATGGGTTCATGCATGCTCAATTCAGTCCCAGATGACAATTCCCAGAAGGCTTCTTTTCCTTAGGTGCAAATTGTATATCCTTATATCAAAAATTAAAAAAAAATAATACTTCATGGAGGAGACGGAGCTGTTTTCAAGTGTCCAGCAGCTAAGAGAGAGCTCAGTTTAAGTGTTTACAAAGCAGCGGAGGGAAAGGCCCTTTGCCAGTATCCATTTTTAACAGGCAGATCTTTACAAAAGTGTCAGAAATGCAACAACTTAACAAAATGGTCCATGAAAGTGAGTCAGGAAAAGAAGCACACTGAGCTGAGAGAAATCTCTTTGAAGAAAGTCTAATAAAAGGAAGCTGTACACTCCCTCTCTTCTCACAAACACAGAATGCCTAGCTTACTTTTGTTTCATCTCCGTTAGCAGAGCACTTACAGTTTTCTTTAAAACGTACAGAATCACTACACCAAAGTCAAGGTTTTTTGGTGTTTTTTTGGGAACCAAAAGCTGTACTTTCTAATAAAGTAAACTACTCTGAATTCTGGTTTGCCTTTCAGCTTTCCAAGAATACACTGCATTCCTGTTCAGCTTGACAAGACATTCGGGCTAAAGGCGTATCACTTGACATCGGTCTGCTGAAACATTTAAAGTACCCCCTTCACAGACTTACATTTCACCCAAGTTTGTTTCTCAATTTGCACAGGATGCTATAAGGATAGGCTCCGTTTGCCTTCCATCACCGTGGAAAATTCAAATCTCTTTCACATTTGGTGGAATCTCATTTTGCCAAGTCTGGATAAAACTTTACCAGTTTAGAAATAAAAGAAAGAGGTACTCCGGTGTATCAAACTGGAGCATGTGGCAGACGGAAATTACATCTGCATCAGCAATAAGGTGCTGGTTGTCTACAGTACGAAAGAAGGAGTTCCTTTTATCTTGAGGGAATTGTTTTACTTCATGACAACTTAGACTTTCTTCCATCAATCACAGCTGAGGAAAGTCTTACAGCAGTCAATTAAATGAACATTCAACCAGTTTTAAATGTCCATAGTTCATCTGAATTAATTCAAGAATTTGTATGACTTGTATAATATCTTCATAGACTTGTCTGGTCTTAAAACAACAACATTTTATTTTATATAGCACATATTCATACAAACAGTAGCTCAAAGTGCTTTACATAATAAAGAATAGAAAAATAAAAAACACAATACGAAAACAAAATAAATCAGCATTAATTAACATCGAATAAGAGTAAGGTCCAATGGCCAGGGGGGACAGAA
Organism: Polypterus bichir lapradei; assembly: GCA_026402145.1. Lineage (NCBI taxonomy): Eukaryota > Metazoa > Chordata > Cladistia > Polypteriformes > Polypteridae > Polypterus > Polypterus bichir. The sequence continues at coordinate 39,147,385 of JANRMT010062840.1, forward strand.
AAAAACAAAATAAAAACTCCAGACGGCTGGAGAAAAAAAAATAAAATCTGTAGGGATTCCAGACCATGAGACCGCCCAGTCCCCTCTGCTTATGTTATGATAAATCTTTTTGGACTATTTTCAGAAGGGTATATTTCTATTATATGTTTAAATAGCTTTTCTACAATTATGCGTAGCCTTCCTCAGGGGTACACTTATGTGTTTTATGATATTTGAATTGTCAGCATGTTCCCTCTTCTATTTCAGTTTCTGATCAGAAAATGTAACTGGTGTCAACTCTTTTAAAGATTTTTTGGATATTGATTGTCCCATTGGATGAGCTTTGATCTTTGACTAACTTTAGTTTTTTTAGGGTATATAAGGATACACTTCAAAAGTACAGGGGAAGATAAACATGTCCATCTTCTGGAATGCATGTCTGTACATTTCTAATATTCTTTTTTATAAGGTTATCCTGTTTTTTACTGTATATAATTTTAAATTTACTATAAATAGATTATAAATTATTGTAGTAATCATTTGCCTGCTATCATTGTAATTAATGATGAAAGGTACCACTTTTTTTTACTGTGGACGAATGCTGGAACTCAGCCTCTGAAGTGTGCAGTCTGAATATTCCTATTTGGTGAGGATTCATAATAGTTAAGCTTTGAATTAAATTTAACACACATTAAGTTAAGCTGCCTAGCCTCTGGGGTTGTATTCTGGAAATACATGCTAAGGAATGGTGCACAGCTGCTGAGGTTGCATATGAAATATTATTTACGTAACACACGCTAAGATTGCTACTTAGCCCCTGAGGATTATAAAGAATACGTTAGTTAAATAGCGCTTAACCTCTGAGGTTACATATAAAGAGCAACTATTAGCTATAGTTGTATTGCTTTCTATAGGTATATAAACTAAAGCAATGCAAACTATAGTAAGTCAAACTAACTTAAATATTACAGTAACTTATATCTAATTCATATCATATGAAATTTAAATTGGAGTTAGATTAATGGTCCATGCTCCGATTACATCGTTTTTTAGGAGACTTGAGGCTGTAGAGAAACTGAATGAGTTAAAACGTAACATCTATCTAAACTTCTGACCAGGTAAAAACACCTGCACAGGGAGACAGGGAGGACTTAGATATGATTACTATTCCTTTAGTGGGGGTCATCAATGAATGAAACACATCACCAAAAAGTGGAAAACTGAATGCATCAAAGAAATGATTTATGGATCTGGTGGCTCTGAGGTTAGGGATCTGCACTGGCAATCGGAAGGTCCGTAAGTGTCAAAAGGGACTCTGCTCTATTGGGCCCTTGAGCAAGGCCCATAACCTGCAATTGTTGAGTGCTTTGAGTAGTGAGAAAAGCGCTATATAAATGCAAAGAATTATTATTATTAATTACGTTTCATCTTTTATCCATCTAAGCCTTCCCACACTCAAATGTCTGTCCTAAAAAAGACACAACTTAATAAAACTCCCTTATGGATTTTATGAGGATGAATGAGATACTAGTTATATAATGTTTTACTATATACGGAGTAATATTCAAAGTGAGAAAGAGAGAGAATACTAATGTTTTTGAAAGATTTGTCCCAGGAAGTGTCAACAAATTCTTATTTTAAACTTAGGTAAAACAGTTTACAGATAATCTAATTAAAGGAGCTAAGCTGAAAATTATTTTTCAATACTCTGTAAAGACTTGAATCTTTCATTCACTGCAGATTTCTCCTTTTCGGCATTTGATGAAACAGAGAAGTATAACGATGTGATATTGCCATCTCCATGGCAACCAGAAGGCCTCAAATAAGACCCCCACACATTCATCTGTCAAGCATGCTAATGGTGAATGGACCTTGTCGCACAAAGCCCTGCCCACTCAAACAGGCACTTGGCAAATAATTGTGCGTGTCAAAAAGAACAGCGCTTGTTATTTGCCTAATACTGTCTCCACAAGTACGAAAAACTACACTTTTAAAATGGCATGCCCTTATGAAGAACTCAATTTAGTGATAATTTGGAATATTTAAACATCATTCACGGGGAAATATCTAAGTTGGTTGCAATAATATAGAGAGCAGGATGGGGCAGAAAGTGCTCTGAGATATGTGAACAAGGAGCGCGATGGAATATGCTGAGAGCCAATCAAGCGGCTTGTTGTGCTAACCTTTGTGCCTCTGACTAGTAGCTCTTGACAGGTGGTTAATTCTGATTTCGTGAAAAGCGTTTCAGCAGTGTAATGTTTTTGCAGTTTGCTTGCGTAATGAGCCTCTCTTCCTTGCTTCTAAAAGCCACTAATTAAGACAATTGGAAATGTTGAGTTTCTAATAACTTCTTATCGCCAGTGAAACTCCCAGAATTAGCTATTGAAAATGTCAAGCTGTTTTTGGACGCTTGTGCTTCTTCTGTTTAACCTTGACAGCTTGGAGTTAACATTTTGCAAATTATGTTGAAGGAGTGCTACCATTCATCGATCCCACCTTTGAAAATCAGTTGTTTCTTTTCACTGTGGCATCACAGATTGCAGAGCTGACTTTACTTCTGTTTCCTACAAAGCATCCTTTCTGTGGAGACTCCGGCCATTATAGCTTATTCAGGCCATCTTGTACTGATATTAATTGACAATTCTGAGATTCAATTCAATGGTGAATGGTAAAATAATGCACTGATGATTGCTATTTATAGGGCAGGCATCTTCACCCAGTATATTGCTGAGATTGGATTCAAGTTGGAGTGTAAATTTTTTTTGGAATTGGCATGTTCTTTTTGTGTTGAGAGTCTCAAGCTTAATTTCATTTATCTTAATTAGGTTCAAATATTAGTGGTGATAGATAGTTTATCACCCATTACCCATGTACCCATTAGCAGCTATTGACTTAAATAAGACCTGGCTACTTGCTATTTTGAAATAACAGTCTGTACATGGCCATGGTTATGATAGAAGCTGAATGAAGAACTCCATGAAAGTAAAATTAGGTTGCCAGAAGCAGTCATATCACCTTCAATTCATAACAGGTTATCCACTGAAGCTAAGCAAGCTTGTGATTGACCAGTGTTTAGATGAAAGACCATCTAGGAAAAGCTTGGGCTACTGCTGAAAGAGGTGTTAGTGATGGCATCAGGGTGCACTCGTCCTGTGGTCTGTGTTTGGATCCCAATGCCCCAGTGAGGAGAAGAGGACACTGTGCTGTAAAAATTGATGTTGTCCTTCCAATCAGATATAAAACTGACGTCCTGGTCATTTTCCTAAAAGAGTAGGGTGTTTCTCAATGTCCTGCATAAATTGTCCATCATACCCTGCTCATTCTGGACCCCAAATCATTTTCTGTCCCTTATTGGCTAACTACCTCTTGCTCTGTTTCACCACTTAATTCATGGTAAGCATACTGACGTATGAATGGTTGCCATCACATCATTCAGGTGGATGATACACAGAATTTCTGCAGGTGACAAGACCTGGGATTATATTTATAGTTTGAGGTGTACAGAGTGAAGAGGAAAGGAGACAGGACCGGACCTTGTGGTGACTCAGGTATTGCACACATCCGCATCAGTAATACAGTCTTACAAACTGGGGTCTGCCTCACAGATAGTCAATTACCCAGGTCACCACAGGCTCATCTATCTGCATATCTCTGAGTTAACAGAGATAGATGGAGGGTATTGAAGTAGCCGGAGAAATAAAAAAAACATAATCCTCACAGTGCTACCAGCTTTGTCCAGACGTGAATAAGCGTTGTGGAGTAAATAAATAGTTGAATCTTCCACTCCAGTCTTTGTATGATAGGCAAACTGCAGTGGGTCCAGGTGGTCTATCACAAGAGAACCATCCTCTCAAAGGTCTTCATGATATGTGATGTAAGTCCCACTGGTCTGTAGTCATTAGTCATTCATTGGAACAGGAACATTTCACAATATTTTCCATACCAGTAATTTCTGGAGTCTTAAGGACAAACTAAAGAGGTGAACAAGGATACCACAAAGTTATTCAGCATAGGCCTTAAGAGTTTGAGGGTTTTCTTGTGTGTATCTTCCTCAGTTGTCTCCTCACTTGTATCTACTATGCAAGTGAACAGAGTAGGTATGAATACTAGATCAAAAAACAACATTCACATACCACTGGATCACAATGGAAAGCATACCTATGATGAACAGGTCTAGTGAGAGTCTGTTTTAACACTTGCAGCTTAAACATTCACAGAAAGAGCAGACAAGAGATCACCTAAGGTTGTTGGTGGAAAGTTCACATATAAATGAACCCATCAGCTTTTACAGTATTGTAGCCACCAAACACTGAAGCACATCTCAGATGAGAACCCAGAGTAGCTGGAGTAGTTACTACTTGCTACTCCACTTTGCACTAAAGGAAGTGTATTAACACACTTACTACTCACTTTATTCTTAATGGCACAATTTTGTTTTTTGATATCTATCTAGTCGAGGTTAGACTGCGGAAACAAAACTCCAGAATTGCTTGTTCTATTAGTGATTGTTCCAAGAATTGAAAAAACCAACAGGTAATCATATGCCATGCACACTTTGACCGAAAGCTTTCAAAAGCAATCAGAATGTTTGATGGCGGAGCAGCTATTCATGTGCACTGATGTGTGCCGTCTATGAAGGTGCTGAAGTTATACAACCCAAGTGTGAAAAAGAGCTAATCAAGAACTATCCAAATCACTAAACTGGCTTGAGTTTAATATGCTAGCTGTGAAGAAGTCTGAGAACAAAAATAAAAGGTAAGTAAAAAAGTGTTTCAGTTATTAGCCAGCCGTACCGTGCATAGCAAGATGTGTGCATTAGCCGATAATTACTGCTCCCTTTACTTAATGTTACATTTAAATTGTTAAAAAGTAAATGTTTTAGCAGGTGGCAAGTATAAAATGGGATGGCACCTCAAAAAGAACAATTGAATCTGAGAATCAGACTTCACGAGAAAGCACTGGAGAGAGGGAGCGTCAGTAAGAGATGTTAGTAAAGGCGTAAGACGCACGCTGACAGAGTCCCCTTCAAACACTGAAAGTATAAAACCAGGTAGGAGGCGAGCAAGCTGTCTCAAAAATAATGAGAGCCCTTATGAAAGTCCTAATGGAAATGTGTTTGAGAGAGTGAGCACTGGTGATTGGACAGTCGCACACATGCAAATACAGAAGAAAGGCACTGAAGGTACACGTACAACAAAAGATAGCAAATATTACTTAATTATTTGATTACCTTTCTTTGACAGGTACAGTGATTAATGTTAATTAAATTCTGCTGATTTCAAAGATGCTTTAGAAAGGTGATTAAATTATAGTGTATAGAACGCAAGAACATAAGAAATTTGCCAAATAAGAGGAGACCATTCAGTCCATCCAGCTGATTTGTTTAGCTAATAGCTAAGCTGCCCCAATAACTCATCCAGATTCTTCTTCAAGGTTGTCAAGGTTTCTGCTTCAACTCCATGGCCCGGTAGTTTGTTCCAGAGTCCCACAACTCTTTGCGTAAAGAAGTTCTTCCTGGCTTCAGTCTTAAATGCACTTTCCCTTATATATTCTAATGTTATAAAAAGCAAAAACTATAATTCCATAGATGACTTCCTAACCTCATAGTCAAAAATAACTTCTTGTCTAAGTCTGTAATAAACCCTGTAATAGCAAAGTGGACAAGTGGGTTAGAAGATGGAGGAATAGATGGATACAATCATTGTGCTGGTAACAACTCACCTACAGCACACGGACATGTAAAATGTGTGTATAGACATTAACAAAGAAAAGTTAAATATAAATTGCATTAACCTTCACAAAACTGCAGCTGAATGATTACATGACTGTCTATAACCAGCAATCCAGCAGAGTCTACCATTCCTATAAAACGCGACAACTGGATGAGCATTCAGGCAGAGCAGTTCTCACTTTCATTTGATGGAGGTAAACATAAAATCCAGAAGCGCTGAACTTACCACTGTGAAGATACTGACATGCTTTGCTGCTCTTGCAGATTCTCATTGTGGCTCCAGTGACTACAACAAGAAGGGCAGAGTAATTAAAAATATCAGCATATGTGATATGCCGCCCTGTACAGTACATAAGTCCTCATCTGAGCTGGCTTGAATTAGGAACTATTAAATCATCCAACCTGGATACAGCTGTGACATTTTCTTACCATACTTTCTCTGTGTCTGCCTCTCTACTGTTTTTACTTGTCTGCTGTTGTAACCAGAAACTGCAAAACAAAATTGTGAAATGTCACATATAAGGTGTATGGAAAGGCAGGCATCCCAAGACTTTTGGCAATAGAACAATCTGGATGAACCATTCAGCCCAACAAAGCTCGCCAGTCCTATCAGGTAGATAGATAGATAAATGATAGATACTTTATTAATCCCAAGGGGAATTCCAGCAGCAGCATACTGATAAAAGACAATATTAAATTAAAGAGTGATAAAAATGCACGTAAAACAGACAATAACTTTGTATAATGTTAACGTTTACCCCCCCGGGTGGAACTGAAGAGTTGAATAGTGTGGGGTCTGCTCAGTCTGTCAGTTGAGCAGGACGGTGACAGCAGTCTGTTGCTGAAGCTGCTCCTCTGTCTGGAGATGATCCTGTTCAGTGGATGCAATGGATTCTCCATGAGTGACAGGAGTCTGCTCAGCGCCCGTCGCTCTGCCACGGATGTCAAACTGTCCAGCTCCGTGCCTACAATAGAGCTTGCCTTTCTCACCAGTTTGTCCAGGCGTGAGACATCCCTCTTCTTTATGCTGCTTCCCCAGCACACAACTGCATAGAAGAGGGCGCTCGCCACAACCATCTGATAGAACATCTGCAGCATCTTATTGCAGATGTTGAAAGACGCCAGCCTTCTATGGAAGTATAGTCGGCTCTGTCCTCTCTTGCACAGAGCATCAGTATTGGCAGTCCAGTCCAATTTATTATCCAGCTGCACTCCCAGGTATTTATAGGTCAGTCCCCTCTGCACACAGTCACCTCTGATGATCACGGGGTCCATGAAGGGCCTGGGTCTCCTAAAATCCACCATCAGCTCCTTGGTTTTGTTGGTGCTCAGGTGTAGGTGGTTTGAGTCACAGCATTTAACAAAGTCCTTGATTAAGTTCCTATACTCCTTCTCCTGCCCACTCCTGATGCAGTGTACGATAGCAGTGTCGTCAGCGAACATTTGCATGTGGCAGGACTCCGAGTTGTATTGGAAGTCTGATGTATGTTGTCTGAACAGGACCAGAGAAAGTACAGTCCCCTGCGGCGCTCTGGTGTTGCTGACCACAATACCAGACCTGCAGTTCCTGAGACGCACATACTGAGGTCTATCTGTAAGATAGTCCACGATCCATGCCACCAGGTATGAATTACTACCATTATCTGTCAGCTTGTCCCTAAGGAGCAGAGGTTGGATGGTGTTGAAGATGCTAGAGAAGTCCAGAAACATAATTCTTACAGCACCACTGCCTCTCTCCAAGTGGTAGAGGGATTGGTGTAGCATATAGATGATGGCATCCTCTGCTCCGACCTTCTCCTGGTATGCGAACTGCAAAGGATGAGGGCGTGGTGGACCTGTATAGCAGCAGACGCTCCATGGTCTTCATCACGTGTGACATCAGAGCGACAGGCCGGAAGTCATTCAGCTCACTAGGACATGATATCTTTGGGACTGGGGTGATGCAAGATATTTTCCAAAGCCTCGGGACTCTCCCCTGTTCCAGGCTCAGGCTGAAGATCCGCTGTAGAGGACTCCCCAGCTCCAACGCATAGGCCTTCAGCAGTCGTGGCGATACTTTATCTGGACCCACTGCTTTGCTGGCACGAAGTCTTCTCTTATCCACTTATTTCTTCCAAAAAAACATCAAGTTGAGTTTTGAAAGTCGCTAAAGTCTTACTGCCTACAGCACTACTTGGTAGCTTATTCCAAGAGTCTATCATTCTTTGTGTAAAGAAAAACTTCCTAACGTTTGTGCAAAATTTACCCTTAACAAGTTTCCAACTGTGTCCCCGTGTTCTTGATGAATTCATTTTAAAGTAACAGTCTCGGTACATAGACTAATTCCCTTCATAATTTTAAACACTTCAATTATGTCACCTCTTCTTTTGCTTAAACTGTAAAGGCTCAGCTCTTTTAATCTTTCCTCATAACCCTATCCCTTGTCCCCTTAGAGTCAGCCTCATCAGTCTTCTCTGGACCTTTTCTAGCGCTGTTATGTCCTTTTTGTAGCCTGGAGGCCAAAACTGCACCCAGTACTCCAGATGAGGCCTCACCGGTGTGTTATAAAGCTCGAGCAGAACCTCCTGTGTCTTGTACTCCATACATCAGGGCGCTATATAACCTGACATTCTGTTTGCCTTCTTAATGGCTTCTGAACACTGTCTGCCAGTTGATAGTGTCAAGTCCACTATGACTCCTTAATCCTTCTCATAAGGTGTCCTCTCGATTTTCCAACCACCCATTCTGTATTCAAACCTAACATTTTTACTTCCGATGTGAAATACTTTACATTTACTGACATTAAATTTCATCTGCCATAAATTAGACTACAATTAGGCTACAAGTGACTACAACAAAAAGGGCAGAAAGTTGAGGAAAACATGATTACAATGCAGGGACCAATTCAATGATACTTCAGTCACCGATGTCACCAGCAACCAGTTCTCTTCTTAAACTAATCTAAGAAATTCTTTACCAATTACAATCATAACCTGTAACCCATGTGGGGATTTCTTCCTTCATGAAATGGGATTTAAATGTAATTATTGTAGAATGCACTATATCAAACCAAAATTAAATTATCTAATTTAAATGACACATTTTTCTTTACATATCTTTAAAATATATAGAGATGATTTCTCCATGCAGTTTAAAAAATATTGTGACGTCCTGTCGAATAAACACACTCAGGAGCCGCTTGTCTGGGGAAGTCTTCCAAATACCAACTGGCTTTTTATTGGATATGGCGTGCTGTAAACGGTGCCCTACCGCCACCTGTTGTCTGGGTCACGGGAACACCTCCATAATATCAAAAATAACACGTTTTTGACCTATCTACCTCTTGCCTACTCTTCAACTAGTCGCTCCCTTCTCAACCTGATGCTGTCTTCCTTTCACTCCAGCAACAACAACCACTTCCGACCACCCTCTCCCCTTTCCTCCACGCGCCGTTAATTAACCCTGATCCCTTGTCACTCAACTCTCTCTCTAGGGAGGTGTCCCAAGCCCTTACAAAAAGTGTTCCCCCAAGACTCCAACCCAACACTGCATCCACTCCCTACAGCTCATGCAGTGGCAAGACATCACAAGATATTTAAAATTAAGCATCTTCAGTTTTCAAGATTATACATCACAAAACACGTATATCCCACTGGCCCTCCGTGAGTTGTTTTTCTTTTGTTTTTTTAGGTTCTTTTTTGGATTTCTTTTTGAAGTGCTATCTAAATGATAGCATTATCAATTGTGTAAAATCTGCATTTCCTACTTAATTAAAGTTGCTGTATGATGTCGGCTAACTTAAGATAAGGACATATACCATTTTTAATTTAGAATATGTATTACCATTCATATATAATACAAATGTTATCAGTCAATAAATTGCTCACAGTTACATATTTATTATATACTGTATATCACAGGTGTCGAACTCCAGGCCTGGAGGGCCGCAGCGGCTACAGGTTTTCATTCTAACCCTTTTCCTAATCAGTGACCTGTTTTCACTGCTAATTCACATTTTAATAGCCCTGTTAGAAGGATTCAGTCCTCTGAATTGATTCGTTTCCTCATTAAGCTGCAGCCAAACAGAAATGATACGTGAAAGGAGCCAACAAATGACCAGCTAAACTGGAGCTTCAAACTCCAACCAGTTTCTTAATGGGAAGCCAATTCTTGGTGTTAATTAAACTCGTTATTTAATTCCACGGCTTGTTGTTCCTCTCATTCTGGCACAGCTGACATTTCCAAAACTGTTGATTTTCTGTTTTTCATAAGAACATCGTCAAAGTGTTTTGGTCATTTGAGAGATCAACCTTACTGAGACCTTCACCTTTCTTTATTTTCAGATATTGTGTGATGTGGCAGCTTGTTTTGTGTCTTATTATTGTTTGGCTGCTAATTAAGGAAAAAGAAACAACTAAAGGGAATGAGTCAAGTTAATTAGAAGAAGTATTTAGCAGGAAAAACTGGTAACTAATTAAGAAGATGGTTAGAATAAAAACCTGCAGCCACTGCGGCCCTCCAGGATTGGAGTTTGACACCCCTGCTGTATATAATGATCTTAAATTCTGTCAATCTGATCTTGAAATTAGAGAATAGTGACACTGATAAAAAATGTTCGGCTTCTTTGTAACTGTTATGATTGAAGGCATTTGTACAGCTAAACCAAACTGGCCATTCATCATACATAAATTCTGACAAACGGTCAGTTAAAAAAATTTTAAGCTCAAAAAAGTAACAAATAGTTGCAATTCATTTATGCGTATTAATGCAAAATCCAGTAAGAGAGAATTAATTTGTATTTTTATACAACTGTTCATTTAAAATATAAAACAATAAAGAGGGTTCCTTCATTTTAGATCGGACTACATACTGTATGTTATGATGATTCAAGAGCTGCATGAATGTTCTTTTCTGCAACTGTGTATATTCCATTAAACTGTAGAATTAAAAAGCTCAAAATAAATGCTAAGCACTGCACCAGAGATGTACTTAATGTTTGTTCTATTTCCACTACAATCAGGGTGAGGTTTACTTACTCATTAATTGTTTTTTAGGATTTCTAAATGTTTTCTTTATACAATAAAGCTTTAACTAAAAAAAAGAAGTCTAAAACTTTGGTTGGTGATTCTAAATTGTCCTTAGTCTGTGCTTGGTGTGTGTGTTTGTGCCCTCCTCAGGGTTTGTTTCCTGCCTTGCACCCTTTGTTGGTTGGGATTGGCTCCAACAGACCCCCATGACCCTGTAGTTAGGATATAGCGGGTTGGATAATGGATGGATAAAATAAGAGTTTGGCCAGGCAGCCAACTCCAGATGAAGTCGTGGTTGTGTCAAACTTACCATTTAAGAATTATGGTGGCTGCTGTGCTCTTGGGAGCCTACAATGTAGCAGAAACGTTTTATGGCCTTCCCCAGATCTGTACCTGTCCCTAAGCTCTGCAGGTAGTTCATCACCACTCATGGCTTGTGTTTTGAACTGCTGACCTTCCATAAACAGTTCTCTGTCCAGTCATCTAAACTGACCACAGTTGAACTCTAAAGAAAGTGTAGAAACATCTCAACGATGGCCAAACTGAGTCATATTTCAAGTGCCATAGCAATGTGATATTTCAGTTTTTTTATTTTTAATAAAAATTCAGAAACTTCTAAAATCCTGTTTTTGGTTTGTCATTCTTGGGTTTTGAGTGTTGTTTGATGATGGCAAACATAAATGTAGGCCTAAACAATTTTAGCATAAGGCTGCAACATAAAAATGTGAAAGAAGTGATAATTTTTAAAAGCACGGTATCGTATACTGTATGTTGCAGGCTATGTATATTTTTGTGTTTGTGTGTGCATCTTTATTGGCATTTTATTATTATTATCTGTTCTGAGGAAACATTAAGCAAGAGTTTCATTGTATTGTGTGCACTTGACAATAACTTTGAAAAGTGTTTCAAAATTGCAGCTGTGATTAAAATGATTTACTACAGAGTTAACAATTAAGCCTACTAGGAAGAAAAGATACTAGATATGAAGTCACACTGTGAACAAAGTTAGCATTTTGAAAAGGAGTATTCTGCATAGACCTAATGAATTACTTTCAATGAGATACAGGCTTGAAATTTCTAGTCAGAGGGCAGTGAACTGCTGCAATGATCTGCTGTTACAATGCCCAGATTTTATGGGCAATTTGCCATCTAATTAATGGCCACATTGTGTTGTTCTTCTACTAGCCTCTGAAAAATTAGTAGAGTCTGTTAGAAGATGACAAAGTCTGAACTTCTGATTAATAAAAAGTGCCCCTTAACCCGCCTCACAAAGTCAGTGGAAGTTCTCCTTGACTCAAAAGCAGTTAGCACCTCTCTCTTACATGTGCAGAGTCCGATTGAAATTTGTCCTTGTAAAACACATGTGGCAAAATGAATCTAAGGAGAGGCAAAACTCTAAAAAGCTCATTCAATAAAAAAAAACAATTAGGATTTGTACTCAGGACAAGCTTAAACACTAGAATCCCTGAAGCCTATGAAAAAAGTCATAATCCCGACCCACCTTAAATCCCTTCGCACCTTTCCATCAGCGTCTTTTGTTTTGCAAATGTGTTGATCAACACAATCAGCAAGTAGCTGCAGAAAAAAAAAAAAAAAAACGAGAAGGTGCAGGTTTCTCCCAGACTGCATCAGGTTCTCCTCCAGGATTTCCCTCCTATATTAATTTTACCCTCTACATTCACAAGCCTCCCAAAGCCTCCCGTAGAGAAGCATCCCCACAACTTGATGCTGCCACCACCATGCTTCACAGTGTGGATGATGTGTTTTTGATAATGTGCATTGTTCAGTGATGAGTGAAAAGGCTCAGTTTTGGTCTAATCAGACCAGAGAGCCCTCTTATAGCTGACTTTATCGTCTCCTATGTGCCTTGTGGAAAACACTAGCTGAAATGTCGTCTGCATATTTTTAACAATTAACTTTTCTTTGCCACCCTCTTATATAGTTGCAACTGTAGAAGCACCCAGCCAACAGTTGCTGTCTATCCATTCTTCTGTACCTTGAAAAAATGTTATTATGTGTAACAGAAAGATGTAAATAACCAAAACATCAACATAAATACCACAAGAAAGACACATCTAGTGTCCACTGCTGTGCAGAATTAGTAATGTTCATCATGCAATATGTTTTAAAACAGTCACCAACGCATAACCCAGTGTCGCAATTGGGTCAGTAGAAGTGTGCTTTTTTTCTGTTGCTTGCCCATTAGAGGGGGATATCAGTGCCTAACCCACATGATTAATGTGCCTCTTCAGTTATTGTAGGCTACCACAGAGTGAGGCCTAGTAACTTCCATATTTACCCTGACACAAACAATAGTTGCTGCATTTTGAACAGTGCTTAGGGGACTAACATCTTTCTTTTCTTTCTACTTGAACACAATCATTTTGCCTTTTTGCCATGCACCTTCTTGCACCACAGTGAATCTTCAGGTGACCAAATTCACTAGGCATATCTGGCAGATCAGTCGTACAATGCTTCAGTTTCCCTATCAATGTCAACGTCTAACGACCAATTCACATTGTCATCACTATAGCTTGATTCAACTAATGGTTCAGTTTCAGTTTGTTCTAACACTGGCTTTACAGCTTCTCATTCACACGCCATTGTGTTTTGGTTGAAGGCTCCGCCTCACTCATGAATATTGATGAGTTACCTTTTTGAAATATGATGTTATTTCATCTACAAGATGGCAGGAGAATACTGTCCTGACTGTTACTCAGTCTTAGTACTCCTTATCTCATCAAAATCAGTTAACCCAAGTACTACTCAGTGTTCTGCTCCACATCTTGTTAGTTGAGACTGTCATTTGTTGAACTGTGCTCCCCCTTCATCTTGTCATTTATTAACACACCAGTCAGTCACGTCCCACACTCACAGTGGTGTTATAAAAGTCTATGAAACTCGCGTAAAGCACGTAGGTCCCATAATAAACATTTGAATACAATACACCTCATGTCTCTCACATAGGCACCCCTTTATCTCTTGTTTCGGTCACGTCCAAAACGTATCCTTAGGGTATATAAACCCCTGGGTCTGGTTAGTTGTGGTATGCAGCAATTTGAACCTCTGTCTACGTACATCTCTTTGTCTTGATCCAACCGTGGAAATCACTCGCCTTGTAAGTGTCTTTTAAAGCTTTATTGTTTAATGTACACTGTCTGCTATGTATTGGTTTGTAAATCATTCCTTATTGTCTTTGATTGTACATCTGTAAATGCCTGTATGTTTCGTTTGTATATATTTCAGTTTACAACGAAGTACCTCCAGTAAAAGCTTTCAAGATAGCTCGCTCACCCCTTGTCATTTTTTATGTCTTTTATGTTTTTATTATCTGCCGAGTTGTTTAAGCTCTCTGCGGCCGCATTGCACGGACAGTGCGGAGTGAGGCAGAAATTCACAAAAGGTGACAAGTTGTCATGTTTTTACATATGAATTTGAGAAAGTTGTAACTAAACAGATAATAGAAGTGTTACTGAAAGGTTTGATTTTCCAAGCACATCTCAAAAGTTTGCTGGTTAAGAATTACAGACGGCTCTAAAGTGATATCGTATGTGTGTATGTGAGTGAAAAAATAATTCCTGCAATGGACTAACGTTCACAATAGGACTGTTAGTATATGTTTAAATGTAGTGTTGTACTTTTCGATGTTTTACAGTGTTGTACTGGACTGAATGCTCAAAACGTATCTACAGGCATGTGTGTTTACTTCTTTAAAGGAAGTTCATATGTTAATAAATAATCCTCCATGCTGCATATTGAGGAGAACATTTTGAAATATGGAGGCAGAAGTGGGATTACAGTATGTGGGATAATGCTCTTCAAATGCTAAAATCAGCATGCTTACTGTTCGCTGTGTCATTGTCAATGGCAAAAGGGTTTCACATAGCTCTTTACCAGTCTCACCGATAAGATAACAAAACAGTTTCTCTTTTACCTCCTCTGTTGCATCAGCCAATGGGAGGCACATGTAGATAGTATATTCTTCCGATAGGTTACCAATACTTGGCTAGATTTCTCAAATCGAGACAAAGGGTTTGCGCTGCTTTGAATCTGAGTGCGCTATCCAATTTTACAGTTCCTTTCTTTCCTCTGTCACAGTTGCATTACATTAATGGCACAATCTCTTCACTAGTCAGCTAACTCCCTGTAGAGTGCAGCAAAATATGAATATAACTTTACTCTTTCAGCAACAAACTTATGTTTCTTCAGAATTAGTTACTGCTGCCTCCATCCAGACAACCAAGCTTACTTCTACATCTCAAATATGTGTGTGTTAGGCTAACTTGTATGTCTAAATTGACACAATGTGATCAAACCTGGCTGCATATTTGAGTATCCAGAGTTGGCTTGTGCTTTGTGATCAATACTTTTATGTTATATGGTAGCTGCCTGCAGCTTTAATATCTGACTGAATGCAAAAATGTGTGCATAGTGTGAATGGACAGGTGTAGCCTCTGATCATCTCAGCTTAGCTGAAACAAAACCCACTGCGGTAGAGTTTGTTTTGTTCAGTGTTTTCTTCATAGACTGAAAGGATTGTACTTACATTTGTGATTTTTTAGGTATAAATAATAATATTAAATTTGCAAATACAGAATAGAAAAAGAAGGATAATATTTTGACTCCCTGTTAAACAATAAGTTATTTATATTCTGGCATTCTATTTATCTTCACACTTTAAACTATTTGAATACTAGGTTTTGGTTTTGATAATGGATTTGTCCTACAAATAGGCACTCTTTTTCTGTTATTTCAGTCATTATTTCTACCACCTATGGCCTGCAATTGTTATAGTCCCCGTGATCCCTACACTTCTCAACTCTGTAATCTTCGTTCTGTCTTACATTAGTCATTAGCCCTTTGAACTGTAACACAGAGACCGGCTCTTTAGAAAGAACTGTTTTAAAGCCTTCTTGTTTCTTAAGCCCCATGGTGCACCACAGAGTAAATTTGAGAGTAGCACGCTGTTGGGAAAAAAATCAGCCCTAATTAGAAAATAATATTTTTCTAAGTTGACATGGCCCAGAAAGGGAATGCCTGACAGGGACAGCAGCACTTAGAGTTTAATGTTACTTAACCAAGCATTTATCAACTATTAAAAACTACTTCACCCCGAGCCATATCCTAGGAGTATTGTGGTTTGCAGATTCATTTCTGTTGGGTAATTTGACATATTAATCCAAAAAATGCTTAAATCTGTTTTCCTTGGATTTATTTGAAAATATTAATGTCTTGGTGGTCACTTAAAAGTGCAAACCTCTAAGCTACATAATTGTAGTAATACATTGATTTAAACCATGGAACAGGTAACAACGACTAATACAAAGGCATTCTGGCGCAACTGGACTTTTAATCTTTTCGAAGGGGAGACCACAGTCTATTTCTACTTTTTCTGATTTACATTAATGACATTGATTCTGGTATAGATAGTAAACATTTGAAATTTCCAGATGATGCTAAAAGTGGAGGAATGGCAGAAACTGAGGAGTCAACAAAAACAAATTCAAAAAAGACTTGGATATGCTTTTGTGGAAGTAACCCCCGAGGAAGACAGGAATAGTTCAATCAATTAGTCTTTATTGAGTCTTTATTCAGGCACAGGCGAGTACACAGGATTGATGCGTTGCAAGGCAGAAGAGCAAAGTTCCCCTTTTTGATCAGCTTTTTGATATCTTTCCTCCTTTTCCCTTGCCCTTACTTATCAATAAGCATTATATCGTTTACCTAAGCATTTCATCTTACATTGTGCAAATCGGCCAACCGTTTATGTTCTGTGTATGTTGCAGATGGGGCCCTAACGTGTCTAACGGACATATTCCTAAAGAGGAAGTTGTCCTATGTTAGCTTACTGCACCCTGTCTTATGACAGGCACCTGTATGAATAACCTGCCGTTATAGCAAAACAGCTTTGTCAGGTTTTGAACCCTTAGTAACTTTCAAGCATTTAATTTTTTCTTTCACATTTTAAAACTGGGGGAGCACTTGGAAAATGCAGTTTAATGTAGAAAAAGTGCAACATATTGTGACAGATAGGGGGTGCTGTCGTCCCCTTGAACGCTCGGACCAGACGCCAAACACCAGATAAAAGTCCAAGAAATTATTTTATTCATACAATAAAGTGCACAAAGCACCTCCACCTCAACTATACTACAATAAATAATCAATAATAAACACAATTCACAATCCTCCACACCTCCCAACAGCTTAGTCACCCTTCCTCCCAACTCAACTCAATCTGCTGGAGTTTCACATGGTCCTTTTATAATTATTGACCCGGAAGTGCTTCTTTCCCTCAGTCCATGTGATTTCCCAGCACTTCCAGGTCAGATGAAAATTCCTTCTTCTCCTTACTCCGGAAGTAAGTCGTCTCCTCTGTCCCCGTGACTGGGAAATACTTCCAGGCTATATGGACGATATAAATCTCTGAGCCTCCCTGCAGCGTCCCCTAGCGGCCCCCATGGTATCCAGCAGGGCTGTGTATTAAAACTCCAAGGTCCATGAGGCCCTGCTGGAATTCGGGACACCTCCATGTTGCAGGGAGGGCTCCATCTGGTGGCCTGGGGGTATTGGTCAGAATAACCTGCCAGCCATATACCACAATATAAATACAGTACAAGGTGAGAGATACTGTTCTATAGGAAACATCCTCTGAAAAGGATATTGGGCTTAATGTTGACACAGTGTTTTAATCATCTGAGCAATATGCAGAAGCAACTGAAAAAGCAAATAAAATGTTAGGTTAGATGATTAAAATTGTTGAATATAAACCAAAGTACAACCTGCTCAGACAATATGATGAGACCACATCTGGAGGATTGTGTACAGTTCTGGTGGACACAATTCAAGAAAGACATAGCAGCACTTGAAGCTGTGCAGAGGACAACAAGCAGGTGCATACCAGGACTTCAGGACATATCCTACTGTGACAGACTTAAACAATTAAACCTGTTTAGTCTCAAGCAGTCAATACTCTGTGGGGATGTAAAACAGGTCTTCAGAATCCTCAAAGGCATTGATAAAGCATATCCCGAAGAATTCTTTCAGCTTAAAGGTGAGTCTTGTACTTGAGACCACCAGTGGAAATTATAGAAAAGTGAAGTTAAGACGGAAGCCAGGAAGAGCGTCTTCACTCAAAGAGTCGTGAGAGTCTGGAACAAACTACTGAGACGTGATTAAAACAGAAACCTTAATAACCTTTAAGAAGAATCTGGATGAGATTTTGGGACAGCACAACTTTTAGCTAAACAAATGGGCTTAATGTACTGAAGCGTCATCTTTTATGTGTCAGATTTCTTGCAGTCTTATGTTCTAAATTAAATGTTAGGTAATTTAAAAAAAAACTGTTGAATATACAGTTAATCAAATGACATTTTTTGAGACCTTATAAGGTGCTACTGAACATACATTTAGTGTATTGTGTTCAATTCAGGACACCACAATAAAGGAAAGACATGGAAGTTACACAGAGGGAGGCAATCCAGTGCATCTCTTGGCTGAAGGGATAAAAGGCTAAGGGATTTAAAGGTTTGTTATATTCACTAGAGAACTTTTTTTATCTCTTTTTTTGTCATGGCTGTAGGTTTAATTTTTTCGAAAAAAACTGACTTTTTGTGGGAAGTATCCATCCATCCATCCATTATCCAACCCGCTATATCCTAACAACAGGGTCACGGGGGTCTGCTGGAGCCAATCCCATCCAACACAGGGTGAAAGGCAGGAAACAAACCCCGGGCAGGGTGCCAGCCCACAGCAAGTGGGAAATATCAAAATTCTTTTTATTACTCACATTGTGGAAACATCCAAATAGTAAATGTATGAACTCTTTGTACGTGACGATTTTGAAGCGTATGGTGCCGGTCAAGGCAACTGCACACTTTGCTCTGCTTCTGCAGCACTCTCACTGTCGTTTTCTTCTGACAGCTCAAAATCCTCACCTGACATTACAGAATCCAAGTCATTAATATTACATAAAACATCTCCTGCTGAGTATTTTTGGTGAGAGCAACTTCCAGTGTTTGATGCATTGTGCACAAGTCAGTTTATCTTGAGGTCTTTTCTTCCATCTGCTGGATAAACTTAAATAATACATTATGGTAGACTTTTCTTGACGCTTAGTCTTTGAACCGTTGATGTCGACTTTTGTCGAAACCCATTTTGAAATAACTAAAGGTTATGATAAAGAGAATTCTGTAGATTTAGTTATATATAAATAATTTTGTATGATGAAGTTCTTCATTGATTGAAGCCAGGAGGCCCTAACAAACATAAAGTGTTTTGAAAATCTGTAGTCTGAGGCTAGTGGTTTAAGTCTAAACCTGGAAAACATTTAAACATTACCTGGATGAGTATCCAAACACATTAGCTATTAGTTAAGGAAAAAGCTTGATGGAATGAATATTCTTTTCTCATTTTGCAGACTTCTTATGCTTTTACGTAGTTTTTATTTCCAAGCCTGCATAATGCAAAGTAACCATAGCAACTTGCAAACCAGACTTATACTTATATACTTATATTCAGATATTTTGTCGTGGTCTGTTATTTCATAGTGATCTACATAAAGTATGTGCACATCTGGTACATTTTTATAGGTTTATTACTAGTAAAGGTCAAAATAACCATATTAACAAATACTAAAAAAATAAGGACTTTATTTTTAAAATTTAAATTAAAATGACATACAGCTCTAAAAAGAGATGTGCCAAATGTAGTTGGAAACCAAAATGCCATACTTAATGGTGTTCAAAAAATTAAATAGAGATGTATTCTTAACTGTTACTAGGAAGACAAGTGACTGAAGTACAAAAGAGAATAAAAAATTGAGACCACAAGCATATCAAGAATATCTTTGTATTAAACCTGACAATCTAATCTTTATATTAGTGATTTCAGCTATTTACAGTATATTAATAGGCCTGGGGCCTCATGTACAAATGGTGCGTATGCACAGAAATGTTGCGTATGAACGTTTCTACGTTCAAATCACGATGTATAAAACCTAAACTTGGGGTAAAGCCACGCACAATTCCACAGTACCTCATACCCTGTCGTACAGAAGTTTTGCAGACAGGCGGCACCCAGCGTCAAAGCAGTTCTACTGTTCCTGTGTGGTTACCCTTTCTTTCTTAGATCCACATTCCTGACACGGCTTTATAAATACACTGAAACTAACCGCATATTGTTTATTAGTGTAATGCATCCAATTGTAATTAGCCTGTAACAATATACTATTCTAAATACCATAACTGCTTTAGTGTTGTTACTATCACTGCACCTTCTTCTTCTTTTTTCAGCTGCTCCCGTTAAGGGTTGCCACAGTGGATCATCTTTTTCCATATTACTCTCACTGCACCACTCGGAGTATTTATATCACTGTATCTGAGTGGGGAATCACAGCAGCAGCTGATCGGAAAGAGAATTATCGGGATACAGTATCAAGCAAACGCTGCCTCAGCCACGGCAAAATGCTTCAGAGACTTTCCTGTACGGACCTCGCGGTTCAGAAACAGTTTCATCCCAAGAACTTTAAACACAGTCAACCAGTTCATCAAGTGCTCCTTGTAGAACTGTTTGTACTTATAAGTACAATCACCTCACTGTAAACTTGCACTACAGTTATAATATTGCACAACCCGCGCCACTTTATAAAGCGCGTATTTACATATGATGACGATATCATTTTTAAGATGAAATGCAGCAAAATATGTTGACTATATTATGCAAATAAAACTTTAACTTCATTTAAATAATCTGTATTGTTAATAATTAAACATGTGAGGATGCGGTACCGCAGCGCTAGCTAGTTCACGGATTGATCCTACCTCGTGCTGTTTTCTTGCTGGGCTGGCACGACAGTGGAAGGATAAATGGATAGAATAATTAAGCACGCACTATGAAGATATTTCAATGTTCCTTAACAGTTTTGAAGAATCGTTGTTGTAAGCTTACAGATGGCTTAATGTCTATTACAGAGCTGATTGTGTGGCAACTGGGTATTTGGAGAAAGAAAAGTAAGGGCAGGAACTGAAGGTTAGTACGTTTGAAAGAGACAGTACTGCTGCAATAATTTCATTGATGGTCGCGCACAATCACTGCGTGGAGAAAGAGAATGCACAGAAGCACGTAGTGATTCACAAACATAGAGCACATAAAGATCAAATACAAAACAAAGCATTTAACGTGCTACTTTAGTTACATTGGGATCTGAGAAAATAGTAAATTAAACGATTTTAAGATGAAGTTTATGATGTTCTACTTTAATGACAAAATAAACTACATGATTAAAGTGGAAATTTCAAGATTAAAGTTGACATTTCGTGCTTTTTTCCCACTGTGTGCCTATTTTTTTTTCTCTGTACCCTAATAAGTTTTCATATGACACTCAGATAGTGGGCTACGATTCGCCTTTTCACTGTGACTTTGATATGTGAGAACTTCTTTTTTATTTTGGGCACTGTGCGACTTTGTGAACTTGAGCTTTCGAATTTCTCCGACACTCTGTCACTCGATCAACTTCCTTTTGTTGTTTATACCACTGTTTAAACCAACAAATAGTACATTTTTCCTTGCCTCCACTTGGTATTCGCTGAAATTCTTATATTTTCCCCTGGGCTTTTCCCATTGTCTTTTCACAGAAGGCTGAGCTTAAGGGCTATTTATATTGATTTGCATATTCAAAGAGGTGTAATTCTGGGAGGAGTTGGGGCGGGACAGCAGGTGCGTGCACAAGCATTACTTTTCACGCTGATTGGGATTTATGGAGTGGAAGAACGTGGAAGTTGGAGTACGCACAGATTCCTGCATCTAGATTTTTCTGTGCGTAAGTACATTTCGGCTTTTGTGCTTACGTCATGTTATAGTGTGAGTTCTACGCATGGCATTATACATGAGGCCCCTGGTGATGAACTGGCATCCAGGGCTGCTTACTGCCAAGTGCAATCAGCATAAACATCAGATTCTCATCTTTAAATTGGATTGTTCTGGAACATGCACATAATAATAATAGTAATCTTTATATATAATACACTACTGTGGCTGTTCGTTTGTCTGTCCAGGTATTTAAATCACCTGTAGCTCGCAAACCATATGACCAATTGACCTGAAATTTGGTACACATATACTACATGACGTCTACTATTCGCTTTCGGGGTGATGATTGACCTCCAATGTTATTCCTCATTTTATTTTTATTGTAATTTATTGTAGAATCAATTCTTGGCAGCAGCCAGTAGGGCAGCCATGAGGCGCATGTTGTACGAGTGCCATTCTCATCCCTACCACCTTCGCCGTCACTTCCCTTACCTATTCAGATCTTAAATCATTCTTGAGGCAGATTGAAGACTTAAGTACCAGCTTTAGTGAAAAATTAAAGAAAATGTACTAAGTATTGCAACACAAACACTGACTTAATCAGTTTTAACGCAAAAAGATGCTGACGGAAGAAGAAAAGAAGCGGGTCGCTAGGGTGGAGAAAAGAAGAGCTGCTCAGGAAACAGCAAGTGCATCAACCTCTGAGCAAACAAATGCTAAATGTACAGAGAAAGAGTAGGAAAACCAGGAATGCTCAAGTCAAGTGTATTCACTGCATGCTATCGTGCAGTGCGCCATTACTGGTAATAATAATAATAATAATAATAATAATAAAAGAGAAATCTGAAACAAAGCAATAAAAAATATTTGCTGTAGTTATCCTGAATAGCATCATGATCTGCATGTACTTTTAAATGAAATGTCTTGAACATTTTCCTGAAATAAACAAATAAGTGGAGAGTTGATCAAAATCGATTCACTCTCATCCAGTGCGTGCATATGAATATAATTTGTATATCTCTGAAATTCTGCTTTTAAATACATACAATGTTCTATGCATTAATATTACTTTCATTACACGAATAATAAAACATTGGCATTAATAACTATAATATTAATTCCATCTGAGGGCTCCATTGTGGATACTCATAGTATGAAAATCAAAGGGATTGTATTCAGCAGTGGAGAAAATAAATTATTTTGCTTATTAAATTTGCTGCAGGGCTTATCAACAAAAGGGAAGGGGATATTGATTGCAGTTGTGAAATGCATCCCTCTTAATGCCTAGGAACATAAAAAGAGGACATATTAGAAGATCAAAATCTCCTAAAATTAACATTTTGCTTGTGTAACCTACAGATCTAAATTGTGATACACTGCATAAGATCACATATATTTTAAAAGTACAAACAAAATATATTAAAAGATGCACAGTATTGAGACCTTGGCTAAAATGCGGCACACAATTGCTAGTAGTGGGACATTTTGGCTTGATGTCAATTGACCTGAAAGTAAGTCTTTGGTGAAAACAGTGTCCCTAAAATATAGGACCTATACATTTCTATAACAGGAGACTCCAGCATCTACTAATGGCCTGATCAAGTCCAACACTAAATGCCCTGCTGCTAGAACCCTCAAGTATTCATCGATTATTCTTTGATTGCAGTACCACAAAGAGCCAAAACCTCTCCCAACAGGACAGGGTGAGAGACAGAAACAAACACTGACAGGATAGCAGTCTGTTACAAAGCGCATTTGCGTACACATAATGTTATTCATATTATTCAAAAGTGCAGACACTGAGGCAACTAACGCGGACATCTGTAGGTTGTGGAGGACAGGAAAAGAACACGAAGACATTACTCAGACTCAAAGTGGGAACTCCGATCTCTGATCTGAGTTCAGTGAGCCAGGAGAAGTGATCACTGTACCACCAGGCTGTACTTGTCTATATGATAAATAAGGTATAAATACAATCATTGTCAAATTTACCCATCTGTACATTATTTTAATTCTTTTGAAATGATCGTGATAAAGGGTACTGGAGCCTACTTCCTCCCAGGTAGGTTGGACGTGAAATGGGTGTCAAAAAATGGGGTAAATACAACACAGAAAACAGAACACAAGTAATCCTCTTCACAGATCTAGACAGTCAATCTATCATGACCACCTCAGAAACACAATACAATAATACAAACTACTTTGTTCTTGCACAGCGCTCCTCACCAAGCACAGACACCGACTAACTCTCAAGACAAAATGCAAGAATAGATGATACTACTCACTAAATGAAAAACTATCGCATATAAGGATCAGGTTTAGTTAAAATAAATTAAAAACAAAGTAGAAACTAATTAACATATATGAAAAACAACAATATATGCTCATCAGTTAATTGCAGAAATCAATAAAAATGTGATCACAAATGTAGAAACAACTTTCCTCTGTTTTCAAAGAAGTCATTCATGGAGACAAGATGAAAATACAAAACGATTCTTTATTTGCACATCGATATGCACAAATGTCTCAGTCCATGGAGTGAGCAATCAATAATACAATTGATTCCCTTTTGAACTTTTCTATTACCACTAGCTTATCTAATACATTGCATCATCTGACTCCTAATATGCAGAATTCTATCATTTTAGCCAATCAACTACAGCCACCGGTAACTTCGTTTACATGTCGATTCTTCCATTATTCTAAACATTGCTTCGTTAATAGGGGTGTCCTACGGAATTTCCCATTGATCTTATCACTTTTTCATAATAGGGGTGTTTGGGCTTTCTCACTAGTTTGTCCTCTCCTTTTAAGGGAGTGTTTATTACTCATTTACTACATTCTAACCATAGTTATTACTTTGGTGGTTCCTCTTAAGATGAGACAACCCTCACATGCTAAAGCTTTAAGCCGCGTTTAATTAACCTTTTAGTTACCTTCAGTCTTTTTCCTTAAGCTTTTAATAATCCATTGTTACTTCATTTAAGTATATACTTTTAATAAATAGCAAAAATGATCATGTATTGATTAAAAATGTTTGGTTAAAATTTTATAAGTCCTGGAGACCTCGGCCAACAAGACAAATCGACACAACCCACTGAGTACTTTACTCTCGCATTCTTTCAAAACTTTTGCAATTGCTTTGAAAAAATGTCCATGCAGCAGGGTAGGAAAGTCACTCGTGATGCATGGCTTTCCTTATTGTAAATGTAACGCCAAACATACTGTAAAGAAAGATCAAAGGAAACAAATTACGGCATAATTCACACTGAATACATTAGGATGATTTCCAATTGCATTAAGTGTAATAACAAAACATATTTCGGGGTGAAGGTAAATAATTTGGTTCTATCGTATACCATGTAACATTTTCATATACTTTAAATGTAACATCAATTCTAGTTCTTATTCTGTCCTCCCTATAAGTTATCTCGATTGATAAAAGGCTACCTGGATTATTTTTGTAATCGGTGATCAAAATTGCAAGCGAATGATCAAAATTAAATATCATATGACTCAGCCTTTCTTTGCATTTATTTACTGATGCTTTTGTGAAGCCAATGGTAATTTTTCAATAGCAGTTCCAATTCTTTATATAAAATATATGCATAGTAATATATGTGACCTGTACCTGCATATTATATTATTATGGCTTCACTCAAGGATCAATCTATTCCTATAGTACAACTTGTAACCTTTAATAAACCATCATTTAGCTCTTTAGTAATCAAGGACTAGCTTCATATGGTGTGACTCAGTACATGTCAGTCCTGTGGGCTTGAAAAGCTTTTTGATTGTCACTCTTCCCTGCGTTTTCTTTTACATAGATGACTTTGCTTCTCTGTGAATAAATAAACTGGAATTGGTGTGCCTTCTTATGCTGTTACTATTGTTTGTAGAAATTGTAAATGGATATATAAAATCACCATGAATAATTTGCTTTACCCTTCCTGAAGCATGATAAAGAACACCTGAAAGATTTAATGCAAATTCAAAACCAAGTTTATACTGATTTTTTGTTTTGACTATTTTCCTTACATTCCTTGCATTCTGTACACTTAAAAGAGATAAACTTTCAGATTCCAATAAATTCAACTTGCTAATTCTGCCCTTCATTAGAGGGTTTTGTCTTCATGGCCAGTGTTGAATGTAGGGTTTCTTCTTCCTATTAAAAATAAAGATTATATACTGAACCCCTTTAGTCCAGTGTCAACAAGTAGGAGTTCATCACAGCAACATCGGGGACATGGTAGGCACCAGTACTAGATTGTGCAATAGTTCACTGCAGGGTAGCACTCCACAAAAATGCAAATAAAACAAGTAGAGAATGCAAATGAGTGTTGTAAAGATGATAAAACCAGTCAAAAATGCAGACTAAGGCAAAACGATCTATCATAAAAAATGCTATTGATTGAAACATTCAAATACATTCAAAAACATAAAGATAAGGCAAGACAAGCGGCACCACAAACAAAATAAATGACATTAAATGACAGCAGAAAAATATCTGCTCTTTGGCAGTGACAGCTTGAAGGAGTGTACAGTGCCTGTAAAGTAGTTACCCCTTAGAAGTTTTCATATTTTATTATTATAATCATTGAATCACAGTGGATTTAATTGGGCTTCTTTGACATTCATCAACAGAAAAAGACTCTTTAATGTCAAAAGATAAAAATAGCTGTCCACAAAGTAAACTAAATGAATTACATACAGTATAATTATATATGCACACTAGCTGCGTAAGCCTATGCTGTAAAAAGCCCAGGCTCCTAGAAACCATGGATTCTGACACTTCAATCAATCGATCACATCGGTTGTGCATCAGTGGCCAAGCGAGGTTCTATTTCCTCGGTGGCTTCATTTTGCCAATGTGCTCACCTCCATTGTCAATCCTTCCGTTAAGCGAGTTTCTCTCTCCTCAGAGGTTTCATTTTTCCGATGTGCTTACCTCGCTTGTGTATTAGTGGCTAATCGAGTTTCTCTTTTCTCTGCAGTTTCACTTTGGCGACAGAGTCACTTTTTTTGAGCTTCATGTTGTACCCTCGCACTTCCGGACAGAGAGACAGACACACTTCCACATGTAGACATGTATATATAAGACTGTTACACACGTATGCATGGGAGGCAGCTAAAGGGCTCAAGAGAAGGTAGTTCCCGGTGAGACCAAGGGGTGGCAGAGAACACTAATTCTTTCTTTTATCTCCTCGTAGACCTGGCAGCCATGACGTCACTTCCAGTCCCGCCCCAGAAGACATCACTTCCAGAGCAGCAGAAGAGCCCACCTCCTAATGACGTAATTTCCACATCCCAAGAAGTATAAGAATGACCTTATTTCCAGTTGCGGTCCCAAGATGTTTCCCATTCAGTTCTGTAAAGACCATTGAATCTTGCATCAGCAGCCAATTCTCAATTATATGGGAGGCTGCCCCAAACCTCTTTATTGTGTCAAG
>JANRMT010062840.1:39174366-39191552 GCA_026402145.1 Polypterus bichir lapradei
TGTAGGTAATAATTTCACTGTACTCTGTACAAATAATAATTACTTTGAACCTTAATAGGAACTTGCAGAACTGGTCTAGTTTCAAGCGAATTACAGGGAGATGTTCACTGAGCACCATGAAGACATTAATTCTATGTTAAACCCACTTATGTGGATGAATGAGAATATTGATATACAAAGCAATTGGGGAAGTTTTGCATACATAGTGTTACACATGTGCAAATAGGAGGCAGCTAAAGGGCTTGAGTAAGTGTAATGCTGCATCAGGCCAGGGGGTGGCAGAGTGTGCTGACTGTCTCTCAGTTCCTTGCAGACCATTGACATCTGATGATGTCACTTCTGGCTCCAGCGCCTGTGATGATGTCACTTCCAGTCCCGGGCCTCAGATGACGTCACTTACGGCTCCGGTGCATTTGATGATGTCACTTCTGGTCCCCGGAGACGTCACTTCCGCTTCTGGCATAAATGACATCATTTGCTCCACCAGCCATTAAAACCACCATCATACCTTTACTTATTCAGTTCTGTTTTGGACTTGTGAACAACTTGATTTATTTCAACCTTTTTGCAGCCAGGAACATAATATACGGGTGGCTGTCCAAAATCTTTGTATCTGTCTGGAGTCGTTTTGTGACAATAGTTTCTACCTCAGTGCCGAAAAACACTGCCTTGACTTGCCAATATTATATACACAAATAGAACAATTGGCACATTTACTAAATGAGTGCAATATATGAAAATAATTAACAAGTGCAATACTTCTCAAAACTCTTAATTACCGTTAAATGACACAGACACTTCCAGCTCAGAAATGATTTCTGGAAGTCGAAAGCTGCAAGGCACAAACTAGTATTCTACAATTGCTCCCAATTTTACCTAATATTCTTGCAAAACCCCATTCTAATATGCCGACTAATCCAGTCAAAAAATGTATTAGCATTTTGGAGGCTGCAATAATCCTAAACTGTATTGACGAGTGATCTTTTGTATTGTAATCTTATTCACAAATTGATAATTAAACTTCTCAGCCTTAAGCGTACATTGATCTTCCTGCTGTTCTGGGGTAATCATATAGATACTGCGCTGTAGCTCTATCAGCTTAAACATATGCTTCAGATATTCCTGCCTAATTATATTCATGTAAAATGCAATGATAGTCCATCATCATCATTTGCCACTATTCATAGATTCCATTTTCAGCATGTATTGATATTCATACAATTTCACTTTAATTACGTACTGACATTCAAGTTCAAACCATTTTAAAATTTGAGCTATTTCAACTTAGTCATACAGTGTACTGATATTTACAAGGTTACAGCCTACCCTTATTGAAATTCTGTCCATTCCATCATAATCACAAATTGACATTCTGCTAATTTCATCTTGATTAAACTAATATTTTAGCTATTAATCATATTTTGCTCATATCCACTGTCAGTCCATTTCACACAGTAATATACTGCGGATGTACCATAATGGTCTTGCTTCATACTCCGGGCTGGTTGCAGTGATGCTCAGTGACTTTTAATATCTATGTGATGGACCTTCCCTGGCAATGCTCTGCAGCAGACGTTTCTTTGACTTGTTCAAGGGTATCACTGTGTCTTTTCGTTTTCATTTCTTCCATTACATTTTTATTACACAGAGACAAACACCTGCTTGTAAATGGATGACTAGCTTCATTGAAAAAGTTACTTATTTGTTTCTACCTCCAGTTCTAACACCGGAGTGAGTCAATGCTACTTTACTGTGGAATTTAGCAAACAGTTTTGTGTTTTATTCACAGAAACTGAACATTTTGTCATTATCTCTAAACTACAATTTTATCATTTTATTTCTTACTCAATGGTTATTAAGATTGCACACATTTAGTAAACAGATGTGTGATTAAAGTAACAATCTATTAGTAACAACATTATTAAACTTAAGATGGAGCATAACGGGAGTCACTGCACTATAGCTGCATTTCATTAACTTGGTCTAGAAATTACTCTTTAAATATTTTGCTTAACAAATAAAAATTAACAGACAAGAAACACGAGTGCACATAGAAACTGCATAAACAAGGAGGTGTTAATTCACTTCCATTCGCGTCTGGTCACTAATAACAGACAATGCTAAAAAAACAAAAAAACAAGAGTAAAACCTGTAAGACAAATTCTGCCCTGGGAATAAAATATTTAAATCATTATTACATTTCCCAAATTGCACAACAACTCACATTAGTGCATCTCAGTACAGATATAGATAGACAGAACTTTATTTGTCCCCAGGGGAAAATGTGGCTTTTTACAGAAGCTCAATAAATAAATGAATATATAAATAGATAAATAAATATACTGTATACACACTCCAGAATGACTTAAAAGAAAGAAAACTTCTGACTTGGCTGCCACAGTCACAGTGAGTGATCAATACAGCCCATAAGTGCAGAATCATCTGACAATTTCTGTAAATGACATGCCCTGGTCTTAGTGTACAGAGTAAAAAGTAAAGGAGGCAGGACTGTTCCTAAAGGAAATACCCACACTTTTAAGAGTATTAATGGTCTGTCTGTCTTCCTTTCTTAATTTCTTTTTTTGGTTGCCATTGTGATAGCAATATATAGCGCAATATTGTCCAAATGATGCTTTACAGGACATAGTAACACAGTTTTTTGTAATACTGCTTTTATACAGACAGAAGGTTTGTAAGTAATCAACAATAGTTGGGACACCTGAAGGAATTGTTCACATCAACTCTGAAAGCTTAATGAATTCCATTGCTGCAGAAAAGCTGTAAGTTGTTCATGCATTACTTATTAAACAATACGGCCTCTCTCAAAACTCTGCAAATTAGATTGTTTTTCAGTTTTTGATATAGTAAATACCGTATTTACTCGTGTACCACGCGCCCTCGTGTAAGAGGCGCACCCTAATTTTTACAAAGAAAATCGCGAAAATCTTTTTGAACCGTATACGACGTGCGTTGTGATTTTATAGGAAGCGTTTAGAGAGAGGGCGATCGAGAGAAAGCGCAAGTGCGCAAGTGAACGAGAGAGAGAGTGCGAGTGAGCGAGAGAGAGAGAGCGCGAGTGCACAAGCAAGTGATCGAGAGTGAAAGCACAAGTGCACAAGCAAGCGAGCGAGAGAGAGAGCAAGCGAGTGAGCCCAATCAGAAGAAGTAAACATTACAGAATTACATTTCCTCGTGTATGACGCACACCTGATTTTCTAATGCTAATTTTCGGGGAAAAATGTGCGCATGGTACATGCATAAATATGCTACATATATTTTGTAATCTCTGGCAGTTTACAGTTTACCTTTATACCATTTCAAGTTTTTCACTGGAAGTAAACTGCTTAAATTTAAATAAAGGCTGAAAAACGGGGGGTTTCTAAAGCTTTTGACCAGTAGTGTTCATGTTGTATATACATAGTGTGCATGTCTAAAATGTATTGCAGACTACAGAAATATATATAAATAATTTGGTACATTTACCAATTATTTCTTTAAAAGTGAAATAATGTTTTTAATTGGGTCTACACTCTTATGTTTCTCTTCTAGGTTGTGTGGTTCCTTGTACAACCATTGCTTGACAAAGCCTCATTTCATTGTGGGATGGGGTCTTTGCAGATGAAGTTGTTTCTTTCTGCTTTGAAAAACTTTGTAATATGTATCAAAAATGAAATCTTTAACATATGGTAGCCTACATAGCGTGACACTAACAGGCTGAGAAAACCTGAACTTAGCCAGTGTTATTGTATGCAGCAAAAGTCCTTTTAAAACCATGACCCATTGGTATTTCACAAGTCTGTTACCATCTGTTCATGGTCATTTACTGTATGGAGCCTGTTATAGATCTAAATAGATAAAAGGTTGTTTCTGGAACCTTCACATGAATTGCCCTTCTGGGAACCAAAAATCTTTCCTCTATGGTATTGCTCTGAAGAACCTCACTGGGACCTTTATTTTGTATGGAAGTGTACAAATAATTACTGCTAGAATGCAATAATGAACATTTACAATGTTGTAAAGTATAAACATATCTTAACACACATTCAGCTCTTAAAAGATTACCTATAATAGTTATGGGAAAGTTATAAAAATTTCCCTGAAAAGTTCACTTGACTTTTATATTTTAAAATGAATTATGGCACTGAAGCCCTTTTCTTCAACTTAAGGCTACACTTAAGGTACACGGTTACAGCAGTTACAGACATAAGCTGGACTATCCTATTGTTATCATTTCCAATAATGTTTACTCTGCATTGAAGTAAAAACAGAAGTTTACTGATCACACAAGAGGGCGGCCAAGCAGAACTAAAGCATTCATTTGCACTGCAGTGGAAGACAATGAACTCTCTCGGCCTACTGAATCAGTGTTAGCAGTTCCGAGTCTTTCTATGTATCATAAATTACAAAAGACTCCAAAGACTTTTGTGGAAGGCCCAGGCAGACAGTCTGATAAACTGTCCATTCCCTTCTTGTGATTTTTCATCACTTTTTCTATTTTTCCTTGCATTTCTAACCTAATTGTAATTGGTCTGCTTGACCTGTTATTTTACATATAGAGCGAAAATATGATTTGAGCAAATGTACTATGTTGACGAGAGTTCCAAAAGTCTTTTTGGTGTGCACAATTACTTCTTATGTGTCCCGAAAGCAAAACAATAATTCAAATGAAAAGTCTCATTTAAACATTCCTATGAATAAATGCAAGTGTCATCAGGTAATATGCACACATATTCAGACATATGATCTTCAACTCAATATGGAGCACATTTTTTTCTTTTTTTTTTTTGTTAACTCTAGAATAGAAAGCAAATTATTTATTCTCCTGGAAACAATTTTCAATGTGTTTGACCAAGCAAGTTAAAATAGATGATATATCTAATGTGACTTTTTCTGGGTCATAGTGTTTTAATACTGTATATACATAATTCTGCCATTGTATTCTTTTTAGTGCTAAATTTATGGCCAGTAAAGTGTGTACTATACCGTACAATAACAAACATATGAAGTTACCTGTGTAAGTATGCAGAACATAATGTGCATCTAAAACAAGTTCATTGAACTAAAGAAGTTAAGTGTTATTTCTGTCAGTAAAATATATTTCCAATTTGAAAAAAAAAAAGCAAAATGCAATTTGATAAGCCAGATGTAAAAGGAAAACACCCTTTAGGCGTCTTACTACACCTCAGAATAATGCTAAGAAATCAAAATATATCAAACATTTGGTGTATGTATGTCAGAAAACCCCCACAAGGGACAGATAAACTCATTTGAAATCAAAGTACCAAAGAATCAACACAAACTCGTAGAGAAATCCATCTTTAATGGCTCCTGTACTGGCCCACTTTGCTTGAATCCTTACTGGTTAAAGTGCTTGGCATTGTCTGCTTCATTTTGAATATTATTTATTATTGTTCAGCTCCGTTAAACTATTACAAACTGCTGTCATCTCTGTCAGGGGCAGCTTTCAAAAATATGACCCAGGAGGACACTTTTATTTTCTGTGTTGGTTCAACTACAACAGGCTAATTATTAATGCTTGTATAAAATAAATATGTGCATACAAACTGTCAGGTAGCCCAAATAAGATTACTTTTTAAAGTTATTTATTTGGACAGTAAGAGTTTATTTGCTCTTGAAAATACTATCTGGCATTAGAATAAACACAAATAATTATTGATACAATAAAAAATAACACAAATGTCTTCTGTTTTTTAAAGACTAGGGGTCTCCGACCCCTGCTCACTTCGCTCGCCCACCAAGAGATTGAGACTGTTATTTTCATGGGAATTCTTATATATCCATTATTTTCTCTTTAATTTTTAAAATTCAGTTAAAACAATATTTGGAATTAACTTTTCTTCAATATTGAGTTGAATTTTGATTCTGTGTTTGGGCTTACATTGTGACAACGCAATGTATAACTGCCCATGAATGAATATCGTTTCTTTCTCTGTAATAAATAAACCGACTTTTTCAAATGTTTGTCCATGCTCTTTTTCCTTCGGTTAGTCACTGACATGTCATCTA
This sequence comes from Polypterus bichir lapradei, assembly GCA_026402145.1. Taxonomy (NCBI): domain Eukaryota; kingdom Metazoa; phylum Chordata; class Cladistia; order Polypteriformes; family Polypteridae; genus Polypterus; species Polypterus bichir. The sequence goes on from JANRMT010062840.1 coordinate 39,180,394, forward strand.
GAACGTATAAAATTATTGTCCTGATAAAATTTATAAGAGCTGAAAGTGCAGGAAATGTGTCTGACAAAAGCATTCACACAACTAAGAGCTGAGAGCACAGGAAGTGTGTCTGACAAAAGCATTCACATGACTGAGGTTAGATGACCGTGGTCTTATTTGAAACTGGTTGTAAGTAGGGCATGACTTGAAAGCATCTAATGGCAATAGTCACCGTCTCGCGGGACTTGCTTCCAAAGATTGTAGGTATGGCGTGACTTGAAAGAATCTCATGTCTCATGGGATTACATTTCAAAAAGTCTCTCTGAAAGTCATGTCTCATCTCCCAAGATTTTTTTTATTATAATAGAGAGATGAAGATGTTTTGTGTAACATCCCTAAGAATGTAAAAGCTGTTCACTTTAGTATACTGCTTAATGTTTTGTTTTCTTTCAGCAGACCTGTTTTAAACTCTTCTAAGCTTCTTGCAGAATTTGCCATAGTTCTTCTTTAGGGCCTATTTACATTGTAAGTTTCCAGCATCTGTTTGGCATTTTAAAGCGTTTGAGTGGTTTTAAATGATTTCAAGGCATCTGTAAGAATTTTTTAGGTGGTTCTGATTCATTCTTCAAGTGTTTTCCAGTGTTTTTCCAGCGTTTCCAAAGAAGAGTTTTGCACGAAAAATGTGTTTGTCATTTCCTGTCATCATTTTGTGGTTTGTGAGTGCAGATATTGTGTTCTCCCTGTTCTATACCATCAACTGTTCAAAACTGCAGTATCCTGAAAAATGTCTAGATTACATTTTGATAAGTGTGTAAGTACAGTGATATGTGATAGTGTCTTTATGATATTTACGGAAGCTTATTCCTGCCACAAATATCATTCTGTTATTTCACAAAGATATTGCCTGCTGCTGTCAGTGTGACATTGAGCATGTACATGATGTGGTCACCAAGTGACAGCTAGTGAGGAAGAGGTTAAGCACGTGCATAGCATGCGATCAAGTGACAAGAACTGGTAGGACGTTACTGGTATACAATTAATCTGCCAGGTGCTGAGGAGTAAATGTAATCTGCCACAGGGTGCCAGTGATTATCACAGGAGCACTAAGCGTAAGGCAAGAAGCAAACGTGGTGGATAGTAAGCCGATCATTTTGCAGGGCTCAGCTGCACAGCCAGTTAGTAAAGTGTGATGTGTGCAGTCCAGTAACAGAAGCCTAGAGACAAATGTCAGTTTAGTATTAATCCAGTTATTTGCTATACATGTATTGAAACATTGTGATCTGATGAGGCAACAGCCAATAATCATACCACAAATCTTTGGATGAAAATGGGGTTGGGTGCTATTTCACATCACATGAAGGGACAAACTGTTTTGTTAATTGAGAAGTATTACTGATATGTTTTTATTTTTATTGTTAAAACAGGTAACCATATGCACTTAAGCAATACCAGTCAATTGGGAAATGCACAGGCACAACATGTACACAGATCCTGGCACTCTGAATGTGGTAGGAATGACAGCTCGGCCCTACCACCCTGCCTTATGTTTAAACATCTGTCTCAAACTTACTGTACTTTAACATGGTTGAAACTTAAAATATATTTTTTCAGTTGATTGCACACTATGTGTGTACCTAACCTCTCCCTCAATAGGTGTCACTAGACGACCGAATCGCATTTGTGCACACTATCATCTCTTTTATTCCAGTTTCAATTAGCTGCTTCACTCTCAGCTAATCCAGGCAGTGACTACCTTTGAAAATGCTGCAAAAACACTCCCTTTTTTAATCAGCATTTTACAGACGTTACCATTTATTTCAGTGGAACAAATATTTTGGCTGAAACTGTTTGAAAACTGCTAAACCGCTTACTGCTAAAGCTTACATGTGAATAGCATCATTGAAAATAATGGCACACTACTTTACAAGCAGTTTAAGAGCCTTGCGGTTTAACGCTAAAGAGGTTAGGAGCACGCGCTAATACAGCGCATTGCCACACCCAGCACATAACAAACCACCTCAGGATCTTATATTAGGACCCGAGTGCAGCCATGCGATGGGTGACACCTCAGCACCACACTAGTTCAGATGGAATTGAACAGTGTGAAGTTTTTATGGTGGCTGGGGTGCCAATTCTGCCACCAATCCCCAGGTTCTTCTCTGCAGGTTGGAGGGCCTACATGCAGGGCTGGATGAGGATTAACATTACAGACCAAGATGGAGCAATTGCAGGTTAGGGGCCTTGCTCAAGGGTCCAATGAAGCAGAGTCACTTTTGCCGTTTATGGGATTTGAACCAGCAACCTAATAATTGCCAGTGGAAATCCCTAGCCTCAGAGCCACCACTCCGCCCATGGTCTAACGCTAAAATAGTAGAAATGGTAGAAAAATGCTTAGTTGTGAATGGGACCTTTGACTTTGATTTATTTTTATTCTCATTTTGACTTTGGTTGTTTTTTATTCTCTTTTTATCCAAGTGATCCTGCACAGGTTTGATTATGTCATGGCAGGAAGCTTCAGGAGGCCATCTGCAGATTTCCACATTAAGTAGGTCTTACTTTCATTTTTAGCATGTGCACGGTTGTTATCATGCTGAAAAATAAAGGTTTTGCCAATAAGGTAAACAATGATGAATCAAAATCTGTTTCTATTTTTAGCAGTCATCATTCCACCAATTTTGACCAAATCCTTTATATCTCTGACTGAAATGCACCCCTTGATCATGACATAGCTGTTACTAAGCTTCCAGATACCAGATAATCTTTTGACATTGTGGTGTTTCTGTGAATCAAACTTTGGACTTATTGCTCCATTAGACATTCTGCCAGTGATGATGGCTCTATGCTTTATGGTCTTTCGCGTGGTGTAATCTCTTCTGCTTGTTTTTTTTTGTCGCAATATTCCATTATAGACCGTTTCTTTGGAGATTCCTTCTCCTAGGTGAAGGGTTCAATTTGGTGATCATGACTCTGCCAGAAGCCACAAAGACAAAATGTAACTCCTGGCCTTCTCTAAACTTCTCCATCAACACCCTTAGAGCAAACATCGCATCTGTGGTGTTCTTTCTTGGCATGAAACCATACTGCTGCTCACTAGTCATCACCTCACTTCTTAACCGAGCTTCCACTGCTCTTTCCCATAACTTCATGCTGTGGCTCATTAATTTTATCCCCCTGTAGCTACTACAGTTCTACACATCCCCCTATGTATTTATAATAGTACTAGGGGGTTCCCCCCTGCTTGTTTCGCTCACCAACCCCCCCAACCTGCGCCACACGCCAGCCACTTCACATCTCTACCGCTCATGTTGTGAAGAGTGGGGCTGAACACACCCTAAGGAGATGCGGTCGCTCCTCCGAAACCCCCTCTTAAACAGTGATACAATGGGAAACAAATACAGTTTTTTTATGTCCTCTTTCCTCGATCAGCTGCTGGCTTGCTGCTGCTGCCGTGCCGCGTGATCTGCAGCTCGTGCGGTGCTTTGAACATTTAAAAGCCTGTACAGCAGCTGTCCTACTCTTTGTCTTTTATTTCCGGCCCCGTGTGTGGTTAAATCTCTTGGACGTGAGTTATTGATATTTTTGAGTTTATAATTTAAAAATGGAATAAGAATCTGAAAATCTAACAGCATCACATTAAAGTTAGAAAAAATCTGAAAAGAATGAAATCAAACATATAAATGTAGGTTTTAAAATAAGCCCAATTTAAAGCGTGACATAGAAACGTCATATAAAATCGTTGCACAAAATCGGTGCACTTTTAGGCTTAGAATTTCATATATATAGAGTAGATTTAGTACTTTTTTTAGTATTTATAAGATAAGACTTGTACCAAAAGGTCCAAGCAATCTTTTAGCCAAAACCAAAATTAAATCCAGGAATTAAATATACAGAGAATAAAGCAAAAGACCAAAATCGGGAAGCAAACAGGTCTTTCATAAGGACCAAAACAAAATAAAAAAGTCAGAATCAAAATAAAAGAGCAAGGATTTGTTAATCAGGAACCAATCAAAAAGAAAGTCTATGTAAGAGCAACTTAAAGGATTATCAAATAAAGTGTTTGAGCCAACCTGTATTGACCTGAGCAGTTCAGGGTCACAACCTCTGTGAACCACTGCCAGCATCCAAAGGGCACATCATAACAACACGAGCCACAAAATGCTGATGACTAAGAGAAAGAGAAAATGGCAGTGAAAAAAAAGGGTAATTTAAGCTTGTTTAAGGTGCATAAAACATAAAAACAAACCTCAGGTTTGATATTTTAGAATATCAAAACCCTATATTTGATATACAATTAGCCAGGGGCATTAATAAAATTGGCATAATAAACTTTTAAAAATTATAACTGTTATACTCCACTGCTACCTCAGTTGACTCAACACTTCGACATTAATTAGAATTAGGTGTGGATTTGGTGAAATGTAATAAATACATGAAAAGGCTGAGGTGCTTCTAAGAGAGGTTTGAGAACCAAGCCTGCGTTGTTCTGATCATCTCAGAAAATTTTAATATTTTTGTGAAAGGGATTACTCTTACTTTTTATTTGTATCCACATCATTTTGTAATTATCCTAATATTATGTAATGTTTTCATAAGTGAGTAAAGACTTGCTGCCAAGATAACTAGGTTTAAAAACAGGGGCAGCACTGGAATATTTTGGCAGGTTTGAAATGTGTGAAAAAAACACATTTAATTGTGCATGTGGTAACCTAATAAAATATAGTACCTGTTTTTTTTTTGTATGTGTTTTAGATTGGGGGGGGGGGGGGGCTATGCAGTGGCTTTGGTATTTCTATGAGTAACTTAAGTTCCCACAAGCACCCTGTGGCAACAACCCTATTTAATAATATTTAAATTTTTATATATAGGGGATTCAGAAAATATTCAGGCCCCTTCACTTTATGCAGACTTTAGAGTGTTGTAAATTTAACTTTAAATGGATACATTTGCAGTTTTTGCCCATCAATCTATACTCAATGACAAATCTAAAACATAGTTTCAGAAATGTTTGCAGATTTATTAAAATCAAAAATTGAAATTTCTCAATCATAGGTTTTCAGACTCCTAATTCAGTATTTTGTAGAAGCCCCTTTGGCACCAACTACAGTTTTGAGTCTTCTGAGGTAAGTCTCTACAAGGTTAACACACTTGCAATGGGGTCGTTTATCCCATTCTTCTGGTCAGACCCTCTTGAGTTTGTTGGACTAAATAGGAAACATCTGTAAACTGCCATCTTCAGGTCTCTCTACAGATTTTCCATGGAGTATAAGTCTGGGCATTGGCCGAGCCACTCAAGGACAGTCACATTTGTCCTCAAGGCACTCTAGCATTGTCTTGGCCGTATGCTTCTTGTCATTGTTATGCTGAAAGATGAACTGTTGCCCTAGTGTGAGGTTTTCTTCAAGAACCCTACTGATTTTGGGAGCATTCATTCATGTCTGTTTCGACCAATCTCCTGCCACTGAGAATCTCCCCATAGGATGATTATTGTTACTGTTACTGCCTACTGGGTAGCCTACCATACATTAAACATTTTAGGTTATTTCTACATATTGGGAAACTTTTCAGAGCACAAAGAACCCATTCTGGAATTAAATGGTACATACTCAAGTAACAGTTCTACGTGGAACTACACAACAGAGTAAAGAATCTGTATAGTGCCATTAAAGAACCCTTATTTTTAAGAGTGTAGGTATCTATTAAATTCATCTAAATGTACTTTTGTGTCTACTGGTCAATAATACATTATGGTTGTTGTGGTTCAATAGTTTCCTGCAGTTCCATCCTGTGGTTGTATGTGACAACACAGAAAAACAGGAAAAGGAGACAAATATGATGGCATTGAACAAACAAAACCACAAGTGTATATGAAAATTAACAAAGAGTTCAAATTTCAGCATCGTTATACAGATTGCATGTTTTTGTAATAAAAAAGAAATGTGTTAAGGAATTACATTTTTTTAGTCCTGCATGTGCTCATCTTGTTAATTGGTGGCTAAACATAAAATTCTCAAACAGGCTTAATTCAATTCAGAATAACAGGATGCTGGAACCATCATCTACATATACTGTACTGTATGTATGAATTTGGGTGGCTGGGGGACTTACACATGCATCCCCTAGCCCTGCTATTTAAGGGTGGTTAGGGGACTTTCACAGCCCCCTAGCTGTGTCATCTATGGGAGGTTGGGAGACGGTCAAATTCAGCCCCTAGCCCTTCCATCTCAGAGTGGTTAGGGGGGTTTCCACATGAAGCCCCTTGAGCTTCCATCTCTGGGTGGTTTGGAGACTTGTACATGCAAGCCCTGACCCTGCCTTCTCCATTAATTGATTGGCAGTATCTGCAGCATTTATCAATCTTCTGTATTGTAATGAGGGGCATGGAAGATAAAAGCAGGTGCTAGACAAACTCTCGTGACTCTAGTGTTGTATTATCAGCGGTGTAATGACCTCATGTCCAGATTTCCATATTTGCCATCACTAATGCTTCTTCTTATTGTAGCCACTTTTTTGGATTTTTCCCCTCCTTATTTTTTTGCCTACCTTTTTTATGTTCTTCAGTCTTTTGCCTGTTTTGTCCTGTTTTTTTAGGCAGAATAGTTTAATGAGTATGGCATTCTTTTTACATTGCTTGCCCATGGCTCTGAATACATCCCTTATTTCTCTTTCCTTGACAGTACAGTGCTCATCTCTCCAACAACAACATTTATTTCTATAACACATTTTCATACAAATGATGTAGCTCAAAGTGCTTTACAGGATGAAGAAAGAGAAAAAAGACAAAATAAATAAGAAAATAAAATTAGGGAACACTAATTAACATAGAATAAAAGTAAGCTCTGATGGCCAGGGAGGTCAGAAAAAAAACAAAAAAAAAAAACTCTAGACTGCTGGAGAAAAAAAATAAAATCTGCAGGGGTTCCAGGCTACGAGACCACCCAACCCTCACTAGACATTCTACCTAACATAAATGATCAGTCCTCATTGTATTCAGGGTTCACATGGAAGAACCCTGGCCTTTAATCCTTCAATGTAGGGACATCACGGTGCTTTGATCAGGTTGTGGTGACTAGTGATGGGAACTCCGGCTCTTTTGGATCGGCTCCCTTTAAAGAGCCAGCTCTTACGGCTCCCAAATGGCTTCGTTTAGTATCACTTGGATGCTTATATTTTAGCCTAATTAAGCAATTATGAATGGTTTGTGTATAAGCAATTTCTTATTCATTGTTTTCAGACATTACGTATTTTTATGCATTTTTTTATTACAAAAAATACACAGTTACTATTGTTTAACATTTTAATAAAAGCTTTAAATGAACAACTTAACACAAAACCACAGCAAACAAATAAAGGCCAAACTCAACAACAGCACAACACTATGACTCTTTGAATAAAAGTTTTTAGGCCAGGAACATACATGGGGTTTAAGGCCTGTACAAAAGTTGAAAATCCAATTTCCTCCACAATGGGAAATGGTTGAAAGTCGCTATCTATCATTTTAGCCAGCTCCTCATCGACACTTATTTGTTTGTGTGGCGTCATTTGTTTTGGAATAAATGTGCTTATTTTGGTTTGAACTGAAGACCGTGTTATACCTGCAGTTTTCGGTAAGACAGTGGATGCTGCAGCAGAAGTACTTGTCTCTTTTCCAGGGTCAGTGGATGGCAGGAGAGAGGGCACGCTTTCCTCCAGTTGCACGAATGGGTGGGTGGATCTTATATGTCTGTGCAGGTTTGTTGTTGACCCTTCTCTAACGGATATTTTAATATTACAAATTCTGCACTTAGCTTTGCAGTCTCCAGTATCACTGAAATGCAGCCAGATGCTGCTTCTTTTTCGGCTTTCACTCATTTCTTTACTCTTCTTTTTTTCTTCACGATGCGCTTGCAGTTAAATCTGGCTCCTCGTCTGTCGCAGCGACAGGTACACAGAACGACAGTGTGGCTCTGTGTACCTGGCCTGTACCAACACTCGCTGTCTTCTGAGCATCTGCCCCCCTTCCTTCTTTCACATAATGGTACGATCCTAGTCCGATGTGTCGTTCGTGAACGAGCCGGCATTATGAGCCAATGTTCTGTGTGCCCATATAAATAAAGTCCCGCCCCTGCCGAATGGATTTTCAGCAGAGCTGAGCAGGAGCGGCTGAAGTTTCGGCTCTGCTCGACGGGCATCGGCTGCTCTCGTTCGCTTCAAATTAATATGTAATTGAAAATTCATGTCAGAGCCAGTAGTTACCCCTAAATTCTTTACCTCCGTCTTTTAATCCTAACTCATCAAGTATATTTCTAATACCCTCATTATATCCATTTTTGCCAATCACTAAAATTTCTGTTTTCTCCTTATTTAGTTTGAGAAAATTACTACTCATACATTTAGAAACACAAGTAAGACATTGTGTCAGTGAATCAAGAGTGTCGGGGTCGTCAGGCGCTATTGATAAATACAGTTGTGTGTCATCAGCATAGCTGTGGTAGCTCATGTTATGCCCCAAGATAATCTGACCTTACGGAAGCATGTAAATTGAAAAGAGCAGTGGACCCAGGATAGAGCCTTGTGAAACACCATATATCATGTGTCTTTGAAGTATAATTACCACAACTAACAAAGAATTTTCTACCTGCCAGGTAGGACTCAAACCAATTTAAGACACTGCCAGAGAGGCCCATCCATTGACTAAGGCGATTTCAAAGAATATTGTGATCAATGGTATCAAATGCGGCACTCAGATCTAAGAGGATGAGAACAGATAAACGGCCTCTGTCTGCATTTACCCGCAAGTCATTTACTACTTTAACGAGTGCAGTTTCTGTGCTGTGATTTGTTCTGAAACCCGATTGAAACTTTTCAAGAATAGCATGTTTATTGAGGAGGTCATTTAGCTGCATAATGACTGCCTTCTCTAGAATTTTACTTAAGAAAGGCAGGTTAGAAATAGGTCTAAAATTTTCAAAAGCAGATGAGTCGAGATTATTTTTATTATTATTATATAGTCCAATACCACAGCTCGAATGCCCTGCCAATATTAGGAGGTTGTAAGAATGTGCGTGCATTTCTAAAGAGACAGGCGGCTGGCTGGTGTATATCTGACGGTGCACATTGATTTGTTTTAATGACCAAGGACCCAGAGTGCCGTCCACAAGAATGATGGATCAGTACCCCTACTGTAATGCTGAGCGCAGCTTTACTAAGTTATATAAAGTACTTGAGCTAAAGTTGTTTAACTGGTTATTACTTTAAAGGCTATTTTTTTAAAAGCTTCAGAATTCATCTGGTCTTCTGTGAAAGATGTTATACAAAATAAAAAGTATTTTATTTTGCTGATTTCAGTGCAAACTCAGAGGGTTCTTTACAGGTATACTGAAAACATGGGATTGAGCATTATCTTTTACCATGAAATTGAAGGAATGTGCAAACATTCGACGGCTCCATGACGTTCCTTGCCTCACAATGTCAGGATTTAGAAAGAAAAATAAAAGCCGCTCCATTGAAACAATTGTAAGTTATTCATTTGTTAATACAATTTTGAAGCCTGTGCTAATCTAAATGCATTTATTCAGAGTTGCTTCTGTAAATGAAGATGATCCAGCTCTTCCCTTACACGCACCACCCGGGAAAACGGCAGCTGTTAGATGGCCTGCCAGCTTCCCTTTTCAGGTGACAATCACTTTGATTTGACTTTTTGTCAAAAGGAAGAGTTATGATTCCCTTGAAACCACTTTTAATTCAGTAAAGTTTTTGATGAAGCCTTCAAAGTAAAAAACATAATTAAACAAATTAGGATTTATTTTAAAAATGAATTACATCATATCCCATGTGAGGTCATTCTCATTTTGCACTCTTATTTCAGGGATATTAACACATCAGAGAAAGATGTTCCAGTCGCAAAAATATTACTTAGCAGTCATTTTTACTCCCCTAATATTCAAATAACCCCCCCAAAAAACACTTTATGATCAATTTTCTGATGCTTAAAATCTGCTTAATAAGCTGAAAAGAATGGTTGCAGTTAGTCTTGTTCTAAAATGTTTTATTTTGACACAGTCTTTTTACACTATGCAGTGCTTATTTTACCAGTCTGAACCTGGACTATAGATTTTGTATAAATTTCACATATCAGTATACAGTAATGCTAAATGTTAAATAAATTATAATATTCAAGCACAGGTTTTTTTTTGACACTGTATATTGTAATGATATTTGTTAATGAATTTTCATGTGCCCTATGATAGGCTGGCATCCCATCCATGGATGGTTTCTGCCTTGTGCCCAGTGTTCCCATGGCCTGAAACTGTAGCTGGTTTAAAAACAGAAGAATGGATGAATGACATACATAAACCAACACATTAAACATTCTTGCAATAGGCATCACATTTTACAATCACCCTTCTACCCTTTTTGTAACACCTAATTATTCCATTAGAGTGTTGTGAACCCCATTTGTAGCAGCACTACTTAAACTGGCTACAAATCCCAGCAGTCCTGGAAGTATTTAGCCATTGGTCAGCTTTGGGTGTTGCTGGGGGCAATAAGGTATGACGCAGACTTTAAAGTTGTGCCAGAAGAAGCTGGCAAAATTGCACTGCTGTCCGTCTTTTGTATCTCAATTCTTCACCCCAATATCGAATTGCTATAGTTTCCCCGGATTACAATTTCCGGATTTCTGTTTGTGTCCTAAATAAATCACTCTATTATAAAAATAAAATCTTAAGATGATAGGAGACTTTTTTCCTGCAACGAGATGTGATCTTTGTAAGAGAGACAGAGAGACACTTTCACGTCCCGCGAGACAGACAAGTCATGTCATACTTACGCTTGGAAGCAAGTCCCATGAAACACATGCACAGCAGGTTAGAGATAATGGAAGGAGGAAAATTCAAAAGTCTCAAAGAAATGAGAATAAAGATCACATTAGCGCAAACAAAGGGAAATTATTACTTAGTGAAATAATGGAACAGCAAAAAGAGACTGCATAGTGTTTGAGGATGTCTGGGGGACAAGAGAGACAAAGCAGAGAGATAAAAGGACAAGTGCGGTACAGGCTTTTAAATGTTTGAAGCGCCGCACGAGATGCAGATCACGTACCACGGCAGCAGCAGCAAGCCAGCAGCTGATTGAGCAAAGAAGAGGTAAAAAACAAAAACTGTATTTGTTTCTCATTGTATCACCGTTTAGGAGGGAGTTTC
>JANRMT010062840.1:39193721-39269396 GCA_026402145.1 Polypterus bichir lapradei
TTTTCTTTAATTGTCTGGAAGACAATATATGGGGACGGTCCCCAAAACTTTGTTTTGTATTGTGCCGTATTCTTTTAGAAAGGAATAATCATCACACTATATATGCAATGCACAATGAGATAACTAACAGCCAATGTGGGGTGTATAAGTATTTCACAAGTTCAGTCCCCCAGCTGTACCTTGACTTGAGTGACTGAAGTATTTTGCTGATATTTTATAATTACTTTCCATCATTTTGCAGCCTCCCTGGAAGTTTACTGGGCCCTTTTATTAGACTGTCACTCCTCCTGGTTGAGAACCACTGATCTAGAATGACTGCAGGAGAATTAATAGTTTAATGGCCCAGGTTAGACCAAATCATTTTTAAATCAAACTTCATTTTACACAGTATCTTTAATAATCTCCTGTCAGAGGGCAGTTTACAGGTACAGAGCTATAATGTTGCAGTAACCGTCTTCATATACAGTAATCCCTCGCTATATTGCGCTTCGACTTTCGCGGCTTCACTCTATCGTGGATTTTATATGTAAGCATATCTAAATATATAAAGTGGATTTTTCGCTGCTTCGTGGGTTCTGCGGACAATGGGTCCTTTTACTTCCGGTATTTGCTTCCTCAGTTGGTTTGCCCAGTTGATTTCATACAAGGGACGCTATTGGAGGATGGCTGAGAAGCTAACCAATCAGAGCATGCAGTTAAGTTCCTGTGTCCTGACTGGCTCAGCGACGGAGCGCCGAATTCGATTCCAGGGCGTTAACCAGGAAGTCTCGTCTCGCTCATTCAGCATCAACGTGTTTCGCTGTGTAAAGACTTAACTTTTGTGCTCTTTTGTGTTTATCTTTGTGCATAGTCAAGCCCTTCGTTATGGCTCCAAAATGATCTGCTCCTGCTACTACTTCAGGGGCCGTGCCCAAGCGCCAACAGAAGATGTTAACAATTGCTGAAAAGGTAAAAGTTTTGGATATGTTGAAGGAAGGGAAAAGCTACACCATTGTAGGACGCCATTACGGCATCAATGAGTCCACGATTCTTTTTATATAAAAAGGAGGAAAAAAATATATGATCTATGGCCGCAGTGTCCTTTTAACCAGGGCGCAAAATGAGTTGTAAGTGGACGTAATAAGGCGGTAGTCCGGATGGAATCTTCTTTTAGGGATTTGGATTGAAGACTGCCGGAAGAAGAACAATAGCGGTGCTACACAATCACCTGAAGAGGCTCCTTTAGAAGGGCTGTAACGCTCTCCTTTGTTGTGCAGTAAAATTAAACTCATTGTTATCGGACAAGTCGTCGTGCCATTGTTGGTGAGTAACCATAATTAATTTTCTACTTACAGTACTTAGTACATGTACGTACGTTTAGTGTCACTGTACACACATTTACTGTATACTATTTTTCTTGCATTGTACGTATTTATTGCTGGTGACCTGTCTATCGTAATGGCTGTAACATATGTGATATCGGAGACACTCAATATCTTTAAAATAATATCTAGGTTTTACTGTATATAAACAGTGTGTTTACATACATAATTTCAATGAATCTTACCTAATATCTAAGAGAATGCAAAGGATTTATGCTGTATAACTGTGCGGGGAATATTTACAAATAGTGTGGGAGAGTTTATAAGGGATTAAAATATATAAAAATAACCATACAAACATATGGTTTCTACTTCGCGGATTTTCACCTATAGCGGGGGGTTCTGGAACGCAACCCCCGCGATCGAGGAAGAATTACTGTACTTAGAGAATTGCACCTCCACTCGGTAAAGTGACTTGCTCAGAGGTATATAGTGGGTACTGAATTAGCCTATAATGGCTAAAGTTTTCTTTTCATTTTAAAACTAGCAGACAGCACTATTTCATTTTTCTTCTGCATTTACAGTAGCCAATTAACAGTCATGTCACGTCATTTTCTAACACGCTTAATCCAGATGTGGGTCAGGGGGTGCTTGAGCCTATCCCAGTCAGAATTGGGCGCAAAAGGCAGGAACGAACTCTGGACAGGGCGCCAGTCCATCACAGGGTGGACACACACACACACGGGCCAATTCACCTAACCTGCATGTCTTTGGACAGTGGGAAGAAAGCAGAGCACCCTGAGGAAACCCACGTGAACCTGATTCTCCATACTGTGGGGCAGAAGCGCTAACACTGTGCCACCCCAATAAATAGTTTCTTTCAAAATTCAGAGTCCAGGGGCCTCATGCATAACGCCGTGTGAAGAATTCACACTATAACGGCGTACAGACAAAAGTGGAAATGTTCGTACGCACATAAAATCCATAAATGCATAAATCTGTGGGTTCACCAACTTCCACATTCTTCCTCTACATAAATCCCAGTCAACGTGAAAAGTAACGCACATGTATGCGCCTGCTGCCACTCCCAAAGTCCTCCCAGAATTACGCCTCTTTGAATATGCAAATCAATATAAATAGCCCTTAAGCTCAGCCTTCTGTGAAAAGGCAATGGCAAAAGCACAGGGGTAAATATAAGAATTTCAGCGAATACTAAGTGGAGGCAAGGAAAAACGTACTATTTGTTGGTTTAAACAGTGGTATAAACAACAAAAGGAAGTTGATCGAGTGACATAGAGTGTCGGAGAAACTCAAAAGCTGAAGTTGGCTAAGTCGCACAGTGCCTGAAATAAAAAAGAAGTTGTCAGATATCAAAGTCGCCGTGAAAAGGCGAGTCGCAGCCCACCGTCTGAGTGTCATATGAAAGCTTATTAGGATAGAGAGAAAAAAAAATAGGCACACAGTGGGAAAAAAGCAAGAAATGTCAACTTTAATCTCTAAATTTCAACTTTAATCATGTAGTTTATTTTGTCATTAAAGTAGAACATCATAAATGTCATCTTAAAATCGTTTAATTTACTAGTTTCTCAAATCCCATTGTAACTAAAATAGCATGTTAAATGCTTTGGTTTGTATTTGATCTTCAATGTGCTCTATGTGTGTGAATCACTACGTGCTTCTTAAACGGGCTTTCTCTTCCTCTGACAGGACACATAATCCATTACATTCGTGATATTACAGCTCTCTGAATAATTAAAATACTGAGATGTGTACTTGATATAATTTTCATGATGATATGAGTTAAAGCATGTTATTAAACATGGGAACAAGGTGGTGCAGTGATTGTTCATGTCTCACGCAAGATGCTTGCTGCGGCGTGCACGACCTTTGATGAAATAATTTATTGTAGAAGTACTGTCTCTTTCAAATGTACTAACCCCAAGTCCTCTCCTTCCTTTTCTTTCTCCAAATACCCAATCGCCACACAATCAGTTCTGTAATAGACGTTAAGCCATCTGTAAGCTTAGAACGCCAATTCTTCAAAACTTTTAGGGAACATTGAACTATCTTCGTAGTACATGTTTAATTATTCTATCCATCTGTCATTCCAGTGTCACGTCAGGACCAGCAAGAATACAGCGCGAGGCAGGAACAATCCGTGAATGAAGCGCCAGCACCTTGCTAGAGCAGCAACACCGTGTCCTGGCATGTTTAATTATTAACAATATAAATTATTTAAATGAAGTTAAAGTTTTATCTGTATAATATAATAAACATACTTAGCTGCATTTCATCTTGAAAATGATATCGTCATCATATGTAAATACGCGCTTTATAAAGTGGCTCAGGTTGTGCAATATTATAACTGTATCACAAGTTTACAGTGAGGTGATTGTATTTATAAGTACAAACAGTTCTACAAGGAGCACTTGATGGACTGATTGAGTGTGTTTATAGTTCTTGGGATGAAACTGTTTCTGAACCGCGAGGTCCGTACAGGAAAGGCTCTGAAGCGTTTGCCACATGAGAGCAGCTCAATAGACAGCATGGCTGAGGCAGCGTGTGCTTGATGCTGTATACCGATAATTCTCTTTCCGATCAGCTGCTGTAGATCTATGATTCCCCACTCAGATAGAGTGATATAAATACTCTGAGTGGTGCAGTGAGAGTAATATGGAAAAAGATGATCCATTGTGGCAACTCCTAACGGGAGCATCTGAAAGAAGAAGAAGAAGGTGCAGTGAGAGTAACAACACTAAAGCAGCTATTATATTTAGAATAGTTTGACCATTCTGTGGACCATTATATTGTTACAAGTTAATTACAATCAGATGCATTAAACTAATAAACAATATGCAGTCAATGTCAGTGTATTTATAAAGCCGCGTCAGGGTTGTGGATCTAAAAAAGAAAGGGAAACCACACTGGAACAGTAGCACTGTTTTGACGCTGGGTGCCGCCAGTCTGCAAAACCGAGCGCAGAACTTGTGTATGCCAGGGTTGGAGCAAGCGTGAAAATGTACGTGGCTTTACGCCAAGTTTAGGTTTTATACATCGTGATATGAATGTGGAAACGTTCGTACGCAACATTTTTGTGCGTACGCACCGTTTATACATGAGGCCCCTGTTCTCTGGTATTCCCTGCCCAGATTGACTTCAAAATCTGCAACATTTCTACAGAAGATGTATTGGAATAAAAGTGTGTTTGTCTAAGAAGTTACAGTGTAGGAGTACAGAGTCCTGTAAATGTAAATTGGTGTGCAGAGTGCGTAATCAGTAAGCATGATTTAATTAGAGGTTTATAAATGGGCTTGAAGCATTTACCTCCTTTTCAAGCATATTAAGCATTTCTTTTCTCATTAAAGAAGCAACATTAGAAAAAGATTTATTTTAGTTCTGATGGAATGTCAGTATTTTATACTAAATGGAGTTAAAGACTATTCTTTCAGTTTCAAATGCGCTGGCGTAATAATGCAATGGACCAAATCCATGAGCTCGATCAGAAAACATAGGAACACTATGGGGGTCTGCAAGACTATTTAAAATGGAGGTGGCAGCAAAAGCCATGTGAGCATTTGAAAGGTCATTTAAATTGAAAATATCTAGCTCTAACCTTTATAGGGTTAAGAGCTGCAGGGATTTAATAATAATCTTCAAAAAATGCACTCAAGCATATCGTGTGTTCGGTTTAGCGTTCAACAACTGCAGTGTTTGTGGGTAAGTCTTGAAACATAATCACATAACATTCGTAGATAAATGCCCTCTGTACCTGATTACTGAGTAAACATCTGGAGTTTAGAAAAGGACACATAAAGCTACTGCAGAAATACAAAACCTTGGGCAAGGAGGATTGATTCTCGCTTCTAAACTACAAGAAAACTCAATTAAAGTTTCTCAGATGGAAAAGGCTATGAGCTGCATCCTTACTTTTTGTGCTTCTATTATAATTCGTATTTCCTAAACACTCAAAGCTGACTTGATGGTCTAGTTACATATTCAAATTGCCATAAGATAACTGTGACCCCTGTGTCACCGACAGTGTGAATTGCAGATGACTCCTGCACCGTTATTACAGACTCATTACAATAGAAAAAAGCTGTTTCTCATCCTCCTTGATTTCAGCAACGAATTATTGAATGGACCTGTGTGATAAAGGAGAGCTTAATCGGTCTGGGCTTAATGGAGGAAATGAAAGGTCTCAAGCAGTTACAGTCAGCTGTACACTTAATTATTAGCAGTTGGAGCAATTATGAGCAATCTGATTTGCTGATTTTGCCATTTAATATAAAAATAATACAAAAGCTCTGTCTAGTAAATTGATGAATATTAGCGAGGCCCTGCTACAAATCAAAGGTCACTGCGTGATAAATGTAGATTTTTTGTTTAAGCATTAGTTTGCTTTCTTTTTTTGTTCCTTTTAGTCATTCTGGTGTGGATTTGAGATGTGGAGTGTTGTTTGTTGATAATAATAATAGTAATATTTATTTATTTATTTACTTATTTATTGAGCTTTTGTAAAAAGCCAAATTTCCCCTGGGAATAAATAAATCTATCTATCTATCTATCTATCTATCTATCTATCTATCATATTCAGTGCCCTTCATATGTGTCAATAGATCAACCAAATATAGTGTTCTCCATATCTATCTATCTATCTATCTATCTATCTATCTGAACAAAACTGTATATATTTCCACAGATGGGGTGGCATCCCGGCTGGGACAATAGCTGTTCTCTTTCTGGCCAAGAGGCAATGAAGAAGGATGAGTAAAAGAGATGGAAGTACAACCTAAGACAGGGGGTTCAACATCCTTCCTCACAGCCAGGTAGTTTGCATGTAAGGACATAATAATCGATGGACAGGCATCCTATCCTGATTGCATGATGTCCCCTTGGCTGGCCAGGTGGTCATATCAGGGGAGGCTCAACACCAGGGTGGGATGGATGTCCTGACCTGGATGGGTGCTGCTTCCTGTCTCAAAAAGGAGGCAGGAATAGTGGATGGGCAGAGAAAGGCTGTCTCTCAAAGACATTTGTTTCCCCCATACACTAGATGGCAGTGATCATCTAATATGGCTCCCTTTTGGATACCCATAGGGATATGTGGGGCCCATAGTCCTAGAGAGAGGCCCTTTTGGGTTCTTCAGGTTCTAGGAGAGGACTCCCTTACTTTATGGCAGTTTCACCTGACCTAAAAATGTTTCCTGAATGCAATGTTCTAGTGCTGGAAGTCGGAGTTGGGAGAGGAGAATGACAATGCTTGCTTGGGAAGGAATGGAGGCTTGAAAGTAGGGGAAGGAAAAGAAAGAATGTGTGCTTGTGTGACACTGAGATCTGTAAAAGGGTATTTTGTTAAATAAATTAGCTTTTTGAATCTGTGACTGTCTTTGGTCTAGTTGTGGCTAGAGTTTGGGACTCTGCTATTCCCTCTACAGGCCACAGTATGTTTCTACAGATAGACATGGATTGGAATCAGTCTGCAGCTTTGAAAATGAAAGTGTTGGTACCTATAGCCCATTTTATGAGGAACAGCTTAGAGTGCCCATGAGTCTCACTTGTAACAAAAGGCTATACTGGCTACAGCATGAAACATGGAGTGTACTGACCTGTTCTCCACATCTCAAAATTCTTCAGCTAGAATGATTTGGACTGTACAACAATAAGCATGCCTCCTCATTCTGTCCTTCTCTCAGGGTGCAAACCAAAAGAAAATTCATTCTGAATCTTAACTTGTTTGTTTAAAGTCACATGCCTTTTTTTTCTTAAATGTCTTTTGTCATTTTTGATATTTGAAAGCCCTATCCAGTTCTTAGTTTATGGAACAACAAGAACATTTATTTATATAGCACATTTTCATACAAAAAGTAGCTCAAAGCTCAAGCTGGAAGAAAAGACTGATTTAATACAGAAGACGTAAAGAGGTAAAATGTGCTATACAGTCGGTGTTGTATTTTTCAGCTACTTTTTTATCATCAAACAGCCTACCTACAAAAGCCATAAATGTCCCCTTATGTCATGCATGCTCTTTTTATTCTGCATTACAGACAGTCCGGGTCTTAAAGAGATTCCCCTACCAGAACATCACAGGTGCTAACAGTAGTACTGAAGCAGTAAGGTTCACAAAGTAAGCGGACATCACTGATGTGAATTGTTCGTTCACAGTGATTGGATGTTGATAATGTTCACCCACTGTTGCCAGTAGGATTAACAGACTCATGGCATGTGTTTGATCAGAGATGAATGGGAATGCCAAGATATCATTGGGAATGACCCATTTTTGATCACTATAAGTTTACACACATCAATAACTGAGCAGCTAAATTTGTTTTTGTGCGATTTGATTCATATTTACACGTAACACTCTAAGCACAATCCGGCACTTATGGTGTTCAGTGTCAGTTTCTTGACGTGTTCCCCAGAGACCACAAACCTGCTGCCTGTGTAGATGAGAGCTACGTTCTCTGTACACTTTGCTTGATGATTGGTAAGCTGGTCAGATGACTTTACATGAACAGATATAAACTGACAAGCATAGGTTTGTTAACTAATTAATTTGTTTACAAATTAAGTAAACTGTGCTAGACAGAAGTACCATTCTACAGTTGATCATTTGTTTGCTTCAAGTCAAAAAGCACTTTCATTAAAGTCACAGACCTGTCCAGCAGACAATTTCCATAACCAGGATACATTCTTTATAAGCTGGGAGATAAACATAAATAAGGGTCAAAAAGGGTTTTGGGTCCTAGATGGGAAACTTACATTTAATATAGGTTGGATTGAAAGTGCTTTAAGATACTACTGTCTTTGCTTAGGGCATAATATAACCCCCTTCTCTGTTTTCAGCCTCTTCAGAGTTGTGGAGAAAACAAGCAGATACATGAAGAGAAGCGTTTTATTCAAGACAGGATCAAGTCTATGTAGTTTTTATCAACTGTTAAGTTGCTCTATGAATTACCTACCTGTCCTGATCTTAGTGCAATCGCACTGTGTGAGGACTCAAAAAAGAGTCATAACCCAAGCCAGGGCCTTTCCCAGTCTGTCTAAAATAGGCCTCATCCCAGGTAGCCTGACCAACCGGCTTCACAGGCAGGCTCTCCCTAATCAAGGCCAAAAAGACTTTTAAAGTTTAAAATATCTCAAATGTCTCACACTACACAAATATTAAAAATACCCATCAAATGAGAGGAGCAACTTTAAAAAAAAAACTCTGGCTTACAAACAAGGAAAATAGATATGTTTTAATAGATAAATCACAAAAAAAGCACAAATGGAAAAAATATGAAAAAATAGGGTAACATGATTAGCTTAAATGGAAATACAAAGCAAACTAATTCGTAATTTCACAATCAGAATCCACAAAAATAAAATTAAAATCCAGAAACCAGAAAATCAACACTTACAATTAAAGCACTCTAAGGACTTCAAAGAACCACTGCAGGGGCTCTGCTCTGAGCTTCAGAATATATAGACTGAGGACAGTCCCTCAGCAGAGACATCAGGGTGGCCCCGCCTCCTGGCAGTCCACCTACAAAATGCAAGGAATGTTTTAAATAATCTTCTTATATAATACGCTACCGTTGTTGTCCATTTGTCTGTTTAGGATTTTAAATCTCTGGTAGCTCACAAATCGTTTGACCTATTGACCTGAAATTTGGCACACAAATACTATGTGACCTCTACTGTCTGCTGTCGGGGAGGTGATTTTTATTACTCTTTTTATTGTTATTTTATTTTATTGTAGAATCAGCTCTTGGCAGTGTGCAGCAGGGCGCCGTTCTCATCCCTACCACCTTCGCCGTCACTTCCCCTACCTCTTCATATCTTAAATCATTCTTGAGGCAGATTGAACACTTAAGTGCCAGCTTAAGTGAAAAATTAAGAAAAACGTACTAAGTAATTGCAGCACAAAAATTGACTTAATCAGTTTTAACGCGACAAAATGCAGACTGAAGAAGAGAAGAAGTGGGCCGCTAGGGTGGAGAAAAGAAGAGCTGCTCAGGAAGCAGCAAGTGCATCAACCTCTGAGCAAACGAATGCTAAACATACAGAGAAAGAGGATGAAAACTAGGAATGCTCAAGTCAAGTGTATTCACTGCACGTTATCATGTACTGCGCCGTTACTGATAGACAGATATTTAGAAAGAACTTTATTTACCTTTGGGGGAAATTTTAGTTTTTGTTTTTTTTAGATAGATAGATAGACACAATGACCTGAACATACTTCAGAATGGCACAAAACAAATGTATTTATCTCCAGGGGAAATTTGGCTTTTTACAGATGCTTTTAAATAAATAATTACATAAACAGGTGGAGGCAGCATGGTGGCGCAGTGGGTAGTGCTGCTGCCTCACAGTTATGAGACGCGGGTTCTCTTCCCAGGTCCTCCCTGCGTGGAGTTTGCATGTTCTCCCCGTGTCTGCGTGGGTTTCCTCCGGGTGCTCCGGTTTGCTCCCACAGTCCAAAGACATGCAGGTTAGGTGCATTGGCGATCCTAAATTGTCCCTGGTGTGTGCTTGGTGTGTGGGTGTGTGTGTGCATGTGACCTGCGATGGGCTGGAACCCTGCCCGGCATTTGTTCCTGCCTTGTGCCTTGTGTTGGCTGGGATTGGCTCCAGCAGACCCCCATGACCCTATAGTTAGGATATAGCGGGTTGGATAATGGATGAATAAACAGGTGGATAAGTAAATATATAGATATACACACTCTATGGTCTAAACACAAACCAGAATGACTAAAAACCAAGAAAATAAATAAAAAATTTCTGACTTGGCAATCACAGTCACAGTGAGGCATTATGCGGGCGTGTTGTTGTTGGTATAAAGGAGGCCCCAGTCACTTTTCTTGACACACTTCAGCTGAATAATTTGTTGGCTGAAAGTCCTCAGTGTTCATATGAAAGAGAGAGGATGTGCAGTATTATTCATAATGGAACTCAGTCTTGTTTTATTTCACTCCTTTGCTACGACCTCCAGGGTGTCCAGTGTGTGTCCCATAACTGAATTGCCCTTTTAATTAGTTTGTTGATTCGGTGGGCCTCTCTTGAAGTGATGTTACCAGCTCAGCACACCACAGCTTAGAAAACTGCACTGGCCATCACGGAGTTGTAGATATTGTGAGATGTCACAACCCACATTAAAGGAACAAGCTCAAATAAAAAAAAATATAATGAAAGAAAAATATAATTTTATGTGAAGGTAAACCAAAATTTGAATTAACATGTTGACTGTTGTAGCAGGGTGGCACAGTGTTAGCACTGCTGCCTCGCAGTTAGGAGACCCGGGTTTGCTTCCCGGGTCCACCCTGCGTGGAGTTTGCATGTTCTCTCCATGTCTGCGTGGGTTTCCTCCGGGTGCTCCGGTTTCCCCCCACAGTCCAAAGACATGCAGGTTAGGTGCATTGGTGATCCTAAATTGCGTGCGTGTGTGTGCCCTGCGGTGTGCTGGCACACTGCCTGGGGTTTGTTCCTGCCTTGTGCCCTGTGTTGGCTGGGATTGGCTCCAGCAGACCCCTGTGACCCTGTAGTTAGGATATAGCGGGTTGGACAATGACTGACTGTTGTAGCACACCCCTCCACTTATAGCTTGTACGGAGGGTGTCACCAGATTTTCATAGCAAGGAAGCCGCTACGTTTTTAAAATGAGGGACGGATAAAATCAGGCCAACACCTTAGCCCTACCGAATTTTCACCCTGCCACCCGAATATTAACATCACCCAGGAAAAAGCCCCTTAAGATTAAACACACCAAACACACATATATATAAAATGATCCTTATTTGCTAGAAGATCTACTTACAAACACAAGAAGTACTAAACACACCCCACAAACAAACCTCCACACGACGATGTTTATAGTCCTGGAAAAAAAAGTCCTTACTGTAAAAGATGGAAGCGATTCTGGAAATGGAAACTAGGGTTAAATGATGGAAAGAAGTGCGGAACACTCCTATTCAATAAACTGTTCCCAGAACATGAGGAGTGAAATTCTGTCCTAACACCAGAGCCCAGAAGAATAGTCTTCAGAGGCGCGCCCTTTTTCCAAGAGCATCGAAGGACTGGATTGGGAGGAAAAAAATCCACCGTCCTTACATCTGGTGGCCAAGGACCATCCTTCTTCACTATGAATGTCCAGTAACTGAAAAGTTTAGGAGCCGCTGCGGATGATGTTGATTAGAAAATGGTCCAATCGAAAAGTCCCGTCACATCATTCTCTTCCGGTTGTATTGGTACAGTGCATAAAAAAACACAAACTACAAATCCCACAAGCCCCTCTGCATCAGTGCAAACCTGTTTAAAGACACCGACCCCAATTTACAACCAGAAATCGGTGCACCCAGTGTTGTCATTCACATTTAACAAACACTCAACAGGACATACTTGCAAAGAAACAAAAAAACCCCTATGAGGCCCCACTAAATACGAATTAACTTATAGTGGGAAACCTATAGATGGACATCACCTATGAATTATCTCATAAACCATCTTCTGTCCTATGGTGCCAAATTCAAGCATATTCATAGGAAACAGATGTATATAGAGGATAATGGGAGTCTGAAAAATAAGAATGAAAAATAAGTGTGGTATCTCAGAACAGGAAATATCCATCATTATCTGAATCATATCTCTCCATTAATGCATTCCACATTGAGTCACTCATATTAGCATAATGTTCAAGTTCACTTTCATTTCTTATTAGCTATATTTTAGATAAACTGCTTGTTTAACAAAAATAATTGACATATGTAGAACCATTATCATCTGAATATCTCTCAGTGATTAACATCTTCCTATTACAAAGTTCAAATGGTAACTTTGACATTCAATTGAAACAAATTGTGGGAATCTAACTTGTTAGACCCCACTTGAGTTATCTCGTAGTTGGCGGGCACAAATAAGTTTCTGTACCATGCACCAGCAATGAGGTAACTCAAATAGAGAGGAGGAGGAGGAGGTTAGGAGCTGGCACTGATGCAGCGCATTGCCATACCCACCACATGACAAATCAACTCAGGATCCCAGATTAGGGCCCGAGTGCAGCCATGTAACGGGTGACACCTCAGCACCACACTAGTTCAGATGGAATGGAACAGTGGGAGGTTTTTTATGGTGGCTGGAGCTCCAATTCTGCCACCAACCCCCAGAATTTTCCCTGCTGGTTGGAGGCCCTACATGCAGGGCTGGATGCGGATTAACGTCATACCCAGGACGGAGCAATTGCAGGTTAAGGGCCTTGTTAGAGAAACCAAATTTTTATTTTGTGTTTTACTCAATAACAAAATGCATTTAATTACTATATTTAAATAACACTCTGGTTTTACTGTGGCGTCTGCAACAAACTTATTTATTGTCACTGTAGCAGTTAACGTGTTTAGAAAAGATGGGAACTTAATAAACAACAAATATTTTAAATATGCAAGAAATAAACTTAATCTAAGGCAGTAGTAGCTCTGGCTGAAGCATAATACAACCCAAACTGAAAATAGTGCAATAAAACTCTTCACCTTTACAAGCCTCAAAATGCAAACTTGTATGGTTGTTATTACCTTTAAGGATGAATTTCAGTAGGCTTAAGAAATGGTTTATGGTCCAATACAAAAAGGTTAATGCTTTCTTTTAAACATACACCAATGAAAAATATGTTCTTCTTTGTTAAAGAAATGCTTTCATTTAGTAGTGGAAGAGCTCGTAGCAGAGTTTCAGTTTAAGTGCTGCAAAGAAAATGTAACCTCACTGAAATAAAGTGAGTTTCACAGGGCAGAGAGGACAGTAACATGTCTGTCTAGCTAATCGAAAGTGAATGTCTAATCAATAATCCTCCAGCAGACTAATTCTTATGTTCAGAACAGTTTTTCTGGATTTCGACAATGACACATAGGAAGTGTGCTCTCTGCCAGTTGTACCACTTGGTGGAATCTAAAAAAAACTTAAGGACCAAGGGCCACCTTGAGTTTCTGAGATAAAAGGAGCTCAACAAAAAAATGAGATTAATTCGAGCTTTATACGACTAGCTACAAAACATGTTAGTAATTTTTCATTTAATTAGGGTAAATCGACAACTCATTTCCTGTAGTTGTACTGTCAGGGACATGCTGGCTCATGGCACCCTCAGTGGTGGAAGCACATGTAATGTTGCAATATCTGGCACCAGCTTTTGAGCAGGCAGTAATGGACCTGAAGAAGGCTGCTCAACTAAAGTGCAGTAGACTGTACCCACCAATGTTATATTGCAGATCCAAGCAAGCCATAGATAAACAAACACGGTGTAAAAAAATAAAAATGATTCAAACAAATCCAAAACCCAACAAGCAGTGGAAAAAAGAAGTGGTGGAACTCCCTGTAGGTTTAATTGATATCTGCTGAAACTACAAGGGGCAGTCAATAAGTTCCCAGAATTGTGATATAGTGGGAGAGTAAAAGATCATTCGGCACAATGTTGCAGTTCAAACAACGTGCTGACATCAAGTTCATGTGAAAATCGAGGACTTGTACGCTAGCAGAACGTTGTTCGAACTGTGACAATGTGCCAAATGACTATGCACATGTCTAACTCAAACGGCAATTAATTAATTAGAAAAATGCTACGCCACAACCAATCCAGTCCTGTTGTAACCGGTCAACAGACATGCTGTACTCCCCTTCACAACAATGTGTGCATAATATGACATCTCACTCTCCCGCTTTATCATAATTCCGGGAACTTTTTGACTGCCCCTCGCATTTCAGAGAGCAGAGTGGTGAAAGGTTCTCCTTGGAGATCCAAAAACCCATTAATGTATATGGAAGTGCAAGTGTTTGATTTGCCGGTAAACTCTTGTACGCACAAGTTTACCGCTGGTTCTCATAAGGGCAGAACAGGGTTGTTCCGATACAGAGTACCAGCCTCCTTCAAGCACTGCCAATAAGTAGACCCAAAATAGGTAGAAACAAATGGAAACAAATCTCAAACAGCATATTCAAAAGAAATTAGAAGATCGAAAAACAGAAAATTTATACAGGTACAAAAAACTAGACAAAACTTGAAAAATCCTAAAAAAGCACAATTCTAGGAAAAAGAATAGACAAATCACTAAACAAGTTGAACCCTAGACATTGTTTGTTGCAAAAGTAAATACCCGGGCAAAGCCAGTATTCTAGACATCTCGTTGTATATCCTCAACCACTCCATCATGTGACTGCTGGGAGGTAGGAGGCATCTGGGCAAAATGCAGGTAAAACAATGGACTGGAGATGGAGAGCTAGCATATGTAAAATTCTCCCTTTGAATGATAGTCCTAGAAGAATGGCACCAAGAAGAGTCCAGGCTTAGAAGCACACGTGTCCCCAAGTATAAAACGTTTCTTTGCAGTGTCTGCGCTTGTTGCCTACAATACATTTGGTAGGTGGTGAGTGTTTGCAGTCAGTGGGCAGCAGAATGTCCATGTTAGTGATGTCCCGACATTTGAGACAAGTCAGATGGCTTGCGACAAAGTAACAACTTCAGGGCAGCTCTCTGCATCAGTACCAGAGCCTACAGTTTTCACTTCATCCAATTGATTGCCACTCTCTTGATCAGTGTCATTATCATCAACAAAATATTTATTTTGCAAAACATCTAGTTGTTTCAACACGTAGCTTTATACCGTTTTCGCAATGACATAACCACTACCTATTTATAACATGATTTTCCGTAAGCTGTTGACACCAACAAAAGAAAAAAATATTTCTATGGTTGTTCACTAGATAGAAACACTATGATTAGTAACTGAGATTCGGCAGCAAGCTGACTAAATATCTATAGCAGCTGTATACTGAGATACGAGTTTTCTCGTATGTCGCATCTTGACTAGCTCAATGAGATACGAGTTAACTTGTAGTTCACTTTCAAAATGTTTTTGCTTTGCTACCATTTGCACTGTGTGTGTGTGTGTGTGTGTGTGTGGGCTGACAGTACTGGGCATGAAAAGTAGCCTTTTTTTGGTGGGGCTGGAGGGGTGGCTTGCAGTTTACAACGTAACACCCAAATCCAGTAATGGAAAATGTGGACTGACAAATGGAAGGATTGATGATATTTAGATTGACATTTGAATATTTTTTGATTTTTCAAATATAGATCCATGCACCAGAGTGCTATAATATATTCTCTAAATGTCTGAAGGCAGAAATTCCAAAATAAAACTTTAAAAAAAAAGTATACTTTACAAATTTTCTTTTAAACTCAAGACAATTCTGGTACTATAAAAGAAAAGCAAATATAAATTTTATATAAAGAATTTTTTTCTTCTGCACTTCACACTCTAAAAGATAAAAGTATCAAGGCAAAAAAAGAAAGGAAAAGAAATCGAATGATACTTGAACATTCAATTCATGTCACAAATCTGTTATTTTCCTCTTTCACTTCTTTTTGCCGAGCTTCTGGTTCTTCCAAGAATTCATTTTCTTTTTATGCGGCCTATACCTACGCTTAAATTTGATTGTTACCTTGTTTAGGAGGATGAAACAACAATATAAAGTGAAATGTGCTTTGCAACATGTATAGAATGATATTGGCATCCTTTTAAGCTAGTCTCACGAGGCACAAATAATGCCATTACCTCTACAGGGACCTGACAGAAAAACATTGTATTGTATAAAAAAAGTCATTTTTAGAGCATATTTCTCTGTGAAGGCGCAACTAATACTGACTTTCACTGTGCTTAAGGTGGTAGTGGTGCCACAGGAGGAGTGATTATTACATTTTTCTTCTTGCTAACACAGAGGGGGAACTGCTTCTTATTACAGTATATGTTTATTGTTAATAACCATTTAACCTGCACCTTGTAAAATACTGAAGCTCCACATACTGTGCCAGTACTGCCTCTTGTCTCATAATGGAGAAGAAGTCTAAGGTTCACAGAGGGAAAATATCCATGTTTTAACTGTAGTGCAGCAAAAAGTGATAATCATAATAATAGTTAATCTGTTTTCTAAAATTTTCCACTGGAAGCCATCAGCATAAAGTCACAAGGAGGCCACTTTTGAGACTGATTAACAATACGTAGAGATCTTTGAAAAACTGGGAGGTACAGTGGGATGCAAAAGTTTGGGCAACCTTGTTAATAGTCATTATTTTCCTACATAAATCGTTGGTTGTTACGATAAAAAATGTCAGTTAAATATATCATATAGGAGACACACACAGTGATATTTGAGAAGTGAAATGAAGTTTATTGGATTTACAGAAAGTGTTCAAACAAAATCAGGCAGGTGCATAAATTTGGGCACCACAAAAAAGAAATGAAATCAATATTTAGTAGATCCGCCTTTTGCAGAAATTACAGCCTCTAAACGCTTCCTGTAGGTTCCAATGAGAGTCTGGATTGTGGTTGAAGGTATTTTGGACCATTCCTCTTTACAAAACATCTCTAGTTCATTCAGGTTTGATGGCTTCTGAGCATGGACAGCTCTCTTTAACTCACACCACAGATTTTGAATTATATTCAGGTCTGGGGACTGAGATGGCCATTCCAGAACGTTGTACTTGTTCCTCTGCATGAATGCCTTAGTGGATTGTGAGCAGTGTTTCGGGTCGTTGTCTTGTTGAAAGATCCAGCCCCGGCGCAGCTTCAGCTTTGTCACTGATTCCTGGACATTGGTCTCCAGAATCTGCTGATACTGAGTGGAATCCATGCGTCCCTCAACTTTGACAAGATTCCCAGTCCCTGCACTGGCCACACAGCCCCACAGCATGATGGAACCACCACCATATTTTACTGTAGGTAGCAGGTGTTTTTCTTGGAATGCTGTGTTCTTTTTCCTCCATGCATAACGCCCCTTGTTATACCCAAATAACTCAATTTTAGTTTCATCAGTCCACAGCACTTTATTCCAAAATGAAGCTGGCTTGTCCAAATGTGCTTGAGCATACCTCAAGCGGCTCTGTTTGTGCTGTGGGCGGAGAAAAGGCTTCCTCTGCATCCCTCTCGCATACAGCATCTCCTTGTGTAAAGTGCGCCGAATGGTTGAACGATGCACAGTGACTCCATCTCCTGCAAGATGATGTTGTAGGTCTTTGGTGCTGGTCTGTGGGTTGACTCTGACTGTTCTCACCATTCGTCGCTTCTGTCTATCCGAAATCTTTCTTGGTCTGCCACTTCGAGCCTTAACTTGAACTGAGCCTGTGGTCTTCCATTTCCTCAATATGTTCCTAACTGTGGAAACAGACAGCTTAAATCTCTGGGACAGCTTTCTGTATCCTTCCCCTAAACCATGATGGTGAACAATCTTTGTCTTCAGGTCATTTGAGAGTTGTTTTGTGACCCCCATGTTGCTACTCTTCAGAGAAAATTAAAGGAGGAGGGAAACTTACAATTGACCCCCTTAAATACTCTTTCTCATTATAGGATTCACCTGTGTATGTAGGTCCGGGGTCACTGAGCTTACCAAGCCAATTTGAGTTTCAATAATTAGTTCTAAAAGTTTTGGAATCAATAAAATGACAACGGTGCCCAAATTTATGCACCTGCCTGATTTTGTTTGAACAATTATTGCACACTTTCTGTAAATCCAATAAACTTCATTTCACTTCTCAAATATCACTGTGTGTGTCTCCTATATGATATATTTAACTGACATTTTTTATCGTAACAACCAACGATTTATACAGGAAAATAATGACTATTAACAAGGTTGCCCAAACTTTTGCATCCCACTGTAACTAGAAGTAAAAAAAAATATATATATATATTTATATTTGTTGTACAATATTTTAATATTATACATGAAACACTCAGCCTTCATAACTTTCAAACTTGTACTCTATACCTGAAATGGGTTCTTAATTTGCTTGTTGGCATCTCCACCACAATAAATCAAATGCACTGGTTCCTGTTCCTTCATCTAAGAGTAAATTCATTGAAACATTCTTTCTGGTGCTGCCTCCATTAGTTAGGAATATTGCAAGCAGAATTCCAAGTTTTCCTTAATAAAATAAAATCTCTCAGTCTCCTTTTCATTCACTGATTAACTTAAACAGTCATTAAATTTAGGAGATTTGATATACTTTAATAATCTCCGAGGAGAAACGGTCTTTTCGCATGACCTTTGGGGGTCAGAGCGCAGGAACATTTTCCAGTTGAGGGCCTTGCTCAAGGTCCCAAAAGTGTAGGATCCCTTCTGGCAGTAACGGGATTCCCGATGCCAGTGTGGATCCTTAGCCTCAGAGCTACCACTCTGCCTTTAAATGACAGAAAATGATAGAAACCACTCTCCGTATATTTAGTCAACTAAATATACATTCACGAATACCACAAATTATTTAGTCTTAATAAATACTTAATCAAAGATAAATATATAAATTACCAGTTAAAATCTGGATGCATTCCAGAAAATGTCTTTTTGTTCATAGAAATGTTTACCTTTTTACCACGATACTACAGGGAGATTCACTTGAAAGAGGCCATGAAAATTCTGTTGTAACTCCCGTTAGGATGACGCAACCTGAACCAAAACAATACGCTATATACCTTGATGTATGTGTAATCGATTGCGTTACATGCGATACTGGAAGTGGTTTCCGTTTTCTACCAGACACATTTAGACGCGGCGCTCCATGTTCCTGAACGTATTGGCAAGCGTCTTGGTGGGGAATACCAGCAATTTCACGTCGGATGTTTTTCTTCAAATCTTCCACAGTGCGAGGCTTGTTCCGACAGTGGTTGCCAAATCCACTTTGAAATGACTCTGTTTCTAAAGAAGGATTCAGTTTCTGCCATGCTCCTTGCTGATGCGTGACACGTTGCTCCATCTGGTTGGAAGTAACCTTCCATTAACTCACGATCATCAAGTTCATTTTGACATCTCTTAAATGAATTGGTGACCCAATAGGTTTGCACCATGAAGACGTGCTGCTCAATACTGTACACCACCATCCTGATGAGAAGTCGAGTGACTGAGTGAAGGGGTACAGGCAGTAGGAACCCAGAAGTTGTAAATGTCACACCGGCTGTCCAGCACATACCTCAACACTCCGACGCAGGGGCATCCCAGCTTGTTCGAAGCTCCATATACTGAGAAGCACATTGCATGTTGTTTTGTTCAGATTGCTTCGTACTAGCGAGAGTCTTTACAGAATATCTGGGGCCTCTTTCGAGTCAATCTACCTGTATTAAATTAATTTACAAATACAGCCAAGACATTATTAGTGTTGTTACTGCTTGAAATGACTGATTTCTAATTTATTTTTCACATATAACTGCAAAGCCCCATTTTCAGCAACCGTTCCTTCAGTGTCGTAAAGGTAAACTCTCTCTGCTTATCCTTCATCAGTCATTTTAAATGCAAACTGGTTATTAGAGAAACCTTTATAATTACATTAGCACTGCTGAAACCTTGGCTTGGAAGGTCAGTTCCTTGTTTAAAAATGGCTGAAATGAAACAGCTTTCTTAAGAAACATGTCAATGTATTGTTTTTCTCAGAATGAAGGATATCCATATGAAAAATTGCCAAGAAACTGAAGATTTCATACAAAAGTGTTTTACGCTAACAGCCACCGGTCCATCGCAGTGCACTCTCACTCACACTCACTAATATGACTCAATTAAATTCACACAAGTCTTCAGAATGCTGGAGGGAAGCCAGAGAACCTGAAGAAAACCCCAAGCAGACATCAATTGAATGTGTAAATTGTACAAAGAAAATGATCAAGATGTCATTCAAACCTAGACCCTCGGTGACCATGACTTGGATAGAAAGGTGACAAAATAGCATAATATGGTATAGGCTTTTTTTTTTTTTTTTTTTCATTTTTATTACTATTTAATTTAATATTGTTTATTTGTATCAGTATACTGCTGCTGGATTATGTGAATTTCCCCTTGGGATTAATAAAGTATCTATCTATCTATCTATCTATGTATCTATCTATTAAATGTATGGGAGCATTGTGATGATGGCGCTAAACCTTTAAATTGTGTACTATTAGCGAAGACTGGACAGCCTGGAATACTTTCCGCAAAATACAGAAGTGAAACAATTTATGGTAGTCCGGTGCCGCTAAGATTCACATCGTTGAAGTGATGTGATTTATTTCTTTTTTTCAGTGGAGATTCCAGGGACGCTCCCAGCCTTGTCCCGACCTTCACGCACTCACAAACAGAGACAAAAACAAAGCAAACGGCAAATAAAAAATGTATTAACACTAATAATGAAACAACGATACCACCCCTGTTACAACAAAGCACAAACAAAAACCAAACACAATAAAGTCCATGAAAAACAGCAACAGATGAAATGTAACGATGAAGAAAAATTGTCCAGCAATCCGCATGTCGAATGGGAATGTAAAGACAGTCCTACCGGTGAAATGGAGAAGACGGGTGGACGGGGTCAGGAGCGCTCCTTTCTTTGCAGGATGTCCATAAATCCCCAGACAGTCCTCAAGTAACAGGCAAATGACAGACAATCCAGACCCCAACCAAGAAACGATCCAGGACAAAATGACTAAGCACAGGAAACCCAACGGACAGTAGACAGACAGGAACTCAAAACACAAAATACCTTGTTTTCTTTGGTATCACTGGTCCCCTTTTTAAAAGCCGCGCTGGCCTCCTTTGACCCTAACAGCCCCTGCACCCTCAGCAAAAGACCAATCAGAACCACTGCAGGGACTGCTGGGAATTGAAGTTTCAAGCAATGCTACAAAGTAGTAGTGAAGTATTTCGCAGCTATTGTATATTAATAATGATCTTTTTTTTTTTTTTCTTCTTTTTTAAGCTCCCCAAATGTAGAATATCTCCCAAAATAATTTTTCCCATAAAAACAGAAAATCCAGGGCTGAAAGGGTTAATTACTGCAGAAAACATTTATGGTTTTTGGAACTAATTTGATATACTATATAGCTGATAATCAGAGGAATTCCACTTTGCCTGCTCAATTTTGAAGCTAGTAGCTCCTCTTTCTACAGCTGTGGATGCTTCAATGATACAAAATGAACGTCCAGGCAATAAGTGAGCAGGTAAACTGGATTTATAGAGAATGGAGTGAAATTGCTAACTGGTCCCATCAGATTTGGTTCATCCAGTCATACTTATGAGTGACAGGAAAGAAAAATGAAAATCACAAAAATCTTTGTAGCTTAATTTTTTTTCCTTCCTATGAGCATCTCTGAAAGTGTGTGCTGCTGCTTCTTTACAGTTTCTCCTACAAACGTTAAACCGCTGATACCTGAGGGATTAGTAGAACTGCAAATGCTGACAAGTGCAACAGAACATAAGTTCAGATTTCATCTTTGGAATAGCTTCAATCAGTCTCCTAATCGTAAATGCTACCACTGAAACGTTTCAGTGAACAATTAAGTGTTCTGCATGAAAACAGCGTCTCTGGGTAACACCACCTGTGATGCAGGCTGACAAAAAATGTTAAGATGAGGAGGGTGAATTCTGTTTCAGTCATTTGGGAATAAACACTGTGAATGCCTCAGCAGATTTGCTGTTGTGAAAATAAAGAACTTCTCATTCTAGACCTTTAATAAGACAGTTAATGATGTTGTCATTCAGTTCACTGCTCATCATCCTTGAAAAATATGTAAAATGAATAAGAAGAGCCTTCCTTCATTTGCCTGTTGCAAGGTTCTGAAACACGGTTCTCAAGAATGAGGCATTAAAATGATGTTCCTTTCCTGGTTTCTCTTAACATGACTTTATTCCCATCCAAATAAAACATTGCTACTACTAGAAACATGCCATAGAAGAGAACGGACAAAGTAATTTCACCTGCCAAGAGAAAATAACCTGCAACATTCAGCCACTGTAGTATCAAAAGTGGTATTACCACATTATTAAAGTATGTCAGCTGCTGCCGACTTGACACCTGCCGATTGCCCTTCACTGCTCTGAACAAAGCAACAAAAGGGAAATCATAAGACGCCATACACCTAACATACTACTTACTGTATGAAGTAAACAAGTTTGACATCCGCTTCACAGATTAACACCAATAGCTGCCCACCTCCTAGAACTTGGAAACAATGAGCTGCTATGTGTACATTCAGCAAATAATCACACAGTCCATTTTGATTTATATATTCACTAGCTGAAGTACCCAATGTTGTTCTGAGTATATTTGCATAATGCAGTGGTTCTCAACCTGTGGGGCGGGCCCCCCTAGGGGGGCACGAAGTAACAAAAAGGGGGGCGCGAAGATGTGAAAAAAAGAAAACAAGAATCAAAAATATGAAAAAAACATCTGTTGAAACCAAAACAAATTAACTTAAACTACATTCTGATACTAGAACAATAAATATAGAGTTAGATAAATGTCGATAAAAGTTAAGTAGGTATAATAAAATATGCATCAAAAAAATGTTAGAGGGGGGCGCGATTAAAACTGTTATGAAAACTCGGGTCGCAAATACTTAAAGGTTGAGAAATGCTGGCATAATGGGTTAAGATAGGCTGCGGTGGGCTGGCGCCCTGCCCGGGGATTGTTTCCTGCCTTGTGCCCTGTGTTGGCTGGGATTGGCTCCAGCAGACCCCCATGACCCTGTAGTTAGAATATAGCGGGTTAGATAATGGATGGATGGATGGGTTAAGGTAGGAAGGCATATGCATATGTGATTTATGTGACCCTTTTGTCATTGCTGGCTTAAATGCTTGTGTCCCATCCATTACCCCTTCAGCTAATTATCGATTTCCCCACTCTCATGAATTGAGAATTTGTTCATTTGTGTACGATTTTTTTCCGTAATTGATATAACATCTTTTTGGGCTGAAACAATGAACTCTGCTTTTTTTTCAGTTCCTTGTTTAGTCTGGTTTCATGAATACATATTTTATTCCACATTAACAAACTGGAAATTTTGTTAAATTAATTAAATCCATGTACCATGGAAAGTCTGTATAGTAGGGAAGCCAAGGGGAACTGGGGTTCATTGACATCACTTATTAAAGGTGATGGCTCCAATGATGATATAAAATAGCATTATAAAGATGATTCACAGTTGAGTCATTCAACATTGATTGAAAATTGCTACAAATCACAATACTGTGTTGGCATGAAAACTTAAAACTATATCTGATCACCACAGAATGGACTTAAACAAATGTCTACCATCAAGAAACAGTCAAAGCTGCACACACTGTCCTGACTCAGTCTCTTTCCATCACTAAACATGTGTTAAAGAGTTTGCCTTTCATTCTGTTTTATCGTGGCTTATCTCCGTTTCATTTAGTAATGATATGCAGGTGTACAATTGACTTGGCTTTTTGAAAAATCTAAGGTTTTGCTTTGATAAAAAATGTAATGTTATCGATTCACTTTGTGGCGCATGGCCAGGGTCCTTGCCCAGCCAGGACACCTCCACAAAGAGCATTACCACCCCAGAGTGCTAGGTGGCAGCATACCCCTGGGTTGCAGCAGACAAAAAGATGTACTCTTAGACAAATGGTGTGATCCAGCGAGACAGTTAAACTGCTCTTCATATTAAAACGAGAAGGAAACTTTGTATTTGTAATTTTAGCTGAGATCCCGTTTTGGTCGGAACAAAACGGTGTCCTTCTATCATACCTGGCACACTCCTGTTGCTTCATGGGAATTGTAGGCTCTGCTTTGGCAATGGTTTTTGGTGCCGCCCCTCCCAAATCCCCACATCACAATTATAAGAGAAAATGTTCTTGAAACTATTTGCCTATTTAACGAGGACATTTAACCTATTTAACCATATACATTTAACTTTATACTTTGTTCTTGGATAACAGTTTACATACAATAAGTCTAATTTATTTTAACCAAGTATCCACACACGTTTCTTAATATGTTTAACTAATTTGAGACTTTACATAATAGAAAGTAACTGATTACTTGGGGATACAATGATACAAAGGTCCACTAGAAGGGAGCTCCAGCCAGAAGTCCTTATGTAGAAATAGGACCATCCCGGTCCCTGTTTTAATTTAAGGGCTTGTGATGATGAGGGTTCTTGCTCCATGTTCCGTCTTCCTTTCTGAGAGCTTTTGAACCCGACACCGTCAGTAATGTAACCGGATGAGCTGGACAATGAGGACACCAACGAAGCAAGGGGAAAGGTGCAAAGTACACTTTGAACACAAAAGTGCTTCTCAAAGTCAATAAATAAATAATCCATTAAAAACAGTGAAAATGTGGAGGTTAAAATCCAATAAATAAATCCATTAAAACGAGGTTAAAACAATGACTGGAAGCAGTCCTTTTAAAAACAAAACCCAGTGCTTTCTTCAGCCATGCACCAGGGGAGTCGCCCTACCTGCAGCTGACCTTCTCCTGTTGGTCTGGAAGCCTTTCAATCTCTGGCTCCGTTGGGCTCTGCCAGACCAAGACTCGGGTTCCTCAGCAACCAGGGCGCTCACGCTGGGGCTTCCACCTCCCAAGCCTCCAACACCCGCTGCCTTCTGTGACCGTGGTGAGCCGTCCTCAATCGTGGTCACTCCTGCTCCTCTGCAAAACTCAGCAGGAGTCACCCAATCCGTTGGCCCCCGGGTGCCAGCCAAACACCCTGCTACGGCTCACTTCTCCCAGCTGCCTGTCCTTCTTACAGTGAGCCTGCTCTCACTTGCTTGCTCACACTGGCTCCTTTGCTTCCTGCCTTTTCTTCTTTTTAACCTCCGTCCTTTTCTTTTTTCGTCTTTTCTTCCTACCCTCCGCACTCGCGCTTATCCTATTTATAATGAGGATGTGGCACAGGTGTGGCGACCTCAATTATGGATACGGGCGATTCCTCACCTGTGCACTTAAACAAGGAAATGCCTGCACCACAACATGTCCAAGAACCGCTCCAGCCACACTACCACACCCCCTCTGCGATTATTTATTTAAAAACTGGCCTTTATTCTGAGCCGCAGATCCACTATACCATAGGGCTTGGCTGTAAGGACAGGGTTTAAAGTAACCTTGAGTTCATAAGTTCATTAACTGTAGATTTGGGGCAAAGATTTAACAGGTGAAAGAAAGAAAAGTTATAAAGAGATAGAGATGTCAAGTGAAGAATAGTGCTCTTTGAATATTTAGGAATCTTTGTCATTATTCTTGGTAAAAGTATGCTATAAGTGTACTGAGCGGAGTGTGTTTTAATTGTTAATTGCTTATTTAATGATTTTAATGTAGTCTGTTTTTAACCGTGCATCGCACACATGAATGCATGTGCCAGCTTATTTAGTTGATTGCTGGATGAGCTACAGTATGATAATCGCCAAGCACTAGCTGAAACAGTGAAGAAATTTTAAAAGGGAGTGAGTTAGTGTTAGAGAGAAGACGATTGCATTTGTTTTGTTCTGGGACCCATCACTTCTCAGAGAGGAAATAAGGAAAGGGCAGCATTGGTCATGCTAACTGTTCTAAAGAAAGCAAGACTGAGGGCTCCCATGTGGTAAATTGCACTCCTATCCACTGGGCAGTGTACCAGCTGAGCGGAGGAGAGGCCACTGGAGCGTGTTGGGGGTAGGAGGCTTATAGTGCAGCACCATCCAGAGAAACGAAAGACACTCTGGGAGTTGTGGAGTAGCTCAGATCCATATGGTTGAACAGGAATGTGGCAGGCTGCATCATGGAGGTGGCCAGGTTCAGCGGCATTTGATAGATGGGCAAGGTGCCCTGGGAGCAGTAGGCAGTCACAGTGCAGATCTGCTAGGTAGCTTGGGAATGCTGCAATGATGAAGTCCTCTGCCATATCAGATATTTTATCATTTTTGTACTGAGGATTATTTATTGGCGCTCCTTCAGATACATTGTTTAAATGTCTCATATTTTATTGGATTTATTTGTTGAACTGTTGATTTCACTGCATTGTTTGGCACAATTGTTGCACTTTTAAGTCTCTGTTTTATTATACACTGTCTATATTTTGACTATAAAGTCTCCATTGTCTGTCTCACGTGCTTTAGTCCATCCTCGGTTATGACTGCAGATGTTCACAG
Organism: Polypterus bichir lapradei; assembly: GCA_026402145.1. Classification (NCBI taxonomy): domain Eukaryota; kingdom Metazoa; phylum Chordata; class Cladistia; order Polypteriformes; family Polypteridae; genus Polypterus; species Polypterus bichir. Next base: position 39,219,923 of record JANRMT010062840.1, read on the forward strand.
GATAAAGGCGGGTGTCATGGCTGTGGGTCTAGGGCATCACATGCATCTCTTCTTCATGACAATATTTAAATAGATGTGTATGATTATGCTTTATGCATGCATTTTACATGGTTTTATTTTGGTATACAGTATATGGTTATAGTTCTAAACCTGTATAAATGTCCTGAGCCTGGCCTCTAAGAAGAACATTATAAAACATACAGTATATTAAACTAAATTTACTATTCTCTCCAAGTTATTTTTGAATATAGTCAAGAGATGCCGCTAATATGGGGAATAAGCACATTATATATCATTTGAGACTGAGATTTTAAAAGCTTTGTCACATTAATATTCGTTGTAGAGTATAACCCATATTTAGGCCAAAGTAAAATTTTAATTTAGCTTTTTATATAACAGGAAATATTAATCATTAATCATTTTATTCACCATTAATCAATGCATTTTAAAAGTTTTAATGAAAGGTTCATGAAACCCTATGCTGTATTATTTTTTTGTTTATACCCAGCTCGTAGGATCCTCATTGTTGGGGACCCGAGTGGCTGGACCACGCCAAGGGGACACTTACGTAACACCTGGCAGATAGAGGGTAATTTCCGGAGGGTGGGACTGGACCAAATGTCTGCCTTGGGGGGGTTGCCAACCAGGATCCTGAGTTGTTTCGTCGTATACCAGTGCATGATCCCCAACTTCACTTGACTTGACCCACAATCATTTACACAGCAGAAATTGATCAGTTGCAGTATGCAGCAAATATACTCTAATCAATAATTATTATGTCATTGTGACTGATACATTAATTGGCTATGCATATATATATATATATATATATATATATATATATATAAGATATTTTGCTATAGTTTAGTATAGATTTACTAATCAAAAGTTTGAACACGGTGTACTTTTTGGTATTTGAAATTTCATTTCAGAAAATATCATTTAAAAAGGAAAAAGAGACACTTGTTTGATTTTCAACTTAAAAGGGAAAATGAAAAACTCAAAACAATTACTTTTTTCCTTTTGTTCTTTCGCACATCAGAAAAGAAAAATGCAAGAAATGAGAACGAGAAAACGCCGTTTATTTATTCTGTCTGAACCGGATGTTTTTGTAGGTCAACAACCTGGTCAGGTAATGTGCCACTTGCAGCAAACACTGGTCACTGGTGTGTAGACTGGACCATAATCATGACGTTGGAACAGTACTCATGTGATTTTAGAAATGACAAAACAAGGCCTGTCATCGAAAATTATATCTGAGTGTCTGTCATATGAACATGGAGAAGCGAGAGGGTTTTCTGCGAGAAATGTTAGAAAGATTTGTGCTGAGCAAATCTCTGGCTGTTGACTCTCTGGTAGAAGTAGGACCGTCCCTGGCCCCTGTTTTAATTGACATGTCTATTCAACAAACATGTCTATTGCTTAGTTTTTAGTTTTGCAGAATGAAGGTTACACCATGAGACAGATAGACAAGAAACTAGAGATTTGATGAAGAGGTGTCTATTACTGTCTTGAGAGAATACGGCAAACTGGATGTAACCTGGGTAGAAGGCCCAGATATACAACTGTGTAATGCCTTAAATGTCCTCATATTGGCTTATTCATTAAATACATCTGCAACAGTGATAATGATGATACTGGGATGTTGGCCTAAGTGGCAGAATTTCAAAGAAAAAGCCATATCTGAAACTGGCATAAAACAAGAAATAATTCAAATGGGCAGAAGAACACAGACATTGGATAAAAAAGACTAGAAAAGCATATTATGGTCAGCATCCTTTTAGCTTGTAATGGGAAGATGAGCTGCAGAACAATGCAAACATCCAAAGAGAAACTAGAAAACAAGATTACCACTGTTGGGTTTGGAAATTGGCAGAATTTCTGGTTAGAACAGAGAACTGGAACTAGTTCATTTGTTGATTCTGCAAAAGTTTATTAAATATAAGATGAATAAGACTATAATTATGGTACACATTCTGTTGCTGCTTCATGAGTTAACATTTAAGTAGTTATCTTGTACGAAATCGTCAAACCATTCTGCTTTAAGACCTTTTTTCCATACCAAGCCACTCATTCACAGCTGTAAAGCCAGAAAGAAAACCCCGTGGCAGGCAAGAAATGTGTCCATGTTCCTGTTGTGTCAGAGACTCTTGTTTTGGTGTATCACGATAAGGACACGCTAATTGTCTTTCCATCTGCTTTTATGTTAAACTAGTATTACAAGCTTTTTTAATCTCTTGTGTTTGAGCATTTTGTCTCAGAGATGTGTTTCTCTGTGCTAGCAGTAGGATTATGATAAAACATCTTATTTCTTATTAAGCTTTTGCCCTGCAAAACAGAATAATTCTTTTATTGGTGCCACAAGTTCTTTCTCGTCTAGGGCCCTGATTTTACATAGTTTACGGCCACTATGTGTACAGCTGAAGGTAAACGCCAGTAGTTTGTCCTGAGACCTGACTGTTAGTTGTTCTGTGTATTTATATGTTAACAGTATTTTAATATAATCTACATGATGACAGGTGTCATCAAGTCTAGAAAGGTTCATGTCTGTTATAAGGGCTTGAGAGGAAGGACAGGCAACTGCTTATGGCCAAATGGTTAAAAGGCAGAGTAGCAGATGCAGTATGTGTAACTTTAGTACAGAAAGCAATGAATTATGATACAAGGAACCTTCACTGAATTAGTTGAGGTCAAAATCTGCATTCCATGGAGGTTATTACTAGGGATAATTGAGTAGGAATCTTCTGTCTGTGAAGGCCATCGAGCCACCACAAGCCTGTTTGGGCTCCTTTTTTAAGTGCATGATATACAATTCTATAAAAAATATGAATTTAATGTTCTCTGCTAAAAGATGTAATTACATTCTACGATCATAATTATATTTAATAGACAAAATGGGATATTTGTCTCAGTGGTAAAGTAAATAAATGCAGGTTTCAAACGCTCCAGTTAATTAAGTCCCTAAATGTATCTGAATGCTACACAGCGAGTACATTTTTCCAACTTGTTCAGGTTCGTTTAGCTCCAGGATATCCACTCTTGTAGGTCACTTACCCTAAAACACATCTGTCTGTACTGTGAGGTCAATCCCAGAATTCCAATTGAGGCCACTTTCCTGTATTGTCTCTAAAACTACCATTCTCAAACTGGTACTATCATAATGAAATGTGGGTATCTGGCTCACTGTGTTTTCATCCAGATGTCTTCCACTTGTCCCTATTAGATGGTCTATTATTCTTTACATTGTGATTTGCATTCTTTGTTGTGACAGAATTCACAGACACACACATTTTATTTGAAGAGTGAGATGTACTGCATGGAAGCAACTTTGAGTTTTGCATACATTTTTTAACAACAAGCATTCAGAATATTGGATAAACTGTAACTAAAACACAAGCCGGTCAATCACTCTTCATATTATATTGCACTTTTTACAGTAGTTTACAATGTAATTTACTTTACAGCACATGAAAAGCAATATATCTTCATGTACATAATAAATCACATTAAGAATAATATAAATATGACAGGGCATCTAAGAGGAAGAATAAAAGTGAGCAGAGCCTAGTAATATGTTTAATATGTTAGGACAAGAACAGCAAAATTCAATTTCATTGCAATACAAGGGTTAAGTGCTTTCTTACATCTGTGGAGACCGGCTGATTGTTCAGTTGTTTTATGGATTTCAAGAATATACATCGCCAGGCTTCTCTTGCTCTCCCTTTCTTGTGTTCTTTTTGGTTGATTGTATAAATTTAATGATGGCAGTCAATTCAGCGGGCACTGCTAACATTGACATGTTTGTTCTCAGGGGAGGAACCGTTCACTCTCTCAGCAAACATTCTGCCAATCTGAAGGCTGTCAAGGTGAGTTGTATTTTTAGGTTCTGATTTCACTGTTGAAGCAGTGTTTTACGCTACCAAAACTGTTGGTACGAAGAGAGGGAGCAGGTGCAGTAACAAAACATATATAAATACCACTCAGCTTATTCAAGTGAGTTTTGCTCACAGTGTTAGGAAGACGTATGTGAGTCAAGAAGTATAGAATATACCTTCGGGCATATTACCTGACTCAAGATAAGTATGAATGTTTGGAATCAGATGACAAATGCTTGTGAAAGTAGGGGGTGAGAGCACAGTCTAGTGAAGATGCTGATCGACACCAAGTCCTGTACATTTAGAAATTCAGTGCATAAAGAAAGTTCTGGGCAGCACGGTGGTGCAGTGGTAGCGCTGCTGCCTCGCAGTAAGGAGACCTGGGTTCGCTTCCTGGGTCCTCCCTGCGTGGAGTTTGCATGTTCTCCCCGTGTCTGCATGGGTTTCCTCCCACAGTCCAAAGACATGCAGGTTAGGTGCATTAGCGATTCTAAAATTTGTCCCGTGTGTGTGTGTGTGTGTGCCCTGCGGTGGTTGGGGTTTGTTCCCTGCCTTGCGCCCTGTATTGGCTGGGATTGGCTTCAGCAGACCCCCGTGACCCTGTAGTTAGGATATAGCGGGTTGGATAATGGATGGATGGATAAAAGGTTCTCCACTCCTTCCTTGGAAGTTCTTGCATTTATTGTTATACAACATGTGATCACAGTGGATTTAATAAGGCTTTTTGATATTAACCTACAGAAGTGAAAACAGATCTCTGAAAAGCGGTTTACATTAATCTATACTAATAAAAGGCAAAGCCCTCACTGACTCACTGACTGACTGACTGACTGACTGACTGACTGACTCATCACTAATTCTCCAACTTCCCGTGTAGGTAGAAGGCTGAAATTTGGCAGGCTCATTCCTTACAGCTTACTTACATAAGTTAAGCAGGTTTCATTTCGAAATTCTACACATAACGGTCATAACGGTCGATAAAGGTCGACAATGTCCACCATGTTGAACTTTCTTATTTATGGCCCCATCTTCACGAAATTTGGTAAGCGGCTTCCCTGTGCTAACCAAAAGCGATGTACTTACTTATTTCGATGGTATGACGCCACTATCGGCCGCCATATTGAACTTTCCAATGTCACCAATTTTCCAACTTTCCGTGTAGGTAGAAGAATGACCCCGTCTTCACGAAATTTGGTAGGTGGCTTCCCTGCGCTAACCAAAACCGATGTACGTACTTATTTCGGTGGTATGACACCACTGTCGGCCGCCATATTGAATTTTCCAAACGTCACAAATTCTCCAACTTCCCGTGTAGGTAGAAGGCTGAAATTTGGCAGGCCCATTCCTTACAGCTTACTTACAAAAGTTAAGCAGGTTTCATTTCGAAATTCTACGCGTAATGGTCATAACGGTCAACGACGTCCGCCATATTGAACTTTCTTATTCATGGCCCCATCTTCACGAAATTTGGTAGGCGGCTTCCCTGCGCTAACCGAAACCAATGTACATACTTATTTCGGTGGTATGACGCCACTGTCAGCCGCCATATTGAACTTTCCAACGTCACTAATTCTCCAACTTCCCGTGTAGGTAGAAGGCTGAAATTTGGTACTTATTTCGGTGGTATGATGCCACTGTCGGCCGCCATATTAAACTTTTAACGGAAACCGATGTACGTACTTATTTCGTTGGTATGACACCACTGTTGGCCGCCATATTGAACTTTCCAACGTCACTAATTCTCCAACTTCCCGTGTAGGTAGAAGGCTGAAATTTGGAAGGCTCATTCCTTACAGCTTACTTACAAAAGATAAGGAGGTTTCATTTCGAAATTCTACGCGTAATGGTCAGAATGGTCAACGACGTCCGCCATGTTGAACTTTCTTATTTATGGCCCGATCTTCTCAAAATTTTATAGGCGGCTTCCCTGCACTAACCGAAACCAATGTACATACTTATTTCGGTGGTATGATGCCACTGTCGGCCACCATATTGAACTTTTCAACAGTCTTTGTTACTTATGGGCCCATCTTCAAGAAATTTGGTACATGGGTTCCCAACGCTAACTGAATCCTACTTACGTACATATATACGTCCATAGCCTGCAGCTCAGTCACTGTGTGAGGTGGCGTTGGGTCCCCCATCCGTACATATTGCACGGCCATATCAGGCTCACTCTTGATATCCGGAGGAACATTGTGTCTTATGTATTGAATGACTGGGACAGGTTCAAGGTGTGGACTGATGACGGTACAGGAGATAATTATACTACACAGGAGCACTAGAAGAGTGAAATGCTTAAGCCCTTCACCTATGGTTCTGCATGTGAGTTGATGGCTGCCGCTGAATTGTTCGGTTGTCGCTTTCAAGTGTACCGAAATGGCCAAATATTGTACACCTTTCGACACCCGCCAATTCCTCTTAAACATCTTAGATTCAGAGGTGACGATTTCAGTAGTGGACACTTTGATGTTTATGAGTGTTTAAACTCTCAAAAGCTGGATGTGATTTTATCGATGAAACCGGTTGTGTGCTTACAATGCTTGACAGATGCCGAATGTCACTTCAACACAACAAATCCTGCAAATACTATCGTAATTGAAACAAACCATTAAACTCAAACCGATTATGACAGCAGCAATCCAAGCTGTGAGATTTGAGACAAGATTACTGTTCACATGGCCAACTGTAAGTTACATGCTCAAGAGTAAGCTCAGCACACAGCTTGGTCATGTTACAACCGGAGGGCCGAACTGACAACATGGTATACAAAGAGATCCTTAACAAATAATTATTGGCATATTTTCCCTCAGTTTAAAAAGGTTAATTTTTCTTTTTAATAAAAATTTTAAGGCAGTACTTCGCCGCTGCGAAGCGCGGGTATTTTGCTAGTTACAAATATAAAACACAAAATAATTGATTGCATAAGTATTCAAGTCAGTATTTAGTAGATGCACCTTTGACAACCATTACTGCCTTGAGTCTCTGTTCTTTGCACATCTGGATGCTGGCATTTTCTCCCCATTTTTCTTTGCAAAACTGCTCAAGCTTTGCCAAGTTCATGTTGATCGTCAGTGAACAGTCCTTTTTAGGTTCAGCCACAAACTCTCAGTTGGATTGAGATCTGGACTCTGACTCGGCCACTCTAGGACATTAACGTTGTATTTAAGCCATTCCTGAGTAGCTTCAGCTTTATACTTGTGGGCTGTTTTCTTGCTGGAAAATAAATCTTCTCCCAAGGTGCAGACTGCGTCAGTCTTTATTGCAGAGTTTCCCTGTATTTTGCTGCATTCTACTCTGACAAGCCTTTCAAGACCTGCTGCAGAGAAACATCCATACAATCTGATGCTCCTACCACCATACTTCGTGGTGGGGATGGTATGCTTTTGATTATGTGTAGTGTTCAAACATGACAATTATTCTGATGACCAAGAAGCTCAATTTTGGTCTCATCAGACGGAGATCCTTCATCCAGCGGATTACAGAGTCACCCATGTGCCTTCTGGCAACTTAAATATTGTGTGTGTGTGTGTGCGTGCATGTGTGTGTTTTAACAGCAGTTTTCTCTTCCCACACTGTTTCATTCCATTCAAGCTAGTTTGGTGCTGATGTATCACGTCGTGTGGTGGTGTATCAGTGCATGCTTCCAACCTCTTCCTCCTCCTCTCTTTGCCACTATCCCCAAAAAAGCTGTGACTGGTGACACACTTGAGTAACAATTGCTGTCGTCATAGCTTCCCCAGTCTTAGCCGCTGTAGCTTGTAACTCCTTCAGCGTCATCAGAAGTCTCTTAGTGGCCTCCCTCACTAGTCTTTTTCTTGCACGATCAGTTTTTGTGGACAGCCTGCTCCACGCAGATTTACAGCTGTACCATCTTTTCATTTCTTAATAATTGATTTAAGTGGAGTCCACTCATTGACTTGGATATGTTCTTGACTCCATCCTCTGACTTGCGTTTTTCAATCCCCTTTTCCTGTAAAGTTCTTTTGTCTTCATTGTATTCTTTAGGTCACCATACTGGTTCCCCACAAGCTGGACCTTCCACATACAGGAGCATTTATATGATTTCCATTGAAGTAATTCTGTGACTTCTAACAGCAATTGCATGCACCAGCAATGATTTAGGGATGTCATATTAAATGGGCGAAAACTTATATGATCAGTTATTTTGTATTTGGATGAGTTGTTTTATATTTGTAATTCATTTAGACCACTTAGCAGAGGTCTGCTTTCACTGTGATACAGTATTAAAGAGTTGTCCTCAGTTGATCAGTATCAAACCGACCAAATCATATTCACTGTGATTCAAAGGTTGTTTAACAATAAGATGCGAAAACTTACAAGGGGATGAATATTTTTTTGTAGGCACTGTACTTCCATACAGATGATTCCTGAAATAATCAAGCAATTAACAGTCCAACAGATTCAGTGATACTACAAATCTGGGACAGTGGGTCTTGTCTGTATATATTGCCATCATAGCTAGAAGAGGAGGTGACACCGACTTTGTAAGAGGATTTGGTTTGGCAGCATATTTGGTACCATTACCTGTGAGATATCATCACCAAATCATGGATGGATGTATGTGGATATCATCACCATCTTGTAAAAAATATCATCACCAAACCAAAGCTGTGTTCAGAAGTGAGTCCACCTTTAGTGGAAGAGGGTTGAGTCCAGAATGTCATTGAGTGTCTTTGGAAAATTCTGTCCTACTCGCTACAGTATGTTATTTTCATTGGACTGCATTGTATTTTCTTATTATGTTGTATTTCTTCAATTAAATAAGAGGTGCATTCTCTTTCCAGTGTTTGCAGGTTGATTGAGGTATGGACTGAACAGGCAATCAACTGTAAAGTGAATACAAATTTTACTCTGGTCCATTAAAAGACGTTTTGTTTGAGAAGTTGGCAGTGGATATCTGTAGTGAGTACAGTGGTGAAAGACTCAAGGCCATAGACCATATGTTCTTAAACATGAGAGTACTCAATGGGAAAGGGTCACGTACAGACTATGGAGTGTTTTGTGATGGGTCCCCATGGGCAATTTAAGCAAACACCATTGCTCCACTATGACGGGTTCCCCTCTACCAACAATGATGGGTCTCAAACACAGAAAAAAGGAAAAAGTAGGTTACGAGGAAAAAAAAAGTTTAAGAATCACTGCTATAGACTACCAAGGAGGAAGAAATGTGAGAATCATTCTTCAGAAATGCACGTTTTGCACAAATCAAAGATCGACATGAGGCGGAATGGAAAACATAAAGACGGGGAAATAGATTTTTCATGATAGTAAAGTCTTAGATGTGGTCAGGCACAAACAAAAGGTCAGAGCACCAAGGAGCAATCAGAATACCTATAAACAATGTCCAGAAGCTGAAGAGAAAAAATGTAGAAGGAAAGGTCAATCAAAAACTTTAATAATTTAGTTTGATTACCTCTAAAAGACTTAAAGAACAGAGTTCTAAGCCTTGTATGCCTCCATATTGTATACCCAACAAGGCCAAGACACAAGATGCAGATCACGTGGCAGACATCCAAGCCTGACAACAATGAACAGGATGAATGTACCCATGAAAATAACAGACACCCAATTCGGCAATGTGATAACATCAGCTAGGTATAGTGATAATAAATATCAAGAGCAATACAACAACCAGTAACAAGTATAAAAAAGGGAAAATAGACCAGAACTGCACACCTGTGATTCATGACATGCAGGACTCATTGTTTAGATTCTAAAGATGACGTAGTTTCATAATGGAACAGTTCAGGTAAAATTACAGGGTACTCTTGGAAGGCAAGAGTGGTCGTGCCTACTAAATGATTCTGAGTGATGCGCTTGCATATTGTAGAGGTTGTAGTATTGGGGAAAAGTTTTATCAGGAATGACCAGTATCACCAGTAAGTGTCACTAATTCTGTATTATTCTTTGACCGTGCCGCCTGTCTTGTCAAAGAGTTCTGTTTTATATTTGTGACATTTATGAACACTATCAGCTACCATTTTCATGTACCATGGCTACGTTCTATGACATATTTGATGTATTGGCAGATGATACCCATTAGACAGCGAAATACTAAGGACATTCAAGTCTTTCTTTACTGGTCATGGTGATCAATACACTAAAAAAAAAAGCTCTCGTACTGCGATTGAGTGTTCAGCAGCCATTAACCAGCAATATCCTCCATGGTAAGCAACACTATGAACTGTTAGTAGTGCCGTGTGTCTAACTAAGAGGAGCCAAAATCAAAGGAAAAAATATTAGAAGTTTGTTTATTCCGAAAGTGTGGCCACCAAAGCTGGTGCGCCACCAGGGGCTGCATTGGGCCGAAATCCTCTAAAGACTTCACTGGATTTATCTTTCGTTTTCTTTCATCTGCTTGTGTTTTGGAATGCCACTTTCTGTCAAGGGAGACTGCAAAACATTTCAAGGTTCCTGTATATAAAAAAAGGGATAAAATGGGTCAGGCTTATATTAAACACTGTGGCTGCTGGGAAGAAGCACTGCAATTTTAGAAAAGTAATCTGAGTGACATTCAGTCCCCAGGAGAGACTTGAAAGTGAGAAAGTAGACAGAATTTTTACAGGGTAATAGAAAACATGTACCAGGCAGGCCCAATGTCAGGCAATAATTTTCATCATCAGCAAAGGATATTAATATGACTGTTGTATCTGTTATCTTTTAGGTTTTACTAATCCATTGTTCCTTTAATTTGCTTTCTTATTTTTCTGGGTGTTCATCTAATCTTTTAGCAAAGTGACCCTTCTTAGTTATGAGGTGTCACAAATGAAAGAAAGTATCATTAGACTGATGTAAAGGTTGGATAGACTTCCAGATGTCAGTTATTAAAGCAATATCTTTGTATCCCATAGAAAGGGTTAGAACAGCTCTAAGGGTGCAATGCAGTTTTATTTCCTTTACCTTGATGGACTCCTGACCATGTAAAATTCTTTGTGTTAATAAGAATCTTCCCAATTTCTATCATAATTGTCTGGTTTCACAATTTGTTTTTTGTCTTTTTTATATGTTTATGTGACTCTCTTTCACTAGTTGGCATTCTCCTGCCATCTTCCATGTTTGCAGGATGGCCGTATTGCTGTCCTCATCACAGACATTGTCATTTGTAAGCACGCTATGGGGCAGGCAGGACTGCAGTTACACCTGGCTGCTTTCACTTTTCATGCACTGGCCAGTGTCATCACAGCACTCCTTTTAACTTATTAAAGGATGTATACTTATGTCAGTTTTCTGATCTACTTCGATAAATGCTAAAGTTGTCTTCAGGATGTGTTTTGCTGCTCATTTTTGGTATATAGCCTTTTGCAGTTTGTGCAGTACTCGTTCTGAGCACATTCTATTTTTTGTGTGCTTCTGTGTTGTTTTGTTAAAGAATAAGTTTGGTGTTTTTTGAAGTCGCAGTTACTTCTTCACTATTATGTTATACCGTATATACTCGTGGATAAGTTCTCCCACGGATAAGTCAGGACTTGATTTTATAGTATAAATTCTGGTATTTTATCATGTTAGTCATATAAGTTGAATGGGGAAAGCTCACGCTTTTGGTACAAGGGATTATGATATCCTAATGCCCACCTCAGAGAGCAACCACAGAGCACACTGCCTTTATTTTCTATGCGGGTATGGCAATGTGCTGTATCAGCTTGTGCTCTTAACCTCTCTCTGTATTGTGCCTACGTGACCACACGGTAATACCCAAACTATTCTGAAGTGATGTTTGCACTGATTTGTATTTTTTGTATCTCACACCCTCACGTACCTTTATCGTAAGAGCATCCCTTATCTATGATGAAGCGTTCGATCAGAAGAAAATATGAAGCTGGTTTTAACTTAAGCGTTGTTGAAGTAGCGAAAGAAATTGGTAACTGCACTGCAGCAACAAAATTCAATGAATCTGAGAAACTGATGCGAGATTGGAGGAGGCAAGAAGATGTAAAAAAAAAAAATAAATAAGGGTCACATTTTTGAACAGGCGTATAAGTTGCGGTCTGATTTTATGGTCGATTTTTCAGGTTTCAAGACCCGACTTATGAGTATATACAGTATATTAATTTGCCACGTAAATTTGTGTTCTGAAGTAAAGCATTTTTTTAAATAAATTTTAAAAATGTCTTGTCTGTTCTTGCAGCTTACAATAGGGCTTAGGGTAAGCTGTGTCCAAGCTTGAAAGTAAAGCTTAAATTTGCCAAATACTTCCACTTTGAAGCAGCAAAGGTTTCAATCTAAGAATATGTGCATTTATTAGGCATCCCTGTAATAACAAAGAATACCAGAAATAATTATTTAATTTCTGATTCTTAGAAATACTGTCCTTGAGATAAGAATACATCTCGTGTTTGCTCACAGCTGCCATTGTGGGTGGTTGATCTGCACGAAACCAAACACGTGTCTGAAGCTGCTTAAAGCAATTTTGTCTTTTATGAAAATGGTTGGAAAATCGGCACATCCAGGATGTTAACATAAATTTAGAAAATGCAGCATTTACAGTTTTCATTGATTTCCTTATTGTAACTGCATTACCTTAAGGTTATGGTTAAATGGTAACATTCAGGATGGAAGACCTTCTGAACACAGACCTGCAAGCTTGTAGCACTCATATTTCCATGACTACTTACAGCTGAACAGAAAAAATGGTGCATCTGATAGTCCATTATTGGAGCCAACTGTAGTTCCAAACATATCATTTCACTGAAGTTGCAACTTAGGCAGGCTTAAATGTAGAGCCATAGAATATTAATAATGGAAATATCTTTCACTAACAAACAACAACAACAACATTTATTTATATAGCATATTTTCATCCAAATAATGCAGCTCACCTGCGGTGGGCTTGCGCCCTGCCCAGTGTTTGTTTCCTGCCTTGCGCCCTGTGTTAGCTGGGATTGGCACCAGCAGACCCCCGTGACCCTGTAGGTATGACATTAATTGTATGGAGCCAAACGTTATACCTTGATGCCAAAGACAAACAAAATGTGACCCTGGATGTTACCCATGGCAACACCCTAGCAACTACTATGACAAAAGTGCACAATACAGTGGCATCCAAGGTCAAAGAAAATGGCGCTGAAGCAAAATGATGAACATTTCTTACTTTTCAAATCATTTTGAATGAAAAATGAATGTTATTTTTTTATCTGTCAATATATGAAACCCCTAAAAAAGAATCAAAATAAGCCGCTATATAAATTGCTCAAACAGTTTGAAAACACATCAGATCTCAATGGGAAACAAATCCTGCTGGCTATCTCTACTGATATGGCCTGATATGGTAATGTGTTAGGAACGAAAGGATGCCACATCGTTTGACGGAAATGAAAATGATCAACCTACAGAGGGCTGAATTCAAAGACACCCCAAAAATCAAAGTGAAAAAATGATGCGGCAGGCTAGTCCATTTTGCTGAAATTTCATTGCAACAACAGCAAATCGTACTCAGTAGTTTGAAAGGCTCTCACATGCTTGTATGCATGCCTGACAACATCGGGGGGAGGTGGGGGATTGGGGCATGCTCCTAATGAGACAACGGATGGTGTCCTGGGGCATCTACATCCAGATCTGGACCAGGGCATCACTGAGCTCCTGGACAGTCTGAGGCATCGGATGAACCCAAACATAATGTCACACCCAGAGGTGTTCTATTGGATGGAAGTCAGTCGAGTGAGTGTGGGGGCCAGTCAATGGTATCAATTCCTTCAACCTCCAGGAACTGCCTCGATACTCTCGCCACATGAGGTCGGGCATTGTCGTGCACCAGGAGGAACCCAGGACCCACTGCACCAGCATAGGGTCTGACAATGGGTCCATGGATTTCATACCAATACCAATGGCAGTCAAGGTGCCGTTGTCTAGCCTGTAGAGGTCTGTGTGTCCCTCCATGGATATGCTTCCCCAGACCATCACTGACCCACCACCAAACCGGTCGTGCTGAACGATGTTACAGGCAGCATATGTTCTCCATGGCTTCTCCAGAACCTTTCATGTCTGTCACATGTGCTCTGAGTGAACCTTCTCTCATCTGTGAAAAGCACAGGGCGCCAGTGGTGGACCTGCCAATTCTGGTATTCTATGGCAAATGCCAATCGATCTTCACAGGGCTCACTAGAGGATGTCAGGCCCTCAGGCCACCCTCATGAAGTCTGTTTCTGATTGTTTGGTTAAAGACATTCACACCAGTGGCCTGCCTGCTGGAGGTCATTTTGCAGCCTCTGGCAGTGCTCATCCTGTTCCTCCTTGCCCAAAGGAACAGATATCGGTCAGTCCTGCTGATGGGTTAAGGACCTTCTACGAGGGGCCCTGTCCAGCTCTCCTAGAGTAACTGCCTGTCTCCTGGAATCTCCTCCATGCCCTTGTGACTGTGCTGGGAGACACAGCAAACCTTCTGGCAATGACACATATTGATGTGCCATCCTGGAGAAGTTGGACTACCTGTGCCACCTCATTAGAGTCCAGGTATCGCCTCATTCTACCAGTAGTGATACTGACCGTTGCCAAATGCAAAACGAGAGAGAAAACAGATGAGGAGGGAAAAGTGTCAGTGGCCTCCACCTGTTAAACCATTCATTCCTGTTTTGGGGTCGTCTCATTGTTGCCCCTCTAGTGCACCTGTATTTAATTCATTAAACTGATTAACAACCCCCTCTGCTACTGAACTGACCAGATCAATAGCCCAGAAGTTTCATTGACTTGATTCTATACTCCGATTAAAAAGTGTTTTATATATATATATATATATCTGCGGTGGGCTGGCGCCCTGCCCGGGGTTTGTTTCCTGCCTTGCGCCCTGTGTTGGTTGGGATTGGCTCCAGCAGACCCATGTGACCCTGTAATTAGGATATAGTGGGTTGGATGATGGATCGATGGAGATATATATATATATATATATGTATGTGTGTGTGTGTATGTGTGGGCACACATAATATTTGCTAATTCTTCTTTCCCAAGCTGTGCTCCCTTTAAAGTGTCCTTTTATAGATCAAAATTCAACATTGTTTTTCTATACAGGTGAACTTGCAAAAGCTCAAGCACCTCCACTCAGTGCTCACTAATAGTCTGACAGTAAACTCAAAATTAATCTAGGCAGAATCATTTGTTTCATATTCAGCAAATATAATTTAAATAATGCTTGCAAGACTGCAGGTTGAGAATAAATGGACATGCTTATTTATCGACAGAGAAAGTCGTGACATAACAATGACTATAAGTTGTTAGTGCCAGTTGTTGTTTTTTCACATTAAGTAATAATGAAATGAAAGAGTGAAAGGTTTAGGTTATTTTGTTGTTCTCTATATACAAGAAAGGAATTCTCAGCTTTGTTACAAAAGCAGACAAAGAGTTACTATGTGTTATTAAACTCTAGACAATAAACTTTCGGCTATTTTTGATGACGATTTTTTTCCTTAAATATTTTGAGCTGCTTGTTTCTAACCAGCCATTGCCCGGCTTCTGACCTCATTTCTCTTTTGCATCCATTTCCTGGTCTGGTATACTACTGGTACTGCTCACCATCTGCCTTGGCGGTCATTACAACTTGGCACTGAATACTGACCCACTCTCCATATAAGGCATGCATGAGTGGGAGTTATTAAGTTAATGGTGGAAGACCAGGGTGATATGTTAAAGTACAAGAAGGTGTAATCTGCTGAAGCATTTCAAATTTCTCCAAAGAACAGTTTGGAAAAATCTTGAAGGCTGTTGATTAGGTGGGTGGTGACAGTCCACTTGTTAAATGGTCTTAGTTTTGGCACTGTATTTCAGTTTTCTGTGTGCTGCTATTTTATTTTATGTAGTATTTAATACATGGTGTTCATTAATGAATGAAGAGGAATGTACAGCAAGCACTAAAGGACATGTGCTACTTTATATCCAGCAGTACTACCGCTTGGAAATGTGAGCCCACGAAAAAAGAAGGTAGGTTTATATAGTAGCAAATAAATACACAAAATTACTAAACGCTCATAGAACTATGCACTCTTTGAAATAGACCATAAATACCGTATCTTTGAATTGCATTCCAGGCATTAAAAGTGCCAATCCATACATTATGCAACTTTTTCTTTTTAAAACTGCATTTCCCTTTTTTTTTCTGGGACTCATTTAGAAGGTTTCACCTTTATGTGGGGAATTTCTTCAGGCACTCTTCCTTTCCATTATCTCACTGCACCATAATGCAATTTATGAAGCCTAAAATTTTGAGAAGCTTGTTGACAATTCAAATTGAAATTATTAATAAATATCCCCCTAAGCAACCAGAAAATATAGAATTTTGTTATGCATTGGGATTACTATTAGAAAATGTAACATTTTGCAAATTGCATTCTAGTGTATTACTAATTATTATGGTAAAGATGTTATGCTCATGGAATATTTTGCATGGTTTTATTTTGATTTCAGAATATTGTGGGTGCCCAAAGGGGGTCCACCATCAGAGCCACTACAAGGAAATTTAGACATGACAATTAAGTTGACAGCGTTTCTTTGGAAGGAGGTCAGTGTCCTTAGGGGGATATGTACAGACAACCCTTGACATTTTTAAAGGTTAGGTTAGGTTTGTGGACTCATGAATTACAAAAAAATGCAAATAATTAAGGGTGCTCTATTTCATTAAATTTACATTTGCTAGCCCTTAACAATTTGTATGTTTTATTGTGTTTTTTCAAATGATAGTCCTGGTTAAGAACAGCGGCTTCTGTACCTCATGATGACCGGGATTGGCAAAGTACAAATTACACGTTTTATTTTTTTTTTGTTATAATGTGACTCTTGATGGAAATTTAGAACAAGATGGCCCCCAATACAATAGATTTTCTCAAGAGTGTGTTTTTATTTTAAAGCTTGGGATTGGAGTATGACATCTGAATCAGATGAAAGCCCTTTCATTGGGCACTCACGCTGAAAACACTGAAGCCATGTGGTTGGATGTATAAAAGCATCACAGTGTTTATCCAACACCCAGCTTAACTACATTTACAGTATATTGTGGCCTTTCCAACAATCCCAGTTTCAAAAAAGTTGAGACAATATTGAAAATGATATTAAAACATAAAGGAGTGATTTGTAAGTTATGTTCCTTGAACCTTTTAATTATATTGTGCACTGTAGAGGTTGACGTGCCCAAGCTCGTACCAATCTGTTTTTGCAGAACATTGTTCTCGAAGTGCTGGATTATTTCCTGACGTATCTTTGGGTGAATTGGTGAGCCAAAACCCATCTTAGCTCTTGAAGAGCTGGGCCTTTATTTGCATCTCCCTATATTCTCATTACCTCATCTGTTTCACATCAAGTTGTTATTTCCACTTGTCACGTCATTTGTTTTAAACTACTCATGTCCCAATTTTTTGGACTGTACTGCAATCATCAATTTCAGAATTAATTTATATTTTCAAAAAACAATGCAGTTGATTAGGTGAAATATGAAATACTTTGTCTTTATACTATATTATATTGGTTATATTATATATTATATTATATATTATAATATTATACTATAATATTATATTGGTTGAATGTGAAGTAAATTTACATATCACTATTTTTCCTTTTGTGATGTGTGAGTCCCTGTCTTGCACCCCAAAATACGAGGCTGAGTCTCAATGCTTTAGTAAAACCAGTGTGACAGATAGGGGGCGCTATCGCTCCCTTGAACCCCTGTCCAAGACTCCAGACACCAGATAAAAATCCAAATGTTGACTTTATTTTCACAGTAGAGTGCACAAAGCACCCTCTCCTCCACAATACTCATACAATAATCAATAATACTCAATAACAATAAACTCTCCACCACTCCCAGACGCGTTGCCCTCCTACCACCTAGCTCAGCTCGCCATCTGGGAGCTCCCACAATCCTGCTATATTCCCTGACCCGGAAGTGTTCCAATCCCCAGTCCATGTGATCTCCTATCACTTCCGGGTCAGATAAAAAGTCCTTTTCTTCACCCCGGAAGCACGTCATTCCCCTTGTCCATGTGACTCGGACGTACTTCCGGGGCGTAAGGCAAATAACCATTGTTCCTCTCCTAGTGGCCCCCAGGGTATCCAGCAGGGCCGTGTATAAAAACTCCAATGTCAAGGATTCCCTGCTGGCATTCAGGGCACCTCCATGCCGCAGGGAGGGCTCCACCTGGTGGCGTGGAGGTATTGGCCAGGATGAACGGCAGGCCATCTATCACACCAGCTTTATTCATCTTGAAACAGGAACAGCATGGTTATTTATTGTGGCGGGATCTGACATTTTACTATACACAGACACAGCAATCAGGCAGGGCCGTGGCCAGGTTAATGGCCAAGTAATCCTGTTCCCTGCATTTATAATGTTCCTTGCATCACCCATCGACGACAGGCACTTATAGAGCGACCGCGATCAGCTTGGATTTGCTTTTGCAGCCAGCCGCTGCAGTGCTGGGAGACTGTGGTTGCCCCTGGCAATGGTGAAGCTTTCTTCCACAGATTTAGCGATCGCACTTCGGGACGCTCTTCAGCATGTTGTCCCGTTGGGGGGAGTCCCAAAAGAGTTTAGAAACCTTACACTTTTTATTAGTATTTTCCATGATGTTCCAACTCTTTTGGAACTGGGGTTACTAACTTTGTTGTGACGTCATAAATAAAAGATTAACGTACAGTTCATGCTCTTATGTTTTGGAGTGTTTCATATGTGGTTTTGTATGTTGTAAAAATAGATGGCACTGTTTTACTGTAGAATGGTTACAGCTACTACCTTATAGATCCTGGGTTGGAATCATATGCTTAGTTGCTGCCTATTCTAAGGAATACTCCACTGAAAAATATTTTTGTTTTATATGTTACATTTCCAATGTAGTTTGTAGTGATGGTGAAGAAAAAATGTTTAATCTCTCCTGACCAATGAATGAGGGTCCTTAATTCAAAACCACAGAAATCACATTCCTTTTTACGATGTACACTTATTTTTCTGGAAGTAATGGTTGAAAATACTTAGCAAGAAATGCATGCATTGTGCATGATTAGAGAATATGACTGAATAATGTACATGTGGATTATGCAACATGAGTAACGTAAGAATTTCTCTTTTCTATGAACGTATTTCATATTGCTTGCCGATATGGTCTTCATTAGACTCTACATTATCATAAACGTTTTCTCTTGTTCTGCATGAAACCTGAGACTAAAATTTTTCTTGGGCATAATTACAAACTAAATGTGTTAAAGTAACATACCAAGAAAAGACATTTTTGAGTGGAGTATTCCTTTAAAAAATTCTGAGCAGAGAGTGTTGTCTATAAAAATGACTATCATAGCCGGAAGATGGGTCCTTTGTGGAGTTTGTATTTTCTGCCTTTGTCTTTGTGGGTTTTCCTTCCACATCCCAAGAATGTACATGTTGAGTCAACTGGCGATTCTAAGTTGATGGTGTCTGTGTATTAGCAGCCCTTCCTTGTACCAGTGTTGGCTCTGTCCTTCTGCACAATGCATTGGGATGGCCACCGCTGTTAACAATGATTTTTCGTCAAACTGTGTGAATTTTAGGTTATAAATCCTAGGATGAGACATGACTTTTTCAAAGAGATACTTTCATGTTTCGTAAGACGAGACTTTGTGCCAAGAGATTTTACCATGCCCAGGGCCGGAAATAAAAGCCAAAAAGTAGATGACAAAGTAGAACGTCATAAAGAATTCAAAAACGTTTGCACGATACACACGCAGAGCAGGTTAGAGATAATGGAAGTACTAATATTCGAAAGTCTCAAAAAAATGATAGTAAAGATCACATTAGCACAAACAAATGGAAATTATTAATCTGTGAAATAACAGAACAGCGAAAAGAGATCAAATATATTGTTCGGATTTAAACTTTGTAGATGACAAAGTAGAACATCGTAAAGAATCAAAAGTGGTGCAGATCAGGTTAGAAATAATGGAAGTACTAATATTCAAAAGTCTCAAAAAATTATAGTAAAGATTGCATTAGCGTAAACAAACGGAACAGCGAAAAGAGATCAATATATTGTTTGGATTTAAACTTTGTAGATGACAAAGTAGAACATCGTAAAGAATTCAAAAATGGTGCAGAGCAGGTTAGAAATAATGGAAGTACTAATATTCAAAAGTCTCAAAAAAATTATAGTAAAGATTGCATTAGCGTAATCAAACGGAAATTATTACTCGGTGAAATAACGGAACAGCGAAAAGAGATCAATATGTTGTTTGGATTTAAACTTTAAGTCAGAGCCTTGTAGATCATTTAATTTGTGTTGCCATCAGGGAAAAGTAGTGTTTCTTCCCAACGAAGAGGCGTATCCACGAGAATTAAAAAATTTGTTGTGTGGTGAAAGTGAGATCCACATATGCAAGTGGCAGAGACGCGAAGTGGCTGGCATATAGTACAGGTCAGGGAGGTTGCCGAGCGAAGCGGGGAGGGGGCAAAGCCCCCTTGTTATTTTAAAGTAAAGCCAGATTTGCTTTCGATTCCTCACTTTAGCTGAGCATTTGTATGGGAACATATTACCCTTAAGAAAACTTAAGTAGAAGAAGAGTGATTATTTAGCTATACATTTTTTGTTTCAAGCACTGATCCAGTGCATTAATACCACCAAACACTTGGTCTTCTATTTTGCCAAGCATTGGCTACATACATTTATTTACATAATATAATTTCTCACTTTATTGTCTTTTTTTTCGCAAGCTAATTGGATTGAAATTAGAACAATAATTGTGTTTGAGAGGTTTGCATCTTGTACTGTGGCCTTTATAATATTGCCATTGAAACTCTTGCTACATTTTGGTCTATTCTTACTTAAACTGTCGATTCTGTTGGTGATTCAGTGACGATTGTCTTTCAGATTTTCTTCAGTTCTAATCACCTTTCTGTCATTAGCTGCAGATGGTTTTCTTGGCTGACCAGGTCGTTGCAAATAGCTAAGTACACCAATGATTTTCCTCTTTTTCAAGATATTCCAAATTGTTGATTTAGCTATGCTCATTTTATGATCTGTGTTTCTGATTGATGTCTTCTGTTTTTTCAGCATCCAAATTGCTTTGTTTCCTTTCATGGACAGATGCCTAGCCTTCATGCTAGTTTGGGTCTACCGACTCCAAAGCAGACAGCAAAGGCTAAATCCATCACTACATATTCATAGCTGCATGCAACAGAAAAGATGTGACCAATAAGAAACATCTGACAGGCAATCGGTCCAATACCTATCTGTGATGGAGCACAAAATAGCGAGATTACTCTAAAACATTTAAACATAGTTGGGCAAAAATAGCCATAAATAAACATTTACTCTGAACTTTTGCCTGGAATTCATTTTTAATTGCAAATCCAGATTGCTTTTGTGTACAACAAACCAGAAATTTGATTTTGCTGTCCCAAAATGGTTACTATTTATTTAATGTTGGTGACTCCTTTAACCAAGAATCAAGATACATTACAGTTTTCTACATTGTTTTTAGCTACACATACTTGAATTTATAGTCAAATAAACAGCTTATCCTTGCATTATGGGACAAAATCCATCTGGGTGTAGGGACATCATGCAGACTCCACAAAAAAAAAATCATCAACAAGAATTGCATGAGGGTCCCTGTTGTTAGGAATTCAGTAGGGCTATTTTTTATTCTTTAATTATTAACAAAACAAAGTGTTATTTTGCATTTGATTTTCTTTCACATCGTTTGGGTGAAGTCACAGCATGATTATGTTTGCCAATTTTTCTATGAATACTGTTATTTATGACTACTGGGGTGAGGGGGTGTTAGACCCCCCCAAGCCCCAGACACAACTGCACCAACAACAGTCCTGGGTTCAAATAGATCTCTTATTTTCCTTATTCCTTATAAACAAGTTTCCTTTCTTCCACAATAAAGGCGATTAAAAGATGAAAAGACCATTAAAAGTTGAATAAATATGGTTTCCTTTTCCTCTTTAAATTCCACTCCTCCCAGGTGAGCTTTGTCCTCCTCCTCTGCCACCTACAACTCCCTGGCTGAGGTTACATGGCCCCTTTTCATACCAGATAAATCTGGTGTCACAATATTACCTTGTGCATCAGGTGGAACGTCAGTATAATTGGGACCTACTTCCCAGCAGAGCCTTCTGACAGCACCCAACAACTCCAAAAGGTCTTCCCTCCAGAAAGAACTACAACTTTCATGCAGTTCTGTGGGTGTCCAAACTGGAGCCACTAAAGAACACCATGAGAAGCAGTCTCTATCTCTGTTCTGTTTGTTTATTATCCCAGGCTCCCAAGTGTGAGGGTGGGGCAGTATCTGTCTTGGCCAGGATGTTTCTCCAATTATGAAGTCTTTCCATGGAAGCCTCCTGTCCAGGACAGTAAGTAGCATGGCCCCTGGATCGGCAGTCCATCCATTTCTGTTGTCCATCACAACCAACCAATAGTACACAGTACAGGATGGATTATCACTAGAATTACCAGAGCCAATGAAAAAACTCGCAAATCTGGCCCACCTTAAATCCCTTCGCACCTCTCCGTCAGCCTCTTTGACTTGTAAATGTGTTGTGATAAGCCCAAACAGCAAGCAGCCTGTTATTACCACCCCCACCCCCCCACATCACCTCAGAATGGGCAAAAAGTTCTCCCAGTTCCTGCCTTGATTGATTATCTGGGAGTGAGCTACCAAGAATTGTAAAGGGAAATAATTTGATGTGTGTTTTGTGTCTACAACAATCTATATAAACACATCGTTAAAACAGAAATGTTTTTCATGTTTTAGTAATAAATGGCAACATGTAGACATGAACTGTAGAATGTGTGCAGGCTGATGGCCAAATATCATATAAACACATTCACAAAAAGTGCAAGTACAACACGATAGCTTCCGTGGTGCAGCGAATAGAACTGACGCCTTATAATTCAGAGGTTGTGAGTTTGAAACCAGCTCCCCCACAAATTTTCCATTTTGAGTAGTGAGCTACTCTTATTGTTAATATTATACAATAAAAACATACATTTGATTTGTGTCTGTAACAGCCGGTGTAAATTTATAGCACTTGTAAAAGTTAGCGTTTTTTTTTTTTCACTTTTATTCTCTCAGTCACGATCACGATACATGCTACCGCCTTCCCAAGGATCTGACACTGTTAGTTTTTATTTGAAACTGGGAATAACTGTAAACAACACAAAATGTCCTTGATCCTATCATAAAACTCCACAAGAGAGAGGTTAGCTGTCAACCCCTGGCTTGTCAAAGAAAGGGCAAGAAAGGATCTTTATAAATAAATTACGATTTCTTTATCAAAAATAGAAAAATAAAGAAAATGCTCAAAAGAGCAAAACAGGATTTGCCAAAAAAGGCAATCCACAGCAACCAATTCTCAATACATAATCTGTAAGTAGAATTCGAGAAAACAATGTAAGATACCACAAAAACGAGTAAACTTGAACAAAAAGTAATACTCCCAGAAACACTGTGATACATCAATGATCTCCAGTTCTTGAGTCTTCTTAGCCAACTAAAACATCCAGAAGAGCAGTAACATCAGGGTGGTCCTCTATCTTGGGGTACCACCCACAAAAACAAGGGATATAAGAGAATATGATTTTACATAAAGAAAGATAATAATACATAAATAGAAGACTATTAACCAAAATAAATTATGTTTCTGGAATCCAGAGCATAATTGGTCCTTGCACCCACTGATTCTAGAAAAAGGTCCTGTCTTCAACCACCCTGATGAGAACAGATCAAGTTTACAAAAAGTATGGAGGGCACATTAAGTTGTTCTTGTGAAAAATGCAAACAAATACATAGAAATGGACTTAAAAGTTAATAATAAACTATAACTATCAAACGTTTCCTTTAATTTCTAGTTGATTTTCTGTTCACCTTTGATTTTTACATCCCTGTATGGATCTCTTCACATACTCAATGTCAGCTTAGCATCTAAGTATTCACATCAGAGCAACCAAACCTGACCTGCAAGATGTAGCATCCTGTTTAAAAAACTGTCTTGAGACTTCAATGTCCAGTACAGGACAGTGCCTCTAGCACTTTTTACATTTGCTGCCTGAAATATTAATGGATATCTTCATTGAAATGCCTTGCCTGCTGCTGGAAAGCTTTTGTTCTAGTTACCGTTCCAGAGGGCTTGTCCTGTCTGAACCCAACAACTATGACCTACTGTAACATTTCATTTCTCCCAAAAGAAAAATATAAACACTAATAACTCATTATCTAAAAGCACTGTCATTTTCCAATTTTTTTATTTAATGTTAAAATATATATAAAGAATCCACTCTAACTTCTGTAATAGATGGTGTTTTCGCCCCATTTTTTTCTTTTAATTAACTTCATATTTCCTTCTCCAGTTCAACACAGTGCAACAAAAGGACCATGAATGGCACCAAATGGTTGCCATGGAGCTGAGCCTAAATTTGAAATCTCTTTTGCTTGCTTTCGCAAACGGCGCATAATTGGAAGAAAAAACAGAAAAGGCCAAGTTAAAAGGTGTTTGAACAGGAATGAAATTAGAGCATTACAGAACATCTGTAAGAAGGCAATATGCATGTACATGTTATTTATTTTTAAGTGCCTGTGTAATTAACCCTAAAATATATAAACTGTCCTAGCGCTATGTATGCTGTTCCTTTCCGGAGGTTGTACCTGCTCTGCCAGATGTGATGCTGTGTGAGGAGCTGTTATTTTGTAACCCTGACACCTGATGCTGTATGTACATTAACATAACTTTCTGTAATTCTGGAATGTTTATACAGATTATAATAACTATGTGCCCATACAATACAATGAATTATATAAAATGTTTAATTGTCAGTTTCAGAACTTGCTACTAAACTGCAAGATTCATACTGTTTTACTAGCCACGTTCAAGAAGTACATTGAAGTGTTACCTTGTGGAGCCACGCTCAGTCACAGGGAACAATTCACAGTACCCAGAATAACAAACAGATGTTAATGCAATGCAGACAGTAAAAATGTTGAAATATAAGACATTTGCATAAAAAAATGAATGGTGCAGTGGAACAATAAGTTTGTTACATCTCACATAAGTACAAATACACAAAGTTGTGAAGTCAGGTCAGGTCAGGTCAGGTCAGGTTCCAGGCAGGTCCAGTCCCACCCTCCGGAACTGACCTTCTATCTGCCATAGCCAGCTGTTATGTGGGCATCCCCTTGGCCTGGCCCAGCCACTTGGGTCCTCAACAATGAAGATCCTGCAAGCCAGATCAATCTCAAGGAATTGCGCCACATGGCCGTAGTGCCGTAACTGACGATCCCTCACAATGCAGATAATATGCCTCATTCGGGACTCCATGAGCAACCGCTCATTCAGCACAAAGTCAAATCAGCGTACCCAAGGATTCCCTGAAGAGACACAGTACCAAAGGAGTCCAGTCTTCATCTCAGGTCACTGGATAGCATCCATGTCTCACAACCATTTAGCAAGACAGGAAGCACCAGGACTCTAATGACTTGGACCTTTGTCCTTTTGCAGAGATATCGGGAGCGCCACACCCCACTTTCCAACAACCTCATGACCCCCCATGCTCTCCCAATCCATCTACTGACTTCATAGGAAGAGTCACCAGAGACATGAATTTCACTGCCAAGGTAAGTAAACCTCTCGATGAGGTCAACACTCTCTCCCCGGACAGACACACTGCTGATGACTGTGCCTAAGAGGTCATTAAAGGCCTGGATCTTCATTTTTATCCAGGACACTCACAAACCCCAAACACTCAGACTTCTCACTCAGTCTCTCGAGAGCCCCAATCAGTGCCTCCATTGACTCAGCAAAGATCACAGCATCATCAGCAAAGTCAAGATCAGTGAATCTCTCTTCACCAACAGATGCCCCACAGATGAAGTCAACCAGATGTAATTATTCAAGTTCAAGATGGCTCTGGGGTAGAAGCCACCATCAAATCTGGTAGTCAATATTCTAATCCTGTAAAACCTCTTATCAGACTCTGAGTTCAAAGAGCTTGAGAGATAGGTGGTCTGACTCCTGTAATATACCTTGAGCTAGGAGCTGTAATCAAGATATATGCTGTCAATAGATGATAGTTGAATTACTACATTTTGGGCAAAGCTCACATAGTGTTCGTTTTACCTATCCTGATCTATAGTTCCACCATAACATATTGTTATAGCACTGGTGAAGACACTTTCAGTGGTATCAATGGTAAAAAATGGTAAGTATAGCCTTACTCTTCCTCTACGTCTCTAGCCATCTCTGGAAATGAAGATATCGATGTGCTTTAATGAGGATGAATCAAGTGTTCTCTGTCTAGAGCACACTCAGCATAAACTAGAAATTCAATTCAAACAATTACATTTTTGTATAGTGCACTTCCCATCTACAGCTTAGAGTGCTACAAATGCCTACAAATAAAATATATTGTCCAAAATATAACATTTTCTATTTTACTAATAAAAACATACATGATCACACAGTGCTATAGAGACCAACAGGAACACATTATCTATACTAATAAAAGGCAAAGCCCTCACTGACTGACTGACTCATTCACTCACTCACTGACTCATCACTAATTCTCCAACTTCCCGTGTAGGTAGAAGGCTGAAATTTGGCAGGCTCATTCCTTACAGCTTACTTACAAAAGTTAAGCAGGTTTCATTTCGAAATTCTATGCATAACGGTCATAACTGAATCCTACTTACGTACATATATATATATATACGGCCATAGCCTGCAGCTCGGTCGCCGTGTGAGGTGGAGTTGCGTCCCCCATCACTACGCCTCCCACATAGTTGGCTGCCTGCCTATATTGCATCCCCCATACCCACGTCTCCCACGTAATTGAGTGCCTGCCCATATAAGGCCGTCCGTCAGCAGCAATCCAATAGACACGCTGCCACTAAATATTCGCAGGCAAATCAAAAAGTTAATACCGGGAATGCCTGTTAAACATCTTAGATTCACGAGTAGCGATTTGGGTGGTGAGATGTCTATCGAGATGATAACTGTAATATTTATATGTCATTGAAATGTATTATTATCAGGCATGGTTTAGGCACCTATGTCATCAGGAAGGCACCAGAAAAAGGGACCTCAAGGTTACTATTATGGAAGTTAATTTAGAGCACGGATGCTGTGAATGTAAGAGCTGTAATAAATAAAGTTCCCCTGCATACTTTAAAAGAAAGTCTCGCCATCATTTCATTTTTCACAATTTGTGAAAACAAGACATGGTGTCAGAATAAAGGACAGTCATGGATTTTGTTGGAGTTCCCCCGCCACGAATTGACTGGGATTCTCTTAACCTGCCGGGAGAATGGAAAAAGTTCCGACAGCACGTGGAGCTGATGTTTTCTGGCCCGCTAAAAGGCAAAGAAGAGAGTGAGAAATGCAGCTACCTGCTCCTGTGGACTGGGGAAAAAAGGAAGAGACATTTTTAACACATGGACTCTCACCCAGGAGGAAGCCAAGGTACTGAAAGCTTATTATGACCGTTTTGAGGCGTTCGTTATGCCTAAGATGAATACGATATTCGCGAGATACAAGTTTAATGAGAAGACGCAGGGTATAAACAAGACTTTTGATCACTTTGTAACGGAGTTAAAATTGCTGGTGAAGGACTGTGCTTATGCAAACGAAGAGGAGATGGTCAGGGATAGGATATTGTTTGGCACAAACTCAGCGAAAGTGCGAGAGAAACTTTTAAGTGCCGGGTCTTAGCTAACATTAAATAAAGCCGTGGACATCGCAAGATCGCACGAGATAGCACAAGCACAGCTGAGAACCTTCGATGCATCTACTCCGAGCAGCTCACGTGAACTGACTGTGAACGCAGTTTGCAGACAACAAGCAAGAGCTCCAAAGAGTGCTGAACAAAAAACGCATTACACAATTGAGAAGGCCGGCAAAAGAATATGAAGCGAGTGATGCATACAAGCAAATTAATAAGTGCAGCTACTGCGGAAACAAAGCACACGGTGGAAAAAGTCAATGTCCAGCTAAAGGAGGACTGGGAAAGGTAAACCCTTGCATGCAGTGCGTGATGTCTCAGATAAAGAGGAAGACGAGCTGTTTATTGATGCAGTAAGAAAGGAACAACCCTCTGAAGCTGAACAAGCCTTTGAAGACATATCAATAGGAGAGCAAGGTGTAAAGCTTAAATTTAAATTAAGTTCATAGACACGCTGCCACTAAATATTCGCAGGCAAATCCACAACTTAATACCGGGAATGTCTGTTAAACATCTTAGATTCACGAGTACCGATTTGGGTAGTGAACACTTCGATGAATGAAACCTGTTATCTTTACAACTGTTGACAAACACGGAATGTAACTTGAACACAACACATCCTCCAAATACGAACCTGATTGAAAGAAATAATGATAATCAAATCCTTGATGACAGCAACACTCATAACAGTCACGTTATTTTTAAAATGTTTCCTTTTCTTTTTCATAACTTCTTTAACACACTACTTCTCCGCTGTGAAGCGCGGGTATTTTGCTAGTCAAATATAAAATGAAAAAACAGAGTACAGTGGAACCTTGGATTGCGAGTAACTTGGTTTGCGAGTGTTTTGCAAGACAAGCTAAAAATTTTTAATACATAATAAAACTTGATAAACAACAACAACAACATTTATTTATATAGCACATTTTCATAGAAATTATGCAGCTCAAAGCACTTTACATGATGAAGAAAGAGAAAAAAGACAAAATAAATAAAAATCAGAATAAGGGAACATTAATTAACATAGAAAAAAAAGTAAGGTCCGATGGCCAGGTAGGACAGAAAAAAACAAGAAAAAACTCCAGACGGCTGGAGAAAAAAATAAAATCTGCAGGGGTACCAGGCCACGAGACCACCCAGCCCCACTCTAGGCATTCTACCTAACATAAATGACCTCAATCAGTCCTCATGATATTCAGGGTTCTCATGGAAGAACTTGATGATGACGGTCATGTGGACTTCTAGCCTTTGATCCATCAATGAAGAGACATCACAGTGCTTTGATCAGGAGGTGGTGGCGCAGGTCGCCACCCCAGAAAACCGGAAAAAGAACAGAAGAGAAAGTAGGGGTTAGTATGGATTTTGGAGCCACCATGAATAATCATGATAATTAACTGAATATACAGAGCATCAGGATTAAACTAAGATGAAGCTATAAGAAATCCATGTTAAAGTAATGTGCTAATAAACGAGCGAGGTCTTGCAATACGAGTAGTATGTATACGCGTTGTCTGCCGAACGTCATGTGATCACAACTGAGGTGATGGTTCTTCTCTTTCTCTTGCTGCAGGATTGTGGGTAATCGTCTCCCACTCTCAGTCGGCATGCCTCACTCATATAGTCAACATCCGTACGAGCGTATACTGTTTACTGTAGCATTGTGACCGTGTGTGTTGTAACGTGTGAGTCCCTGTCTTGCACCCCAAAACACGAAGCTGAGTCTCAGTACTTTAGCAACACCAGCTTTATTCACCTTGAAACAGGAACAGAGCAGTTATTTATTGTAGCGGGCTCTGCCTCTCTCCTATACGTAGACACAGCAGTCAGGCAGGGTCATGGCCAGGTTAGTGGCCAAGTAATACTGTGCCCTGAATTTATAATTTTCCTTGTATCACCCACCAACGGCAGCTGCTTATAGCATGTCTGCGATCTTTACGGATTCGCTTTTATGGTGAACTGCTACAGCGCTGGGAGCCTGCTGTTGCTTCGGGACGCTCTTCCACGTGTCATCCCGTTGGGTGGAATCCCAAAAGAATTTAGAAACCTTACAGTGCATAAAGCATTTTTTTTATTTTGTGTCCAAGTGTAGTGACTCTTCAGGCAAAAGCAACTGTCATTGCAGAGGTTCCTTGTTAAAGTCAAAAAAAAGAGGAAGATTCCAGTGATCCAACAGATAGCAGCGATTCCGTTAGAGTGAAAGCCATCCTACACAATAATCCTCCTCTCCCTTGTCTCTATCACACTAGCCATGATTCTTTTCAAAGGTAAAGTGCAGGTTAATTTGTTTTATGTATTTTTACTTTATTTTGTATTAATCATTTTTATATTAATAGTTTTGGGTTGTGGAACGAATCATCTGAGTTTCCATTATTTCTTATGGATATACAAGTGCTTTGGATTACAAGCACATTTCCGGAACGAATTATGCTCGCAATCCAAGGTTCCACTGTATATTGCCAGTTGCATGCTGACCAGGCTCGCCAAAACTAGTGGGAGTACATGTATTTCAGCACTTTAGTATCAGTTTCTCCAATAAAAAATGATGAGGCATGGGACAGCAGTGTGTTCCAAGAAATAACAGACAGACACAAATCAGCTACATTTATTTGAAAGCAGAAACCCAAAAAAAAGAGCAAGCCAAACAACAGTCACTAAGTTAAAATAGAAAATGGCAGGCAACCACAGCCAAAGTTTCAAAATGAAAATCACATTAACTAAAATTCTAAAGGCACAGAGACAGAGTCTCGGTCACACTCACTTCTTCTAAATTTCTTGCCATTCCAGTCATGTGACTGGTACCTGATCAACGCTGTATGTCAACAGACGCTGATAAGGGCTAACTGCAGGGCAAACACTATGCATTGTCAGCTATATAAAAAGAAAACTGACAGATATCAAGTTTAGGTCCTGAAGTATAAAACTCCGTCTCCAAGGACAACTCTCTCAATTTATTTCCAATTGAGTATTTACTTCCAGGGGACTCTATCCCTTGATATCCATTTATCGATAATAGAACTAGGAATAATCAGAATCAGAATTCGCTTTATTGGCCAGGTACTACAAGTTTGCCCTGATAGTATTGGTGCAACATACAAGGACAACACAGAATACAAAATATAAATAAATAAATAAATAAATAAATAAATAAAAATAAAACAATAAAATATGATGCAACATAGAAGGCCAATACAAAAAATAAAGAGATAAAGTAAGATTAAAATGTCCATCTAGTCTAGTGTGCAGGTATACACAGATACTAAGCAGACATTCAGACTTGATTAGTCAGAATAACTGCACATTGAAAAGACTGTTTAAGTGACATGTTCATTTAGCTATCACTGCATGAAGGCATTTGCCGGAGAGAAGTCTTTGGAACAGGTGATGCCCTGCAAGAGTGAGATCAGCAATGATCTTTGCGGCCTGCTTTCTTAGCATGGACTCATATAGGACTTGAATGTGAGGTAAGTTACAGCCTGTGTTCCTTTCTCATGCTCTGATGATGCGTTGCAGATTTGTCTTAGCCTGAACACAGGCAGCACCAAACCATACTGTTAGAGTGGAGGGCAGAATGGACTCGATGATGGCTGTGTAGAACTGAACCAATACTACTTGAGGGAGATTGAATTTCCTCAGCTGATGCAAAAAGAACATTCTCTGTTGGGGATCTCCAGCTACCAGTGTGGACTCCTCTTTTATAATAATGACCATGCTAACCTGTATTCTGGTACTTTGTTCATGACACAATCTGTCCTTGCACATATATTATAGATAGTAAAGTGATAAGTTGCCCTATTTTCTAACGTGAAACAACCTAGAAGCACAAAGATGCCTCCGGTCCAGACGTGTTTAACTCCAGACATGCTCAGAAAGGTCCTGCAGTAATAAGTTGAGATCAGGAATGTCTAGCAGAGATTTGCTCTTTATGGTTATGTTACCCCAAGACCAGATAAAAAGTGGACAAGAATTGCAGAAGATAAGTTCATATACAATAGCTGGTAGGAACAGCAGACTGTCTGAGAGGTTACTCAATGGTCTCAGTGAAGTCAGGCCTTTTTATTAACCCCAGCACTTCTACATTTAATTCACTTGTGCCTAAAAGACTTTTTTTCCTATTGCCAAAAATTGTGATCTCATTTGTTGCAGTGAGAATTAGAATCAGTGTTGTACTTTTCCTAATACACCATTTAAATGTCTCCTCTGGAATATGAAGAACATACCTGGTAAATTTACTAGAATGATGCTGCTCCCAATCATTGAAGTAATTAGTACAGCTAGCATAAAAGGCTAGACTGAAAGTGAAATAAGGGAGGCAATTTAATAATAAAACTCTTAGAAATAAATACACAGATTAAGCTAATTCAGTTTAATTCATTCCCAGAAGTTATTCATCATTAATATTTAGCATAAGAATATCTATAGAAAGTACAAGAACAATTAAGATAGAAGAGTTCAGACTCAGCTTGGTTATTGATAATACAAAACGACTACAGGGTTTGAATACCAAAATGCAAATTAAACTTTAAAGACTAACATAAGGAATTTCCCCTTGGGATTAATAAAGTATCTATTTATCTATCTATCTAAGGAAAAAAGTAAAGGTTATTCTAGTATTGTAAAAAGAAAAGGAGGTTAGAGACACAACAATTCAGCTGTGCAGAGTGAGTGTGACGTCAAGGTCACATACACACGAAAGGAATAAGAGAACAAAGTTGGAGCAAATAAAAGAAGTAAAACACAAGAGCAGCCATTAGAGAAGATGAAAGAAGACATCAAAATGTTAGTTGGTCATTTAATCTTGGAAAAACACATTAAGATTGCTGTTTTGTTTTGCTGTTATTTTCGTTTTTTTTATTTGTTTAACACTAGAATCCCTGAAGCCTACAAAAAAGTCATAATCCTGGGCCACCTTAAATTCCTTTGCACCTCCCTAACAGTGTCTTTGTTTTGCAAATGTGTTGATCAGCACAAGCAGCCTGCTATCCGATCCCCCACACCAACGCAGCTCAAGTTGGACAAAAAGTTCTCCCGGCTCAAGTCTGTTTATCTGGGTGTGAGGTAGGTCTGGAGCTGTATAGGGTAAATAATATATCGTTATTTGGAACACATGCATTTCATGTGTGTTCCGTGTCTACAACGATCTAAGTGTAGGATGACAGGAAATGCGAGACAAGAAATGTTGAACACATAGCTAAAACAAAAACTGTTTTCATGTTATAGTACTAATGAATTACAAGTGACATCAAGGGCCTTTTGAACCAGAAGAAAAGGGCTTTTAAAGGCAGTGATCAGCATGAGCTCAGGCGCGTGCAGAAGGAACTCTGAGTCCAGCTCAGGGAGGCGAAAGAGCCGTACAGGAGAAAGCTGGAGCAGAAGTTGCAGAATAACAGCATGAAGGAAGTGTGGGATGGAATGAAGATCATCACTGGCTGCAGCTCGAAGCAGGGTGCCACCATCGAGAGAGACGTGGAGAGAGCAAACCAAATGAACAACTTCTTTAACAGGTTTGACCACCCTAACCCACTCTTACTCTCACTCATGAATTCACTGCAACCACTGAACAGTGTCATCTCCAGGCAGAGGAGTAGCTTCAGTGACAGACTTTTGTCACTGTCTTGCTCCACTGACAGACTGAGGAGATCGTTCCTCCCCCACACTATGCGACTCTTCGATTCCACCCGGGGGAGTAAATGCTAACATTATTCAAAGTTATTGTCTGCTTTTACATGTATTTTTATTACTCTTTAATTTAATTTTTTTTTTTTGTATCAGTATACTGCTGCTGGATTATGTGAATATCCCCTTGGGATTAATAAAGTATCTATCTATCTATCTATCTTATCCTGCATACTACACTAAAATATCTATCTATCTATCTATCTAATGACAATATGTTGACATGAAGTGTATAATTTTATAAAGAATAAAATCCAAATATCAAATAAACACTTTCACAAAAGTCTGCTCTTGTTTTACATGTTGTCTCTCTGTTCCCATTCCCTTAAAGCGGTCTCGGTCATTTAGGGCTCATTGGCATTGCCCTGATTGAATCACCAATTACTGACACCTGCTGCTACAACCACTTTGCTACGGCATTTGCTTGCTTTTTGCGACAGCGTTCTTTGGTTCTCTCTTGTGTGCCTGACTCTTTTTCTTGTTTTTGAGTTTAGCTTTGAATTTAGGATAGTAATTTTAAATTTTTGAACTTTGTATTTAGTTTAATTGTGATTTATCTCCTTATATAAATGTACTTTTCAGTTCTTTTGCTTCTTATCTGGTACAAAAATCCTACCTCATTAGTCTTTGTAAAGCTAATGATCATATTATGACTTTTTTAAAATAAAGTATCTATTTAACCCATGTTACTTTACTCTGTGATGCCCTTGGAATATAGCAAAAGAACTGAAGAAATTTTCAAATTGAGCAAGAAAATATAATGTTGTAGACACAACACCCATAGCTGACAGAATTATTTATAGGAAATCAGAGTTTCTGCTATCACCTGCTACATTTAATATTCTCTTACCTGGCCAAAAGTTCAAGTCACCAAGGGTGAAACGCCAAATACTGTATTCTTACATTTCTACTGCTGTTAACTTTCTCAGTAAGATTTATTGTAAAGGAATACTCCACCTAACAAAAATATGCTATTTACCACTTATTTATTCTTACTTGTTTGCAGTGATAGTTGAGAAAAAGTTTTACTCTTCTGTTTTCATGGAGAACAGAGATCAGAAAATTCCAGATACAGTTGGTTTTAAGGAAAACTCAGTTGAAGCAGCAGCAAACAATATTAAAATATCGATGAAATAAATGAGTTGTGTTTCACAATCCAAATGTCACGTATGCAGCTGTATGCTCATGACATCTCAAATCTATGCATTTTAGTTACAATGTTATTAAAATAAGCCACTTTCAGAAAGAGGGAAGCACGTCTTTTGGATTGAATATTCACCAAAGAGACAGGGATTCTTAAACCTCTGTAAAATATTAAGGGTGTAATAATAAAAGGTCTGACAGACAGAAAATGAATATTGAAACACAAACCAGTGCATTTCACAAATGAAAATGACTAGTTTAAAACAATTATAATTACAAAGAAGGGTAGATTATTGTGAACTAAGGGATTGTGTCTAAGTGTAGTCTGTTCTGCCATGACTAGGAAAGGCAGACCAAAGTGCCAGGAGATGAGAAGAGAAGAAAAATGCAGTCCGAGACAGGCAGGGATCTGAAGCAAAAACAGAGTGTCAGACAAGGTTACCAAAGCTCAATACACACAACAAAACTAAAGCTGAGGAACTTTTTCAATAGTATAAATCTTTGCAAGGTGTTTAGCCAAGCCCAGAAACTTTGAACTTACAATATTAAATACTGTTGACATTGTAGAGGCTGGTGAAGTCCTGGGCTGTTAAAATCTGGAAGGATTAGTGCTAAGGGTTAAATTATTTTTCTAACCTTGCAGCAGTCTTGACTTATATTTTTTAAGCCCATAGTGGTATTAGTTCATAATTTCTTTTAGCCCATGTTTGCTTATTTTTATCTATTGCTTTAGCTTATACATTAACTTATGGCAAATAATGTAGCAGCAGTGTTAGACTCTTAAGTGTTTCTGTGGGTTGTACCAGCAAAAGCTGCCTATAAAACTTGTTTCAGAATTAGCCTTTCCATCAGTTTTTAAGTTCATTATGTTCTTTTAGAGAAATGACACTTAATAAGAGATAAATGATGACAAATATGTGAAATTATAAAAGCAGCCTGCTCAATGCAACGAGCGCACACACATCTTAGGAGTAGCAGCAGGGCCCTAGCAGGGCTCGGGCATTTGTGTGTGTCTAGCAATAAACACTTGTTTCTGACTGATCAATGCTCAAAGTGTTTGATTTATTTTTAATATAGCTAAAAATTTTAAATGCCTCTACAGTATGGTGTCGAAATGCTGTAGCGTGTCATACTTATGGTAATCATTTGGCAGCAATGAGAGAACTGCCGCTAACAACAACATGTTGTGGCCATTACACATGCACAAAATGGTGGCAGTGGTGGCCAAAAGTAAAATAAAATGGTGGTTCATTATTGATGCAACGAAAAGTATGAATAATGTTGCATTATTGAAATGATGTAATGCAAGGAAAATAACTCAAAATTATTTTCTGCTTAGTGAAAAAAAAACCTAAATCATAGCAGGTCTAGTGGCAAGAAATGTTGAGAGTGGACACAGCGTTAGCTGCCAACACACACAAAAAGGCATATCTGTTGAAGGGATATTTGTAACATTGTGCAAAGATGATGACAATGTAAGTATATTTCTTTCTTTTGTGCAACCTAAAAATGAAAAGTATGATGTAAGAATGTAATAATGTGGAGTACTGAAACTGTAAATTCAGAGTACTGTATATACTTGCGGATAAGTTCGGACTTGATTTTACTGTATAATTTCTGGTACTTTATAATGTTGGTTGTATAAGTCAAATGCAGAAAACTCACGCTATTGGTCCAAGAGATTATGATATGCTAGCGCCACCTGGGAGAGTAACCACAGAGCACACGGCCTGTTTTTTCTGTGTGGGTGCAGCAATGCGCTGTATCAGCGTGTGCTCCTAACCTCTCTCTCTTTCTCTCTCTATTGTGCCTATGTGACCATACGGTAATACCTGAAGTATTCTGAAGCAAAATTTGCACTGATTTGTGTTTTTTGTATCTCACACTCTCATACACCTTTATCGTAAGAGCATCCCTTATCTACGATGGAGTGTTCGATCAGAAGAAAATATGAAGCTGGTTTTAAATTAAACGTGGCTGAAGCAGCAAAAGAAATTGGTAACTGCCCCGCTGCAACAAAATTCGATGCATCTGAGAAACTTATGCGAGATTGGAGGAGACAAGAAGATGTAAAAAAAAAAAAAAGTATCACATTTTTGAACGGGTGTATAAGTCAGGGTCTGATTGTATGATTGGTTTTTCGGGTTTCAAGACCCGACTTATACGTTAGTATATATGGTAGTTTCAGTAGTTTACTTTTTATTTGTAATATTCACAGTGTAAAATACATGTTTTAAATTTTAAAAATATCATTGGGGCTTGAAGGTTACAGACCCCTTTATTCTTGGCATTAATACCGTATTTATGTGTGTACCATGCGCACATTTTTTCCCGAAAATTAGCATTAGAAAATCAGGTGCGCGTCATACACGAGGAAATGTAATTCTGTAATGTTTACTTCTGCTGCTTGGGCTCACTCGCTCGCTCTCTCTCTCTTTCGCTCGCGCTCCCTCTCCCGCTCGCTTGCTCGCGCACTCACGCTCTCTCTCTCTCTCTCTCTCTTTCTTGCTCACACACTCGCGCTCTCT
Source organism: Polypterus bichir lapradei (assembly GCA_026402145.1). Taxonomy (NCBI): domain Eukaryota; kingdom Metazoa; phylum Chordata; class Cladistia; order Polypteriformes; family Polypteridae; genus Polypterus; species Polypterus bichir. The sequence goes on from JANRMT010062840.1 coordinate 39,256,826, forward strand.
CTCTTTCTCGCTTGCTTGCGCTCTCTCTATCTCTAAACGCTTCCTATACAATCACAATGCACGTCGTACACGGGGCAAAATGATTTTCTTTGTAAAAATTAGGGTGCGCGTCTTATACGAGGGCGCGTGGTACCCGAGTAAATACGGTATACTGTATGAAAATGACTTTATAATATCTTTAAAATGCCTGTGCTCAATTGCCATTTCTTCATTAAGGGTCTGTGGGGCAGAACCCACTACATGTTGTGCAAAATAAATAAACGCTTCCCTCAGTAACTTCAGGGATGTTATAAATATTTTAAAAATAAATTAACTTCCATCCATCCATTCATCCATCCATCATCCAACCCGCTATATCCTAACTACAGGGTCACGGGGGTGCCATGCCTAGCCAACACAGGGCACAAGGCAGGAAACAAACTCCGGGCAGGGTGCCAGCCCGCCACAGTAAATTAACTTTGTCTTGTCAATTTATTTTTACATCTTCTGTGATGGGCTACTACTTTAGAAAAATGCTGTTTTCCACAGTATGTGAAATTCTGTTTGTGCCAACTTCTGCAAGCCTGTTTCTGGCTGAAGACTGGACTAATTGGCCCTGCAGTGTTCTCTGTAGCCTTTGTCGTGTGTGTGTATGTATAACCTGAATTTTTCAGTATTGAAGAGTACAGTCCATTATTCTTGACATTAAAATGAGGAATGCTTTTTTTCTTTGCATTTCTAGAATGAGCTTTAGCTAGTCAAGGCTGTACAGTGCAAGTAAGCAAAGAGGTTTGAAAAGTATAGTACCATTTCTCACCTTAAAAGTAGCCATAGTATAATAAAAAAATAGATCTATAGCAGGAATGCATTGAGCTCAAGACATTTCATTAATCAGAAAGAGGCCGAACTCCATCTTGATCTTCACTCTCTTCTGAGGAGTGCGGTGTATAGTCGGCCGTTCATTCCGGCCAATACCCCCAAGCCGCCAGGTGGAGCCCTCCCTGCAGTATGGAGGTCCCCTGAAGACCAGCAGGGCATTCTGGACATTGGAGTTTTTATACACAGCCTTGCTGGATACCATGGGGGCCACTAGGAGACGCTGCAGGGAAGAACGATGGTTATTTGCCTTACGCCCCGGAAGTACGTCCAAGTCACATGGACAAGGGGAATGACGTGCTTCCAGGGTGAAGAAAAGAACTTTTTATCTGACCCGGAAGTGATAAGAGATCACATGGACTGGGGATTGGAACACTTCTGGGTCAGGGAATATAAAAGGATTGTGGGAGCTCCCAGACGGTGAGCTGAGCTGGGTGGAAGGGTGACAACGCGTCTGGGAGTGGTGGATTGTTTATTGTATTGGAGAATTGTGATTATTTAATGAGTATTGTGGAGATGAGGGTGTTTTGTGCACTGTGCAGAATTAATAAAGTCTACTTTTGGACTTTTATCTGGTGTCTGGAGTCTTGGACAAGGGTTCAAGGGAGCGATAGCGCCCCCTATCTGTCACAGGAGGTTCTAGGTTTGAAAGAAACGTCAAGGAACTGCTTCTTCCAAATTTGTGGAAATGAAGCCAGCAGAACCATAGTGCCCTAGTTTTACAGACGTGCAGAGTTGTTGTACAGAAAGAAGAGGCATGTAGAAGTTAGATTTATCAACTGTTTGTCAACTTCACAATGTCACAAAAATGACCAGTAGACATATAAAGGTTTGGGGCAGCCACCCGTGTAATATGCCCTGGCTGCAAAAGGTTAAAGTTTTCAGAGATATTTTCAATATTGAGTCCAAAACAGAACTGATCATTATGAGAAAAGATGGTGGCTTTAAAGGCCGGTGGAGGAAGTGACGTCGTCATAAGCTCCAGGACCGGAAGTGACATCATCGTAGGCACCTGGACCGGAAGTGACATCTTCAGAGGTGCAGAAGGCAGAAGTGATGTCTTCAGAGGTGCCAGAACCCGGCTGGATTTCCTGAGAAAGGTCTATAGGGAACTGACAGAGACAGTCAGCGCACCTCGCCACCCCCTAGTCTGGTGTAGAATTACTCAAGCCCTTTAACTGCCTCCTACTCACATGTGTGTGACAACGCTATCTAGGAAACACCTGGCCCCACGGTGTGGTTAGTGTTAATACCGGACATGACAAGAGTTTAGAGTTCAGGCTGTGTGTAGTCTGTAGGTTCTCTCCGTAGTAATGTTGCTTGTCTTTTTGCACCTCAAAGCCATTCAATTCTAACCTTGAGGTGTTGCAGTTCATAGCCGATAAATTTCCCTGGGCAGTGGGTGGCTGTGAGGTTCTCTGTGTACCTAACGTTTAAAACTACAGTATATGTTAGAGGGTATCACAATAATCTCTTGACAACTGAGACAGACCAGGCACCAACACAACATTGCTTGATTGATTTTTCTGATGAGAACAGTGCATGAAATTGAATTTCTTACAAATCGATAGCAAATGAGGGAAGATATTATTAGGTAAGTTAATTTTAATGTTAGAAAATCAGAAGACATAAAGAAATAGAATTTCCATGCCAAAAGCACCACTCTATACTCTATATTTCAGATCAATACAGCATTACAATAATACAGCTCTGTCAATTACGTTCTGCACCTTCTGCCTATATTCAGAAGGCGAGAGTGGAAATGGAAGGGTGACTATGAAATGATTGTTCATAAGTCCTGCCAAAACTGAAGAGTTACCAGCAGTTTAGTACGTTCTGTCAGTGATGTACTACATTAATTTCGGATTGTCAAATCTCTGCAATTTTATCAGTTATTTCTTGTGAGGTGAATGATTTTTTTTCAATTTTTAAATGAAATAAGACATTTTTCCATTGTATGACGTTGGGTACAGTAGATAAGGATTCTTCCTAATTGAATTAAATGGGAAGCCATGTTAGCAGCGAGTTGTAACTTACTACAGCATATTGTTGATTAGGCAGTGTCTCTCCAAATAGACGTTAAAATGTATTATGATTTATAGGCTCTGTGACAGATGAAGATTTTATTTCAGTATTTTTTTAAACAGAGGAATGTTATCTGCCTGACAATATATCTCACAAGTAGAATCTTATCCTTGATACAACTTGAGAACGATCTCTACAGTTCATTACAGAGCTGAATTTTACACATATTGAGTACAGTACATGTGTAGTTTATTAAAAAAGATGACTTCTATTCAATATTTGAAAATCCAATTGGAAAGTTACTTCCCCAGTGCTATCTCGGACAAAATGTGTATTATTTTCCAAGCAATGGTATAGTTAAGAGATACTTACTTTGTCGTACAGCTCAACAGTAAAACTTTCTCAGTATAGATACTGGGGCAGTGTTAGGAAAGGTTTCATTTTGCTAAGACGCTAATTTTCATGAACTAGGAAAAATGTTTTGATGGAAGATCTAATCTGAAGTGCTCAAATGATGCTGCTCATGAGATGTCTGACTTTAGGAGCACAGAGCCTAAGCATCTGTAGTTACATACATTTCCATTATCACAATGCTTCCAATTCAGAGCTACCCAAGTCATCATTGCCCAAACCGCTATCTGGAGAAGCAGTCGCTTTACTGATTAGTGCCGAAGTCTGGTCAGTTAGTTTAGACATTTAGGACAGCTATCTGCTTGAAAGCAGTAAAGTACTTTCTTGTATGTTTTATGATTTGCTTGTAACTCTAAATGATAGCTTGGAATAATTTCCTTGACATCAAATTGTTCTTCTGTGATTCATGTGATGTGCAAAAAAATGTAACTTTCCATTATTCAAAAAAATGTACACTGTCACCTAATGCCATCTTCACGTTTCATAAAAAGTCAAAGAGCTATGCAGCAGACCTTACAATTACTCATTCTTGAATATGAACATTAAAAACATCAAAAGCACGATCAGAGAAATTACAAAATATCCCTACTAGTGGAGCTGCTGTCACATCCTGCTGGTTATTAATTTGCAGTTTACCTCTGCTACATATCTATGAGAAAATTGCTTAAATGGCTGCTGTATGTGATTTGACCTTGCTGATATTTTCCGACCAAAACGATGTTTTACCTTCCACAGTAAGATAATAGGACATTCACGACAGACATGTGCATATAGATGGAATTTCACAGACAATGATAAAGGCCAGCATTCTTAGTGAGGCAGACGAGATTTATACATCTTTATATTATTATAGGAAGATTATGATTTATTTCTTCAAATTTGGCCACTACTGTCAAAGAATTGCTGTGAGATGAATTTCTAAAGTAAAAAAAAATATAATAAAATTGGAAAAAAACACACACCACCAGCAACATTTCTATTCCAGCCATCTGCTTACTTCACCTATCAATTCCGATCAATAAATCTTAAATTCAATGTAATATTTACTGTTTCTAATTAGCTTAAAATGTAAGTAATGACATTCTTAGAAAACTTTACTAAACATCTGAAAAGTCAGTTGAGTTAAGCCTGTTTATAGTGCTCTTGACAGAAGACAATCGTAGAAGTGCTACACAGATTTAAAACAATAACCCAAAACCCCTTAGGTGTGCGATATTTGCATACCTAAGAACATTGATTTTCTTAAATACTCCATTGTAGACAGATCCATACATAATTCAGATAGAAAATGCAGCCAAACAAAAGAGCAATGGAAAATAAATGATGCCATAAATCTTTGTCGAAATTGACCAGTGGCAATAACTTTACATTTTTATACACTGTACTGTCTCCACATTGTTAGAATACATCTTAAAACACAAACCACAAGAAAATATAAAATTTACATTAGAAAGTTAATAAAAAAAAAGTCTATGCACAAACAATTCCCAAGAAAAGCATGAAAGAAATGTCCAGCAGACCTACACCAGTAGCCCACCCAGCAGTCACAAACTTTAGCTTTCAGCATTTTGAAATCACACGAGCCATCTTGGAAGTTAATTATAAAGTAGAGGATCTCTTTATTGCTTCACTGTGATGGAATTGTGTTTTTTCCGTTATTTTTTTTCCTTGTTCCCAGTTTTGTCCAGATTTTTTTGAAGTTGTGCTTTGAGCGGTATTAGCAGTTGGCACATTATTTTGCTTTACGCCCTCTCCCCCACCATAACCTATCATCTATGTGGGAGGATCAGAATATTTAGATTTGTTAAAAATGTCGATTTCCGGTTTTTGAAGGATCTCGAAGTTTTACGGTTCCCTGATACTGAAAACATCAATAGCTCGACGATGTCTGTGTGTATCACAGTTTCTTGAGGACAGTCTAGAGCTAAAACGGCTGGACAGAAAAATACCAAACTCAAAACTTAATGCTGTTAGGAGATGACGACATGCTGATTAGTTTTTGAGCCAAATCGTGCAAGAGAAAGAGGCACACCAGATACCGTAATTCTGCAATTAGTTATGAATTCTACTTGCCAATTGCTATCGTAATGACCTATTTTATGATCAGAAAGATCAGCACCAGGGCGGTGAATAACTACTGAAATGTTTTAGAATCGTTCAGGTAACTTGGTTCCTAGGGTGCAAAGCGTACTACTGATGCTCACATCTGATTTTTTTTGTTCTATATATCTGAGCAGATGCCTTGCACTTTATTCTTCCATCAAGAAGATCGATTTGTCTTGTAAATAGTAATAAATGTTTTATTATTTCTATTATTATTTTACAGGGTCTTGTGCTTTTTGACTCCAGGAGCAGAAGGTGGAGGGCACTTTTCAAGGTTGGTTTTGCTTTTAACATGGCTAATTGCATATGCATTCAGCCAACATAAGAAATCAGCAGTGTGACGGACGAGATCAGTATTAAACATTTGGCAGTGTTACTCATAATATTCTCACTATGGTCAGCTTACCTCAATTGAAAAGTCTGCAAGGTTTTTTGTTAAATTTATTTTTTTAATGCATGCCTGAAGTAGCACACAGGTAGTGATGTCATGCATATGTGAAGCAGATCAGACAGTGATGTAAAATGTGCAGTGAAAGTACGTATGCATGGAAGTTCTGTGAATGGCTGCTACAGCTCTGTGATGTCAGGCTGGCATTGCAGAGATTCAGGGGCTGTGGGAAAAACAACATTCATCTAAGCCATCAGCACAACAATTTCCAGGAAAATATTTGGTTAACAAGGTCACCGGCAACAGTAGCATACAGTATTTGCTATAGACAATACAATACAATACAATACAATTTATTTTTATATAGCCCAAAATCACACAAGAAGTGCAGCAATGGGCTTTAACAGGCCCTACCTCTTGACAGCCCACCCATTCTTGACTCTCTAAGAACTCAAGGAAAAACTCCCAAAAAAAACCCTTGTAAAGAAAAAAATGGAAGAAATCTTGGGAAAGGCAATTCAAACAGTAATCCATTTCTAGGTAGGTTGGGCGTGCAGTGGGTGTCAAAAAGAAGGGGGTCAATACAACACAATACACAGAACAGAACAAATCCTCAATACAATATAAAAATAAAAATATTACAAGTACGGAGCAGAATTCAACATTAGATGATATCACATAATATGATTTGGATTTGGTTAGAGTCCTGGAGACCTCAGCCATCAAGCAGCCTCCCCCAATTGGCCATTCCACAGTTGCTGTGCTGGGCCAGCCAATCTGATGAAAGGACCCCTCTACCCAACAATTCCTGCAATCCTCCATCAGAGATGACTTTACCATAGGCAGGCAAACAACTTGGCAGGTGGGCCGTGGCACCAAGTGCCTCATTTGAGTACCGAGAAGAGAAACAGAATAGGTGAGGGTTAGTACCAAATTATAACTATCATGCTACTTGTGTTTTAGTGCTAATGACCAACAACAGAGATGCAGTCTGTACAGTTAATCAGCAGCTCTAGTCAGGGTGTGCTAAACTGAAGTACTGAGTCTTTAGCTGGGATTTGAAAGCTGAGACCGAAGGGGCATCTCTTATAGTAGCAGGCAAACCGTTCCACAGTTTAGGGGCCCTGTAACTAAAAGCTCGACCTCCCACTGCTATATGGAATGCTTTGGGAAATTATGATGACTAAGCATTTTTGTCCATCCACTTATCATTTTCCCAGGTCATTTAGTCAAACGTAGGGCCATATGGAGACCGTCCTAGCAATATTAGGTGCAAGACATTAGATGTAAAACAGAAATTGACCACTCCATTGCAGTGCACTCTACCACACTTATTCAAACCAGGAAATAGAAGTTCAATTTGAAGTTTAGAGACATTAAATAACCTAATACATCTTTCAGTTTAAGGAGCAAATCTGAGCACTTGAGAAACCTCATGTAGGAAGTAGACTGTGAATGAGCCGGGACTCATTCACGACATCTAATAAGCTGCGAGGCTGTAGTGTTAAACCGTTAAACCGCTGGAGGGTTTATCATATTTTTATAGAATCATAATATTTCATCTTCAACTCGGCATACATAACATCAACGCCAAACAATCTTCCAAGAAACGCCATCAAGACAATTTGTTGACAAGTAAATACAAACATAGATAAATGGCAAGACTGGGTTATGGACACTCATTAAGCAGAACCAGAAGGTTCCATGCACTTTGTACACAGGAACACATGCATAGGACAAACAAATAAAAAAACAGAAGACCATTTGAGCATAATAAAGTATGAAAAAAGAAAGAAAAAACTTTAAACGAACAGTTTTTTTTCAGAAGTTAAAAAGATAGAAAATAATAACTGCTAAAGCCATCTTTATTATGCCGGTTGTTATTAACTCCCTGTCGTCCTTTTCTGACATGTGCTTTGACATACTGTCAATGTTTCCAGCGATGCCTAAAGCCTTAATTGGAGCGCAGGATGAGTGAGGCAAGTTTAATGAGGCACCTTGTTGTAATTTGGTAACTTTGCACATTATTTACACCGATTCCACTAATGATTTCATTCATCAAAGAAAATAGGAATGGTTAAAATAAGATGCACACAATCTTATAGAAATTGACAGACATGAATGCTTTATTTGTTTCCATTGCTGTGATGGCTGAAGCCTACAACAAACCTGAGAGCATTATTGTATAATAAAAGTAACAAATAAATCTGGGCACGCCTCACGAGTTTCAGCATTATGTGGAAAAGATGACGCAGATCCAAAGATCATGTCAAGTTTATTGTCATGTGTAAATAGACAATGATAACATTCTTACCTGCCTGTCTCCTCCTCTAACAGCTGACAAAAATACAATGCAAAAAATAAAAAATAAATAAAATGACCAGAATGTACTAGAGCAAATTAATAAAGGGCATTTTCCTATTTACGATAAGTCATGTTTTCATCTGATCAAATTTCATTAAGATTTATCTTAGATGAAATCTTGGACTCTTCATTTTTTATATGCTGCCCTTGTTAGATTTTTCTAAAGTAAATTCATATTTATCCATTTCTAAATACTTATATTCCATTACAGGAATCTTCAGTGACGGAGCTTATTGCAGCAGCAACTGTTGTATAGAAAGAAACAGCCCAGTCATTTGTAAACATCACTCATAAATACTGTCACACACGTGCGCTTAGGAGGCAACTAAAAGGACCAAATGAAGGTAACTCCACACCAGGCCAGGGGGTGGCGCGGTGCACTAATCCTTTCTCGATTATTACTGCAGATCAAACAAAAGAAATTCTGCCTGATTCCGGACACAAAGACGCCACTTCTGGTCCCTGCCATGAAGACGTCACTTCCGGTTCTGACCCTGAAGACATCATTTCCCGTCAGACACCTTAAAACCCAGACCACTTCCTATTTTCAGTCAGTCAGTGTTGGACTCAGTACCGTTCACAACTTTGCTATTTATTTGGCCTATTTTGCAGCCAGGGCTCAAGTATATGAGTGGCTGCCCCAAAACTTTTTCTGTGTGTCGAGGTTATTTATTTCACAATACATAAATCCATGTTGGGCCACTTTTGAGACAAAGCCAGAAAACTTTGAGTAAAAGTCTCTGGAGAAGATGCCAGTGCTGGCCGGGCTGGGAGTCAGAGTTGGGTCCCTGTGGCTGCAAGGCATTGCTTCCCACCCTCAGTCCTGGGGACTCCAACCAGCTCCTGTTTTTAATTGGACTCCTGGGCTAATTAAGTGAGGTGTTATTTCCCAAGTTCTATGTTTTAGGAACAGTCTAGAAATTAGAAAACTAAGTTTGATAAAAAAAATATATATACAGTATTGTGCAAAAGTTTTAGGCAGGTGTGAAAAAATGCTGTTTCATGAAGACAGTTTCATGTCATGGCAAGATTGAGCACAGCAACAAGACACAAGGTAGTTACTGCATCAGCAAGGTCTCTCCCAGACAAAGATTTCAAAGCAGACTGGGGTTTTAAGATGTGCTGTTCAAGCTCTTTTGAAGAAGCACAAAAAAACGGGCAACGTTGAGGATCGTAGACGCAGTGATAAACTTGGACAAGCCATTTGACCTGGTGATGTCACCCATCACACACTTCCAGTTGACCTTGCCTATCAACCTGTCCTTAAATTGCCTTAAAAGATCATGATAAAAACATTCTGGCAAGTTCTTGGTGCAATAAAACAATTTGAGTTTGACAGTCATCTTTGCCTTGTTTTCAAGTTTTGTTCTGGATATTTATACTTCAAAAGGACATTCTTTTATAGCCTAAAATATATTTTCCTGCCATATGTCCCTGTCATTCCAACAGATGGCACATTGCAAACATTTTTAGTAATAAAATGCATTGCATTTGTCATTCCAACAGATGGCATATCACAAACATTAACACTGCTTTTATTAATCTCATACTAGATAGCATCTAATAGAGACATATATTGTACATAACATTGTGCACTCAAATGTTATTGTTAGATGGTAGCACAGCTAGTGTATAAATATGCAAATATACCACAAAAAATCACATATATACCTGCATATCAATTTAAAGGATACTTCACATTGACAATTTAATTATCGGTTATATTTACTGCTGTCTACAACTGGAACAATGCTTACAAAGAAGATTTAGGATGGAAAGTGGACAGACACTGTAAAATTAAAATACTTTGCAAAAAATAGTAGTCATTAGTCACCATTAAACAATGAATTTAAGAGGGGTGTCCTTTATTGAATCAAGCCTGATGGAGCCTGCCACGTGCACTGTGACAAGATTGTGACAAGACTGACTGGAATGGCAAAGAAATGGTCTTAACTAAAGTAGGTTCACATATTTCATGGTCTGGTATGTTGTACTTGCTATTGGAGAATGTGCAGGAAATATTACTAAAGAAGTGGGCATATGAATATTGCAGCCCTTTATTATCAATGTGTATTTTCATTGCTTTTAATTGCAGTCTAAATTGTTATCATCTGGTCATTTAACCCTTTTGTTACATTTACATTACACAGGGGTGGCATGGTGATGCAGTGGTAGCACTGCTGCCTCACAGCAAGGAGATCAGGGTTCGCATCCTCCTAGAATGGAGTTTGTATTTTCTCCCTGTGTCTGCTTGGTTTTCTTCTGGGTGCTCCGGTTTCCTCCCCCAGTTCAAAGACTTGTTGATTAGGAAGATCGGTGATGCAGAATTTTGTATATGTGTGTTCACCCTGCGACAGACTGGCACACTGTCCAGGGATTGTTCCTGTCTTGTGCCCTACACTTGCTAGGATGGGCTCCAGGCCCCCTGCATACTCTGTTCTGGATTAACCCTTATCCATGAATGCCATTTTGCATACCCCCATCTTTCAGACCATTTTAAACTGGTTAAATCTGCCTAAAAAGCAATACAATAACTTCAAAAATTTTTATTACCTCTGAAATGAAGTAAATGTGATGTAAATTTTCAATGGTTTACATGTTACCTTTGTAATAGTAATGCGTGTTTAGTGTTCACCAAATCATATAAAATACAGTCATAGTAACACTAAAACAAGACGTCAGTTACACGCCTGATCCACATACAGAACCGTCACTCGGAATCTGCCTCAACTGCAGACACACAAGGGAACGCTCTGAATGTTCCTGGCAAACCAGAAGTTTGCACCGGGAGCAAGCGGCCTTTATCTTTCTCTCCTTTGCCCTTGGGCACATGTGACAGCGTCGCTTCTTAGCTACATTTGCTGCATCTCCATGGGGCTGTTTCATCATCAATTTTTGTTTCCTCATCACTTGACAGAGTGTCACATCCATCATCATTGTCCTCTTCATTTGAGTTTGTCTGATGTATCGAAATTTGACAACTCCTTCATTATTTCAGCCAGGGCTTGACTTGCATTGAATTTCTTTGTTGGTTGTTGACTCATTGTTCATAAACACATCAACTGGACTTGCTCCTCAACAAACTAGACACCAGCAATGTCTCAGGTAGGACTATGAAAATCTAAACCAAAGAAAATACAAATTTAAATATAAAATATAAAACGAAGCAAAAACGCTTGTACAAAAATGGTAACGTTTCCATGAATTGGGTGTCTCAGAGACCCCCCAACTACTTTTTGCTACCGTAACACTTATTTGCACTGAGCTATTGAAAAGCGGATTTCAGCATATTTTTCAAGACAACACAAAATGAAAAGTCAGAAAATTTCATGGCCGTCATATTACCTCGAAAGGAAAAGAATTTAAGAATCTGTGACTGGGGGTCTTGGAGACCCCCTTATTCATGGATTAGGGTTAAGCAGGCTTTGAAAATGGTATAATATATAATGAGAAATAACAGAAGCATTTTGGTTTACAACAACCAACATACAAAGTAATGGTCTGTTCTTCTATCGTAAGTATGTCTTAGTATTATCTAAAGTTACTCTAAAGCAGGGGTGCCCAATGCGTCAATCGCGATCGACCGGTAGATTGCAAAGGTAGTGCAGGTAGATCGCGTTGCATTCAAAAAAAATTTTTTTAAAACATTAGTCTATCATATATCCTCCCTATGGCATTTGCCACTTAATTGACATACAGGGCGGCCAGTCTGAGATCTCTTTTCTTCTAAGACACTGGTCAACCCGCACGCACGATCAAATGCGCAAACTACTGCAAAACTCCGGTTGTGATCTAGTTAGCCTTCCAATTTATATCAACTAAAGAAGGGATTTAAAAAAAATTGTTTGGGGAGGGTATGGGCTGGATGTGGAATTGGAAGAGGATTTTTTTCTCACAATGTCACAATCGAAGTGAGTTTATCTGATCTGTCAATCTATCATTGCTATTCCAAAGAAGAAAAATGTGGAAAGGCACTTTCAAACTGTTCATATAAACTAGGAAACTGACATCCTTCCAAAAAGCAATCTGAGAAAGAGAAAGGAGAGGGAACTAAAATTGCAGTTAATCAGACAGCCGTCATTTTTCACTCGGCTGAATTCAAAAGCTCCTTGACTGCATTATTCAGCTCTACTTATTTATGCGAGTCAGCCTTTTCCCACATGACGATTATTAAATCCAAATACTTTAGTGCAGTGTTTCTCAACCTTTAAGTATTTGCGACCTGAGTTTTCATAACAGTTTTAATCGTGCATATTTTATTATACCTACTTAACTTTTATCGACATTTATCTAACTCTATATTTATTGTTCTAGTATCAGAATGTAGTTTAAGTTAATTTGTTTTGGTTTCAACAGATGTTTTTTTCATATTTTTGATTCTTGTTTTCTTCATGCCCCCCTTTTTGTTACTTCACGCCCCCCTAG
>JANRMT010062840.1:39278595-39407143 GCA_026402145.1 Polypterus bichir lapradei
ATCTATCTATCTATCTATCTATCTATCTATCTATCTATCTATCTATCTATCTATCTATCTATCTATCTATCTATCCAGAACCTGCCATTACTGGCTTGAATGCTACAGTACCTTCTGCCAGATTGAAGTGGGACAAAGAGACCGTAGGAGAGGTGGGAGAGTTCCTATGCAATGCTATACACATGCATACAAACATTAAGGCCAATTTAGCAACACCAATTCGCCTAACCTGCATGTCTTGGGGCTGTGGGAGAAAGCCCGTGTGGACACGGTGAAATCATGCCAAATCCATGCAGAAACACCTAAGATGCAAACCCTGGTCTCAAGACAGCACTACCATTGCACCTTCAAGTGTACCTCTAAGTACTAACTTACAGTTGATAAACTGCAGTATGGTGGAGTATGGTTTAACATAACTACCTAATGGATCCAGCATTCAGTGTTTGGTCATTATCTGTGTGAAGTTCACATGTTCCCCCTGCACATGTGTGGGCTTTTCTCCCACATCCCAAAAGGCCTACAGGTAAAGGTAACTACTGGTACTAAATCATCTCCCGTATTGAGGGAGTGTGGCTGTGTGCCCCCACAATGGACTGGTGCACTTCCAAGGTGCTGAGGTCGCAGTGACCCTAAATTAGACTTAGAGTGGCTTTGAAATTGCATGAACGAGATATCAATGAAATAAGGTACATCTTAAATTCATGTAATCATATACCTGTTCAATTCAGCATCTGTTCCAAGGACGAGTTCCTCCTTTTGTGTGTTTCACATCAGCAGAGTACAAACTTGTAAGTGGAAGCCATAAATGGAGAAGTACATGAAATCAGAAACAAAAGCTGTTTAAACTGGTAACTAGATAGAACTTTTATGACCCCTGGGGGTAATTTGGCTTTTAACAGAAGCTGTTTGAATGAATAAATAAATGAATAAATTAAATAAATGAATATATACTCACACACACACATTATGGTCTGAACATACATAAGAATGAATATAAAGGAAATAACACTTTAAAAAGAAACAGAAAAAACTTCTTACTTGGCAGCCCCAGTCACAGTGGGAGCTAATGCTCGACTGCTGAAGTGCTGTTAACTACGTGCTCAAAATCAAATCTTAAAAAATCAAAAATCAGACTTGAAAGTATGAAGAACTGGACTCTCCTTGTTCTAACAACATGGAAAAGTGAATTACTGTAGTATATTTAGGAACTGAAAATTACTGGTTATTTTTTTAAGGAATGTCAATTTTTAATGTATATTATTAAACCCAACATATTTTGCTTTTTTATTACATTGATGTCACAAGATCTTCATTTTAAATTTAACCACAATTTGCAGCTGACCACATTGTTTGACAAACCACAGGCATTGCTTTCAGCTACTTCAGCATGTAGCATATATAACTATATAAATATGACAATGGCATTTGAATAAAAATACACTGTGAAAAAAAAAACAGAGAATATTTCTCAACATGAAGCTTCCTCTGCTTTTGTCTCCTACTTCTGCGAGGCACCATAAACAGGCCTACCTGTGGCCGGATTCTTGTACACCAGTAGCGTCTTTTTTAAAGATGGCTGCCAATTTGTCAAGTGATGGCACCCCACCTAATGGCTCTGCAGGTCTAGGAAGTCATTGTCAAGACTTACAAACTGACAGTTGTCACACACGTGTGCATGGGAGGCAGCTAAAGGGCTTGAGTAAGGGCAATTTCCAAATCAGACCGGGATGTGGCAGAGTGCACTGACTCTTTTTCTCCCTTTCCTGCAGACCATTCACGGGAGATTCCACCTGGCCCTCTTGACGTCACTTCCGGGCCCGAGCAAATGGAAGAAGACCTTGCCGGCTCCGGCCCCTGTGATGTCATGTCCGGGCTCGAGCCTATGGCTGAAGACCCCTATGAGCCGGACCCCTTTGACTTCACTTCCTGTCTTCCCCTTTGAAAGCCTCCACCTTTTCCTTATTCCCTCAGTTCTGCTTTGGACTCGGTTTTGTGCACATCAGTGCTGTTATACACTTTGCAACTTTGCAGCCAGGATACCAAATATACGGGTGGCTGCCCCAAACCTTGCTATGACTCTTATGTCAGGTTTTTGCGACACGATTTACAAATCATGATAATGTCATTCGAAAATAACAGGAGTAAGGCTTGCAGTGATACTTTCCAATACTGTTATGTGATCCTCTGATACACACTATCAGTTTTCATTTTTTTTTTTGTTTTAGATTACCTGTGGATTTTTTTGTCTGCAAGTGCAATCTATGTAAATAATTAACAAAACAAGCAAGCTGGTTACTTGTTCAAGTAAAAGAAACATTCTTTGTGTTTCTGTTCGTTCAGTGTGAACATTGTTCTTTTGTTCTTTCTAAATAAGAATTAGATAAAGCACATGCAAAGGAAAAATTACAAGGGAATACAACATACTTAATTATTAATCACAGCTGGGAATGTAAGCCTAAAGAGGAGATCATGCTTAACCAGAAGTGTGGAAGATTCTTTGATCTCACCATCCCTGAGGAAGGGTACCCAGGATAAATCAGTTTAACTGGGCAAACAGCCTTGGCACATTTAATTTAATGAAATGGGAACGTAAACATGGCTACAAATACACATTGCTGCTCAAATGGAGAGATCACTTTTATAATGAGATTTTAAATAAAAAAAGGGCTATGGGTGATGAATAAAAATGAAGATTGCAGGTTACGTTAAAACTACAGTTTGATTTTCGTAGATTTTTTTTTTTTGGAGTGCTATTGGTTTAATAATATAAGGATATAAGCATATGTAATGGGACAGTTAGTCTTTCAGAGGCACTTGACGACTATTTCTGTGCAATGTAGATTATAAAATATATATGGAACAGCATAATTACTACACTGTTTAAAACATAATGTTTTTAATTCCAGGGTGAATAATTATTTTTGGAATTATTATACATAAAGGTTTTATTGTTTCATTTTTTATCACTATTATAGTGATGTTATTCTCATTTTTTGTGGTGATACGGTTGTTTCCTGTTTCATGTTGATGTTTTGTGTGGCAGCCGCCTTACTGCTTACAGGTTGCTAAGCCTGTTGTCAGCCGCGTGACATGGAAGTCTTATTGTCATAATTCTATGTTTTGCAGTATTTGTACTATGTTCTTGCACAAAAAATTTGCAATTTTTTTTTTATTTTGGACATTTTAAAAATACCAATCGCCTTGTTCGGGGACCATTTTGAAGCTCACAGAAGATGTCATAGTGTTCTGAATCCAAAACCTGTGACCAATTATCTGCAGAGCTTCCTCTGTAAAATGGAGGTATCTGGCGTTT
The DNA here is from genome assembly GCA_026402145.1 of Polypterus bichir lapradei. Lineage (NCBI taxonomy): Eukaryota > Metazoa > Chordata > Cladistia > Polypteriformes > Polypteridae > Polypterus > Polypterus bichir. The sequence continues at coordinate 39,281,909 of JANRMT010062840.1, forward strand.
GCAGACATCACACCGTGGACTGGAGAAAGTATTGGGGAGAAAAAATATCACCTTTTATACTATGCAAAATAAGACTTGTAATATTACATTTCTGTAGATATTAGGATTATTAAATTTGATTAGAAAAACTTTATTAATACCAAGAAGAAATTTTACATACATAGAGCAGCCGAAACAGAAAAAAACAAAGATACAATCAATCAATCAATCAATCAATAAATAATGTATATTTGTGTAGATATAGCAAAATAAGTACAAGTGGAAGTAACAAGTATAAATATTTAGCCTGGGATGTTGGGAGAAAGCACTGAATTACCTGATAGCAGTGGGCAGCGATTTCTCTAGATCTGGTTAGGTGTAAGAATTCCAAGTTAGATTTAACATATTTCAACATCTGTTTTTTGACAATGATTTCTGGTTAGCGTTTTAGTTTTGGTGCATGGTTTAAATGACATATTTAGTCGTGTCCTTGGCGAGTATTCAAACTATGATTCAGTCTCTTATGCTTAGCTTTAATTTTTTGACGACTATTTTGAGTTTTCGATTAACATTTTAACAATTTATTACATTTTTTAAACTAGTCTACCACAACATCGCCATCTGGTGGACGATGCGGGGGCAGTGATTAGATAGCTAGAACTTCATTTACATGAGGGGAAATCTGGCTTTTTATAGAAGTTCTTGAAATAAATAAATAAATTCTTAGGACTCAACTGCAGTCTGATTAATCAGATTGGATTTCAGACCTAAGAATGTAATACTCCAGTCCTTGCCCCGTCAGGCGAAGTGCATACACCTGATGAGCCCCAATAAGGGCTAAACTCGTGCTGTGTACTCTTTGCATTGTTTGGCATACATATATATATATATATTAGAGCTGTGAAAGAACGTGCTGTACAAATCCTGTAACAATCGTCAGAAAAAACATTGAAATTTAGAGTTGTCAGGTAATTGAAAGGAACAACTCTGGCCTTCTATCTCCTAGGAGGATTTGTTTTGCCGACGTACTGACATCGCTTGTGCATTAGCGGTCAGGAGGAATGTTAAGCGACTGTCTTTCTTCTGAGGTTTCGTTTTGCTGACGTGCTGGTCCCGCTTGTGTATTAGCGGTTAAGAGAGTTTATACTAGCTGTGTGTAGTCTTTGGGACATAAAACAGCCCAAAGACTCACTATAGCAGTTTTACTATAATTTGTGAAATTGGAGAGGCATCAGCTAGTGGCTGTGGTTGAGTGTGAGCAGAGTGGACATACTCACAGGTCTTTCATTTATATATGTCTATTATATATATATATATATATATATATATATATATACACTATGGTCTGAACACATACAGGAATGACTAAAAAAGTTTTTAAAAAGTAAGAAAACTTCTGACTTGGCAGTTACAGTCACATTATGTAAGCAAATGGCTGTTGGCATAAATGATCCCCAGTAGCTCTTCTACTGAATGATTTGTTAGCTGAAAGTCCTCAGTGTTTATTTGTCAGAGAGGGGATGTTCAGCATTGTTCATAATGGCACTCAGTTTTGTTTTAATTCTCCCCTTTGCTAGTACCTCCTGGGGGTCGGGAGTGTGTCCCATAACTAAGCCTGCCATTATAATTAGTTTGTTGATTCGGTGGGCCTCTCTTGAAGTGATGTTATCAGCCCAGCACACCACAGTGCAGAAAATCGCACTGGTTATCATACAGCTGTAGAAAATGTGAAGGGTGTCACTACCCACAATAAATGAATGCAGTTTTCTAGAGCAGACCAGGCTGCTCTGCCCTTTCCTCTATAGTTCGCCTGTGTTCCAACACTAGTTCAACCTGTCATTGCTGTAGACCCCCAAGTACCTGTAGGAGTTGACCACCTGTACATTAACTCCCTGGATAGTTAATGACTAGCTATAGATGTTTCTTGGTGTGGCAAAAATCAATAACTATTTCCTTGGCTTTACTGATGTTAAGGTGCAGAGAATTCTGTCTGCACCAACAACCAAGTTCTCCACCTGACTCCAAGTTCTCCACTTAGCCTGAATGCAGAAACTTTATTGCCTGTGATGAACTTGCATTCCATTTTGGATTGAATTCTAGCCCTGTGGACAATTTTCTTATATGGGCTATGCAGCCTTAGAAATCTGATGGAAGGATCAATAAAAGAGCTACTGAAAACTGAAAGTTAAGTTATAAAATCACATATTCTAGATCTGGATATTAAATTCAATTTGCATTTTTGCCCCTATTTGTACATTGTAGAACACTCAAATTCCCCTTTTTATGTATATCTTTTAAAGTTTGCATTGTGGCCTGCAGAGGGCACTCCTGCCACCCAAATCCGTCACAGACAGATGCAGGATGCAAGTTCAGCACACACGTTTTTATTTTTTTTTTCTTGTGGGAAACGCTTTCCCCCATTTCCCACCTGCAAAGCAAAATTTTCTTCTTTCCTCTACTGTTCTCTTTTTTGTGTCTCTTTCTCACTCTCTCTCTCTCTCTCAGTCCGCCTCTAATCTTCCTGGCAAGCTTCGTCTCCCTTCCTCCGAACCCCAGATCCCAGACGAGTGGCTGCTGACTTCTTTTATGCTGCTCCGGAGAGTACTCTAGGGGGCTCATTAGACCATTCTGGAAGTACTACAAGGTGTGGTGTAAGGCCAACATAGTAGGGATCTGAAAGCTCTACAGCACCCTCTGGAAGCACCTACAGAATCCAACAGGGTTGTGCCAAACTCCAACTCCCAGCACACCCTGAGGGAACCTGTGGTTCTGCAGCAATCCAGAGGGGCTAACTAATCTCTAGCATCAAAGGGAAGATAATGCCCTGAGCACACTCTCTCCCCCAGGCCCTTCCATTATAAAGGCATCCTGGATGAGCAACAGCAACCTCTGCCAATACCATCCACTTTAATGATGTGGGCATAGCAAGGTCCTAAGAGTGCTCTTATGACATTTGAAGCCAACTAGTGTGTTTATAAAATATTTCAGTGTCAGAGTGAAAACACTGAAGAAGCTTATTCGAAGGATATGTTGTAGGAGCAGGATAGGATTCAATGACTGCTATGTTCAAAGGTGGATTTCAAGGTAAATCACATTTATATGGAAGGATTCATAGAATCCTCTTCAGTCAGTGATTTTTGGATCAAATAAGAAAAAAAGTATAAGTTGATTTTTAGCTCCCAAGGTAACACACCGAGGTTCAAGAGAGTCTTTGTACACACAGCTATCTGTGCACTGAAAATCATTGAGCTTTTATCCAAAGATGGTTTTTCTGAGAGCTGTGCTGTGCATACTTTGCATAATCATATCAAGCATACTCAACGATGTGTCTGGGTTCTTAAAATAATTGTAATGTCACTATAGTTTCTATTTGTGCATTAATGAGCTGTGTTGGCAGCTTAATTTCCCCTTGGGGATTAAATGTCGTATCATACAATTACAGCAAAATAATAAATGGGGGGGGGGGGGGGGTCAACAAATTAAAGCCTTAAAAAAATATACCATCCAGTTATTTTTGAAAAAGAAAATTGTACACCAATGAAAAAGTGATATTAAAGCTGTTTTTGGAAAACAATTAACAAAAAAATGCATTGAACTTAGTAATGCTAATATAAAACACTTGATGGGTGTAATTAGTCGTTATGTAGAGGGTTTCACACATCTACTTTTCTTACCCTATTATCAATGATAGCGTTTCGAGAACTCTAACCCAGCTTTTAGCCTCGATTTTTTTTAACTCTTATTTAAATTTTGTGAAAGTACGTACTTGAGTTGCCATCTGCTGTGTGTAGTGGGTTCATCTAAGTCGATGACAGTGTGAGAAGTGTCAATGAACAAGGACATGTAATGCGCAATGTTCAGATAAATCACTTCTATTTACAAAAAAAAACTTTCATGTATAGTTGACGACAAACAACAATTATTGGTGAAACACACAGCAAAGATCCATCATAAATGCAGTGAGATCACCTGTCAAGTATTTGTTTTTAAACTCGATGTCTTATTATTTATGATGGAGGGCACACACTACTCCCCTGGCTTACGTGTCTTTGGGGCTTACATAACAGGATCATAATGCATATTAACAAATTCTACCTTATGTTATAAAATGCGATACAAACCAAACTAGAACTAGAGCTGAGTTACAACTTATCTTCTTCTTCTTTCGGCTGCTCCCGTTAGGGGTTGCCACAGCAGATCATCTTCTTCCATATGTTCCTGTCCTCTCCATCTTGCTCTGTCACACCCACCACCTGCATGTCCTCTCTCACCACATCCATAAACCTTCTCTTAGGCCTTCCTCTTTTCCTCTTACCTGGCAGCACTATCCTTAACATCCTTCTCCCAATATACTCAGCATCTCTTCTCTGCACATATCCAAACCAACACAATCTTGCCTCTCTGACGTTGTCTCCCAACCATCCAACCTGAGCTGACCCTCTAATGTACTAATTTCTAATCCTATCCATCCTCGTCAGACCCAGCGCAAATCTTAGCATCTTTAACTCTGCTACCTCTAGCTCTGTACAACTTATAATGGAATGTTAATATGAATATATCAAAGAAGTAAATTTCTTTTTACAATCATCATTCCCTTGTCTCTTAAATTAGGGAGTCAAAGTATCTGCAATGTTGTAAAATCCATCCATCTCCTATACCCGCTTATCCAGGGCAGAATCACGGGGAACCTGGAGTTTATTGCAGCAGGTGCAAAGCAGGAACGACCCTTGGGCAAGGCGGCAGTCCTTGGGCCAATTTAGCATCGCCAATCCACCTAACCTGCCATATCAGTCTGAGGAATAGAACAGAGGCTATAGTAGGTCATAAAGACATGGTTCACAATAGTATTGTATGCTCAAAATGAGGTACTGCTAAACATTTTAAAACAAATAAGTGGCACTTCAAGACCCCTGTCATACAATTGAGCCTGGGGACTGTCCCAGGGGGATGAAAGTGAATAATGCACCAAAATTAACATAGTTTTTGTTTCGTCCAGAATACAACAACAACAACATTTATTTATATAGTGCATTTTCATACAAATAATGTAGCTCAAAGTGCTTTACATGATGAAGATAAGAGAAAAAAAAAGACAAAGTAGGAATTAAAATAAGACAACATTAATTAACATAGAATAAGAGTAAGGTCCGATGGTCAGGGAGGACAGAAAAAAACAAAAAAAAAACTCCAGACGGCTGGAGAGAAAAAATAAAATCTGCAGGGGTTCCAGACCATGAGACCGCCCAGCCCCCTCTGGGCTATGAATGAAAAAGAAACAGCCAGGAGATGAGTGACGTCACTTCTGGTGGGATCACTGGAAGCCCCTCCAATTCCAGTCTCCAACCAGAATTTACCATTCATTGTCAGACCTCCTTTGAGAGCAGACGGAGCTCCACCTCTGAAGTAACCTCACGAATGGGGTAAACCTCATTACAATGATGATCTTCTTTATAATTGATTTCTTGGTTTTCTTTTTGTTTCATTTTGGGACATTCAGCTGGACGTCCAGATGGAGCCCCAGCACTTTTTCTTTTGTCCCTTGACTCTTTACACACCACAAGCTGCAATTTGTAATGTTATTGTGGAAAAGAACACTTAAAATGACTAAACAAATTATTGATCTCCCATTGTTTTTTCTGTGCTCTGTTATAGCAGTTGCCCCAATCCACATTTTGAAGTGCACAAAATATCAACAATTAGGATTATTATTTAAATATGATTTTCTCCAGTGGGGGGCTGGAGTTAATCCCAGCACTACTGCCCTCAAGACAGCCTAAAACAGGGTGCCAGTCCATCGATGGGTCCATACCTACTGTTACATAGGACCAGTTTGGAATCAGCAGTTAAGCTAACAAGCTAATCTTCGGGGGATGTGTTAATAAAACAGAAGTGCCCAGAGGAAAGCCCATGCCCACAATAGGAAACCATTCATATTCCACATGGATAAACCAACTAACTTGGGATTAGAACTCAGGACTCTGGAAACCACAAGCAGCAGTGCCAACCACTGCACCAGCCTGAAATATGATTTCTTATGAACATCCCAAATTTGGGGGAGCACACACTAATTCAGACTTTTTGTTTCGTAAATATCTATGCATCATAATAAAGACTAGCAAGGATATAGTATTTATTTCACTGTATACATTATGAAAATAAACCAGAAAGAGTTGGCTCAGATTGCCGGAATAGTAGCTGGGTAGCCCTGTTTAATGGTGAGTAAAGGATAATCAAAATAAATAGCACAAAAAGGTGCAAAATAACGGCTTAAGCAAATAACACAATCCAGTGTCTTACAAATAGAATTTTACGCTTCTGAGAAAGTGTTCTGTCCTCTGCAGATGCAAGTCCTAAAATGAACGACCACTTCTACTGGTGGGTGGGTTTATATAATAGCCTCCTGGAAGGGGCGGGGTTTACTGGGATGCAGATGAAGTGAGGTCAGTCATCTTCCAAGCTGCCTTTCTCTCAAAGTGTGGATGCAAAAGGAGATTTTATTAGTGACAGCTCCCCCTCTTGACCTGGGGTGGTACTGCTTACCTGCCGGGGGCCCTGTAGAGGTCTCCTAAGCACATGTGCTTTACATTATGTACATATGATAATTTATCCTTAAGTTATTTCACAATATAAAACACTCATCAGTTGTTTTCATTCCTCACAATCGAGCTTGATGGTCTGAACAGTCTCCTCTAGTTTGTCAAATTTCTTATGTAAAGAGAATATATTTGTGTTCTGCTTGTTTTATCTAACATAGACTTGGGATCTGTGAGTGGGGAAATTAACATTGGGAAGGGACGTTCAAGCAGCTGATCTTTTCTTTATTGAGTCTACTTATTGCACTATAGTAAAATGAATTTATACAGTTTGATTAGAGATACAAAACATTCCATAGTACAGAATAAAAATTAACCAATATACATCCATCCATCCATCCATTATCCAACCCGCTATATCCTAACTACAGGGTCACAGGGGTCTGCTGGAGCCAATCCCAGCCAACACAGGGCGCAAGGCAGGAAACAAACCCTGGGCAGGGTGCCAGCCCACCGCAGGACCAATATACACTACGAGACTATTTGAACCTTAAGTAATTAGGCTGTTTAAATGGTAAGGAGGAATTCAAACACCAGCACTAAAATTAATTAAGTACATCAAAATAAATAAATGAAATTTCCATGCATTATTTTCTGTAATTTAATTTGTTTTCCTTTGGTGTACCATGCATGACATTTCATTCTAATGCTTATGGAAGCTTGTAAACAATCAAAAACATACACTAACATCCAAACTTCCCAGTGTTTGCTGGCATAACTGGCATAATATACATATAACCAAGTAACTGATCTAATTCTGAGGATTTGAGGGTTACTGATATTTCACCCGATGCTTGCTGGGATAGATTTCAGTTTCCCTGCAACACTTCTCTGGATAAGCAGGATCAGAAGAAGGACGGATGGATGGGTGGCTGGAAAGTAATTAGAGAGTATCCTGTACAGAGTCATCTTATAAACTTTAATACATTTAATACTCCAAGTTTGTTGGTCTCCAGTTACTATAGCTTTATAATTTAGGATGACACGAGTTTTCATTAAACAAAGGTGAACATTGTTATTTTTTTTTTAATTGGATTACCTTTGCATTGAAAGGAGCAGCTTTATGTAAGGCCTTTCTATTATATGTGTAGTCATTATTTGATAGCTTATTAATGCTATTGTTTTCTAAGCTCAGTTTTCGGGTTTTTAAGTCAACAAATATTAAAATGTGTCTATTGTTGAAAAGTGTCAGAGTTAACATTCATTACTATTGTTAATAAATACAGCAGACAGCAACAAGAGGAAAGTAATTAGAGACCTGCTAGATCGCAGGAAACCCCATATGTGTTATGATTTCGGAATTTTCAGTAAAATATAGTGCAAATTCTGGCGGAGTTGTTGGCTAATTATATAGAGATTATATGGTTTTGACACCTAGAGATTCTAAATCTGAGGTTTGTTTTTGTGTGCGTGTGTTTTTTGTTTTTGTCTTTTATTTCGGCCCTTGTCATTTTATGGATCCCGTTGACATTATATGTCTTCCATTTGCTGGGGTCATGTCCACAGAAGGTGTATCAATACGACTTGAATCGCTGTATGAAAAACTGTTGTCGTGGATTTTTCCCAATTAATGAATCCTTGCTATGATCTTTATGACTTTGAATTTTGGATTACATTTTTGTTTTGATGAAATAAACATCTTGTTTGCCTTTCTGGTTTCTGACCTCTTGTTCTAACTTCAGATTTTTGGATTATACTCCCACTTAGACTGAAAGATAGAATTGACTTTTCTTTCCAAACTTGGTTTGTTTTTTTCACTTCACCTTTTTTCAGGTCCTTGCATAATGAGTGTTACAGATTCTCTAAAGGGCAGTACAATATGTTTTTAGGGTGCTTTAGAAATAATAATCTGTTGGGCATCAGGTTATCATTAAGGTCAAGCAGACATCTAGGAAAATGTCTCCAAACTGCCAGATGGCAGCTACAAGAGTTCTTCTGCAACGTTTGGTGGACAAGGCAGTATTTACATTACCAAGTACGCCCCGACTTTTATATGTTCCTTAGCTCTTTGGGAAACAATGTAACCTGGGGCTATTAATGGGAGCTCCTGGGAGGCAGCCTCAAAGCTTCTTGTGAAGTTTTGACTCCTCAAATGGTTTCTGGAAATGAGTAAGAAGTGGCCTTCGGGTGGGGTACAAGGCCTGGTGAATTTGGGCAAAAGCTCAATCTGACAGGAAGGAAGTGTTGCCAGAATAAGCTTAGAGTAAAACAGTGCATTGAAAAGAACTGGGAGAGTGTTTGCACTTGTTTCACTGTATCTGAGGACAGCGGGCAAGTGGGAAAACCACCCGCTTTATTGATAGCATCTTGGAACTGTTACGGTAGACCCTGAGAGGCAGTGTGCTTGTTTATATGTTGGTTCTCTCGATATTTCAGGTTTCCCTAATTTCACGTCTCTCCTGGGAGTCTTTGGTATTAACAACTCAAGAATAAATCAGCCACTTGCGTTGGTCCTTTTCATTGGAAGTTGGAGTGGCATCCAGACATGTCCTCAATACAATAAATAAATATTACTGTGAATGTGATCAATGAGAAAAGTATGATATATTAGAAAGATCAATGATAACTGATACAGAAACATACATGCTATATGTACCATATAATTAGAGTTATAGGAGCTTTGTAAAATCCTGCAATCATGTCTTGATGTCAGAAAGGTTCAGTACTTTTCCATTTAAATGTGAACATACAGTACATAACAAACGATTTACTGCTAATAGACAATCGACAACTCTATATGTTTTACAGAGCTTAACATTGTGATGAGGTTAAAAAAGAAAGCCTTTCAAAAACTATGGAACAATAAGGAATGCAAATATAATTTGTTTTCTAATCGCAAAAAAAAAGAAATTGGATCCATTCAGTGTGACTTGACTCATACATTGTCAGTGCCACTCTTGATTTAGTCAGAAGTTCGAATTTATGCTTTTTAAGTTATACTAGGGGGCTCTGCCCCCTGCTTGCTTCACTTGCCCACCCCCGTGTTTGGTTTACCGGATATACAATTTAAAGAGATTGTTATATTCATGGGAATTGTTACATATGCATTATTTTCACTTTTACTTTAAAAACTTTTGTAAAAACAATACTTGTCCTTTATTTCCGACCCTGTGCGTGGTTATATCTCTTTCTCGCCTGACTTATAGTGTGGGGCGGCTGAATGCACACTAAGGAGATGACATCGGATCATCTGCTCTCTTTTTGCTGCTTGAGAGCTGCCTGTTCTGCTTGTGGCATGTCATTGTTTTAAGAGCTGGGAGCACATGATGTGTGTCTGCCAAAAACAATCCAACAACTGCTAGGTTAGATGTCTGTGGACTTGTTTTAAATGATGGCTCACTGCCTTGTTTTGTGTGACGTTGTAAAAACAATAATTGTCCTTTATTTCCTGGCCCCTGGCATGGTTAAATCTCTTTCTTGCAGGACGTATGACGCTGCTCGGGGGGTGGGGGTATGGGAGGGCAGCTGCTGTTGCTCTGTCCTATGATCTGTACAGCCGCTGTCCTTTTTGCCACTTTGTGTCTCTGCTGCTCGCATTGTGATCGCTTCTCTGTGATCCTAAACATACACCTGACCGAAATGTGTTTTCTTTGAAATTAAACTTGTCATTGCTTTAACTGTTGCGGGCCCACAGATTCTCATAGCATATGGTCCATTATTGTGTAAATCTACGTTTTGTGCATTGAATGTTGCGAATGCGAAAAGACTTTGTTTTCTGCTCTTTGCCTTTTTATTTCTGACCTCGCTTTGCTGCTATTTTTTCAATTACACCTGTTCCAAATGATTAATTTCCTTTTGTTTGCGCTGAGATCTTTTATTCGCCGATGTTTCATTTATAACGTATTGTCCTTTATATGCTTTATATGCATTGAGACCCCTGTATCTGTGTGCGCTGTGTGCCTTTACACTACTGATTTTTTTGCTGGCCGTCTCATGAGTCTTTTATTTGTCTTCCGTAATCTTAACGTGAAGATCACGTATCGTCTCCTAGTCATTCCCTCCCACAGGATTTTTTTTTATAATAGAGAGATATACAGTTTGCAATGAACACAGTCAGACATCTAACAAAAATGAGATGTTTCTAGCTGGTTCTTATTTAATGTAATGTTGATGTGATAAAGCTCTAGACATGAAGTGTATAAGCAGGTTCAAAAATTGACAGATGGAGGGCTTCTACCATGTCATTCACTATGGAGTAGTTTAAAAATAAAGATATTTTATTAGGAAACACTGGTTACACTTTAGTTTAGGAACTGCAAGAATGCATTTATCACTCATATGCTGTTAATGTAACAAGACCTTAAGAAGGGCTTCTTTGGCATTAATAACACTGACAAAGCCTCAGAACAGTGGTTATTCATCTCTTTAGTGTGGCCTACTAAAATAACATTTCTTTGGAATGGTCAGAGGTGGCTTAAGTGAGATATATTTTAATATAAGACCCGTGAATCCTTCATATTTACAAGTAATTTTACCACCGTGCTAAAGGCACTTAAAATGTCACACTGCACAGAGATGAATATCAATTTTACTGATGCTTTGTAACTGTTATTAAAATCAAAAGACAAATTTGTTAAGGTCTTATTACATAATAATATATGAGAAGTCTATGTGCTTTTGCAGTACCTAAACTAAAGTGTAACTGAAATACCTTTGTTGTATTGCAGATTTGAAACTGTCAAGACTGAATCTAGAACATAACAGTAAGCAGTTGTGATGAAATCAGATTACTGAGTACAACATAGCTTTTCAGTCCCCTAAATCATCAACTTGAGATCTTAAGTTCCCCAAAGTTCTAATATCTCTCCAAGTGCTTTGTCACTTGTGTACAATTTCAATTTAGGTTTCTCATTTTGTCTTTTGTAACGATCAGTGATTAATGTCTTAATTTCCTCCGCTGGTTCCTAGTTTACTTTGACTTCTCTTTCATTTTTAAGAATTACAAATAAGATTCTCGTTTCAGCTTTGGTTGCTATGAGCTTTTTGCCTTTTATAGTATAGCCTTCTTGTAAGTTATCATAAAATTCAATTTGTTAATTATTAATTTTTTATATTGTCCGTTGTTCTGCCAGAAATGAACAATGCAGAGATGGAATCTTAACATTGTTACCATTAGCATTACAGAAGTCAAAATCTCCGAAGAGAACAAAGCTCAATAATCCAACCAATAGACAAATCAAAATAATTGTATCATTTTTTTTAATGCTTAAACCACTAATTTGTATTGTAGCGAGAATCTTGGACAACCAGGAATCAGTAATGCTGACCTCTATGCTGGTAATGTCTTGTGCCACGCCATCCGCTTATCACCTGATGGCAATACTGTAAAAAAACCAACCAAACTGGCTGCACATACAGAAAACTAAAATGATGGCACATCAAGCTGTGAAATAAGAGCAACACTGTCAGAATAATTTAGATGGAATGGGAATTAAAAGGATTCCTCACCATTCAAACCTGCAGTTGGGAAGAACAATACACGCAGAAAAACCCAAGAGAAAGACATGAAATTAAGACAGATGTTGCTTTCTTTATTTACTTTAATTGGTTATTCTTGTTCCTTCTTTGATCTAATTATTTTTAGTTATTTCTGTTAATGGTTCTAACTGCAGTATCTTGAATTAAAATGTAGTTATTGTACAATCGTCTTCTTCTTCTTTTTCCTCTTCATCTTTTCCCAGTAGGCAGAGTGGTGGCTCTGAGGACTTGCACTGGCAATCGGAAGGTTGCTGGTTCGAATCCCGTAAATGCCATAAGTGACTCTACTTCATTGGGCCCTTGAGCACTTAATCACTTAACCTGCAACCCGTTAATCTGAATCCAGCCCTGCATGTGGGCCCACCAACCTGCAGGGAAACACCTGGGGGTTGGTGGCAGAATTGGCACTCCAGCCACTGTAAAAAAAACTCACACTGTTCCATTCCATCTGAACTAGTGTAGTGCTGAGGTGTCACCCGTTGCATGGCTGCACTCGGGTCCTAATCTGGGATCCTGAGTTGGTTTGTCATGGCAGTGGGTGTGGCAATGTGCTGTATCAGCGCCTGCTCCTAACCTCTATCTCTCTTTTCCCAGTTCTACAGTACAGGCCAAAAGTTTGGACACACCTCCTCATTCAATGTGTTTTCTTTATTTTCATGACAATTTACAGCACTCCATCACTCTCCTTCTTGGTCAAATAGCCCTTACACAGCCTGGAGGTGTGTTTGGGGTCATTGTCCTGTTGAAAAATAAATGATCGTCCAACTAAACTGACTTCTGCACAACAAAACTGCTGGTCCCAACCCCATTGATAAAGCAAGAAATTCCACTAAATAACCCTGATAAGGCCCACCTGTGAAGTGAAAACCATTTCAGGTGACTACCTGTTGAAGCTCATCGAGAGAATGCCAAGAGTGTGCAAAGCAGTAATCAGAGCAAAGGGTGGCTATTTTGAAGAAACTAGAATATAAAACATGTTTTCAGTTATTTCACCTTTTTTTGTTAAGTACGTAACTCCACATGTGTTCATTCATAGTTTTGATGCCTTCAGTCATGAAAATAAAGAAAACACATTGAATGAGGAGGTGTGTCCAAACTTTTGGCCTGTACTGTATGTGGGTGAGGTTGATGGTGAGGTTTTATAAAGCTAGATGCCTTGCCTGGCGCTACCCCTCCCCATTTATCCAGGCTTGGATAATGAAGGTTTGGGTAATGTTGTCATTGTACAATAAACACATCTATTGGTATTCTGGATTATTGTGGGGAGGTTGCTGTACAGTTTGGCCTTCCCCTTTATGAATCATAACACATCTAGCAATGATATCAAGGTCCTTCTAGGTGGAAATCCTGGTTAAATGATTCTTTCACATTTTCTTTCATTTGTCATTGAATTAATTAATGTTGCCTTTCACTGCTAATCAAGAAAAAACTAAACGTGATAACAAATTTGCTTTTTTGGCCTCTTTTCTGGAAGCTTATGCCTGGCTCATATTGGAAAATGTAACCCTACCTGAAATGATGTTTATTATGGACAGATTTGATTTGCTCCTATCAGACCACCAAGAAGAGTTCTCTAAAAGCAAATTTATAATGTTCACACCGGACATAATATTTTTTGTTCCCAATGAGTGTTTTGCAGAAAGTGTAGCTGCCGAAGTATAAGACGAGATCAAGCACGGGAAAAACGCGTGCTGAAAGAAATCTCTCAGTCCAAAAGTTCATTTTAAAAATATTTAGTGAAAGTTAAAAGCAAATAATACACACAAGAATAAAGAAAAAATAGTTACACACGTAGAATAAAAGGTAAAAAAAAGGAAAAATGTATCTTCTCTAAACTTAGCTTTTTTTGAGAAACTTTAGTTATTTCTGTACTTAGAAGTTCTTTACTTCTTCTTTCTATACTTAAAGATTCTTAACTTCTTCTTCTGTACGCTTTAAACGTACGGCTATGCACTTAAATAAGTGCTATTTTATGAGTTACTTTACACATTCAAAAGGCCCGTAGGCCCATAGGCACGGTTTAAAACCATATGCCCTCTATACCTTACACATGGCAAGGCTGGTGACCAACTGAGAATAATATTTACAGGTATACCAATTTTACTCAACCTATGGGGGTTATAGGAACCTCCCATAGATTATGCTTTGTCATCTAGTAAAATATTTATGAATCTTATATAACTAGGAAAAATGGCTCTTACAGGAAGCTTTCGTGTTTCATTTTTGCCTGTAAAGATATTTACATTTTACAAATTGAAAATGCAACTACACAACCTTTCAATTGAGCAACGTAACAACTTGGAAGGCCATGTTTAGAAAGAAAACTAAAACGCAATGAAGTCTTTGACCACTGCAGCTGAAAGTGAGTGTGCTAGCATAATGTACAAGTCCTCAGAAGCCTATTCAGGTGACGGCAATTGCTTGTATTTGTGACAAAGCAGACAAGAGAGACGTAGTTCCCTTTTGATTTAACACGGTATCTTTTTTTTAACTATTAACCGTTAGGAATTTGTTTAAATAGGCAGGGACTTACATTTGCAACTCAGAGTCAGGTTTGTGAAGCAAGAACTTGAGACATCATCACAGGGCTTTTGTTCTCCTCCTGTTTTTAAAGTCAGCATCATAAAATATTACGGATTCTAATACCAAATGCTGTTGCTTGACATTGGTGCATCCATTTTGTTTCTGTATTCATGCCTGATGTTCTCGTGCACATAAGACAAGTAACTGACAATTTGAGTCAATGTCAATTTATTTATACAGCACATTTAAAACAACATAGGAATGCTGTGGCCAAAGTGCTTTACAATAAAAGAAGAAAAAAACATACAATTAACATAAAAAACATAAATAGAAATAAAATAAATGAACATAAATAAAATAAATAATAAACAGAAGTAATGTTACATAATCACAATGAGGAAACCATCAGTATTACTGAAGGTCACAGAAAGCTAGTGAATAGTGTCACGCATGTTTGTCGGAGGACTCCTCTATGGGCCAGGGAAAGGTAAACAATAGCCCGCCGAGACGAGAAGGGGGGGGCTACCGCTGACGTTGTCCTGTTCTACCTCTTCCCCCACAGCTCCGAGAAGCCGCCCGGCAAGGGCACTTAACGCCGCCCCTTCCAGAAGTACCGGTATAAAGGAAGCACCGACAAAGAGAAGGGCGGCTTCTGCCGGGATACCGGAACGAGCTGCATGCCAGAACCCGTGACGCTTTGAGAACATTATTATTTGGAAAGAAGTCCCTGTACGCAAGAATGCTGAAGCTCTATTTTTTCGTTATTTACTGATTTGGTTTGTTTGTCTCGCAATGATTAAACGGGACGACCCAGTTGGTGTCCCAACGTTCCTACTGTGACAGTTTGTCCTTCCACTGCTCAACCACAATAGAAATGAGTCTTTAGTCTTGTTTTGAACAGTTCAATTGTAGACGACTCCTTTATATGATGAGGTAAAGAGTTCCACAGGTGAAGAGCAGCAGCTGCAAACGCTCTGTCCCCCTTAGTTTTGCACTTGATACGAGGGACAACAAGAGACAACTGACCAGAAGATCTAAGCACTCTAGATGGCTGGTGGAAAGTACACAATTCAGATAAATAGGCAGGAGCAAGCCCATATAAAGATTTAAAAATTAGCAATAAGATTTTAAAAAACAATTCGAAAACTGACAGGCAGCCAGTGTAAAGAAGCTAATATTGGAGAAACAGAGTCAGACTTTCTTGCCCCAACCAGAAAGCTATCCCCTATGACTTGTGTCATTACACAAAGCCCAAGCCTGAATGTTAACCCATAACACATGTAAAGCAACTCCTTTGCTAACTCTGTAAATAATAACAATACAAAGTTGCATTGTGGGAAAATTTGAAATCATTTTTACCATCTTAAATCCACTTTATTCAAAAAAACTAACAGTCAAAATGCATTCTGCAACCCAAAAAGCACAGAAAGAGAGGTGAAACAAATGACAACTAAGTCAAGTCTCTCCTGTAGAAGGTGTCTCTTTACAATTTGGGCATTCCTTAGTGAATGGGCCATTTTTACAATGGCAGGAGAAAGATGTTACATGCCACAGCACAATATTCAAGCAGCACGATACATATATTACTCCAAAATAACAAACCCTATGGAATAAAGATTATGAATGGAAATTAATTCAGAGAAATAAACACATCAAAAATGGCGTTTTTGATTATTGTGGTGTCTGAACGGAGGAATGAGTGTCACCCTTCTCTCCCCGTCCTCTTACCCCCACATTCTCTGCTTGTCTGCTTAGGCCGAGTTCACTCAGTCTTACATATTGTCTTTGAGCAGGATAATGTATTGCCCAGTTTCTTTTATGTCATAAAAATATCCTTTACATCTAATATGAAACAAGGGAATAAAAAAGGCAAAAAATAACCACATATCTAATATTAATAATGGTTTGTTATCCATCTATTATTTTCTATTGCTGATGTATTTCAGATTCCTTTGTCAGTAGGATGTATTTCTGCTTCACATGAGACGGTGGAAAGTTTTCATTCAGCCTTTGACAATAATATAAAGGGAGAATGTTTAAATTTACCAGCACACTCTCCCAATCCGTAGAGGCAATAATAAGCTACTGACATGGTTTCCAACCAGTATTCAGTCTTGATTTGATGATTGTCTGATTCTTTTGTCCTATCTGTACAGATAGCATTGATAAGATAATTTTCTTGATCCCCTGCTGGGTTTATAAAGTGCTCTCGCTGAAACCATTTAAGCATTTTACATTCTTCACTGAGCAGCTTCTCATTTTACGCAACACATGACATTAAAGACGGGATCTTCATTATCTCCATCAAATCCACGCACAATGGGTATCACTAGGTAAAAAGCAGATTGGATACACAATGGTCTATTTTAAATGATCCTGTTTTTGCTTGCTATTCAAAATATTGTTTCTATATATTGAGAATAATACAAATATAGTAAATATTGCATAATTTAACAGCTTTTAACTTTTAAAGCAATCCTTCAACTGTAGAACTGTGGCATTATTGTAGTTTGATTTCATTTACTGTATTTATTAAATGTTCATATACATTTGAAGACAACTATTTAAATTATTAGTTTAAAATCACCATGTTTTTTATTAAATCTTGAAAAGAAATAATGCAACATTTGACAGCTATTAGATTCTAGAAGGGCAGATATTTTACTAAGCATGCATAAGATACGCACACCTAATAATAAAATACTTGGGCTCCCCATTGCTGCTAAAACAGCATGCTGGTCCATGTGGACTTCATTGTGCCCCATGGTGGGCTTCTCCTCATGCCATCTGTTTACATAGACAATTGATAGACTTTTCAGGACACTCCATTAACCCAAAATTATGGCCACGGTCCTGGAGCCATTCCAGGATGTTTGTAGCATTTTGGCATGGAGCCCTACATGTCTGGATACAAAGTTACTTTAATGGACTGTCAAAAGTGTTCAGATATTCTGTGGGATTGTAACACTGCTCTGCTCATACCGAACATATTCTGTGAAAACGCACTCCATCCCAATTTAGGACTGCCACCACCATCCATTGTTAAAAGTGTCCATGTTTTCTATTTCTCTGTTATCAGCATACAGCGTTCCATTCTGGTATTTATTTGACAAGGTCATTTTTTAAAAGTAACTCCTGAGTCCTCTATTTGTGGGCTTCATATTGCTACAAATACACCTGTTTCTCATTCTCTGGCAGAAGAGGAACGTGTTACGGTCATTGGCTGCTTCACTTCCGATAAGTTCATAAGGTATGAACAGCTATGGATTCTCATACTTCTCTTTTTAGTACCACTGCATATCTTTGCTTTTACTTGACTAACTCTAGCTCATGTTATTCTGCACAAGCTGCCTATCAGTCTGCAGATCTGTGACAGAGCTTATTCTGTGGCTGCCGTGCTGCCTTTGCTGAGGAATCACGCAGGCACAGAATGAGTGAAAGTGGTGACAACATCCATAGCGTACAGTACTATTCTTAACCATTGATGGTGGTTGCTATGTGTTCATCCATGTCAAAACTAAGACTGTGACCTCACCTTTCCAGCAGTTTTACTCCATGAGATGGCATGGCTACAACACATAAGGTGCTGGGAATTACAATTAGAAGGTTCTAAAGACTCTTGTCTATCTACATGACTCCGTGTGCCGATGTTTCTGCGTGATCACTAAGAATGTCACCTCACCCTCTCAAATAGCCATATTCTTTGAGACATTAGAGTTGGGATGATGACATTAGACTCTGGGAATTCTACCCAATTGTCGATTGAGCTGCTTACGTGAGAATGACTTTATTGCCTCTGCTAAAAGTTACAGTAGATTTGGTGACACATGCACATGAAAGCACAGAGTGATGTATACTGCTCAAAAAAATTAAAGTAACACTTTTTAATCAGAGTATAGAATCAAGTCATTGAAAATTCTGGGCTATTGATTTGGTCAGTTCTGTAGCAGAGAGGATTGTTAATCAGTTTCAGCTGCTTTAGTGTTAATAAAATTAACAACAGGGGCACTAGAGGGGCAACAATGAGACAAACCCCAAAACAGGAATGAATGGTTTAACAGGTGGAGGCTGCTGACATTTTTCCCTCCTCATCTGTTTTTTCAGTAGCTTTGCATTTTGCTATGGTCAGTGTCACTACGGGTAGCATGAGGCCATACCTGGACCCTACAGAGGTGGCACAAGTAGTCCAACATCTCCAGGATGGCACATCAATACGTGCCATTGCCTGAAGGTTTTCTGTGTCTCCCAACACAATCTCAAGGGCATGGAGGAGATTCCAGGAGACAGGCAGTTACTCTAGGAGAGCTGGACAGGGCTCCTCGTAGAAGGTCCTTAACCCATCAGCAGTACCAGTATCTGCTCCTTTGGGCAAGAAGGAACAGGATGAGCACTGCCAGAGCCTACAAAATGACCCCCAGCAGGTAGGCCACTGGTGTGAATATCTCTGACCAAACAATCAGAAACAGACTTCATGAGGGTGGCCTGAGGACCCGCCATCCTCTAGTGGGCCCTGTGCTTACTGCCCACCTGGCACCATGGAGCTCGATTGGCATTTGCCATAGAATACCAGAACTGGCAGGTCCACCACTGGCACCCTGTGCTTTTCACAGATGAGAGCAGATTCACCCTGAGCACATGTGACAGACATGAAAGGGTCCGGACAATCCGTGGAGAACGTTATGTTGCCTGTAACATCGTTCAGCATGACCAGTTTGGTGGTGGGTCAGTGATGGTCTGGGGAGGCATACTGTATCCATGGAGGGTTGCACAGACCTCTACAGGTTAGACAACGGCACCTTGATTGCCATTGGTATCGGGATGAAATCATTGGACCCATTGTCAGAGCCTATGCTGATGCAGTGGGTCCTGGGTTCCTCCTGGTGCACGACAATGCCCGGCCTCATGTGGCGAGAGTATTCAGGCAGCTCCTGGAAGATGAAGGAATTGATATCATTGACTGGCCCCCATGCTCACTCGCCTGACTTCAATCCAATAGAAACCCTCTGTGATGTTATGTTTCAGTCCATCCGATGTCTCAGCTCAGTGATGCCCTGGTCCTGATCTGGGAGGAGATCCCCCAGGACACCATCCGTCGTCTCATTAGGAGCATGCCACCCTGACATTGTCAGGCATTCATACAAGCACATGAGGGCCATACAAACTACTGAGTACGATTAGGAGTTGCTGCAATGAAATTTCGGCAAAATGGACTAGCCTGCCACATCATTTTTTCACTTTGATTTTCGGGGTGTCTTTGAATTCAGCCCTCTGTAGGTTGATAATTTTCATTTCCATCAAATGATGTGGCATCCTTTCATTCCTAACACATTACTCAGTCCATATCAGTAGAGATAGCCAGCAGGATTTTTTTCTCATTGAGCTCTGATGTGTTTTCAAAGTGTTCCTTTAATTTTTTGAGCAGTTTAATTGGTGAAACAATCTTTATACAAAATATACAAATATGTTGAAAGAAATATTTAATTCATTACAAATTTAGCTAACACATGCTCATTTAATGACTGCAGCTTCCTTGAACTCAGTAAAGCATGTCCCCAATAGGGACACAATATGGCTGCACTGCCATTATTATCCAGCAGAGAGACGTAATCTGCTTATCATAGTCTGCTCAAAAGGCTGCTTTGGGATCAGACAAGAGCTCAATATGACAAGTCTAAAAACTGAACTGTCATAATTTAAACATCATCAAAAGGCCATGTGACAAGATAATATAACTTAATGTAAACAGCAGAGGACATCTGTAACCAATCCAAACAGTTCATCAGCCCATTCATTTCATTCTCTTTTAAGTTCTTTATTTACAGTATGAGGAACAGCTTAAGGTTGCTCATTTGCAGATCAGTAAGGGGCCTGGCTTTGGAGCCAAAACATTCTGACTGGATTCAGAAGACACACAGAAGGAACTATCCAAAGATGGAAACATTAGTGTGGCTGATTTCCATTTTAAATTCACAGCTGGATGTGCCAGAAGGAAAGTAAATCGGATGAAAACTTCATGGTTTCAAAAAGGTTAAGTCAATTTGCCTCTTAGCAGGCTCAAAGGCTTGGAGCCATTTGTAATAATCTTAAGGTATCATGATCTCACCTCATGACTTGCAAAGTATTCTTTTGCTCTTTGGTCAGTTAATATTGATCAGGCTAAAGTCAGGCTTTATTTTAGATAAAACCATCTTGGACTGGATGGTGTTTAGGTACATTGGTTAGTGCCACTCCATCAACCCAAAAAATAAGTTGTGTTTAACTCTTAGCCTGGGGTTGGTTTCTGTGGAGCTTACACATTCTCCCTATGTTGGGTTTTCTTCTCGCATCCCAAAAACAATCCATGTTAGGGACATAGAGAGCTCTAAATTGACTGTGTGAGGGTGGTTGAATGAGTGCACTCTGTCAGGTAATGGTGCCCTTTTCAGAGCCTTTTACCCAATGTGACCAGTATAGGCTGTGGCTCTTCACGACCTTATAATGGAGTATGTTTGTTCACTAAATAGATAGCTGGATTAATTGTGAGATAATGAATTTCATTTTAGGTTTTTGATGACTGAATTTTTTTTTTTTTTTTTGAGTGAGTGTGGAATATGAGATTATGGCCTGTAATATTCCTAAGCAGAAGGAGACCTGCCTTTAGACTATAGTCCTTGCTAGTACCTCACAAGGTAAAGTGACTCCAGAATAATTTGACAGTTTCACCACATTGCCAAGGCAAATCTGTTGTATGCTGAGAGTTACATTTTCCTAATAGCATTATGCAGCTAAGTTCAGGTTTTCTCAACGCCAAGCTCCTCTTTGCTGTCTGTGCTGAGATGCCTGTTGGAGACATCACACTGGGCCTCTCTGGTGCAGGTTCATATCGTCATACAGATGGCAGGTAATCTTTGTGAAGTATGGATTTGTACAGCTGTGTTATGCTGTTTTTATATGCCATATGGCACACAGGTCCAATTTCCCTCCCACATGGGTCTAACTTGGGTCTGCAAGTGTGTGTAGCTTTATCAGTCTGGTGCTACATTTTATACATTGGTGATATTCCATTCAATGTTTGAGATAAGCATGGCAAACGGGTGCATGTCAATGATCTGATTCCACTCAAAATCGGAGTGCTGTAGAAACAGTATGCTCGTCTACTTTTAAGGCAAATTGCTTAATAACAACCAGCATTTACTGCTGAACTTTAATCTCAGCCCCATTTGTTTCAAATCTCTGCTGCAAGAGTCCTCATGCTGACCCGCAACAGTGAGCATATAACAACCATTCTACTCCACCTTCGCTGGCTCCCTGTGTCTTATAGGATTGAATGTAAATTATATTGAAGAGCTATGAAGCTTTAAATAGCCTTACACTGGGCTGCATCAGCAACCTCCTCAATCTCTATACTCCTGGGTCTCCACTAAGGTCCACTGATTCTGCCAATCTTGTTGTGCCCGAAACTAACCTGCACTCTATGGGTGACTGAGCCTTCAGCTGTATAGCACCCAGACTTTGGAACATCCTCCCTACATTAATCAGGTCAGCTGACTCAATTACTCTTTTAAAAAACAAAACTTGTTTATTCAGGAAGGCATTTAACTTACCGGGACATTCTGACTCTTCTATCAGTTTACCCTCTTTGTCCAGGTGCTCAGGTTGATTTGCGTTTGTATCACAAATTGGTATTTGTTCAAGGTTTTCTTGTAGTATATTGTATTTTTATTCTGGTTTATTATCTCTTATGGTCATTCTAGGCTTGGTGGTTCTTGCATTTATCTTTATTTAGTGCTTTACGAAATACTAATTTGTATCCAATATTGTATATTTCCCTTTATTCATTTCTGTGAAGCACTTTTAGCATGGTAAAGGTGCTATATAACTAAAATGTGTAATTAATAATAATAACAATTAGTATAATAATAATTATTATTATTATTACTATATGATCTATAGACGGGGAAAAAAGAAATTTATTTATTTATATTAGTATTTAATGCTAACCCAAACTTTAATCTAATACAGTAATTGTTTTTCACCTAAACAGCTGACTCCTCCATCATTACTCACACCTTTACATTTCTACAGCTATACCGTTGAATCTTTTATCATTCATAAATGTACCTGTAATTCTTACACATGGCAAATCTGATGGAAATCAGATGACGCCTTCATAGTGTTGCAGTTTTCATTTTCACTAGTGTATCCACTGTAGAAATAGCATCAACAAGTCCTGAAGCGTAATGTATAAATGCCTTACCTCCTCAAGACATGATATCGAGACAATGAAACAAGTTATTACTATAGCAACCACTGTCACGAATGATTGTGCTCTGAATGGAATATTCTTGAAATGCACCTACAGTATTAAGCACAGGTGAATTCTCGTTGGTGGACTATGTATGTTCTGCTTTAAAATGTTCATGGCAGGTTAAAGATGTATAAAGCAAACCGGAGAAAACACGCAAATGAAAAAAATATGTCAGTGCAAAGAAAAGATGTGTTTGGGCTATAAGAAAAGGACAAATAAAAATAAAACCAACAGTGACGTGACAAAGAGATGCCACTTTGTTTACATTTTGTTTTGGAATTCTCTCTTCTCGCTTTTTTTTTTTGTTTGTTTCTTGCATTTGTGTATTTAAAATGTAAATTTAAGAAAATAAGTATTAATTTAAACACTGAATTTCCAGAATATTTAATAAATTACAAGAAGTAATAAGTAAATACGTATTACTTTAAACACTGAATTTCCAGAATATTGAATTAATTACAAGAAGTAAATTTTGAACAATATAAAATCAGATAAAATGTATATAAAGTATAACAAAGCGTCATTTTGTATTGGATTTTGCTTAATCTCTCCATGTTCATATAGGTTTTTCTCTGGCCAATGTAGCTTCCTTTCATATCCCAAAGGTCTTCATGCTTGGTTAATGACGGCCTAACAGGACTCTGCTTTGTAACAAACTGGTGATCTGTCCAGAGCTGATTCCCAACACACATCCAGAGCTGATGAAACTGGTTCCAGCTTCCCCTTGGACTGTATTAAGCAGGTTTAGAAAATATGTGAATGGACATAGCCCTTATCACTTATAATTCCCTTTAGTAATTTCTTTTCTTATAGCTTTTTATATATATTATTTTCCTTACATAAATTAATGATTAATTTCACTAATAAATAGCACCCTCTACAACCAAATTTGCTATCAAAATGTTACTTTTCTAAATCACTTGTCTTGGTGACGCTGTTGGTTATTAATGGCTGGGAAGGCCAGAAAATGTCATTTTTTTCCTCCAGAAAAGGTCTCATGGCAAATTACAGGTGCTACCAGTTCATCTCAGAGATATAATTCCTCCAATATTTCTTGCATCATACCTATGGTCCTCCTCCTAGTGGTTGATAATTGATAGGTAACTCATAGGAGACGTCCTCAAGGTATCATCAAACTCCCTCAACGGTCCACTTAGTTCTGAATAGCAGCTCTCCTTCATCATCACGCGTGTCTTATCACAGAAAATCTGCACCGTAGACCTGCATTAGAACCTCATTTGCATAGCTTGTACCAGCAGTCTCATTCTGTAGGTTACACCCATAAAGTGAAGATAGTAACTTAAAACAAATTGAGAGCCTCCTCCAGAGCCACTAAAACATCACCATCTATTAAAAATACTGTTGCAACTTCCACATTGCTTTGGGCAATTCTGTAATCCAGTCTACCGCTTGTGAATAGAAACCAAACCAACATAATTAAAGTCCCCTCTAGTCTCCAAAGTGCTAAATACTCTTCTTGAAGAAAACATAGACTTTACATTTGGAGGATTATGTTAGTTAGTTGTCCAGAGATCGCAGTCAGACGACGTCACAAGTACAATATTATCTCCCAACTCTGGTTTCCAGTTAAGCGTAGGCCTGATTTCAAAATCCTCCTTCTTGCAAAGATTAACAGAATAACAGTGGGAAGCTGGGCATTTTAAGTTACAGGACAACAAAGCTTTGGAATGATCTCTTAGCTTATATGAGAGATGCCCCTTCAGTCTCAGCTTTTAAAGGAATACTCCACCCAAAAATATTTTTGATATGTTACTTATTCCATACCAGTAACGGCGGACTGCACGATAACGTGGAGTGAATACACTTGACTTATAGTTTTCATCCTCTTTCTCTTTACATTTAGCATTCATTTGCTCACAGGCTGATGCGCTTGCTGCTTCCTGAGCAGCTCTTCTTTTCTCCACCCTAGCGGCCCGCTTCTTCTCTTCTTCCATCGGCATCTTTTAGCGTTAAAACTGATTAAGTCAGTTTTTTTGTTGCAATTACTTAGTATGTTTTTCTTAATTTTTCACTTAAGCTGGCACGTAAGTGTTTAATCTGCCTCAAGAATGGTTTAGCCTTACGCATGCACTGCCGCCGAGAGTTGATTCTACAATAAAATAAAATAAAAATAAAAAGAGTAATAAAAATCATCACCCCGAAAGAGGACAGTAGAGATCACGTAGTATATGTGTACCAAATTTCAGGTCAATAGGTCAAACGGTTTGAGAGCTACAGGTGATTTAAAATCCTGGACAGACAAACGGACAGTCACGGTAGCATATTATATAAGAAGATAGTTATCAGTAATGGCCAAGAAAGAAATTTATTGTTATGTTTTAATTTAGAACTGTCTACAGTGACCAATGCTAGACAACTACAAACAATATGAAAAAAAAACTCAATTTACTTGTTTTGTATAATCCACATGTCAGGTTATCCAGTCTTATGCTCACAATGTCCTAAACATGTTAAATAAACCACTTATAAACCAAGACTCTTCTATCAGAAACTTATCCGATCCGCATAAAAACATGGCGTTAATATTTTCTCTCAGCCATCAATACAAACTACATGGTGAAAGTAACATTTAAAAAAGTACACAGTTTTTGGGTTAAATATTATATTAAATCCAAGATGAAGACTCACATAACCAGTTTAGAGCTGTTGATTAACTGTGTATATCGTATCTCTCTTTGTTGATCAGGTCAGGTCAAGTTGGGGAGCATTCACTGGTATAGTGCATTGCCGCACCCACCACATGATGAAACAGCTCACAATCCTAGTTGGCAACTCCCCAGGCAGACATGCAGTCCAGTCCCAACCCCCGGAAATGACCCTCTATCTGCTACAGCCAGGTGTTATGTGAGCGTCCTCTTGGCCTGGTCCAACCACTCGGATTCTCAACTATGAGGATCCTGCAAGCCGGATCATCCTCAGGGAATAATGCCACATGGCCGTAGTGCTGTAACTGACGCTCGCTCAGAATGCAGGTAATGTGCCTCATTTGGGACTCCATGATCAACCGCTCATTAGACACAAAGTCAAACCAGTGGTACCCAAGGATTCTCTGAAGAGACACTGTACTGAAGGAGTCCAGTCTTCGTCTCAGGTCACTGGATAACGTCCATGTCTCGCAACCATATAGTAAGACAAGAAGCACGAGGACTCTAAAGATTTGGACCTTCATCCTTTTGCAAAGATATCGGGAGGGCAGGGGGCACTCCAGCCACTGTAAAAAAAAAAAACACACGGCTCTGAGACAACAGACAGGACTCCTTTCTGCTTTCCACGGGAGTAGCCCATAGGCTGCTTGCATTATGAAGGGGATGGGGGGAAAACCCTCTGGAGCCCCATCCCCGGAAGAGTCAAAACCGTTGGAGAGCCATAAGGGTCAAGCCTGTTGGGGATCAGAGCTGGTGTGGTGCTGAGGCATTGCCTGTTACATGGAAGAACTCACATCGCAATTTGAGGCAGCCCATCCGAGTAGGTGCGTGGGCCATCTTTTTTGTTATTCACTTACATATAGTAAAATATTTAGGAACCATTACTTATCCTCTTCCATTTTGCTCTCTTCTCTGGATCCTGTTGTTTTATTTGGTGGCACTGCACTGTGCCCAAGCTGTTTTCCTTCCCTTGAAAAGATATTTGAAATAGTGAGAGCATTGAATTCAAAGAGTGGAAAGATTCTGATGTTCTATTAGACATCCTAACACAGATTTATTCTGTAGGATGCCTAGGATGGGGTGGTCCAGTTGGAGTAGATTTCCAGGACTGTAACTGTGACTTTTTCTGTTATAACTGTCTGTGGTCCCCTCAGAGGTTTATTTTGTCCAGGGATGCTGCTTGCTGGATTTTTTTGTTTCTCACTTCTCTGTTGTCAGCTGACCATAGTTCAACATTAATGATATTATTAGGTTCCATTTATCTTAATCAGTACTGTGTGTTTAATTAAATCTGTATATGTAAGTGTATACTTTATGTAAGTAATAATTTGCAAAGTTTGAATTGAACTGAACTAAAAAAATTACAATACAACTAACTGTTTAGCATCAAATAAGGTATTTCATTGCTTAGTAGTCCAGTTGGAGTCATCCAAAAGAAGCCCATTGGAACTGTGGTCCAGCCTTATGACCCATAAAGCAGATGTTGGGCATCAGGTGCAGTGCAATCTGGGCAGCGGGCATATTTGGGACAGACTTCAGAATGAAAATTAGGTTAGATCCATTAGTGAAATAATTCACAGTAAAAATTTTAACATTCAGATGCTTTGTAGAAGACTAACTTGTTTAAACTGTTTTTTTGTTTTTTTTTTAATTTTTATTTTTTATTAATTTTATTACAATCCATACAAAGCAATCAAGTTTTTACAAAGAGAAAAAATTAAGAACAGATCGAGCCCCACCCCTGAGAGAGAGAGCAAGCCAAACGGCGTTAAATTTAAGGCTTGTAAACATACCTAAATTAATAAATTCTCTGTGCCTTATGAACTTATTTTAAAATATTACTGATTAGATCCTGCCATGTTTTAAAAAAAGTCTGTACGGATCCTCTAACTGAGTTTTTGATTTTTTCCAACTTCAAATAATATAACACATCGGTTTCCCACTGACTTAAAAGAGGAGAGTTTGGATTTTTCCGGTTTATGAGAATAAGTCTACGTGCCAAAAGTGTAGTGAATGCAATCACAATTTGTTTGTCTTTCTCCGCTTTAAACCCATCTGGAAGAACACCAAACACAGCTGTTAATGGGTTTGGAGGGATTGTTAGTCCAAGGCTATCTGAAAGGTAATTAAAAATGTTTGTCCAGAATAATGTTAATTTGGTGCAGGACCAGAACATGTGACCTAGTGAGGCTGGGACTTGGTTGCAACGTTCGCAGGTTGGATCATGCCCTGGGAACATTTTAAAGTTTTAGTCGAGACAAATGTGCTTGATATATAATTTTGAGTTGTATGATTGTATGCTTTGCGCATATGGAGCTCGAGTGAATTCTCTGCATTGCTACTTTCCACTCCTTTTCTGATATATTAATTGAAAGATCTTTTTCCCAGTGTCTTCTTGGATCTTTGAAAGGGAGGGATTGTAAAATGATTTTATATATTGTAGAGATGGAGTCTAAGTCCTTGAGATTGAGCAATATGTTTTCCAGCATGGTTGAGGGTGCAAGATGAGGAAAATCTGTAAGGTTCTGTTTAACAAAGTTTCTGACTTGAAGATAGTGAAAGAAATGTGTAGCTGGAATGTTAAATTTGGAATGTAATTGTTCATAGGATGCAAAGACATTGTCTATATAAAGATCTCTAAGCGAGTTAATTCCAAATTTTTTCTTGTTTAAACTGTTTTAAATAAAAAGCTCCATCTTTTCAGAGATTGGCAGATGATTAGAATATGGCAGCACAGCTGCTCTCTTTGCTTTATTAGATCAGAGGAATAGAAAAGGGTTTTTCATCATTGCCTTTGATGTTGTCACACTGATATTGATGAAGCAAGTTTGGATTCTCACAGCATTTTCAACTTTCCTTTTAAAATGAAATTTCACACCTTACTGCTTGTATGTGTGGCTGCTTTTAGTCTCAACATGCAAATCCGGAATTGATGCACCAGCTCTGGTCCATGGACTGCTTGATCTGAAAAACACAGGCTCTAATTTAATCTTTAATCATGGATATGGTGTCTCCTTAATTTTAGTTTCTTCTGCTTTAATATAAAATCAAATAATATTCTCAAACTGGCAACATCCAATTCAATGTTGTGGGAGGGCAAAGCTTTATAACAGGCCTAAAGTAGGATTCAGTGCTGGAAGGAGTGTCAGTCCATCACAATCATCTGTTTTTTTAAAAAAATAAATAAAAAATAAAAAAAACTGCTGTTGTATTTAACATTGTAACTTTATTATACTTTACTGCCAATGGTTGCTCCACATGTTGTACAAGCAAAAACTATTTGAAGACACTCTCATGTTCATTTAGATGTTACATGCATGTTTTCGGGAAGTGGGAGAATTCCCAGAATAATGGTGGAGAACATGGAAACTCCACACAGCGATATGCAGGTAGTAGTTAAACCCAAGTCCTTCAAAGGATAGTAGGTTAGGTGGCACAGGGGATCAAGTCTACCACCCACCATGTGCTACTGGTGACCCACTACCATTATATCCAATAGCAATTTGTGACCCACCAGCGGCAACCCATGACTCATTGAAGAACACTGTTCTATTCAGTATGGTGATGTATATTCCTTTGGTATCCCTTTATTTCAATAAAACTCTTCTTTATTAACTGGCAGACTGTTTTGTGATCTTGCTTACTCTGATAGCACCCTTCATCAAATATAACATCACAAGGTGCTTTACAAAAAAAAACAAGAATATAACTGTAACTATTGAGCCCGCCACTCTAACACGAGACGATCATTACGATCATGTGTCCTAATTTCCAGCAGATGATAAAAAGGATAGGCCAATATCACGCCCTGTAGAGTCCCCCACACACACCTTATTTTAAAATGTTCAGTCAAACCTGATGCCGGAGCATTTATAGTCCGAGACAAAAAAAAAAAAGACTAAAGGTCAATATCCATAAACACATGCGGAATATATTACATCACAGAAAAGACAGGAGAAACAAAAAAACATAACAATCCCTTCCATCTGCCCCCCCCAACCCAAAATAACCCTTATATGTGACGATACAAAAAATATATCTATATACAGGGGGTCCTCGGGTTACAACGTCTCGACATATGACATTTCGAGTTTACAACACTCACAACCATAAAAAAATGTAAAAATTGAGACATGAGTGTTTCGGCTTATGCCGTTAGCGTCGTACTTACAGACTACGTGTGCAAACTAGTTTGGCAGCGCGCAGCGGAAGACTAGCAGTAATTCGGCGTATGAGTGAGGGAGTTGGCGAACTAGTTTGGTTGCACGCGGAAGAAGTATACCATTTGTGTTGCTTTGTTTTGCGACTTTTTGACCCTTATCATGTCTCCTAAACGAAAGTCAGAGTCTTCAGATGGTAGTGCTTCGAGGAAAGCCATCACGATGGAAGTGAAATTAGACATTGTAAAGAGATCAGAAGGGATAAAGGTAAGGAATTTTTTTACACTCATGTTTTGTCATTTTTTTCTGTTACTATAGTGCAGTGTACAGTACAGTATATTTATGTCCTTTTCCTTTTTCTGTGGCTTAGTTGTGCTTTTATGTTCTAGATTATGATTTTGCAAATGTGTTAAGATAGGTAAGTGACTTAAGCTAGGGTTTGTTTTGACTTACACCTAAATTCGGGTTACATTACTGTTGTAGGAACAGAATTGTGTCGTAACCCGAGGACCCCCTGTACAATAAGAATATCCCTCCACCAGTTCCCCTTCCAGAGGTTATAAGTAAGTCTACAGTACCAGCCCCTGTGGGCAGCAGGTGAAATGAAGAGTACTAATAGATGCTGACTCCTAGTAGCGAAAAATCTTCACGGTAAAAGCTATACAGTCAGTTTATGCCATGATAAAGAACAGTAAGGTCTTCGAGAAGCTCACCCGAGTCAGTGGTAAATAGCGGAACGCCCAATTCACCAGTCAAAAAAGAATTACCGACTTCCACCCAAGGACTTTAGAAGCTCTCAAGGCCTAGGCAGATGCTGATCTGCTTCGTTCGATTCTCTCCTTTTTCTTCTTGGCTTTCTTCTCTCTCTTTAAACAGCGTGCTTTATGTAAGTTGCTCCCCGAAAATGAAGAAAAGGAAACCAGAAGTCCCACCTCTGGGGTACCGCTGTTAATCTCAGTCTGTAAATAAAATCCCCACAAAACCCGATCGACAGCAGAAAAACATATTACTTTTGTTTATGTGGCAGCACT
The DNA here is from genome assembly GCA_026402145.1 of Polypterus bichir lapradei. Classification (NCBI taxonomy): domain Eukaryota; kingdom Metazoa; phylum Chordata; class Cladistia; order Polypteriformes; family Polypteridae; genus Polypterus; species Polypterus bichir. Next base: position 39,312,626 of record JANRMT010062840.1, read on the forward strand.
ACATATATACCATACCATTTTCTAAGCCCACTTGATCATGAGCAGGGTCATAGGGAGCTGGAGCCTAACTCAGAATATATTTAAACTATCTTACAGCACATGATAAAATGGTAAATTACATTTAAGTATACAAAATTAAAGATAAAATGAGTGTGCTAGGAAGTCTATTAAGTCTAGTAACTAAGTAAATTAGTTTCAGTACAATCCAGTACAATAGTTAAAGAGACAGTAGAGTTCTAGTCAAGTGAAATGAGAGAAGGAAGAGGCCTGCATTTAAGCAAAATTAGAAATTAAGAGACAGTTTCAGAGAATAGGACTCACAAAGCACATTGACAATTCACCAGGAATTACAAGAAAAATGTATTGAATGGTGAGACGAGTAACATCAGAGGATATAAGTTGTTGGTTGGATGGCATGAGGTAAGCAATGAATGATGGGTAATTCTGAGGTGTTATAGCTAACATCTTTAAATTGTCAGTAGGAAACTTTAAAAGTTACAGTTGTGGCCATTTTCATGCAAAATCATGTGGCCCAGCCTCAGAGAAAGCACTACAATAGGCAATATTGAACTTATTATTTATTATTAGTTTACTACTAGCCTTATTTAAATTGTTTTTTTACTTTATTAATTTAATGAATCACTTTACAATGAAATAGATACAAAACAAGCACTCAATAGCTTTGTCCCATATCAGTCTTATAGATTGAATTAATAAGCATCCCTACTCTAGCCAATTTGGAAAGCTATGTGAACAAAATGTCCAATATACAATAGCCCCACATATATTTTAAGGCCTATCTTTTTTATTTTAATACAAAATTAATGAATTCTTCACAAAACCTCCAAACCATCTTTTCAACTCTTGTGTAAAATAAGATGTTATTTTATGGCTTAGTGCCATATAAAATCAATAAGGTGATAATGTTCTAGAAATTGGCAAAACCAGTCGCATTAATAAATCTTTTGTTATTAACACTACTATTTCACAGGGTCTCATATGTTTTCTGACTCTTGGAAGGCCCTTCAATTATTGTTTTGAACTGTTCCAGTCTGTGTGGCTAATGCAATTAGCTCGCACTGCCTTCCCTTTCACCGATGTTTCTCAGTCTTTATGGTCTTGCAACCCAGTTTTACCTTTTTAAGTTCATTGACAACCCATTATTAGAAATTGCAAACCACCCCGTTGGTGAAACAAGTGCGCTTGGGGTCCTCCTTGGTAAAACAAACTCTCTTAGAAACGGGGAAACATATCCTCTAGCACTGGTGATTGCTTAGGTGACCCACCGACGAACCAACATTGGCAACCCACGACCCACCAGTGACATGACAGTGGTTGAGAAAAACTGCCTTACATGGACCTAGCATGCAGAATTCAAGACTCGAAAATTGGTTAAAGTGTAAGTTAAAGTGGTCTACCAGTGAGCTGCTCCAGACCAACATAGCCTCAATTGCAATGACCTGTACACTTGACATATGGCCAAATGTCTGGTTCCAAATGGAGCCACAAGTGAGCACATGACTGTGTATATGTATGTATTGTGTGTATTTTATGAACAAGTGAACAGACCAAAGATGGCAGAGAAAGGTTGGGGTGCCAACTCTGCAACCCTATTTAATGACTGTTAAAGAAAATAAAAAATTGGCTAGTGCCCGCCCATGGCACTTGATTAGTGAGCCTTTATGGCGTCATCAATTGAGGAATGACCCTGTATATTGTCCAGTGGACAAAGCCAAGAAAATATTTGAAAAAATTATCAAAAGACTCAAAAAAGCAATTGACAAAGTGAAACAGTGATATGGCGTTTTTATAGAGAAAAAAGATGGCCGGAGGAAATTATGTGGCAGGAGATGATGTAACAGGTGGACGGAAGTGATGTCATCATCGGAAGACCGGAAGTGATGTTATCAGTGGGAGATGGGAAGTGACATTTTCACCTGGAGTCGGATGTGGAAGTGACGTTGGGTGGCCATCCTGGGAATCCGGAAGTTTATGTGGTAAGCGTATCTGATTATTTCTCTTCTTTTGGTCTGATGAAAAAGAGAGATAGGCATTAGTACCATAAATCAACCCTTCATCTCGCGATGTTTCACTCACCTCAGGGCTTGTTGACTGCCTCCTAAGCACACATGTTTGACATGCTTATAGTGTGGATCTTGCTATAGAACGGAGCTTTGTGTCCATTAATGTCCCGGTCCAGACTCTTTCTGTGAATCACCTGTTTTTATACTGTTCAGGGCAGAAGTGTTCTCTGGGCATTATGCTAGATGCCATCCTGGGAAGTCATCTGGGAACTGTGATGGAGAGAGAAAAAATGGTTAGTGCCAGTACCCCATCTTGTCCCTCTTGAGCCTGAAAGGTAGTTACCAGGCGTACATGCTAGACATTTTATATATATATATAATATATATATATATATATATTATCAAGGGGCCGTTCAGGAAAAAAAGATTGGTTCGTAAATATATACATTGGTTCAGATATATATATCGGTTCAGATACATTAGTTTGAATATATACATTGGTTTTAATACATCCGTTCAGATATATATTTCGGTTCAGATATATGCATTGGTTGGGATAAATTGGTTGAGATATATACATCGGTTTGAATACATCCGGTCAGATATATACATTGGTTTAGATACATTGGTTGAGATATATATAAATTGGTTTGCATAGATCCGTTCTAATATATATACATTGGTTGAGATATATATAAATTGGTTTGCATAGATCCGTTCTAATATATATACATTGGTTGAGATACATCTGTTCAGATATATACATTGGTTTGAATACATCCGTTTAAATATATACATTGGTTGAGATAAATATATTGGTTGTTATACATTGGTTTAAATATATATATTGGTTTAGATATATACATCGGTTCAGATACATCCGTTCTGATATATATATTGGTTCAGATAGATCCGTTCAGATATGTACATTGGTTGGGATTTATGGGCAGGCACAACGCGGCCACTCATGTTTAGCATCTCCCTTTCGCTTCATCATTGCTTCAACACTGTTGTAATTATTGTGCACATTTTATACAAGTAGCATATGCATGTCTGTCGCGTTTTGTTTCGTAAGCCCTCTTGGTTGGGGGGTCCTCGATTTCAAAGCACTTTTTTTCCTTTCGTTATTTAAAACATTTGCACAGATACCCGCCTCTTCGCCTCGCTCCATCCCGCTCCGGCTCATTGTACCCGTCTCACTCGTGCTCTCTTGTCCCACCTATGACAGATTCTTCTCAAAAGCAGAGTTACCAGAAAGCATTAATCGCAACCACAGTACCTCCCATTTTTTCACCTCATGAGACGCTGGTTTATCATTGGTGGAAAGCTGCCCGGTGATATCTGTTATTCCGTATTGGCAGCATTTCATTAAAGGGCGATCTGCTTCAGTAAGGAACTTAGTCCTTTTGCTGAAAGGACATTATGGAGGAAAACACTGGAGTTGCTCCGTTTCTTTAAATGTTGATCAGGGATCAAAATGACCAGAATATTCCCACTTCACAAATAACTGATGTTTAACTGTTTTTATAGTAAAACTAACAAAACCACACACAAGCACGTACGCGCTCACACACACACTCAAACTCACAAATCGTGGGTCGCACGTACTACTGATTAAGCGAATCTGTCAAGGGCAATTATTTTTTCACCCCACAAAACAGATTCTTCTCAAAACCTGAGTTACCAGGAAGCATTGATAGCAACCGCAGTACCTCCCATTATTTTCACCTCTACAGACGCTGGTTTATCATTGACCGAAAGCTGCCCGGTGATTTCTGTTATTCCGTATTGGCAGCATTTCATTAAAGGGCGATCTGTTTCAGCAAGGAACTTAGTCCTGTTTGCTGAAAGGATGTTATGGAGGAGAACACTTGAATAGCGCTGTTTCTTCTGAATGTTTATCAGTGATCAGGGGCCAGAATGATCAGAATATTCCTGCTTTACAAATAACTGATGTCTGTTTTTATTGTAAAACTGAGAAAACCACACATACGCGCGTACACAACACAACACAAACAGTCAAACTCACAAATCGTGGGTCGCACACACTACTGATTAAGTGTATCTGTCACGGACGATCATTTTTTTCACCCAATAAAACTTTAGTTCGTCAAAGTTAGAAAGCAGTGCGGTGATTTCTATTATTCCTTATTGGCAGCATTTAATTTAAAGATGATTCACGTCAACAAGGTGAAAGAGTCTCTTATTTGGACAGGACAATCTTTTTTTAGGCTTAAGCATTTTTGATTGACTTACAAAAGAAAATAATTATTACTTACCCTCTTTGCTTCAAATTGGCTTTTTAAAAAACCTTTTTGATATAATTTGCTTATGACAGTATAAAATAACAAAAGTAGTGCTCAAAATTATAATGCGCCTATCTAACAGGAAGAGGTGGCGGTAAGAGTAAGATTGCTGAGTCGCAGTTACATGATCACTGATTTGTGTCCAGGGGGCTTCCTTTCTGTTATTTTATTTATTTTTACAAATTGCTTTGAGTAGTAAGAAAGGCGCTATAAAAAACGTAAGGAATTAATAACAATAATAATAATAGTATTATTATTATTATTATTTATTATATGTGTGAATGCGTGATCAAATGAGGGTATGAATAGGGACACTATGTGCTTGACAATACCACGAGTTCATTGAAATAATTACACAGCAAGGTGCACATGCAATACAAACATAATGTGTATATTATTGAAGTAAAGGTTCATATAAATTGATTATATACAAATTTTTAACAAGTTGAGAGATGTCAACTGGTTAAAATGCATGAAATTATACATGTATTGCTTTACAGTCCACATATAATGTATGTATATTATTAAAATAACGATATAAAAATCATATAAAATGGTATAGAATCTGCGTCGTAGACGTATTTTGTGTCATATTTCTTCAAAGAAGTTTTTAATTAGTTTGCTTTAAAAAATCTTACGGCAAACATGTGAACCGTTGAAAATTGTTAATCTCAATTTGTTTTAATGCATGCTCCGTGCAAAATGCTGTCATATCTGTTAATAAACATGCACGCGCAGCGATGTCCTGATGTCTGCATTCTAAGGCTGCAGGTATATTAAACGCTATTGAGGGCGGACAGTAAACTTTGTTAAAATGATATCAAAAAATACCAGTCATCAGTTGTGTTTTCAGTCGTTTTGGCGTGTTTACTGTTCTGTTACCAAAAAATTCGTCAATGGGGCTCATCAACAAAGAAACGTGGATAGTAAGATTTAGGAAAATATCAGTAATAATAATACATTGCTCGACACCCAGTAACAATTTACAAAGACATTTAAAAGACAGCTCGTTAAAATAAATGTAGCAATCCATTGTCATGCGATAAGTGATAGCTTGCTGTTAAACATTTACACAGGTGGTTCTTAAAAAAGGGGGAAAAAAGGGGGAAAAAATCCACAGGAAAGGTTTTGTTATCTCTCTCTCTCTCTCTCTCTATATATATATATATATATATATATATATATAGTTTAGTGAATTTAGTATTATACTAGAATTATTCCTTGTGATTAAATGGCAATTAGAATTACTTTTATTATCCTACTGAGAGCACAATGCAATGTATGATTCTGGGTCAAAAGACTATGCGCTTGAAAAGGTACTAAAAACAAGACCCAGGAATTTGTCACTGGTAGTAAATGAAAAGGGTCTCAATTAAAACGTCATCTATTGATATATGATTAAGATTTATTACTGAATTAATGGATTTCCCTTCAATTATCATTAATGGATATATAATTATTACCTCAGAAGTCAGAAAAACATTTTTTTAAGCTATCCGACAGCTTAAAAATTTCTGCACACTTGAACTTTAAGCTCCACTATACTTGCAGAAATGATACGTATTAAAACAAAATGACAAATAGAAACTTAACAATGTTTATGCATGTTAGAGTTAGTTAATTGATCTGAGCATACATATATACAGTATTTTCATCTGAGCTGTATATCTCCAAAGTACCTGCTTGTGATTTGACCGCAACAACATAATCACTGAGCATCTGACAATCCATCCCACTGCAAACAGTCAGACGTTTTTGCTTATGGATCCTAATTTTTAATTCAGGTACCAAAGAGGCGGTGTCCTAAAACAAGGTCAGTGAAGGTTGCTGAAAGTGGTGAGCACAAATTACAGTGTTCTACACAGAGACCAATATTACCTGCTTTGTGATTATAGTTTTAATGAGCAACACTACCAAAAAAAAGAGATTTGATTTACTCAACAGCATTCCTATTGCTACTTTTCATAATCTTTCTGAAACACAATGCTTGATACATATTTACATGGAAACCAGTTCATTTTTCCAGTAAAATGAAAAGAAAACTAGATTAGAGCAGCAGAGTGGAGAGACTGGAGAGTGTCTGGGACTCAAGTTCAGTTTCCAAGTAGGGAACACTCATGATATGATATCATATGATATGATATGTGCTACATGAGTTCATGCAGGTTTTCCCTGGGGAATTCAATAGCAAAAAGTCGAGGTGTTAAGTCAGCTAGCAACCCCACACTTTCTCAGCATTGGTGCCATGACACCATAGGAGACAGACATATTCCAGTCCATAATTGGCTGCCTACTGTATGAGTTGAAGGATCAGCTCTCATTCTGGAGATTCCCATGTCCTATGAACATTGTAACAAGCATGGCTGTAATAATTTTATAACATGTACTCAAGCCATTATTCATATCTGCTCTGCCCATTTTCATAGTTTCTAATAGTAAAGAAGAATGTTAGGGGCACGCACCAACTACATAGCCTTCATTAGCTTTTTCAGCTGTTAAGCCAAAGTCTTTTTGTCTCTAAAATAATTCAGTGATGTGGTTTAAAGATTGCTCTCTTTCAGTTGCAGAATCCTACCTGAAATTCATGAAGCTGACATCTTTATAGCCAGTTCTGGTAGGCAGCATGGAACTGTTCTTTCTTTTTAATTGCTGCTTTGGTATGATCTGGTTAATCAAACTGTCATTTTCACTGTAACTTTTGACTTTAGGTTAGAGGTGTCCTCATCACTGTGTACTGTTTTCTGTTTTTCTTAAAAGATATAAAGGAAAATTGGTAAAGGATAATAAGGTAAGAGACATGTAATATTTTATTTTCTAGTTAATAGCAAAACAGGATAAACATGAGAAAATAATACAAATGCTTTGCTGTCAAGCTGGGCCTGCCTCTACATATTGTTGCACCACCTGTTGGAGTGGTTTTTCTATTTTCAACACTTTTGACAATCTTCTGAGTCTCACCTCTTAGACTCACTTCCTCCTGTCTTTTAAGTTTTAACATGGAGCACTTTTTATGGTCAGACTCATTAAACCTCATTCAGCTGTCTCTCATCTCCCGCCTTGCCCTGTCCATTTGTTACAAATGTGCATAGGAAATATACATGTAGTAAGAAATGGACAAAAGTTTACCAGCATGCAAACATTTTATTAGCTTTGTGTTCTGCTGTCATGAAACTGTGTCAAGAATGTGATGAAAGGGTGTATGAGGCCCCCAAGCCAACCATAAAACATGACCAGGAACTATTGTAATCTGTCCAGAAGAGGTTCACCTTAAATCAGCTAGTCCCAAATTACTACCTGCTGGCGTCAGCCTATACAGGCCCAAAAAAGGGGGAGCTGGCTGTAAAAATTCAAACTTCAAGAAATTTCTCAAAAATATATCAAAAGGGATAGAACCATTAAACAAAGCATCTTAATAAATGAAAAAAAAAAATTATTTACAAAGTATAAAATATAACAAAAAATGTTCAATAGGGCAAAAAAAGAAGTTCCTGAAAGACAATTCTAGCTGATCAAGTCCAACACCCAATCTGATATAAAAAATTTAAAGACAGAGCAGAAACTGTCAGAAAAAAAATAGTAAAATGATTATGTTTGGTTGTTTTTCTGGTCAGTTGCATGACAGTTCATATGTAAGCTTAGGACTTAATAACAAATGTTGGCCAGTGAAATTTCCATTTTTTCCATATGCAATGTTTGTAACACAGTACCTTTTATAATAAGTACCTACAGTATGTAAGATGTTTAGTTACTCCTTTTGTATGTAATGAGGAATGTAACTAAATTACTTTTAAAAGTAACGTTCTCCACCCTGCTTGGATGACACACACTCCACGCTTGGTTTTAGATTCATGGTGGCTTTGGATGATGTTTAATCTTTTGCTTTGCCGCATTTCCATGACATCAGAGCATTTTACCTTAGGAGATCTCCAAAAATGTACTTATACATTTAAACGCAGTACTCAGCTTATCCTTGTTTTATGTGTGCTAGGATTTTCCAAGAACATGCTTGACCCAAAAGTTTCTAAAAGCATTTCCAATAATTCCCTGTAAGGGGGTGAAAACACTGTCAAAATCCCTGGCTAGACATACAAAGATTCTTGAAGAATCTTTATAAAATAAAAGATTTCTTTTAACAAAATGCTCTTCAATACAATTAATCTTTGTGGAGCACAAAAAGCAAAAGAATAAAACACAGAGGCAATCCCATGCACACAAAGTCTCAATACAGATCCAAAAGCGAGGTTAAAAACAGAGCAGTAAGGTTCAAAAAATGCAGAAATCCAATAAATCAAAGCATAGAAAACACAAGTAAACTCACCAGTCCCTAGCACATTCAAAATGAACCACCAGGAGCTACAGGTGACCCTCCATATAGGGTGGATGGCAGTCCCTGACAGTGAATAGCAGGTGACCCCGCCTCTTGGGGAACCACCCAGAAAACACATGGAACATAACACAGGCAAAGTAGATAATAAACAAAGGTAACTTTAACAAAGACAAATGACTCAAATATGCAGATAAAGGACACAAACCATAGATATGAATCCTAGCCAGGAGCAGAACCCTGGCTGAAACATGACATAAATGAACTCAGTGAATTGGTTTGCCCTTTTTAAGTAGTAGTGATGGGAGGAAGATACCGTATATACTTGCAGATAAGTTGGGACTTGATTTTACAGTATAATGTCTGGTAATGTAGGTCGTATAAGTCGAATGTGGAAAACTCATGTTATTGGTCCAAGAGATTTATGATATGCTAATGCCCACCTGAGAGAGTAACCACAGGGCACACTGCCTTTTTCTTCTATGTGGGTCCGGCAATGGGCTACTCCTAACTTTTCTCTCTACTGTGCCTACCTGACCACACGGTACTACCCAAACTATTCTGAAGCAACCTTTGCACTGATTTGTGTTTTTTGTATCTCACTCCCTCATACACCTTTATCGTAAGAGCATCTCTTATCTACAATGGAGCTGTCGATCAGAAGAAAATATGAAGCTGGTTTTAAATTAAAAGTCATTGAAGTAGCGAAAGAAATTGGAAGCTGTGCTACTGCAACAAAATTCGATACGTCTGAGAAACTGATGAAACTGAGATTGGAGGAGGCAAGGCGATGTAAAACAAATAACAATAATTGTCAAATTTTGAATGGGCATATAAGTTGGGGTCTGATTTTATGATCGATTTTTCAGGTTTCAAGACCCGACTTATTCACGAGTATATACGGTATATAAGGCAGATACTGTATGTGGGTGGAATCAGTAGGGGGTCATAACTTGTCTTCTAGGCCAGTGAGGACACAGAACCAGATGGATACCTCAGTTTGATGGCTTGTTGTTCTCCAAGCGTCCTTTTGGTGAGTCCTAGCAGGCTCATGCGAACAATCCCACCCTGATGTGAGTCACATGGAATGGTTTAATATGCTTTGACGGATTGTTCTTTATCTTCACAGGCTTTACATAACTCCTAAAGTCATTCAACAGTTTGATATTTACCATTTTTGCCTCTATAAATCATAAAGTGGTATACATAAAGTAGGCACCTCTCTCTTTTCATACAGCCACCATTCCTCGATAACTTCACTTCATAATGTGGACACTGAGCTGTCAGCCACCTTTTGAAGTTTTTGTAACTAAAACAGGTGCGTTACAGTATAACTGACTGGCTGACATTAAACTGTTGATTTATAACTTGTGCTGCTGTTTTGTTCATTCTTAGATTAAGGGATTTGGTTTTATTAAAGCCTATGATGTTTCTAATGCTGTTTATTTTCCTTTTGCAAATAATTGATGTACAGCTATTCAGAGCATTAAACCCATTCAGTTGCAACACATACGTATGGATCAAAACAAAATGACAAGAAGCCTCTTTGAAGTACGGCTGAAGAGTAGACTAATAAATAACAACTGGGAAGTACAAATGGAATTTTACATTATACAGCATAAGAGAATAGGATTGGCTCTGATTTGACACATTAGGTCTCATAGAGAAAAAGCAACTTCCCTAACAACCTCGCAATATTATTTGTGGCTTGTGCATGCTTTTCATTTTCTTTTTTATTTCAGTTTAGTGAAGCACAGACTTTGTAAAACACGCAGAGAATATCAAGTCTGAAAAGCAGCAAATGCTCACGATTATCAGATCACTGACTTTGGTCGAGTTGTTTAGTCAAATATCATCATTCATTGATAGTGATGTACAGTACATTCAGAAAGTATACAGACCCTTTCGCTTTCTGCACACTGTATTTTGTTGTTGATTTCATTTTAAATGGATAAGTTTGACATTGGTGCCTGTCAATCTAAACACAATAACCCATAATGAAAACATAAAACATGTTTTCAGAAAGGTTTGCAAATGTATTAAAAATCAAAACCAGAAATTTCTCATTTAAACAAGCATTTCGGTTCTTAATACAATGCTTTATAGAAGCCCCTTTGGCAGCCATTCCAGCTTTGAGTCTTCTTGGGTACGTCTCTCCAACCATTGCACACCTAGATTTGGCAGTTTATCTCATTCATACTGGCAGATCCTCTCCTGCTCCATTAGACTACAAGGGAAACATCTGTAAGGTGCCATCTTCAGGTCTCTACACAGATGTTCTGTGGGGTTTAAGTCTGGGCTTTGGGTGGGCCACTTAAGGACAGTCAGAGACTGACACTCCAGCAGTGTCTTAGCTTCAGATCATTGTGGTACTGATGGATTAACTGTAACCCCAGTCCAATGTTTTGTGGATTACAATACAATACAATACAATTTATTTTTGTATAGCCCAAAATCACACAAGGAGTGCCGCAATGGGCTTTAACAGGCCCTGCCTCTTGACAGCCCCACCTCCTCGACTCTCTAAGAAGACAAGGAAAAACTCCCAAAAAAACCCCAGTAGGAAAAAAATGGAAGAAACCTTGTGGAAGGCAGTTCAAAGAGAGACCCCTTTCCAGGTAGGTTGGGCGTGCAGTGGGTGTCAAAAAGAAGGGGGTCAATACAATACAATACACAGAAAAAATCCTCAATACAGTATACAAATAAAAATTTTAGAAGTATGCAGCAGAATTTAACAGTAGATGATATCAGATAATATGATTTGGATTTGTTTAGATTCTATGGTAGGTTTTCTTCAAAGCCTTCTTGGTATTCGACTGCATTCATCCTCCCCTCACTTCCGACCAGTCCAGTCTCACTGTCCCTCCTTCTGAGAAGCACTTCCATAGCGTACTGCCATCACCACTTAGAGATGGCATTAGGTTCTTCACCAGACACAGTGCTTGGAGTTCTACCCAAAAAGTTCCATCTTTGGCTCATCAGACCAGAGAACCATTTTCCTCATGTTCGGAGAGTCCTTTAAATGCTGTTTATCAAGCAAGATGGGGGAGTTAGTTACTCTACCATAAATGCCTGATTGATGGAGTGCTGCTGAGATGGTCATCTTTCTGACAAGTTGTGCCATCTTAGCAGAGGACTTCAGAGGCTCTGTTAGACTGACCATTGGGTTCCTGATCACGTCTCTGGCCATGGCTCTTCTTGCCTGTTCACTCAGTTTCCCTGGATGGCCAGCTGTACGAAGGGTCCTAGTGGTTCCTACCTTCTTTCATTTCAGAATTGTTGAGGCCACTGTGCTCCTGGGAACACTCAAAGGTTTTACAAATGATTTTATCTCCATTCTGTTTTCTATGTCTCACCCGTTTTCATTGTGGAGGTCTACAGAGGGCTTCATGGCTTGGTTTTTGACGCAACATTGAGTGTGAATTATGGACCTTATATACACAGATGTGTGCCTTTCTAAATGATGTCCAATCAATTCACTTTGTCACAGGTGAACTCCAATCAAGTTCTGGACACATCTCAAGAAGAATTAAAACAGACCGGATGCACCTGACCACAATTTGGAGTGCCAAAGCAAAGGATCTGAATACTTATATGAATAAGATATTTTAGTTTTTGATTTTTAATACATTTGCAAACCTTTCTGAAAACATGTTTTGACTTTTTCATGATGGGTTATTGAGTGGAGCCTGATGGGCAAAAATATCAAATGTATCCATTTAAATTTAAATCTACACCAAAATAAAGTGTGCAGAAAATAAATGGGTCTGAATGTATTCTGAATCCACCATATGTCTGATAAAATATGCAAAGTCTGTCCTTGTATATTGGAATTATACTCTCTAAAATACGTTAAAGGGTATCAAAATAAATAGGTGGCTAATTCTTCTGCCTCACACATCCTGTGTCACTGTGTGATGGGTAGGCACGTTCTCTGCTTTTTCATGTGGGATTTCCACATATATTACAAATAAATGTAAGTGAGGCTGACTGGTGACTTTAAGTTGGCCTTCTTTTAAGGGACTGATTTTTTGCATGTTACTGACTGGTGCCCTGTTTAAGGCTGGTTTCTGCCATGTTCCTGACGTTTCCAGTATAGGCTGCAAAATGAATTAATTTACTGAACTAAGTAATATTTGACATTATCAATTTGATTAATACTAATACAATAACCTTGCTTACATTATTCTATTTGATTTCATTCAATTAGCACCAGAAACCTTTCACCCATTCAGTTTCTTATTTTGCTCTCATGGTACCCGGACGCTGTGAGGCAAAGCCTATTGGGTACAATGCAGTAAGCAGGTCACTTGTGTCACACCTATTTGTTTAAATTATATAGCAGAAATGATCAGAGTGCAGCTAAGCTCATAGCAGGGCACATACACATTGTACACACATCATACTTATTATGCTGTACGCATATGTTAATTCACTCAGAGAAAACGTCCAGACGGCATATCTTCAGGCTTTGAGAAGAAAGCAGAGATTTCAGAAGAAACACATTAAAACTGCACAGAAGCTACTCTATCCATAAATCAAAATGAGGTCCATGTGCTATGAAACAACTATAATCAAAAGTGCTCCTTGGTCTTCCCGGTGTTCATACAGCCAACTGTTGGTCTTCTTCTGTGTAGGTTTCTTCTTTGATCAAGATGGCAGACAGATATGTCATCATACTCAAAGTCCTCACCTTTTCACAAGGCTTTTATAGCATAATATATCCAGCTCCAAAAATTTCTTAACCTGCTTTCTCTATTACAAAGCCATGGAGAGCTGCACTTTTTCTTGATGTTGTTAGACATACTGTAAGTAGAAAGCACTAACCACAGAACCACCATGTTTACTGCAAAATTTGCTTGGTGTAATCAGGTCATGTCTTAATGTGCACAGGTAATGCTTTATCAAATTTGGATTGCTCAGTGGCTACAAGTCGCAGGAGGTTCTGCACAACCTTTATAACATACTGGTGAGGCCTCATCTTGAACACTATGTGCAGGTTTGGTCTCCAGGCTACAATAAGGACATAGCAACACTAGAAAAGGTCCAGAGAAGAGCAACTAGGCTGATTCATGGCTAAAGGGGATGAGTTATGAGGAAAGATTAAAAGAGCTGAGCTTTTACAGTTTAAGCAAAAGAAGATTAAGAGGAGACATGATTAAAGTGTTTAAAATTATGAAGGGAATTAGCCCAGTGGATCGGTTATTTTAAAATTAGTTCATCAAGAACACGGGGACACAGATGGAAACTTGTGAAGGGTAAATTTCACACAAACATTAGGAAGTTTTTCTTTACACAAAGAACGATAGACACTTGGAATAAGCTACCAAGTAGTGTGGTAGACAGTAAGACGTTAGGGACTTTCAAAACTCGACTTGATTTTTTTTTGGAAGAAATAAGTGGATAGGACTGGCGAGTTTTGTTGGACTGAATGGCCTGTTCTCATGTAGAGTGTTCTAATATTCTAATAACAATTTAGGGTGAAAATAAATCTTACACCTTGATTTAACAAAAGTAAATATTTTTTTTTCATCAATAAACCAAAACATCGGGAAATGAGTATATGGCATTGTGAAAAAAGACAGCAAAAGCTTTATGAAAAGTGATCTATTACTATTGATATGTGTCACACCTATTTAACGTAAATTATTGGATTTAAAATGAGACCCGGTGCCATGGTGGCATGAAGTGCTATCGCAGTGGGACATTCAGGCTGGCACGGTTAATTGATAATATGCTAGATAGCTTATTTCATTTCCATCCCAGTGAAATGAAAACATCCAAAGTGATCTAATTCTGGAAATGAAATGTTTCTCAGTCACTCCCATAAACTGCTCTTGGAATCAGAAGGGTGGAACCTTCTGCATAAATGCTTCTTTTATATATATCAATATGATGAGCTTCTTAAAGATCCATTTTTTTTCCCCTCTCAATGAGTGCTAAGCAATCCGAAGGTCACCAGCAACAGCAGCCGCCACCACTTAATACGGTGAATCAGAAAATTAAAACAATATGAGCACTGGGGCTGTCATGATAAGTGACGGGCACTTGGACTGTCATGATTATGAAGAAACCCCCTGCTGGGAGGCTGCCAAATCCCAGACACCTTTTCTCTAGTCTCATTTATTTCAATTTGTCATGCTTTCCTTTCTTGCTGAGAGAGAGAGGGAATGTATCGCTGCTCAGCTTATAATGAAACATTTAGATGTGAGAAGAACTGTGCCTGTGCATTAATGTTGCCAATAAAGAAAGCTGCTTTCTGTGCACCCTGCCCACTTCATTTTATGTCTCTTAATCCTGGGTCAAACTGGAAGAGTTCTCCTTGATAATCAGTACTGACACTTGTTTTATTTGTTTATCTATCTATCTATCTATCTATCTATCTATCTATCTATCTATCTATCTATCTATCTATCTATCTATCTATCTATCTATCTAATTTTAGTTGATCACTGTAATAGAGAACAACATTTGCATTCTGCCTTTGAAGTATTTAAATGTCATTTTATACTCTTAAAACAATTCAGTTTCTGCAGATACATTGTTCTTTATGTTAATGCAACAAGTCTTTAATACAGTGCTTAACAGTGTGCATACTGTAGCATCTCCATCTTCGGAGGTCATACTGAATATCTGTTTTTACACAGTTGACTGGTGTCAAAAGGAATGAATGAATGAATGAATTATTTTTTATCTTACATAGTACTTATAGAGTACACCATTGAAACATTTCACACAGGATGATTAATAATAATGATTAATAAATCTCTAGCACTACAGACAGCATGCTGCATTATATCCTTTTCATGATATTTGCTTCAATAGCAAATAAAAACCTACTCAACTTCATGCTTAATTATGAGAGGTCCAAAATGAGCACACTTATATCATCTCAGATCCCATGATGCTGAACACATGTATGTATAATGTGTAATAGGTAAGATGGGTTGGCTGGCACCCTGGCCAGGATGGTTCCTTGCATGGCTGAGAGTTGTTTTTAGTGGAAGGTTGAGGGAGGATGGGCATTCTGACCAGGTCGGTTAGTGGTACCTTTCTTGGTTGGGAGGCCATTATAATAAATGGACAAGGGGATACTGTTTCCCAGGGCCATGTGCTTTCTCATTACACTGCATAAAAATATCCCTCTGGTGTGCATCTGGTTCAGATACCCACAAGGCTGCATGGGAGTTGTAGTTTTGGTGGGCCATTTCTTGGGCTCTATAGGTCCTTCTTGGGGTAACTGCTGGAGGCAGGCCATCCGATCACAGAGAGTTTCCGCCTGATCCAGAAGTGCAATGTACTCCTGGTCTGATAAAAGAATATAAAGGAATATGCTTCACTTCACCTGGAATGTTGGGAGAGTAGTCGGACAAACCTTGTCTGGGTGGAATGGAGAAGGTAAGTGTCATATTGTTGGAGTTGTAGAGTGTATACAAGGCATTTGTAACAATAAAATTGTATTTATTGTAATCTGGAATTGGCATTATGTATTGGCATAATTGCTGTTGTGTCTGGGGTTTGGGGTGCTGCAATGCCCTCTAGTGTTTCAAAAAAGTTACTCATCTAAGTGGACAGTTCATGAACTCACTGTCATTTTTTACGAGGTCATTACATTTAACAATGATGTAGAACTTTGGTACAGAAATAACGTTTTTATAACACATTAAATTCTAACCTTATACATAATATTTTTGAAAAGTTTAAAAATACTTCTAAGCAACAGAGTATCAACGAACCTTCTTTGTGCATATTTCAAAATGTTTTATTAAATATTTATTAGAATGTTTGCCTTATATTAGGGTATGTGAGTTTGTGGGCAAATGTACCATGCAATTGAGCCGAGGCCCCATTAAGTGCGGCTTATCCCCAGTGCTGTAGGATTGACCTGCTTCCTATGACACAACAGACCAGTTTCTGCAACTGCATTATTATTTTTAATTTTAATCCAGTAAGTATTTAATGCAGTGCTAAACCGTGTGCATACATAAGCAGCACCATCTTTGGAGTGCAAACTTATATGTTTTGCACAGAATACAACTACTAGAGTGGCATTGTGGGGTCCTCTTCTCTGAATATTTTTATCTTAGATAGTGAAGCACTATTTTATATAGGACTTCAGTAATCCATGTTGATCAAATATTTCCTATCTACAGTATAATCCTGAGACAATGTGAGCACACCTACTACTCGTGAGACACCACCATGTTACAGGCGTTACAGACCTTGGATTATTTTGTTTATTTATGTTACTCCTTTATTTGATGGATTGTGTGATCTGAATTAACAGCTCAATCAGTGTTCTTGCTTGCCTTCTTTCTAGTATTATGATTTACAGATTTACATTGTGGAGGGAATTGGTATTGGGAGTCGTTTTATCGTGTCATTAGGTCACCTGTGACATGCACATAACATGAAAGGTACCAGCTTAACCTTTTAGGTTTTCATGGGGAATAAAGAAATATTAAAACCTGCCGTGTAACTGTCATCTGTAACCCGTAACCTGTATCACTGTCCATTAACGTACTTCAGGTATTCAACTTTAAGGACCTCTCTGACTGGGACTGTCTTTTATTTTTCACTTCTTTGCTTCTTTCAACTCAATTTACCAACTATTGAAGACTTTACAAAGCATTCTTTGTACCCTTAAAGAGCCACAGCTAGACAAGGAATGGACACTCATAGCACTTAGCAATGCTATAAATCAATAATTGGACAGAAATAATGAGTTTAAACTTTTACATAAAAATGACACTATATCTATTCGCATAACAACCAATAGCAGCAGATACAGTATATGCCAAATAAAGAATTACAACCTGGGCAGGTTTGTGCAGTCTTCACGTCGCCTTTATTCACTTCCAAGATGGCCAAGTTCTTTGGTTATTGATTATATATCTTTCATCAAAGAGTGAAAAAAAAGATGTCTTGCCAGTGACAGAGCTCCTTAGAAAGTGTCCAGCAGCTAAGCACATAACAAGCTCCATTTAAATGTCCATGGCTCCTCTTGAAGTGTCAGAAAGGCAGCAAATGAACCAAACATTTGCAACAAAGCACCAACTGAACTAAAACAAAACAGTAAAAAAAACTGAAATGAAACTCTTTTTAAAATTATAAAGGTTAATTAAAAGACAGCCATTCTCTCCCTCCTTGTTGCCCAAGTTAAGCACACAGCCAGCTTACTGTCCGCTAATAAAGTGGCTAACACTTTTACATCTTCTCAAAACACACGAAGGATATCACACAAGTTCAAGGTAGGAATCAAAATCTGCATTAATCTGCAAATAGATGGCTATTTAAAGAATTCTAATGTTCTAATTTGCTTTTCAACTTTCCCAGAATACACTTCACTCATGTAAAGCTTGACGAGACTTTCAGGTCTCAGTTATTTACTGTACCTGAAATCTATCAGTTGAGAACGATAAAGTATCCCCTTGAAATACATCATTATATGAAATGTGGATAACCATCCTACAATATTCTTTATATTGGCAATGCTCAGGAAAACAATGAAACTGGCACAAAGTTATATGACTTGAAAATATATGGATTGCTGTCAAGGTGTGTTACTGATTACGTTTATCCATCCATTATCTAACCCGCTATATCCTAATTACAGGGTCACAGGGGTCTGCTGGAGCCAATCCCAGCCAACACAGGGTGCAAGGCAGGAAACAAACCCCAGGCAGGGCGCCAGCCCACCGCAGGATTACGTTTATAGTTTTTCATTATTCTATTTCTTGATCCATCATTTTAATATGTCCTATAGATACTGTATCTTAAGTACATTTGTGATTGTATAATAACACTGCTCTCTAACATATGTAGTATTAACACTGAGCTGGTGTTACCTGTATATTTGTGACCGTACAGATAGGGTGCCTATAAACTACAAACATTAAAATGAAAAAGAACAAGTTTTTAAACCAAGACTTTTCTTTTATCACCAGACCACCTTTGCATATATAGTAAACTTACGTAAACATTGTAGTGAAACAAACAGAGGTAGATTTGACTTAAAAATAAAAAAACAAATTTAAAAAATTGAGGATTGGCTTAAAGAGCACAAAGACATCAGGAACAGAATGAGACCACCTAATAATTCTATTTGAGGAATACATTCTTTAGAGCAATAAGGTGAAATATCCCTTTAAGCAGGTGATTTAAATGAATAAATGTTTGGATGGATAGAGGTCACCATCAGTAAACAATAGAGGGAAAAATCTTGAATAACAAAACAGTAAAAATATGACTGATGACATTGCATAAAGTCTAAAAGATAAGCAGTGTCTGCCTGAAATTGTTGACATGTATTCATTTAGGTGCTTTCTTTTCTAATGTGTATTTCTCTGTGCCATCATTCTTGCTGATGCTATGCTGGTGTGAGTTTTTAATCAATCCACCAGTTAATATTTACTTTACACCGCATCATTGATGGCATGATAATAGAACTGTATTAGCCACTCAGGTGGTGTAGCTGGCCTTGAATCTTATGTGGTATTCAGACTATGCCATTCATTGCACCTTCCAATCTGTTTTAGCTTGTTTTTTTCCAAGTATTCTTTAATTCTTTAATAGCAAGTCCTTGTGTTAAATTAGACAATGTTGGGTATAAGGCAATTTCCACTACTCTTTCTGGATTTTTAATTATTTAATACAATCATCTCAAAAATCAATATACTTTATAATCAGGGTTGGCAAATTCATTGAATAAAAAAGACAAGAAATTAAAAGCTTTTTGTGCTGTGATCACTAGTTTGTGTTTTTCAGGTGAATTTTATTTAATTTTAAATAAATAATTGGGAATAATTTAATAAATAGCCTTATGAAGCTCAAGGGGGAATGGTTCTGGAAAAAAAAATGAAGACATGTATGTCTCTGTGAAAGGTGGGGTGAAACTCATCTTTCTATCATGCAAAGTCATCTTTTGAATTGAAATGAATGACTGGTATGGGATTTTTAGTTAATATCTCTTAATCTTTTGCAATCTATTACAAGTATTTATACAGTATATATGAAGCTATAACAGAATGAATTATTAAACATAAAGAATGTAAATCAAGGTTTAACTGAATGTAAAACGGTCTTTGCCTTTTTTTTAGAGACATTACTAACATAATTTTCCACGGTTAGAATGAGCAACGAACACCCCTTCAGAAAATGGGGATACACTGGTGGGAAAGCCCATACACTACCTCCTTTGAAGTGGTACTAAGATCAATAGGACAATCTGCAAAACACCCCTCTTAACAAAATGGTATAAAGAATAATGGGGAATCACTGGTGGCTTTAATTGATTGGAGAGGGTGATAAAGTTCTGCATATTAAGAGTCAGATGGTGATGTAATTAGAGGGAGGAATATAAAAGAGCTGCGGTGGGCTGGCACCCTGCCCGGGGTTTGCTTCCTGCCTTGCGCCCTGTGTTGGCTGGGATTGGCCCCAGCAGACCCCTGTGACCCTGTAGTTAAGAAACAGCGGGTTGGATAATGGATGGATGGATTAATATAAAAAAGGATGAATCGTTTAACTCTCTGCTCACTCCATGGACTGAGACATTTGTGCACAATGGAGAAATATTCTCATCTGGGCTCCATGACTGCCTTCTTTGAAGATGAAAGGAAAGTTTTTTCCTCAAAACTGGCCTATGATTGGGTGTTCCTTCAAAAGAGCCACTTTCAAGCATTATCACAGTCAACACGAATGAGAGATTTTAGTTTTAGATTTTGAATAAACTTGCAAATCTTTCTGAGAACATGTTTTCACTTTGTCATTATGGGTTGTTGACTATATACTGATGGACAAAAATAGTAAATGTATCCATTTAAAATTAAATCTACAACCCAATAAAGTGTGCAGAAAGTGAAGGGGTCTGAATACTTTCTGAATCCATTGGATGCTTGTTTAGCTGACATACTCTGGCATGCTTGAATGATCTTGTGCAGCTGTCACTGAACTTTTAACAGCTTTAGCACTGCCCAGTAGAACTGTCTAGATTGTTTGTGGCCAACCTTTACATCTTGGGTGCTGTGTGCTGTAAATGCACAAGAGTTTGCTGAGGTATTACTTTATGACAATGTTTAAAAATGAGCAATATCTGATTCCTAATTATATATCCATAAAAATTTGTATTTTGGAAAACCTTAAAAACACTATAAATAGTGGAAGTCGTCACTGGTACTGTGTAAGAAGTGCAGTAATTAAGCTGGAATCGGAAGCACCCCAAGAATTTTAGCCTTTCATCCCGTGAAGGCATTAAGGCTGTCATACTTGGTGGCTCTAAAGATACTCAACTGATTTTTTTCCATGTATTATACTGGGTAAAAACTGACTGGATAAAATATGCACTATGTGTAAAATGTAATATGCCTAATTAGCCAATGTTACATTACCTTAACAGGTGAAACACAGTTGATCATTAAGAGTCTGTTTGAAATTATTACATAAAGAAACTTGCCACTATTTGTCTGTTTTCTTGTATAATATATTTTTATCCATATTGTAAATCAAGTAGATCCATGGGTTTCATTACTTATTTATTTATTTTTAGGATGTACTGGACTATAGTATGAGAATGCTGCTCTTTACAGAAACAAAATCCATCTACAAATCTTCTAAGTGTCTTTTTACCTTGTTTAGGGTCAAAGAGTCCCTCAGTTTTGGTGTAATGCAGCCTCCACTCCACCCCAAGCCATACCATATCACCCAAATCGAGTATCTGCTGTTTAATTAGGCCTCACTACTCAGCCTAACAGCCCGTCTTTGCACCATAAGAAAAAACTGAACAAATCTGTCAAAGGAACCTAAGTGTTAGCTAAAGCTAAATATTTTATTCTAAAATGTAAGAAATTGCAATGAATGAAGACCTAAAGAAAACAGAAGTGGATGGATGGATTCATACACAAAAATCACAATCACAAAGTCAAATATTTTATCTTCAGTTCAACACAGTCTTAAGTCCTACAGGCCAAAGTCAAAAATGCTGTTTAGCGTCATCCAATTTGAAGAACAGTGTTAGATATGGCTACATGCATAATGTAACAATAATGAGCTTCTACAATAATAATAATAATGATGATGATAATCTAATTTTCTTCCTCTTCATCTTTTTCCACATCTGTGTTGGGGTGATATTTTATAAGTTTTGCTGTGATTTTTTCGTCCAGATGCCTTTCCTTGGGACAAGTTCCAAATTGGAGACCATGTTAATTAAATCATTGTTGTTGTGAAAGCATGTAGTTAAGAAAGAAATCAGCCAGTTACTTGGTTATTCCCAAACACTATCAAATAGGGGTGCGGTGGGTATTGGAGAGGCAGGTTGTAGCAGAAACTTTTCTCCAGCCTTTCCCAGTGATGTCCATTTGACTAGCGCTGGTACAATGACAGCCTTTCCAAATAGGCACCCAGTGTAGCTTAAAAATAACATGTTCCTAATGCCTGGTAATACAGCTGTAATCACACGCCTGGATCATTTGAGAGGAAAAATGTATAATGTATGCAAATGCCGTAATATCTGATGGCAATTGAAATTATATTGCAATGAGACGCTTACAGTCAAAACATAGCTATGATATTACTTCACTCTGACACTGTATGTTCATATTGGCTTTTAATAGTCATGCACGTGCACATGCTTCTCCTACTCTTCTCTAGGTAGTCTTCTGTACCCTAAAATGCTATCATTACATAGTTGAGGAAAGCCATGGAAACTATCAGATCTCACTCAATTTTTCTCAAACACATTGTTCTGTAATTTTTTTTAAAAAAGCCATTTTATGGTCAAACTTCGCCATTGTTATAATTCCTATTTTTCGTCATTTTGTATAGTCAGTTATATAATCTTGAAGGGGAAAATGCTTTTAGATCAATCAATTTGTGTTTTACAAAAAAGCCAATGTTATATATCAATAAAATATGATTACTGATTACTTTCAGGGGCAGTTTATGTATTCCCAAAGAAATTAATTTTGGGTTTACCTTTAGCATTTAACTGGTCCAGTTTAAGTGAGTGAGAGTCCAGGCTTGAGTGTGCTAGGATGGCTTTTAAACAATCAGCGAATAATAGAATGGGGGACAGGCAAGAATGCCATTCTGACCACAAAGTTGGTTTTGTTTCAGTAAGGATGAAAAAATTAGTCTTAATAAAAATATGCAGCCTCTGTGACCCTCTTACATTAGGTTTAACTACCCCTGGCATATGGAGGTTACTTCCTGTAAATACATGAATATGGGAGTACGTAAGTAAGGAAGTAGTAGTAGTAATAATAATTAAATTTATTTATATAGTGCAATCTAAATATTATAGAAACATTGGTTATGTAGCAGAAATGTACACACTGGGCAGCCTTCACAACATTTTTTGAATGTCATGCTTCACTAAGTTGAACTGCTAATGTCTAGAGATTATTCCTTAATTATAATACAATTATCACTTTTGTTCTGTTTGAAAGTTTCATGGGACAGTGTCCTTTAAACACAGATGAGGTGCTAAATAAATGTAACATCAAAATATTGCTTTATGAAAGCAGTGTCATCCTGTTTGAATATAGGGACAATATATTATGCTGGAGATGTCACTTCATTAATATTTTGGACATGCTCACTTTACCATGGAAGCTCTTCTTTTCAACATTTTTATTTGTAATTTTTTATGGCTTGTGAAGTTCGGCATAAGCCAAGGAGATTGTGAGAAAGCACTATGACTTGTTCAAAGTCAGTTGACCCAAAATTAATAAGCCTGTGTGAAGAAGGCAACCTTTGGACATCAAAGTAAAGGCAGGAAAATACCATAATTCTATTAGTTTATTGTGTCATAGACACACAAAAAAAATTAAATAACAGTTTTGGAGGATTAGTAATTTATTTTTTGTAGTGTTATATATTGTGCTTAACTACTGTACAATAACAGTATTACACTTTTATAGTTTAATAATGAAATAGCTGAAATGAAAACATAATTTTAGATTAAGATTATAGAATTTGTGGACTAAAAAGCATTATACTTTACTTTTATGCTATTTGCCTAATTGAATAGTTTATTGCACATAAAGAAGCTGAATAATGAAGACTCTTTTCCCGATGTTTCTAATAACTGGTTGTGGCCTTGACTGGAGGTAAGTTTAAAAAAAAGTGTTTGCTTTTCTAATCACTGGTAATTTGCTTGACTTTTGTTTTTGCTGAAGGTTTACTGTAAAATCACTCAGAAAACACCCTGAGACGGTAAGGAAACTCGGACCTGTTGTATTCATATCCTTCTTGGGAAGTGTTTTGGCACAGAACTACTGTCCAGAAATGTCTCTCTTTCTTCAACTATTTTATACTGCATTGATTCTTAAATTATGGGGCACAACCCAACTTGGGTCATAGACGTGTTTGTGGTGGGTCACCAAATGAGTTTGAGTGCAAATTATGTGGCGAGTGATATACTGTCCTTTAATTAACATACTCTTTACTGTGGTAGTATGAGACATGAGACTTAGCTTTTGAAGATTACCATTGACATATCATATCATAGCTTTCAATTCTGTGGTATGAAAATATAATAAAAATTCCCTGCAACAGTACCACTTCTATTAGAACCTATGAAACAGTCAAACTGAGCAAAGATATCAAGAAGAGAGGTGAGAACGATAAAGACAAGGTTGTGAGGTTAAGAGATGGAAGCCCCAGTTTGAAATGTCGAAGTGAAAAAACTGATTGAGGTATAAGAATGTGTTTTAATATTTTTGGGGGTATCAAGGCAACAGGGAGGTTTATATATAGTCCCAAGGCAGCTTTATATGCTGAATGCAGTTTCAGTGGTCATAGAATGCATCATTTATTTATTATTATATACTAGCTGTGTAAGCTTGTGCTGTAAAAAGCCCGGGGTCCTAGAAACTATTGAAATCGTCAGAAAAAAAATTGAAATGTAGAGATGTCAGGTAATTGAACGGAACTATTCTGGGCATCTCTCAGCTAGGAGGACTCGTTTTGCCGACGTGTTTGCATCGCTTGTGCATTAGCGGCAGGAGGAAAAGTAAAAGGGATACCGGTTTGCCAATCTTAGCGGCTATGCGACGTTGTCTTTCTTCAGAGGATTCGTTTTGTTGACGTGCTTGCCTCGCTTGAGTTATTAGCGGCTAAGCGAGTTTTCTGTTTCCTCGGAAGTGGAGCCCTTCCCCCTCTTAATTCCGGGATGGACAGACAGACACACACACTTCCACTTGTAGACGTTTATATATAAGACTTTATTAATTATTATTTTTATCTACATTTAGTTTGTTTTTCATTGCATGCAACGACTTCATTGACATATTGTAAAGCGTTTTGTGTTACATCCTTTGTATGAAAATGTGCTATAGAAATAAATGTTGTTGTTGCCAGTAGTGAGAAAGACGTCTTTGTTGGGCCACTGAGAACAGTCAGAAGACCAGAGAATATCAGAACTACAAGACAGGTTGTTAGTACAGCCCTCTGCGTTCAGCACATTGTCTGTCAGTAGCATTTAATATTTCAGACTGGACTGTTCGTCACATTCTAAATCTAAATTTACCTCATCACAGCACATAGATTTTTTAAAGGAATAATTTAGCTATGTGACTCAATTGTTTTGCTCAGTTTATGACATTGTCATTTGATGATAATAATAGTAATACATTTTATTTATATAGTTAGTGCCTCACCCATGCTCAATGAAAACTGAAACATTTTGTTAACTCATTTAGAAGAATATATTGTTAATTGTGGAGCTCATTTTAAGAGTTATTTGAAAAAAAAAACCTACTTATTTCAGACAAGAGAAACTAACAACTTTTTTTGCTTCCTGTGTTCCTTTACTGGTGGCATAAGTTAAGTGACCATTCATTCTACCTTTTCGAAAATCCTCACTCCCTTTTGCTCTACTTGTTACAAAGAAGAATTTATTTCTCTCAGCTTTAGTTAAGCTCAAACTAAAATTTTTATGTTGGCACTTTTTGAATGGCAATTATTGTTTTTTAAAATACATTTCCTTTGCACTTTTTTTCTTTTAGTAGAATTCACATGAGAAATATGTTTGAATGGAAACAAAAATGTTTGCTATTTTTTTATTACATGAATATGGTCTTTGTTGTTTGTCTGGGTATGGCTATTCTGTCATTATTGTAATAATTCTCTTCATGGTTCGCAGTATGGTACTAATTTTCTAATATGGGTCCTCAGACTAAAAAGAATAGTAAGTGAAGAAAAATGAAACCATAACTGAAATCAGTCATCACATTTGATTTTAGAGCTCAGCGTTTAACACTAGAATTACCAGAGCCTACGAAAAAACTCGTAAATCCGTCCCACCTTAAATCGCTTCTTAAAATCGTTCACAGCTCTCCACCAGCGTCCTTTGTCATCTAAATGTGCTGATAAAATCAGCCTGCAAGCAGCCGGCTATTCCATCCCCCCACCGACTTAGAACGTGCACAAACTTCTCCCAGCTCATGCTTTGATTGATTTTCTGGGAGTGAAGTGGAAATAATAGATCGTTGTTTGGAACACACGCATTTCCTGTCTGTTCCGTTTCTACAGTAATCTGTGTAAACAAATTGTTAAAACAGAAACGTTTTTTATATTCTAGTAGTAGATGACAAAATGTAGGCATAAACTATATACTGTATGAAGCCTGAAGTCCAAATATAAAAGAAACACTCTCACAAAAGAGTTATATTTTTGAATAAAAGCGCAATTGTTTTTTGTTTACCTCTCTCGAGACAAAGCCACGACTGCCCATGAGCGTCAGTACGCCACCCGCGCTATAACTCTATGTGAATTTTCATGTGATTTTGTGTTTTTTCATATAAATTTGAATTGATTGTTGAAAAGTATGAAGGTGGCATGCATATCCAGGACATAGATTATATGTGCATATTTATGATGTGTTTTGTTGCATGAGATTCTGTGTTTTTACTGACGTTTGTAAATGTGCATATTGCGCTGGAATACTTAGTGGTATTCAACTGTACAAGAGTAAATTGAGTTGAATGCAAGCAGTTTGGTGACACTGTTGGTACCACTTGCATCTCCTAAATCTAGCATCATGGGTTTGAATCGCATGCCTTATCATCATCATCTGTATGGGGTTAGCGTTTTTTCCTCCCTATGCCTGTTGGATTTTTCTTTTGGGTACTGTGGTTTTCCTACTTTATTCCCAAAGACATGCCGATTAGTTTAATTGGTGACTCTAGTTGACTCTGTGTCAGTGTCAGTATGCTGTAAGTGTGTGTGAATGAGTCTTCTGATGGACTCCAGCACTGTGTCATAACTGGCATCCAGTACTGCCAGGACCCAGTACTGGCCTCTAGGGACAGTAAACGCAAGTGAGTTTGAGAAATGTTATGTTATGTTATGAATTAAGCCCATTTAAAGACCTATGTACAGTAGGTCTTGTCTCTAATTCTGCTAGGTTGTGGTATTCTGTGAGCAGCTTTGAAAACAGTGGACAGATTGATTGATGGATGAACCACATGATTTATTCTCAACAGACTTAAATGATCCTAGCTGAATGGAATTTAATAAAATAATCACAAGCAAGAAAAAAAATGAAAATATTATCCTAGAAGAAGATACAGAGGCGATCATAGTTTTCTTTCAGTCACAGGGACTTGTATTTGATTATCAGCTTGCAGTTTGCACATTTTCTGCTTCTTTGTTTCGTACAGTTCCCTGGTTTTTCACCTGTGACTCAAAGATGTGTATACATTATTCAGATAACTGGAGTATCTACTGTACGTTTACCTCTATTTTGTCAGTTCATTCCTTGTCAATATTGGAACCCTCTACAATTCTGGGGGTGCACTCTACTGTGACTTGAAAGTCCCCGTCTTCAATTAGCACTCGACTGTTTCAACTCTGACTTCTCACATTGCACATTTTGTATTAAATCAGAGATAATGCATTATTCTCCACTCTTTCAACTATGTGAAATTAGGTTTTATCATAGTAAATATGTGATAAAACTGAATAAACACCAAGAGTATTTTTAAATATTTGAAATTGCACAGGATATTAGTAAACCTGCTATTTAATTTCATGCAGGTTGAGTGCCTATGAAAAGATGGATATTTTCACATTTTATTATTATACAATACTGCATCACTGTGGATTTAATTTCGCTTTTTGGCATTGATCAACAGAAAATATTCTTTAATATAACAATACAAATAAATGTCTGCAAGTGAAGTCAAGTTGGGGAGCATGCACTGGTACAGTGAGTTGCCGCACCCACTACACGACGAAACAACTCAGGATCCCAGTTGGCAACCCCCCAGGCAGACACGTGGTCCAGTCCCACCCTCCGGAAATGACCCTCTATCTGCCACACCCAGGCATTAAGTGGGTGACCCCTTGGCCTGGTCCAGCCACTCGAGTCCCCAAAAATAAAGATCTTACGAGCCGGATCACCCTCGGGGAAACGCGCCACATGGCCGTAGTGCCATAACTGACGCTCCCTCACAATGCAGGTAATGTGACTGTGTTTGTGTTGGTGTTACCGGTGTTCCTGGAAGGAGGTGTTTCATCTCACAGGGCACCCTGGATATCATCGAGAGGAGTCACAGCGCATGGCTCAATGGCAACAAACATCTGCAAAGTGATCTAAATTACAAATACAAGGTAGACACAATTGTTTGCATAAGTACTCATTCCCTTCACGTCATTATTTTGTCAGTGCACCTTTGGCAGTCATGACAGCTTTGAATCTTTGTTCACAAGTCTCTCCCAGTCATCTTTGCACATTTGATCATTGCCATTTTTTCCAATTCTTTTTTGCAAAACTACCCAAGCTCTGTGAGGCTGCATGTTGATCTCATATTCTCAATTGTGTTGAGATCTGGACTGTAACTCTGCCAATCCTGGACATTAATATTGTTGTTTCTAAAACATTCCTGTGCAGCTTTGGCTTCATGCTTGGGATCATTGTCTTAGTGGAAAACAAAATTTCTGCCAAGGCACAGGCCCCTTGGAGACTACATTAGATTTTCTTCCAGGATTTCTCTTTATTTTGCTGCATTCGTTTTACACTAAACCTTCACAGGCCTTCAGGGGCTTGCTGCAAAGAAACATCCCTGCAACATGAAAATTCCTTCCGCCATACTTCACAGTGGGACTGGTGTGATTTTGATGATGTGTGGCATTTAGTCTGATGGTCAAAAGCGTAAGTTTAATCTCATTAGTTTAATTTTTCCAGGTGACCTCAATCCCCCATCTGTCTTCTTGGCAAATTCTAGTCGAGATGTCTTGTGCATTTATTTTTAACAGTGTATTTCTGTTTCTTTCACCATAAAGCTGCTACTGGTGAAGCACTGGACAACAGTTGCTGTCTGCGCAATCCCTCCAATCTCATCAACTTTACCTTAGAACTTGTTTACTGTTTTAGTAGGTCTCTTGCTAATACCCTCACTCATCTTCTTCTTGCACAATCATTCAGTTTTTGTAGACATGCTACCTTAGGGAGATTTATAGCTCTTCCATATTCATTCCACTTCTTAATAGTTGATTTAACTGGATTCCAAGGAACTTTCAGTGACTTGGATAATTTCTTGTCTTCATCGTCTGTTTTTCATTGAGTGTCTTGGAGTGTTCTTTTGTCTTCATTGTGTAGGTTTGGCCACCATACTGATTCACCACAAGTTGGACCTTCCATTCCAGACCTTCATTAGATTATAGTCAACTGAAACCCGTAGACTACAGACAGGCGATCTCCACTGAACTAATTGTAAGGTGAAAATTCTTAAACCTCTAAAACCAACTGGCTGATCTGGGGAAAATTTAGGTCTGTTATATTAAAAGGGGGTAAACATTTACTTGATCAGTTATTTTGTATTTCATATTTGTTATTAATTTAGACCACTTTGCAGAGATCTGTTTTCACTTTGACATTAAAAGGGTCTTTTTTCTGTTGATTAACGTCAAAAGGCCAAATTAAACCGACTGTGATACAAAGGCCGTCATAACACATGCACTTCAGAACAGGTCGTCCACCTGAAGCTAAGATTGTTCGGGCCTGGCAAGTACTTGGATGGGAGACCAACTATAAAAAGCATGGGTTGCTTCTGGAACTGGCGACGCCAGTGTTGGGGATGCGTACTCTGTGGTCTGAATGTGGATCCCAGTTTCCCAGTGCAGTGACAGGGACACTCTGCTTTAAAAATGGTGCCTGACTTCAGATGAGACGTAAAACCGAGTCTCTGTGATTATAAAAGTTCCCTGGTCATCCTTTGTAAAGAGCATAGTGTATCCCAATGTCCTGACTAAATTGTCCTCCAAGGCCTGGACATTCTGGACCCCTAATAATATCCTGTCTCTAATTGTCTCTCTCTCTCTCTCTCATCCCTTCACCACCCAATAGCTCATGTGTGGTGAGCGTACTGGTGCAGTAATGGCTGCCGTCGCATCATCCATGTGGATGCTACACATCAGTGGCAGCTGATGTGACTCCCCACTCACTATGAAAAGAGCTTTGAGTATTGAGAAAAGGCTCTATATAAATATCCATCCATTATCCAACCCACTATTTCCTAACACAGGGTCACAGGGGTCTGCTGGAGCCAGTCCCAGCCAACACAGGAACAAATCCCGGGCAGGGCGCCAGCCCACCAAAGGGCACATACACCCACACACAAAGCACAATTTAGGATCATCAGCCTAACCTGCATGTCTTTGGACTGTGGGAGGAAACCGGAGTACCCGAAGGAAACCCACGCAGACACGGGGAGAACATGCAAACTCCACGCAGGGAGGACCCGGGAAGCGAACACAGGTCTCCGTACTGCGAGGCAGCAGCGCTACCACTGCACCACCATGCCGACTCTATATAAATATAAAGAATAATTGTTATTATTAATAATAATAATTAATGTTTGTGGCAGATGGTCGGGGCCCATATATGTTCCAGGGGAACAAGCATGGGCTACCCAATACCTTCCCACGGACACTAGATGGCAACCCCCCTGGGTTGCAGTGGTGCCTCGGACTCCCGCTGGGCTTCATGGGAGTTGGAGTTTGGTGCAGCCCTGTTGGGATCCGCAGGTGCCTCCAGGAGTTGCTGCAGCAGGAGCTGTTGAGCCCTTATGGGCAGTGTTTTTGCCACACCCGGAAGTGCTGCCAGAAATGAGCAATCAAGCATCTGGAGCACTTCCGGGTGCCTTATAAAAGGAGCCAGCAGCCACCACTCGAGGAGCCAGAGTTGGGAGGAGAAAGATGAAGCTACCAGGGAGGAGTGGAGGATATAAAGGAGAAGATTTGTATTTTGTGTTGTGTGTGTGGGTACGGGGAAGACGTAGCCCACAGACAAAGAAAATAAATTATTATTTGTTTTATTACGTGTGCCTCCGGTGTCAGTTTGTGTCGGGTCGGCCTTATCACATGTTGTATAATGAAAAATGAAAGCTTTCAATGAAGTGAATACTTTTTATAAGCATCTTAACTTTAAATATGACTTTCCACTATTATTACTTGAAATCTTAAGCCCTTTTTATTGAAATGTGGGCATAATAACTTCAGTGTTACAGAAGTCCTTAACATTACGGCCTACAATACGTCCTTAATTAAGAAAGGCTTGGACCAGAATGACAAATTAATTTTTACCTCCCATACACCCCTCTAGTATGTCACTAGTGCTTTATGCATATCTTTGTCTTTGTGCGATTTATTAATGAAGCAGGCCGGTAATTGTTAACTTTCTTCTTATGTGATGAAACAATATGGCAAAGCAGCAGGAGATTAACAAACTCCTCAAAGACTAATTCATGATTCATTGGTAGAAGATTTATAGGCCTTTAAATACAGATAGTATACGAATTACAAGAATGATGGACTATAAACACTCATATTTTGTAATTAAATAGGGTTTGGTATGAAACCAATTCGTGTTTGATTTCTTTTTTGTTTCATTATTTTCCACCGATATATTGAATATATGAATTTATTTATTTATTTTTGTATTCAGTCTTTGCCATTATTTTAAATGACTTCTGGATAAATGTAGCAAAGATTAGTGGTGCCTCAAACCAAAACATCTTTGTATCATTTATGTAAATCTCCTATGGCTCCAAGACACCTATTCAACGAAATTGAATTCTGTAACAACATTACTTTCAATTCCACTTCTGATACAAATGTTGACTGCAAAGCAACTATTAAAGATTAGGTTTCTGCCAACGTTTGCGTAGGTGGAGTATTAGTCACAGGTTTATTCACCTGTTTCAGAATAAATAACCTCAGAAATACAGCTTGTACCATGACAGAAAATTTATGCTGTTCAGCTTTATGAATTAAGTAATTATGTGTTTTTTTTTAATATTAACATATGGGGTCCTCCATTAACTCTTTATAGAACAAAAGAGAGCCTTTCCCTTGTTGCATTCAACTGTGATTTTGCCTGTCAATTGTAGTTTCATTTCTTACATAATTAGACAATAAATATATTTGTTAAGGCAAGAAAGATTATATAAGCTTTCTCTTGCCGCGAGTATGCACATACAAATGTTGTTTGCCAGTATTTGTTGGGTGTGGATTCATGAAATGCACGACATGCTTCTGTCTCTTTTTTGCTTTCCATTCCAGTTCATACACTCTGCGATTTACTTTGTGTTATCTCTTGAAAAAAAATTGAAAGCAAAAGCCTAGCAGTACCTCCAGTATCAAAATTGATGCGATTTTTTTACGGTAACTGAAATCACATATAAAAATATAGCTGCAAGCAGCAAAAAACGTTAGCTAATTTTTCACAGATAAGCAAGACATTTGTCAGTTTCACTAAATGACCCTTCCAGCTCCACTATTGCCCTGTTGGCTTCACTTTTTGTGCTGAACAGATGCAAATAAGAGCCTATTTTTTGTAAATCTGTTTATCAAAGTAATTAGAGAGTAGTCTTCAATCAGTCTGCCAACATATTATTTTTAAATAGAGAATTTTTCATTTTGGACTGTGAAATAACATCATTTATTATGTATTAATTGGCTTATTTTGTGTAAGGCTTGAAACTTTGTAGCTCATCATCCCAGAATGCACTGCCTTCTATCAACCACTCTATTCTTCTCTTTCGGCAGACTTCACTATGCAGCCGAAACCTGTAATAGTAGTAGGAGCTGCAGAAGTCATGATATTATTGTCGTGTGTGCAGAGTACTGTGAAATTATTACTTGTCTGACTACCATGAAATATATTGAATGCGTTAAAATACATATCCATTTTATACAATTGGAAATACACACTCCTGTTTATAGAGAATATCTCTAAATATTGTGAACACGCTGAACGCAGCCCCAGGGGGACATGGCTGCTCCTCCGAAACACCCTCTTAAACAGTGATTCAATGGGAAACAAACACAGTTTTTCATCTCTTCCCTTTGCTGGATCAGGTGCAAGCCTTCTGCTGCTATGCCACGTGATCTGCATCTCGCATGGGGCTTCGAACATTTAAAAGTCCGCACCGCAGCTGTCCTTTTGTCTCACCACCTTGTCTCTCTTCACCCAGACATCCTCTGCTTTACTCTTTATGCTTTGTTATGCTGTATTCGAATAAAGTTTCTGTTTCTTGAAAACCCTGAATAAACCTGTGCAACTTTGTGACCCAAGCGTGACAATATTTAAAATGCAATGTCTGTCTGTATGTCTGTTCGCTTTTCACGACAGAACTAGATCGGATTTTTTTTTCTATAATAGGCTTGAACATTCGGGTTGATATTGTGACTTCTCTCATCGCACTAAGTATCATAGTTCGCTTGCTCTACCGATTTATTTGAGCAAATACAAGAGAGACACAGTGGACAGAGGGGAAGGGGGCGCAGGGCCCTCCTCAATCACACTCCAGCCTTGGGGCATACCTTACCTCCGCTTAGCTAGCGAACGAGAGAACTACTTAACAGATTTAGATCGGGTTTTTTTCTATAAAAAATTTGCATCTTCTCTCATCGCTCTATGAATCATAGTTCACTTGCAGGAGCGATGTATTCACGCTATTCCGAGACAGTGGCAATGGACGGAGGGGAGGGGGAAGCGTGACGTCAGGAGTAGGGAGCTGGGCGGGTCCCTCCTCACTCACACGCCAGCCTCCGATCGAGTCGCTCTACCTCTCGCCACGTTTTGGATTGTACCTAGGTTCCGCTTAGCTAGCGATACCTGTTTGTTTATTGATTTTTGAAGTTTATCCTGTTTCACTACTATGTGGGTGGAGTCACAGGAGACGTCTAGTATAGTAATAATTTGAAATAAATAATAATAACACCAACTAATAATTAAAATACAGAAGTAGTAACAAGTGTCAAAAATGTATTGCACATAAATAAGCTACGAGGAGAAGATCTGAGTAAAGTGACTTGTAGTGTTTGATATTCCATCCAGGGTGTATAGCATTACTGGCTCATTGCTACAACATGTGCAGAGTTCAGTGAAAATCTGATTTGCTTGTTTTAAGCAACATGCAACACATTGTCAGTCTCCTGCACTGCTTAGTGAGTATAAGAACCCTACCCTACCTCAAAGCTTTGTCTTCCTTACCGGATGAAATATCAGAATACAGTGTATAACACTGTCTACCATTAGAGGACATTGACTCCTGTCATACATGCATTCCTTTAAGAATAGGATCATGAGCTTGTAACAGGCTAAACCAGTTAAGAAAAGGAATGGTTGCGTGAAAATTGAAAGACAGTGTCTAACATCCAAAATATGAAACTGAATGTTAAGAACATAAGAAATTTGACAGACGAGAGGAGTCCATCAGGCTTGTTTGTTTAGCTAACAGTTAAGTTGTCCCGATATCTCAACTGGACTGATCCTCTACAGCAGCCCCCTGAGCCATGGCAGGGGCTCACCACACAGCTGCCGGCCTCTGCGCCTGCTCTTGAGCTCACTCATTCACGCGGACCAGCTCCCTTTCACCTCCTGCCTTCTTCTCTCTCTCCCTTTAACCTCCGTCCTATACAAGGCGTTTTGACACAATTGCACCTCATGTCTTGTTCAAAGATGTTTCTCACCCCATGCCAGAGACTGTTGTGGACAGACTTAAGCCAGAAGTTTCATGAAGCTGGCTCAATAAATGAATGCATAAATCAAAATCAATGTGGTGTTTTATTTTCCCAAATCAAAGTTCTTAATCCTTATAGAGGTTTATAGAGGACTATAGAGGTTTCCTGTAGGAATGAAAAATTAAATACCTTTTTGGTTTCTTCCAGAAAATAATCTGAAAGAAATAAAATTGACGCATTTTCTTTTCTCTAACTCCATCCATCCATTATCCAACCCGCAATATCCTAACTACAGGGTCACGGGAGTCTGCTGGAGCCAATCCCAGCCAACACAGGTTGCAAGGCAGGAAACAAACCTCAGGCAGGGTGCCAGCCCACCACAGGGCACACACATACATAGCACAATTTTAGAATCGCCAGTGCACCTAACCTACATGTCTTTGGACTGTTGGAGGAACCCCACGCAGACACAGAGAGAACATGCAAACTCAACGCAGGGAGGACCCGGGAAGCGAACCAGGGTCTTCTAACTGCGAGGCAGCAGCACTACCACTGCGTCACCGTGCCGCCCTTCTCTAATTCTTCTCTGATTTTTTCCTAAGAAAAAATACCCCACCATCCTCATAAGTGTCTTGCCTTGAGTTTCAGCAGAGATCTCAGCAAAGTCACACAATGTGTTCAGATTTTCCAAGTTGTGTCTTGATATTTTTCTTGCAATTTGAAAGCATTGAGTGCTCTGCAATATACGATGGACACTTGTTTGTGGCAATAAAGCACTTTTACTATAATTACAAAACTGTGGTTCATTCTTCCTAATACTATTATTTGTTGCTGTTACCTAATAATACTATTAGTTGCTGTAATTCATATTGCTGTGCCCCAACTATACCAGATTCCTTCTGGAAGAAGAGACAGGTAGTGTGGCATGGCGGTTAAGACTTCAAACCATGAGGTTGTGGTTTCAGATCTCACTACTGACACTGTGTGACCATGAGAAAGTCACTTCATCTGCCACTTTTCCAAATCGAGATACAAAAGAAATGTAACTGATTGTGTCTTGGATGTTGTAAAGCATTTTGGATAAGGCATCGGTCCAATAATAAATAAAAAAAATATAAAGAGTTGAAAGAGAATAAAACAACACTACAAAGAAATCTCACAAAATATAACATGCTTTTTGAACCAAATTCTCAATTTCGACTCCTTTCACAACCATTGTTTCCTCAAGTCTCCTTTTTGTCCAAAGCTAGGAATTTTAGGAGAAACATCTGTGACAAAGCTGATTTGTAAATGAAACACAGGTGGACACCTCTTTTAGGTCTCAGGAGCTATCAAAAAACAACCTTTGAACAGTAAAATTATCTTATGGGGTAACTTATAGAATTGCATGCTAAATGTAGGATGAAACTGTCAGAAACCAGCTGATGGAACTGTAAGAGTGAATGACGATTGACAAAATAGTAGGCTCCTTATAGTTGTAAGAGCCATTTTCCTAGTTCTATAAAATTCATAAATATCTTACTAGATGACAATGCATAAACTATGGGAGGTTCCTATAACCCCCCTTTAGTAGAATTGTATTGGAATATTCTTGCCATTTCTAACAGCTTTGAGTAATATTATTCTTCAGTTAGTGACAGCCTTGCCATGTGTAAAGTGTAGAGGCATATGGTTTTAAACCGTGTTTGTGCATGTGATCGTGCTTGATGGCCTACGGGCTCTTTGTGTGTGTGAAGTAACACGTAAAGATAACGCACTTATTTATGCATAAAGCCGTATGCTTACAGCGTACAGAAGAAGAACCTTTAAGTCCAGAAATAACTAAAGTTCCTCAAGAAAAGCTAAGTTTAGACAAGATACATTTTTCTTTTTTATTTCATTTTATTCTACGTGTGTAACTATTTTTTCTTTTATTCTTGTGTGGATTATTTGCTTTTAACTTTCACTAAATATTTTTAAAACAAACTTTTGGACGGTGAGATTTCTTTCGGTACGCGTTTTGCCCGTGCTCAACTTCACCTTATACTTCAGCGGCTACAATAGTCTTTAATATTATTTCCCTCTCTGGTTTATTGTAGGAAACATACTTTATACTTCATTTTAAATTCATCCAACTATCTTCACACCCTCTCGTGTTAGTTAAGTCAGCCTGAGCCAGAGGCCATTCCGGCAGCAGTGAGTTATAAGTATCCTCTGTAAGAATGGTGCTATATTGCGCACAGACTTGACACGGGAGGCATGTATAAAATAAAAAGAGTTTTATTTTTCTTCAGCTGGAGGGCACCTCTTCTTCTTAATCACCTCAGCCACAACACAGTCCCAAGCACTAAACACTGAAGTCAAAAACACTCCTCTCTCGTTCACCACCACTCCTCCAAAGCTTTGTCCTCCTTCCACTCAACTCTGGCCATTGAGTGGTGGTTGCTGGCTCCTTTTATGGCCCACCCGGAAGTGCTCCTGGTGCTTGATCACCTGTTTCTGGTTGCACTCCCAGGTGGGGCTGAAGATTAGTCCAGCCAGGCTCAGGGATCCATACCGCGGCCAGCCCAGACCCCATCTCCCATGAAGCCCTGCGAGAGACTGAGGCACCGCTCCAGTATGTACTGCAGGGGGATGTACTGCACCGTCCAGGGCTTCTCCCCCTGAATACACATCGAAGGAGTGTCCCGGCCGAGCATGGGACCCAGCTGTCTGCCACACTTCCTACCCTGGACAACGGACAACCCAGGGTACACAAAAGCACAGGCCCATGCAGTCAAACCCAGGCATTTGTCTGCTATTTATTAACTTGAAGGTGGACTGAGGATGAAACCTAGACCCTTTGACAGAAAAAGCACCCTGACCGAGTATGAAAAATGATGCTCAGGTGGTGTGAGCTGACACACGACTACATGAGCTAAATGTAATGTTAAGCATTTTTTTTTCCCTTTTTATGGTGAGCATTTTTGTTTTGTTCAGAAAGTTTTCTGTTAGAGGGAAAGCATTACCAATGAGTCAAGGTGTGATAAATTAGAATATTCATTTTGTCGCATACGGCATGACACCACTTATGTGCTACAGTTTTAAAAGCATACAATTAATTTATGTAAAAAAAATTATAATAATTGGATGTTCTGTGGTGCTCCTTCCTTTTAATACATTTGCAATTGGCTGTACTTAACATACTGTATTTAATTGCTAAGGGCCTCAAAGCCTTTTCTCATTGCATGGTGAATATTACACATACACTGGTGTGTAGAAATCGGAGACATTTTCAGGGGCCACTTTAAAAGGAGGTTATGAGCCTCAGCATGTGATTGCTTTCATTACAGTGTCATTTTTTCAGAGGCAAAATATTGTTGGCACTAACTATTTTCCAAAGTGTAGTGCTCAATGGATTAGCAATTAATACAGACAGTCATAAATGGTGACTATCAAAGGAGAATAAAATGGCGAGATAGTGCACAAACTAAACAAATACTAGACTGTTTGTGACAGATATGCCAGTCAAAGAAAGAAGGAGTGCGGGGCAAAAAGGGACACCTAAAGTGTTGGTTGCAAAACTGCATTTGGTCCATTGCTAAGATGTCATCAGAACAATTATGAAAGGAGAGCACCAACATCAATCATAAGGCAAAGACGCTCTACTTTGCCTACAGTTACAACAGGCAACTCTGGTCTCTAAATAGCCCTTTACAGGAGCAGATTTTCAAGAAGGCTAATTAAATATGTATTTTAAAGAGGGAATATGGGCCCAATTTCCTTGGTCAGGAACCATAAGTATTGCATTCTTTGTCCTTTCTTCAAGGCCTCTCTCTCTTGAAGGTAAGATAACGTGGCTTTTTCTGCATCTAAAACCCCTAGTGCCATTGGATAATGTTTCATTTTCTTTTCTAAATGTCATTGTCTACGTTGCTTTGATGGACCTGAAGATTTCACCATGAAACCTTGAGTATACCACTCAATATAATAGTACAATACTGTGACAGGTGTCTGGTCACACTTACAGGTAATCTAACCTACTGTGATGGACGGCCGGCAGCTCATCCCGGCTGACACATCCAAGACACTAGATGGCGTCTTCCCTGCAGCATGAAGGTGCCCCGGATTCCCACAGGGCACCATTGGAGATGGAGTTTGGCTTCACAGCCCTGCTGGGTGCCGTGGGTGCCATCGTGGGACGCTGCAGGGAGACAGGGGGATTTTTATTTTCCCGGTAGCCCAGAAGTACTCACAAGTCACGAGGACGGAGAAACAGAAGTACTTCCAGGCTGAAGAAAAATATAAGTCTTTATCTGACCCAGAAGTGCTATGGAATCACATGGACAGAAGTAGAGAAGCACTTCCGGGTCAAGGACTATATAAAGGACTATTCGAGTCCCAGCAAGCTGAGCCGGAGTTGGGAGGGAGTGTGACGGAGCTGCTGGGATAGGAGGATTGTATTTGTATTATTGATTTATTGTGTTTTTAAAACAGTGTCTGCATCTGTCTGTTGGGTTTTACGGGGCAACAGTGACCCCTAGCATCCACATATTGACACTAGACACCGTTAAAATATCCGACTACGCCACCCAGTTTTATTAAGAGACTGGGAACTCTTGAAATTTATTGGGCTGTGAGTAAACACACAATGAAAGACACAGCAGAATTTTCAGGAAAAGCAACAGTAACTTCTGTTATGCAAGACATAAAAAAGATAAACAAACATAAAAATCTAACAATATCAGGCACGGAGACCCTTTTTCTAAAAAGGAAAGCACAAAGTCCACACTCTAAAAGTCCATTAAAAACATGATGTGGAGGATACAATCTTTAGTGGTGCAGAGTTCAGTTTGCACACTGTGTTACCCCAACAATTAATCGTCCAACTGTCCACAGATGCAATCTGTTCACTGGATGCCCGTTTCCCAACAGACGTTTTGTCAGATTGTTGAATCCCTGTCACATCTCTTTGTCGTTTTTTTTTTTTTCCCACTCTGGACTCCCCTTGTTGCTGCAACCTAGACACACCTCGCTTCTCGTACGCCAGCTTCACTCAGTCCTTTCATGTGGCATCCCTCTTATCACTGGACCCACAACTGGCGTCTTGTTGTGGAGCTGTCTCTTCCTCCCTGGAGGTAAGTGTTGCTGTCCTTGTGCCTCACGTCATACCAGCCATGTACCCTTGTCTGCCAGCGAGCTCCTGTGCTGTGTGCGAGTGGTCTTGGCAGCGTTCTCAGTAAACCATCCCTTACCCCCTTCCTTCTCCTGCCCAGAAGTTTAAATCTCCTTCAGTCCCTGCCTAGATCAACATGACAATGGATTAAACAATGGCTCATCCAAATTACCTGGGCTTAACAAATAATATAAACACAGGTTAACAAAAAGTAGTGTTACCAACTATCAACGAGTACACATATGCTGATTAGAAACCAATATTCCCAGACATGTTCATTTCTAAGTCAGATAAATACAAACATTTTTCCAAGGAAGGAGCAGTTCTGTTATCACAATTTTGTATTGTTTGTATTTTTAAACGCTTAAAACTTCAAAGCGGTGATTCTTTTGCAAGACAGCAAATACTTATATCCTGTAGTCAGACATCGCAATAATCAGTAACAGGATTAGCCAGGAAATTTGCCTTTCAGCTTCTCACCCCAGTCCCAACAATGGGTGCCTATTGCCCCTTCATCCACTGGCCTTTAAATTTAATATTACATGGGTTTTTTTGCGTAAAAGAAAAAAAAAAATCACCCATTGTACAAAAAATGCATTTTTTTGCATAGTGTTCTTCAGTGCAGAACACCGTGAACAATTCTCCTCGGCAATTCTTTTCTTCATACACTTGCATGAAGGTCTGCAGTTCACTTTCTAGAGCATACATACATCTTCCATGGCAAAGTACTCTGTACTCTGTCCTGTGTCATCTTCATGGTACCCGTACCTCTGCAACCTCTGGCTAACCAATCACTCTCTCATAACATCCTCTACTTCTGAAAACCTTCAGAATAGTATTCCCAGATGGTAAGATGTCTACTTCCTCCTCCGTTCACCCATTCATTGTAATGACGTCACCAGAAGGAAGAGTTGTAGGTTTGTGTCCGGGGTAGCTGCATCGAAGCCAAAGTCTGATCCCATGAAATCAGACCTGCGTGTATCTAAAGCCAAAACGCTAACCAGACAAAGTTGAGAAACAAGAGGTCTAATACAGAGGATATTAAGAATCACCCACTAATAAACTGAACTTTCTTTTGAAATCCTCAGTCCCCCCTCTCATGGCATCCATAGT
This sequence comes from Polypterus bichir lapradei, assembly GCA_026402145.1. Classification (NCBI taxonomy): domain Eukaryota; kingdom Metazoa; phylum Chordata; class Cladistia; order Polypteriformes; family Polypteridae; genus Polypterus; species Polypterus bichir. Next base: position 39,353,498 of record JANRMT010062840.1, read on the forward strand.
GTAAACAATTAAAAAAAATGGGAAAAAGATGTTAAAAATATTCCAACAATAATTTGTCACACATAGCACAAAGTAATTAGTTCCAATGAATTCTCCGACTATAAACACCTTTAGCAAACTCTTCAGATAACAAAAAATAGCATAGAAAAGCGGAAATAAAATTGTAAACAAAAACAGATCATAACATTCAGCATTTGATTTGATGCCTTCTGGTGGGATAGTGTCTACCGGTAAGAAGACATTACAGCATGACAAGATATTATTCAATTCCACATCCTATAATTGTCAGCTCTGTGACACTCTTGTGCACTTCATGGTAGTGTAGATGTCACATGGGATGGACAGGCATTCTGGCTGGGAAGGAAACAGGAAGCAGACCCAGAAGGAAGAGATGGACGGACAGCCCCTGTAAAAGAAGAGATATCGCTGGGGAGTTTTTATTCCCCCAGGATGCTAGATGGCAGCAGTCCTGGATATCCACGCTCAGTGGGAAGCCAGCAGGGAATGCCAGGAAATGTAGTCCAGCAGGGCTACTGCCTGCTGGGGTCACTGGGTATCATGAGAGGGCACTGCAGGGAGACAAGCTCCATATTATAATGGACTTCTGTGTAACCTGGAAGTGCTTCCATCGGGCAATCTCCCTGGCACCGGAAGTACTCCTGGGTCTATAATAAAAGGGACCATAGTGGAGCTTGAGTGGAGGAGGGTATTGCGGTAGGGAGAAAGAAAGGAAGTATAGTGGAGAGAAAAGACCTGTGTATTTGTTTGTGTTTGTATCACTTTTTTGGAGGTAAATATAACAAAACCTTCCAGTATTTGAACGCGGGACTGTGCTTCTTTGTTCGTGTGATAGGGATTTGGGCTTGCTGATGCCCAGGTTTCCTTCACAGTAGGTATTTTCATTAGAAGCTTTTATTTATCACCATGAGCCTTTGATAATTTCCTAGTGATGTTAATCACACTTGCCCTTGTCATAGTACTACATGTGTAGACCCTAAACAGACCCCACAGCTCAGCAACACACTAATCATGAGATCTGATGAGACATTCCCTTTCTCTCCTATCTGTTACCTTATCCTAAACATCACCTTGTAAAACATTCCTCTATTTACTGTTATTACAGTTCCACTAATAATTATTTAAGTTCTGCCTACTATACCAGATGTTTTTAATTTGATTATTTAGACCCTTGTTTATTCCTTCCTGTAGGAAGGCCTACAAGACGGTAATGAGACCAGCTTTGTTATATGGGATGGAGACAGAGCTGGAGGTGGCAGAGTTAAAGATGCTAAGATTTGCATTGAGTGTGACGAGGATGGACAGGATTAGAAATGAGTACATTAGAGGGTCAGCTCAAGTTGGACAGTTGGGAGACAAAGTCATAGAGGCGAGATTGTGTTGGTTTGGACATGTGCAGAGGAGAAATGCTGAGTATATTGGGAGAAGGATGCTAAGGATAGAGTTGCCAGGGAAGAGGAAAAGAGGAAGGCATAAGAGAAGGTTTATGGATGTGGTGAGAGAGGACATGCAGGTGATGGGTGTAACAGAGCAAGATGGAGAGGACGGGAAGATATGGAGCAAGATGATCTGCTGTGGCGACCCCTAATGGGAGCAGCCAAAAGAAGAAGAAGAAGACCCTTGTTTATTGTAATGCTTGGATAATTTTGGTTATACAATGAACTCTTCATCTTTGCTGGTTGTCTATGCCTTGCTCTTTCTCATTTGAAACAATCCACCGATAATTTTCATAACATGCTTAATTAAATACAGGATCACATAGATAGTAGAGAATAGACACCAGGTCTACTGTAAGTGGGAAGCAGGACCATTATATGGCACACTTACGCGCACTATCACACTTGCTGGTCAATTTAAATGTGTTAATCACAAATCTCCTCATATATCATTGACTACACCAGGTGCCCATTTAGAAAGCACTAGCAGTCAATATTGGTCATTCAAGTCAGCACACAATTATCCAGGGGGAATCACTAAGAGTCAAAATTGTCTCTGGGGTCATGACCTTGACTAGATGAACAACTGGCATTAAAGGTCAGCCTTTTGTTAGGCACCTTATCTGATCTGCAAATAAAATTCCTTAATTTCATTTTGATGTTGTGTGCCTTCTTTTCTTGTATTGCCTGTTATTTGACTTTGATTTTGCCTCTCGTCTGGATTACAGTCGCTACTGTTTATTTTTATTTTCTTTGGTTTTGCCCTTTTGCTGCTTCTCCCGGTTTAGTCACAAATTCAGCTCTCCTGTTTTCCTGCTGTGTCAGGACACCGAGTAGCAGATATCGTTCCCTAGATATTAGATGGAATGTGCACTCAGGACAGGAGTTGAGGAGAACAATTCTATGCTGGATAATTTAATTTAATTTTTTTTTTCATTTTTATTACTATTTAATTTAATATTGTTTCTTTCTATCTATCTATCTATCTATCTATCTATCTATCTATCTATCTATATCTATGGGAGAAGATCAGATTTAGTCCAATTAACTCTACAACTAGACAATGGTTCATAGGTGCTAGAAAAGCTGAGGACGTAAGACAGGTGTTTCAAAGAAAAGCAAAATGTTATCATTATATAGGCACATTTTGTGATGGTAACCATGTCATTTGAAGGGAGAGATTAAGTCTGAATTATGAATGGCAACTGCTAAAGGCTGAAGGGAAAACATACAAAGACAGAGAGAAAAAAGGTAGCCCTGTCTGGTATAACATAATATTCTTGAACAAACCTAGTTCAAATTAGTTTCATGGAGGGCTGCTGCCTATTCTAGTGGTGTTGGGTGCAAGCCAGGCAATCAGTCCTTCTCACACATACAGTCATATGAAAATGTTTGGGAACCCCTCTCAGCCTGCATAATAATTTACTCTCCTTTCAACAAAAAAGATAACAGTGGTATGTCTTTCATTTCCTAGGAACATCTGAGTACTGGGATGTTTGCCGAACAAAGATTTTATAGTGAAGCAGTATTTATTTATATGAAATTAAACCAAATATGAAAAACTGGCTGTGCAAAAATGTGGGTAATTTTGCTGATTTGAATGCATGTAACTGCTCAATGCTGATTACTTGTAACACCAAATTGGTTGGATGAGCTCGTTAAGCCTTGAACTTCATAGACAGGTGTGTCCAATCATGAGAAAAGGTATTTAAGGTGGTCAGTTGCAAGTTGTGCTTCCTTCCCTTTGACTCTCCTCTGAAGAGTGACAGACAGCATGGGGTCCTCAAAGCAACTCTCATAAGATCTGAAAACAAAGATTGTTCAGTGTCATGGTTTAGGGGAAGGCTACAAAAAGCTTTCAACTGTAAGGAATGGAATCAAGAAATGGAAGGCCACAGGCACAGTTGCTGTTAAACCCAGCAGGTCTGGCAGGCCAAGAACAATACAGGAGCAGAATATGCGCAGGATTGTGAGAATGGTTACAGACAACCCACAGATCACCATAAAAGACCTGCAAGAACATCTTGCTGCAGATGGTGTATCTGTACATTGTTCTACAATTCAGCACAATTTGCACCAAGAACATCTGTATGGCAGGGTGATGAGAAAGAAGCCCTTTGCATGGCGGAAGAAGAACACCGCATTCCAAGAAAAACACCAGCTACCTACTGTCAAATTTGGTGGAGGTTCCATCATGCTGTGGGGCTGTGTGGCTAGTTCAGGGACTGGGGCCCTTGTTAAAGCCGAGGGTCGGATGAATTCAACCCAATATCAACAGATTCTTCATGGTAACGTTCAAGCATCAGTCACAAAGTTCAAGTTACGCAGGGGTTGGATATTCCAACAAGACAATGACCCAAAACAGAGTTTGAAATCTACAAAGGCATTCATGCAGAGGGAGAAGTACAATGTTCTGGAATGGCTGTCACAGTCCCCTGACTTGAATATCATCGAAAATCTATGGGATGATTTAAAGCAGGCTGTCCATCAAATTTAACTGAACTGGAGAGATTTTGTATGGAAGAATAGTCAAAAATACCTCCATCCAGAATCCAGACACTCATCAAAGGCTATAGGAGGTGTCAAGAGGCTGTTATATTTACAAAAGGAGGCTCAGCTAAGTATTGATGTAATATCTCTGTTGGGGTGCCCACATTTATGCACCTGTCTAATTTTGTTATGATGCATATTGCATATTTTCTGTTAATCCAATAACCTTAATGTCACTGCTGAAATATTACTGTTTCCATAAGGCATGTCATCTAGTAAAAGGAAGTTGCTACTTTGAAAGCTACAGCCAACGACTGTATATGCACAATCACACTAGGCCTCTTTAGAGTCCCAAATTAGCCTAACCAGCACATGTCTTTGAGGATGAGAGAAGAAAACCAACACACAGACAAGAAGTGAGTCCTACACTGACAGTGACCAGGTGCAGGATTCTAACCCAGGATGCTGGTTCTGTGAGGCATCATTGCCATCTACTACACCACTGTGCCACCAAAAGTGATTAACATCAAAGACTAAATAAAAAAATAAATGACAGTTGTCATAACCTTTAATAAACTGAAAGGATAATTCCGTTTTTTTTTTTTCTTTGAACGATAGCCAGTGGGTGGCTGTGATATTTTCATCTGGTTGTTTGGTGGATGTCGTGGAGAAAGGGAACTCATCTCTGCTTAAATTAATGGGTTACCTGAAAACCTAATAAGTCAAGTGACACGTGTATCTTTTATACATGAACTTTCAGGTACATCCCTAGGGGTCAGACTTCAAAATGGGAGCTTTTTGAAAAAGAGATATTTTTTACACAGAGACAAACCATCCCTCTTCAAAATTTGCATCTATCCTCACAAGTACACCAGTCAGCAATGAATCGTCTTTTAAAGTAATCCTCTTTGAAACGGTTTGAAAGCTGAGGGAAAGATTAAACGTGACCAAGAATGTAAATAATAACACAGACAAATGTCAAAACAGTCACTATATATCCACAAAAGGGACAAATACATGTAAATATCGTTTTCCCTTCTGGTCTAATAAGGTCTGTTGTAATTGACAGATGTAATTTGTGCAGTAACCTAAATAGCCACTGGAAATAAATGTTCAACCATTTTCAGTGCTGTCACCATACTGTCATTTCAGGTTAGCTTTCATTAATTCCCAATGGAATCTATTACAGCGGTGCTGACAGATTTGTAGTTGCTGCCAGCTTTAAGTCATAGAACATGGTGATGTATATCCTGGCCTATTTTAAGTAAGAAAATGACAAAGTTATTCCACTGTAAGAAATTCCCAGTATCAAAAGAGCCTGAATGTGACTTGTCAGCGATGTCTACATTCGTCTAACTGATGCAAAAACACACAGCCAAGCTTCGTTTTACTTATTACTAGGAAATGCAAAAACCTTGACCTTACTATGTCCTTTGATTAGTCAGTGCATGTGGACATCGAGGTCATCTTATTATGGTAATTGTCAGGCTATTATCTATGTTTTGGCAGGTACAATATTTTATAAAAATGACAACTCTAAAAAATGTACTCAGTAGTAGCTTGACATTGATTTGTTTAAGGTTGCTGATGATGTCCCAACACAACAGCGCTGTGCCACATATCATTTGCAGGTAATGACATTATTATTGTCCAATCTCTGATGACATCTGCCAGACGTCTCATTTGTCTGAACTCTGCTCAGTCAATGTCTACCATTAGCACAGAGACATCAATCTAAGACACAAAGAAATTCACAATCAAAATACTACTAGTTGAATGTCAGAGACTGCAGAACACTAATGCAGTTCAGAAACTTTTATCCTCCTCTCCTCCTGTCACCGTTGGATGTGCAGACATTCCCTAAGTGTTGCTTCTTTCTCTTCACAGCTTCCACAGAACTATTATGATACCATGACACTTTTATTCTAAGCAGAACCAAATTAGGGCCAACTGTTGCCCTAAGCACAGCCCAACAATGATGCCCCCTCTGCTCTTCCATTACTTAATTGGCAAGACATTACAATTTAATAAGTGCTGAAGGTGAAATAAGAGATTAAAACGTATGCATTTATATGAAAAATCCATAAAAAAATAATAAAGAGCTTAAGAGTCTGTTACACAAATAAGCCAATGAGTTAAATGTTAGCTAAACCCAGCCAGCCATGTTTACACCCGACAGAAGTGAAACTTTTACGCCATGAGATGGAAACAAATGTCATATCTGCCGACACCTTCAAATCATACTTTTAAACTTTAGTCAGTCACCATTCCAAAGAAAAAATGTTTTTAAGAATTTAGATTTTAGTCAAACATGTCCGAAAGCGACAATTTGACAAGTATGGCAGTGCAAGCGGTAAGAGCATGATAGCTACATGAGAAAACTCTGTGGGGGGGGCTCCCCTTCCCTTGGTGCCCTAAGTATACATTTATTTTATTTAATGGTTAATCCAGGGCTGATCCTAATGCTGCCACCATATAATAAGCATAATAATAATATGTCACTGTACTCTGTGCAAATATATCTTATAAATCTGTCTTTTTCTACTCACATGCACAGTTGACACAGAGCCAGATTTAGCACAGGGGTTCACCATATAGAACTGCAAGGCCAGCATTATAATATAAGACAAGACAGATAGAGACAACTGGGAAATGGGCAGTCAGACTGAGGACTGTTGTATACTATTTTTCGTCTGTCAGAGTCAGCATGAAATTGTACCCTCTTTGCCTTATTTGGAATTGTATTTTTCACCTGTGGGGGCCTGTACATGAAGAAAGAATATAAAGCCTTGGAACATTGCCCAGCACACCTTTAAAGGCGACTGGGATGGGAAATAACATCATCCGATCATGAAAATCCTTCCATTGCAATGGCGAAAATGGCAGACTCTACACATCGGGCCTCCACTCCCAAACTGGGTTTTGCCATTGGCTTCCTTCATCTGTTATGCAGAATAAGCAGTCATTAAACAAAGCTAAGTTATTTCTCCTATGCGATTTCTTACCACCGTATCACTAAGGAAGGGATATCACCTTTTTATATTATACTAGCGACTGGGAGCCCGATCGAATCAGGCTACAAATTCTACGTTTGTGAAATCCATACTTTCTCTGCAAAGAATTGTTTTTTTAAGTCCTTGAAATGATTTTGTTATCATGGCACTGATTTGTGCTTAAAATAGACCTTTTCGGCCAACGTAATGAAGAGCTTCCTGTTTAAACGGGGCTGCGAGACGTCAACTCAGCTCTTCGGTGCACCTCATTTGATTTTTTCTGGCAAACAAATTTTCAAAACAAACCATATTTTATGACTCTAATCAGAGTCGGAGTAATAATTATGTTGGTGTGGTCATTTTAGATCTGAGATCGGCTAAAATTTAAACAATGACGGTTGTTAATACCCAGCCGTCATTACTCAGTTTGCCAATTGATGTCAGAAGGACGGATGCCAAAACCAAACTGCCCAAAGATAGATTTCGACGTACCAAGCAAATGGCGATACGTTCTAAATTACTTACGGTTCCGGAGCTGTTGAAGGGTTTAAGTCAGTCGACGATGTTAGTCCTGGAAAGTACGCCCCACAAAACCAATGTTCCAAAAACCAACCGAACTTACTGTTATCTGCTCGCACCAACACCGACTTACTATACTCGGCCGTCCAGCGGCGTCACTGAAGCATTCGAATATTCTTAGCCAATGATGCAATACTGCATCCGCGCTTGCCACATTATGTTCTAACTACAGATGCAGAGTCCCATTGCATGGTCCTAACTTGTATTGAGTCGAGGTATTGATGCGAACACCATCCATACGGGGTATTGGCGCGAACACCATACATACAGATAGTATCAAATTATATATAAGGATCTATATAGTTTTCGGGTTATGTAACACGCCACAATTACAAAAAAACTCATTCCAAGGCAGCTAACGCCCCCTGCTGGATACATACCAAAATTCAGTGAGCATTCTCTGATCACAAACAAAGCATTTTAAGTCAGTAAGTATTTTTTGCAGATATGTGAAACTTAAAGTTTGTGGAAATCTGAGGCAGTGAAGTGTCATCTTTGACCCAAACCCATCACCCAAACCAAATCTGAGGAGGGAATATGCATTTCTGTGGGTGTGCACTTGTCAATAAGAGTTTGTATGTTGGTAACTCCTACAACTCCCTTTCTCAAGTGCGTTCCACTAAAGCCTACTTCTCAAACTCTGTCATTATTTGCAAGGCACCTTTCTCCTCTTCTGTTCACTTTTATACGTCCCATCTTTGAAGATGACTCTCTCAGCATGCTTCCTATGCCATTTCTTCTCCTCATGTGTCTAGCGTTCACAGGCAAACCTACTGAGATGCAGGAAATATGCGCAAATTATATGCAGAAACCGGCATTAATCTAAACCCAGTCTCCGGGAGCTGCCAGGTAGCTGCACTAAGCACTGCACATAGATATTTGTAAATGTCCAGATATGGGCCACCCTTGCTGGTCACTAGTATACTAGACAATGCATTTCTCTATCTAGTTTAATAGTTTGTAAAATGTACATTTCTTATTACATAATTAACTGTTGATAGATCTGTGCATATCAAATTAATTAATAAGAGATTAGAGCTAAATGTTATAGAGTGTAATAAGCCATTACACTGTTTTAAAAGTGGTAATGATCTAAATTTGGCTAATTGCTGTAGATTGTCCTTAACGTGATTAATCTAACGTCCTCAAATTGGGACATTATTGGTCAGTCAATATGTAAGCAAGTAAAACAAATTGTAAAACAGCTTCACATTGGACTTAATTGGCTGCTCTAAACATTTTCCCACACTTTCATATTGCTTGAATTATGAGTTAATGAACCATATTTTCTTGGTGTATTCAGCTGTGAATGTGATATTGGCGCTAAGCGGATTAATTTTTACAATCTTTTGTCTGAATAATAGAAAAAACAGCTTCTGCTTGAATATCAGTTCCGTCTAGAGTATGCTTTAAAATATATATCATTATCTCATTTGCACTTGTGCAGCATGAGGTTGAATATTTGCTTTTAAAATCCTTCCAGCTGCTGCTTTCTCGGTATTCACAAGGATTTCTGGAATGCTGCTTTATTACTTTACTTCACTATTTAAAGCCTTACGACCATCTACTTGCCTTATGCCCCTTCCCAGCTTGCATTAAGAAAACAAAACAATAGAGGGCACGATCTGTCTGAATCATTGCCTAATATTTTAAAATATTTATAGGACAGACTGTGATTTCTATGCATAGTTTAAAGGCAGCACTGTGACTGCAAGCTCCTACTTCTCAAATCGCAAGGCTTCAAAGCTTTCAGAAGATTTCCTTGGTGGATTAAATGCAGAAGATCTGGGAAGAAGAATAAAGGCAGTAGTGTTTTTGCCTGGTTTTAATCAGCTGCATGGGTAGGACCAGAGCAGTTGTTTGGTAATTTACCAATCGTCTTATCTGTTACCGTCTGCAAACTCCAGAGGAGGCAGGGGAACTCATTACTTAACTCATTATTTCATATTACTGAAACCATTGCAGTCTCAGTTTCTTTCTTATTATCCAGATGGAAAGAAAAAATAAATTATAACAAATAAGGAAATGTAGTTCAAATGGATGGAAGTAAATCACAGCTTTAACATTGGGACAGTGAAAAGATCCCCAGGAAATGGAACAGGACTGCTGCTCACAAGCACCAACGTGTGCTGGTGAGAATATTGCATCATATTTGTTGAAGTACGTAATTCCGGGGAAGGTCAAGAAGGGACAAAAACCAACCCCCCTCAACTCTCCTCCAATACACATGCATACAAACTATACCAGACAGAGACATCAAGACAAGCAGAACTGAAGTAACTGCCTAGAAGAGTGGACTGTTTTTTTAACTGCTATCCCTTCATTTAAAATTTCCAAACAGACCCTGGTATTTACTAGTACTTGTTTCTATTAAATTGTTTAATTTATTTCAATTTTCAATGACCAACAATAAGTTCATAGAGTCAATATTGTTACATATACATAGTACATTTATGTTCTAACTTGCACATATTAATCAACTTGTAACATTTTGCCCCTCTCGGGTGCAATACATTACAGAGAAATAAGACAAACTGTACAGTACTACAGCCTACATAGATCAAGCATCTCAGGGTTATTCCTAGCAACTGCACTAAAGGCCTGACTAGGATAAGCATTTGTTCAACCCCAGAGAGGGACATGAGAAGTAGTGATGAAGTGTCCCACAACTACTACCAGCGAGAAGAAAGGGGTCTTGTTTGAGAATAAACCACATTAGGATTTTATGGTACCCCAGGCCGCAAAATGGCACTCATGAAGGCGTTTTGTAGTTACCTTGGATATTATGATGCCGCTTTGCAGATTTCTAAAACTAAATCTAAGGATTTAACACAAAGATAATCTCTCTATTATATAAAAAAATCCTGGGATTTTTTTCAATCTCCGCGAGATCCTGGGACTAGACAAGACTTTTTTCAAGAGATTTTTACAAGTCATGCGAGACGAGACTTTGGCCACAAGATTTTTTAAAGTCCTGCCTTCCTCTCAACCATATTCAATCACACACACAGTACTCTCACTAATTCGTGTGAATGCTTTTGACAGACACAGTTCCTGCTTTCTCAGCTCTTATAAATTTTATTTTCCTCACTTTAAGTTCACAATTAAAGAAGATGTATTATGTCCAACTATTATTGATGAATTTCTTCATGAAGGGTTATCAACAGAAAAAATGAGTACGCGGGCAGTCCTAGCACCGAGAAACGATGAAGTCAAGCGAATTAATGCCAAAAATGTCTAGCGGTTACATTGCAAATTGGTTAAATGTGTATCAATAGATTATGCTGAAACAGTGGGTGGTGATCTTGCGGAAGATGAAAACATCAATAAAGCAATATCCCGAAGAATATCTACAACCGTTACCACCGTCCATTCTTCCTCCGCATGAATTACTGTAGAAAGAAGGATGTATCCAAGAAAGGTAAAGTAGTACATCTCCCGTGGATAACATTAATACAGCAAAGGAGATCTTGATATGCCATTCATATTAAAACGTTAACAGTTTCCAGTTAGAATAGCTTTTGCAAAGACAATTAACAAAGCTCAGAGCCAAACAATGAAAAGACATTTTATTTAATAGAGAGAGAAACAAAATTCAATCACGGGCAGTTATACATTGCGTTGTCATGATGAAAGTCCAAACACAGAATCGAAATTCAATGCGATATTGACAAAAATGTAATTCAAAAATTTGTTTTTACTGAAGTTTTACAGTAAAAGTGTAAGTTTAAAAAGTATTTGCGTGTTAATTTCAAAGCCAAACCGAACAAAATTGTATTACGCAACAAATAACTCTAATGCAACATGAAACATAATTTACTTTGAAACTATTATGTTTTACTATTTTTTAATATGGGTAATTACTCGCTGTAATGTAAAATAGTTAGTTCTATTACGCATATGTAACAATTCCCATGTACCAGAAATGTATACCTATACGGGGAATATTACTTTTCTGTGTGGCACCAAGGACAAGAAGACAGTAGCTGTCTCATACACAATGCATGCTTTTGTAAGCAAACATGGAGAAAAGAGGTGCCCTGCTGTTGTGTTTGAGCTATGCTCCCCAGAACAAATTATGAAAAAATAAAGGATTGACATCATGACACATTATTCCCTTTCTTCGAATCCTGTAAGCGCCAGAACTGACTTTACTCTGTTGGGCCCCTTGATCAAGGCCCTTAACCCTCAATTGTTTCGTCCTGGGTATGATATTAATCTGCATCCAGCCCTGCAAGCAGGTCCTTCTTGGGGCAGGATTGGTACTCCTGCCACCGTAAAAAACCTCATGCTGTTCCGGTGTGGTGCTGGGGTGTCACCCTTTGCACTCAGGTCCCAATCCAGGTGGTTTGTCGTGTGGCAGGTGCAGCAACACGCATTCAGAGCATGCTACCAACCTTTGCTATGTAACAATGCTTAAGTCATTTTGTGAGCAATAACCAGATACTCTGTAACACTCTTCAACCATTTACCATACACGATCATAAGAATATAAGAGAAGTTTGATGAGAACAAACCATTCAGCCCACCAGAACTCCTCCATCTCAGTCTACCTAACATTTCCAAAATATCTTCAAGACAAGATTTGAAGGTGGTTTGAGTACTTGGTAATGTTTTCATATACCGTATATTCTCACATATAAGTCGGGTCTTGAAACCTGAAAAATCGATCATAAAATCAGACCCCAACTTATATGCCCATTCAAAAATGCGACAGTTCATTTTTTTTTTACATCTTCTTGCCTCCTCCAATCTCGCACCATTTTCTCAGACGCATCAAATTTTGTTGAAGCAGCGCAGTTACCAATTTCTTTCGCTACTTCAACGACATTTAATTTAAAACCAGCTTCATATTTTCTTCCGATCGAATGCTCCATCGTAGATAAGGGATGCTCTTACAATAAAGGTGTATGAGGGTGTGAGATGCAAAAAGCACAAAATAGTACAAACGTTGCTTCGGAATAGTTCAGGTATTACTGTGTGGTCAGGTAGGCACAATACATAGAAAAAAAGGCCGTGTGCTCTGTGGTTACTCTCTCAGGTGTGTGTTAGCATATCATAATCCCTTGGACCAATATCGTGAGTTTTCCGCATTCGACTTATACAAGCGACATTATAAAATACCAGAAATTATACTGTAAAATCAAGTCCCAACTTATCCGCGAGTATATACGGTATCAATTGTGGTCCTCTATGTAAAAAAAAAAAAATCAACTTTCTAAGTTTTGTACAAACATTTACCCTTAAGCAATTTCCCCCCCCCCCCCCCCCCATTCTGTTTGCTTAGTCATAGAATTTTACGATATTAATGAAACACAACCTATCCTGCCCAAACACAAGTTGATGCGCTTGATATATGTTGCTCAGTTTTGTATTAAATAATTGTTTCCATTAATGTTCTCGTAACACATGTTAAAATAACTGCCTTATTGTTGTCTGATCCACCCATTCTCCTTTATTATATAACGAGACAGGCAGTTGGTAGCTTCTGGTATTCAGGAATTACCACAGCATGCAAATATTTCTGAAAAATGTACATTTAGTATTTATACAGTACATACCTTCAGAATGTATTCAGGTGGCTTCTGTCTAACCACTCTACCATAAACACCTTATTGATGGATTGCTCCTTTCCAACAGGATCTCTCATCTCATCAGAGGACTTTTACAGCTCTCTTAGAATGACTATTGGGTTCTTGGTCTCTTCTCTGACTGCGGCCCTTCTTTCTCATTTACTCTATTTGGCCAGACAGCCAACTCCAGGAAGAGTCCCGGTGGTTCCAAACTTCTTCCGTTTCACAGTTATTGAGGACACAGGTTTAGAAACGGTTTTATCCTTTTTTTCCTGATCTATTCCTCACCACAATTTGATTACTGAAGTCTACCGTGAGTTCTTAGGACTTGGTGTGTCTTAACATGCAGCGTGGATTGTGGGACATCATATACTCAGGTGTGTGCCTTTCTGAACAATGTGCAGTCAATTTAATTTGCCACAGTTGAACTCCAATCAAGTCCTAAACACATTCCCAGGGATAATTAAAGCAAACAGGATGCACCTGGCCACAATTCAGAGTGCCATAGCAAAAGGTCTGAATACTTACAGTATATGAATGAGAGATTTCAGTTTTTGATTTTTAATACATTTGCAAAACTTTCTGAAAAGTTGTTTACCCTTTGTCTTCATGGGTTATTGAGTGTGGATTGATGAGCAAAAATGGCAAAAACAACACTTTCTGAACCCACTTTATGTAATCTCATATTTTCTTTGATAACAATTAAATACAGTAGAACCTCTGGTCACGAACGTTTTGGAACACGTACAAATCGGGATACGACCAAAAAATTTGCCAAAATTTTGCATCTGTTCATGACCAAACGCTCTGGTGGCGAACAAAAATACTGGCGGCCAGTTTCCCTATGCTCGTTCGTAAGCGCCAATGATTTCCCATTCTCCGTTTTCCATTTTCTTTTGTTTGCGTATACAGGGCCTAACAAAGCAGCTGATACTGCAAAAGGAGTTACAATGTTAACCAAGCAGAGGCCTCAAGTGCTGGAAGAGGTGGAAAAACTGTTGCTAGTGTTGTTGAACGAGAAGCACCTTGCAGGGGATAGCGTAAGCGAGGCGATCATATGCAAGAAAGCCAGGAAGATTCATGGCGATTTGCTGAAAAAAAAATCCTTCTTCAATTGGCAAAGGTGAGGCATTTAAAGCCAGTAGAGGATGGTTTGAAAAGTTTCACAAGAGAAGTGGCATTTCATTTTTTTTCCCTGTGCTTTCCCTGTGCGAGTGGTTCGTAAGTGTCTAGCACAAACTCTTACAATGTTAGTTTTCTCTGTTGTTTAAGGGTTTCTCAGTGTTATTCAATGTTTTTACATTTAGTTTACTATTAAACTGTGCATTCTATGGTATAGTTAACTATTTTTGTACTTAAAAAAATATATATTTACATTGTAAACTTGAACCCGGACACAGGCAGACGGACAACATAGTTTCACCCAACACACGTTTATTTACAATCTATGTACAGTGCACGAACCCCAGTGCCTCTTGCACCGATTCCCCCAATGTCCAGGCCTCACAAGTCCAATGCCTTTCTCCTGGCCGCCTCCCGTCCTCTCTCTCTCAGCTCTGTCCTCTTCCACCCGACTCTCGCCCCTGACTGGAGGGAGGCGGCCCCTTTTATAGGAACCCGGATGGGCTCCAGCTGCTTCCCGGCCATCTCCAGCGGACACACCCCCGTGTGGCGGAAGTGCCGGCGGCGCATCCGGAAGCCGTCCGGGTGTCCCCTGTCGTCTTCCTCCCGGCACTTCCTGGTGTGGTGGAAGTGCCGGGCTCCCGGGATAATCAGGCACTGGGGCGCCGCCTGGCGGTGGCCACGGGTCCCTACAGGGCTGGGCTTCCAAGCCCTCTACCCGAGGCCTCCAGCATAACCAGGACGGACGCCCCCTCTCGGTCTGGAGGAGGCACAAGCCCTCCTCTGGTCCTCCTGGGCATCCCGGCCAGGCTCCCGCCCCGGCCGGGGACCACACGGGATATACCGGCATCGGGGCGCCGCCTGCCGGTGGCCACAGGTCCCTACAGGGCTGGGCTTCCAAGCCCTTTACCCGAGGCCCCCAACATAACCAGGACGGACGCCCCCTCGCGGTCTGGAGGAGGCACAAGCCCTCCTTTGGTCCTCCTGGGCGTCCCGGCCGGGGACCACAACATACAGTTTGTATGGTCTGGAACAGATTAATTGTATTTACATACAATATTATAGGGAAATTACGTTCTGGTCGCGACCAAATCGGATCGCGTCCAGAGTTTTGGAACAAATTACGATTGTGACCAGAGGTACCACTGTAAATGTTATTACTGTTGCCACTTAATCTGATGTCAACCTTCCTTATTATTTCAGATCCTCTCGTTCTATAATCTCCATATTATTTATCATTCAATTAATATTCCCTGTAGCTACTGGGAATCTACCACAGATGAAAAAGTAATAAAAAACTGTAAATGATTTGACAGCGCTTACTATTAATTCAAGCAAGAACCACTCTTAAGCTAGCTGATGGACATAACCACCCTTCCAAACCTTCACTGTACTGGATAAAAAATATTACTTTGTATTGCATTAGCTCAAGATTTCCAAGCCAAAATATTTATTCTGTAATTCTTCGTCTTTCAGAATGCAGTAACCAGTAACAATAAAGACTGGTACTTGTTCCACAAGTTAGTATTGTAGTTCCTTATACCCAAGCAAAGAATGCAGGTGTTTGCATCTGTCCCAGAAGTCTACAAGCAACCAAGCGCTGATTTACTCAGCCCCTAGCAGAGCGCCTTGAACCATGCTGTATATAGCAGAAGGCATATGGTAATCCTTGTATAAATATCAAAGTTGTTCTTTAAACAACTCTCCCTTCAAAAGTCTTTAATGTGTACAAAATAAACAGTAAAATTCTCTTTTGCAGAGTATACTAAAAATACACATAAATAATACAAAACGTAAATACCCTATGCTCCCCACTCCCTCTCTCTTTTTGTCTAACAACTGCTTCAGGGTTTTAAAAAATCTTTCTAAATTTCCAGTTTTTAACGCTTACCAGGCCTGATTAAAAGACTGCTTCTGAGAATTCAAAATAATTGTAAATGCCTATAGCTTCTGTGTAACAACATAACAAGCTTCACTCTTCTATGATTTACAGCCCACACTTTAGATTTCTGTAGTGTTGTTTTCTCCGGTTATTCTGTGGTGATGATCTGTACCACCACCACCACGCAGCCTCTGAAATGATGGAATGAAGGCAGGCAGGTGTCTCAGCTGTCCACGAGACCAACTCCATCAAATCCTATCCTGTGAAGCCTGAAATCTATAAGGTTTGATTTAGGAATAATTTTGGTAGGTAGAATGCCCATTGGGTGGAGTATTGATTAGCCTTGGAACTCTTGCAGATTTTATTTTTTTTTCTTCAGCCTAACTGGTGTTTTTTTTTTGTTTTGTTTTTTCTATCCACTCGACCATCAGGCCTTACCTTGTTGTGTTGTTAATCATTCTTTAATATTTTTGCTTATTTTCAATTGTTTTCTCTTCTTGTAACTTTCTGTCATTTTGTAAAGCATGTTGGGCTACATTACTGTATGAGAAAGTGCTATATAAATAAATGTTGTTGTTGTTGTTGGTCTTATAGTTACCTCTCTAATAAGCAGAACATTATCACAAGGGCGTCATTAACATACACTGCATACAAGTCCTATTAGGAAATCTAAGAATCCTAGCTTAAAACCAGCCAGAGACTATATGGAGTTTACACATTCTCCCTGTGTTGACATTTTTACTGGATACTCCCATTTTCTCCCACATCCCAAAGATTGGTAAGTTCACTTGATGGCCTTTTAGTTGTATAAAATGGCAAAAGAGGTTTGACAAATGTACAGCTCCAACAGCATTATCAAGTTTGCTGATGACATGACGGTAAGTGTGAAAGAAACATTAGACTCAGGGGGTCACATAGTCATTTAGGATAAAGTGTTTTGATATGCTTTCCATATAAAAATAGAGTGTTCATCTTAACTCTTTTAGGGTTGATGTTGACTTTTGTTGAGGTTGGATGTTGACTTTAGTTGACATCCAGGGGCAGAGGGTAAGAATCAGCTGTAGACGTCGACAAACCTCACCATCACATTATGGGTAGACCCTCTTTGCTAGGAGGACTGTTAGACTCATTGACTTGACATCGTATCCCTATGTGTGTGAGGAGCGTAGAGTAAACAGCGTCTAGAATGGCGTTGACATCGGGCAAAAGAGCAAAGCGAATGTGCAAAGCAAAATACTCTGTGGACATTATTCATTTTTTTGCTTTTTGCATATTATTGCTATATCAGACTCTGGCTTATCAAACTCTGATTTTAAAGCAGGTGATCTGGAAATCAAAAACGAAAGGCAGTTAGCTGTTTCTCTTCCAGATAGTGCCTTTCAGAATATAAATGGTTAGACGAACAGGAATGTAGTAAGTATGTAAGCAGTGTGACAGCCAATCTTAAAAAGCTAATGTTTAATGTTAAATGCATATAGTGTTTGCTTTGTATGCATTTTAGAAAATGGAGTTTTTGGGGAAAATATTCAGACCTGGGAGAAAACGAAAAAAAAAAAAGCCCTGAACCAGGATAAAGGGTTAACAAACAGGAACCTGTTCAAACCAGATAAACGTCAAGTGAACAAGAAAGTCAATGATATTGTACATTAAGTGACCTGAAAGATGACTAAGAGGTGGCTAAGAAATCAACAAATGTCCTGTGAACAACCAGAATGGACAGTTGGTACATACACAGAAATTTCAAAGGATATAAGAAGAACCAGAAAATAATAAAACAGATTTTTATTTTACATAAGTCATTTGGGTGTAAACCAGCGAATCAACCAGATTAAACTGTATTCAAATTGAATATATTTATAAAATGAAACTCTCTATCCTTTGTTTCTTTGACCATTCCGATCTCGCTGTACAAGAATGCTCCCTGTTCAAGCATTAGCTGAAGAGTAATCAATGACGCAGATGGACATTTTCTCCTGCTGATTACGGACTCAGAGGTTAGATCAAACTTATTCTGGTTGAGGATAAGATTCTTTCTTTAATTAAGATGTTGATTACTACCACAGTAGATGGTCTCATCAAAAATGATGAAAGTACAGAATGGAAGTGGAGCATCTGCTAGACTGGTAAAAGAACAACAACCTCCATCCATCCATCCATTGATTATCCAACCTGCTATATCCTAACTACAGGGTCACTGGGGAGAGCTGGAGCCAATCCCATACAACACAGGACGCAAGGCAGGAAACAAACCCTGGGCAGGGCACCAGCCCACCGCAGAGAACAACAACCTGTCTCTCAATATTAATAAAATTAAAGAGGTGATCGTGGACTTCAGAAAGAGCTAACCTGCCAACAATCTCCACGGGACATCAAGAGTTCTGTGACAGAGAGAGTGAAAAGCACCAAATTCCTTGGTGTGCACCTGGCAGAGGTTCTGATGTAGTCAATCAAAACCTTCTCCTTGACCAAGAAAGTGCAGCCTTGATTCCATTTTCCATGCCTGCTAAAGAGGGCAGACCTTCCACACCATATCCACAGCACATTCTACAGGGGCACAAATGGATGCATCCTGATCAGTTACATCTCTATCTGGTGATAAGTCTGATCGCATGTCCACACAATGGATAGTTACGAACTGCAAAAAACATAACTGGGATTTTCTGCCTTCCGTCGTGAATATGTTCATAGAGTGCTGAATCTGCAATGCCTCCAGTATTGTGGGGTGAGGGGTTCCTACAACAATCTGTTATCCCTGCTTCCATCCGGCAGAAGGTATGGGAGAAACTGCCAGAATGAACAACAGTTTCTTCCCACAAGCAGTCAGACTCCCCAAATGGCACTTTCCCACCAAGGGAAAGTATTAGAAACTCTGGAACTTTTGCAGAATTCCCATTGGAGAAACTCAGACCATTTGTAGTTGCTGGTACCATATTTTATTTAGCTCCTACTCCAGAGTAAGTGGTTTTCATTTAACCAGGATGGGTGGGGATTATGTGATGAATTGTGCTGATTGGTTGATCACAAGCACTGGCACCATCTTACAAACTTGTTAGTAGTTTGGACTTTGGAGAGTTATTGGAGAAGATGAAGTGGTGCATTTCACAAAGCATCACTCTTGTTTGTCACCTCCCTGATGTGCCACACCATGCAAAGTATCAAAGCAACAATATACGAGTACCCTCTGAAGTCCTGATCGCTTTGGGAAAATAAGATGTGCAGGTCCCCCATGAACTCCCGACTGCACCGCACTTCGTACCGCTTCACTCTTTATAGCCTGGTGCTCCATGCTATGTACAGCATCAATGTAATAACTGGTTGGGGTTTCCTCATGAAGTCTCGAATGCGCCTTACTTCACACTACATCAATCTTCTTTGCATGTCACATATTTTGAAAAAAGGTTACAGTTCTGTTGTGCAGTGGGAATGCAACACACAAACATGGCCAGGGACCACAAGTAGCCCAGGGTCTATATCGTACAGGAACTCATTGGTTCCTGAAAACAAAGTTCCTTTAGCAGGAAAATGCCTAATGATACCCTCAGTCCCTGTGCGTGCCCCCTTATCCTAGGTTCATATCTAATTACTCTTCTGTTTTGCATTCCTTAGCATCCCATGCCCATTCTACATCTCCTATCATCACCGATTGAAACCTGTCAATATGACGTCAGCTTGTACAGATGTTGCTCCTTGTTCTACATTTCCTTTAACAGTAATGTTGTATGTTATACTGCATGTATGTCTGTATAGTCTGTCTGTGTCCAGCCTTATATATCACTATATATGTGCATTTATCATAGTACTTCTATAATCCTTGTGTTTATTAAAAAAATGTATTATTGTGTTTCTTAAAATGACTGTGCCTCAGTTACCTTGCTACAAGTCTAAAGGTCGGAGACCCCTTCCTAAAATAGAGAAAGGTAAGGTAAATAAAGTAGGAGCCTGGCCAAAGTATTTGGTTAATTATCAGTATTGCCAAAGGTAAGACTGATGATTGATTTACCAAGTTAAAATTCTGACTGTCCCCTGGGTGGGCAAGTTAAAATCTCTCTTCAAAGTCCTACATCTGTATCGATTCATTAGTCAGTCTGACAATTACCTTTACCCTGATTCATGAGCAGGTCCTAAGGTACTTCAACTTTTCCACCTCAGGAAGCTACTCACCCCTTATTTTCTGGAGATATGAATTAAAACTGGAGTACCTTTTTTAAGAGACAGAATCAATTCAGTGCAGATACTGTATTTTGGCATTCCTCATTTCATTGGAGTGCATTGTTATTGCTAGATCCTCATTCAGAGCTGTGTAAGCAAAAAATGGCTGAAATGCCTGTGAGATTCAGTTCTGAACATCTGCTGTTCTCCAGTTCACCCTCCTAATACAGAAGTTTGAAATGATACATGGGTTTTATGATGATCAGCAGGATGAAATGAAGGTAGAATGCGGCATTTCTTCTCTTTTTGAACTTTTTCTCTTATATAAATGTTTATAAAGCCAGTGAATTGATAGTAATTCTGTTTCATGAATTAAATTAGTTGCAAAATTGCAAAGTGAGATCTGCCCCGGCAGCAATGGGGTGGGTTGTTCCAGGGTCTCACAAACCTTCAACTTTGCTTGGGAGGACTGCATGCAAACTATGATAATGAGCTGAGCCACTGAAGTTTAAACAATGTCATATCATTACATTTATAATATTACTGTAGATGATATATTGATCCTGTGTACAATACGCCTTAACACTAAAATTCAGGATTTTTTTAGAATGAGAGAAATTAGTGGTGTCCTTTTATATAGCTATTCACTTACATTCCTAGGAGCTATGATTGTTCATCAGTATTTGCTATACAACCTATACATGATTTGGTTTTAATGTAATTTGTTTTTTTCTTTTATGGCACAGTCAAAATTAAGTAAGAAAAGAAAAACAATGTAAAAACAATAAGGAATTGTAGAAATTCAAACTGAAATGTGAATCCTGTGAAATATTACTCCAGATGATGTAGTTATGATCTGCTGCTGTTCTCCAGTTTTCCCTTATAGCATTAACATTTTGGAAACTAACATAAGTTAAAGGCAGAAAGAGACCACTGTTCTGCAAAACAGATCACATACGAGAATTCCTCTTCTTTTCCCAATCTAAACTTAGGCTTCTGGTTATGCCATTAAGGCTTAGTGGGAAAGTAAAGATGAAAAACTGCATTGAATGAACATCGCCAGCAAAAACCCAAAAGGAATGTGATATACCAAAAACACATTTATTCAGAAGATACCGGGCTTCTCCCATAAATCATCAGAGGGTAGTTATCAGTTTGATGCTCCCTCAGGATGCAGTGACCAGGGCAGACTTGTTCACAGAGATACAGATTGTCATGCATACATGCCAGAGGGTCACTTTCCAGGCTCACCTAAGGTATGTGGTACCACCCTGGGATGAGAGGGGGTGCTGTTTCTAACTGTCTTGCCTCTTTTATCCCCCCCCTAACAGCCTTGAGAAGCCACCCCTTGAAGGCAACAAAGCCAACGAAGTCCTGACCCACTGGTCCGCCCTGGATGATACTTTATTCTCATATTTTTCTTGTAGATAGCAGAGCTCTACACATAAAGTAATGGAATGTTCAGAACATTATTACCATAACCTGCTGTCACGCATGCACGTCAGAGGGTCACTCTCAGAGGTCTTCCCAGGTACTGTATGTGCCACCACCCCAAGCTGAGAGGGGATGTTGCCATTAACTATCTTGTCTTCTTCTTCTTCCTGAAACTGCATTGAGAAACCTCCCACTGAGGACAACTGACTCCACCTTCTCCAGAGCCTGGGCCATAAAAGTGAGATCGCCCAGAAACAGACATCACTTCTGGTTCAAGTGACCTAAGAAGAAGAGCTCCACAGTCTGTTTGTTGTCAGTCTCGTTATTCTGACTAAGCTAGCCCAACTGTTACGCATTTTTGTTTCTTATTTAATGCCATCATGCATTATTTTTGTTAAAGTAAACAGGGATAGCCAAGTTGGCACCTCAAAAATCTGTTGCAGATACAGCCTGTGATTCCCTCGGATGACCACATTGTACTGTACACACAATTGGTCACTGGTTGCTACATTAGCGTAATTGTTGTGTTATATTTGCACCTTTTGTGAAAATGTTTCTTTGATATTTGGACTTCAGGCTTCATACATTATATGGTTTATGCCTACATTTTGTCATCTACTACTAGAATATAAAAAACGTTTCTGTTTTAACAATGTGTTTACACAGATTATTGTAGAAACGGAACAGACATGAAATGCGTGTGTTCCAAATAACGATCTATTATTTTCACTCTAAAACTCCACTTCACTCCCAGATACTCAATCAAGGCATGAGCTGGGAGAAGTTCGTGCACGTTCTAAATTGGTGGGGGGGATGGAATAGCCGGCTGCTTCTAGCTTCTCTTTATCAGCACATTTAGAGGACAAAGGACGCTGGCGATTTAAGGTGGGACGGATTTACGAGTTTTTTCGTAGGCTCTGGTAATTCTAGTGTTAATTTAAGTGGCACAGTGGCGCAGTGGTAGTGCTGCTGCCTCGCAGTTCGGAAACCCGGGTTCGCTTCCCGGGTCCTCCCTGCGTGGAGTTTGCATGTTCTCCCTGTGTCTGCGTGGGTTTCCTCCCACGGTCCAAAGACATGCAGGTTAGGTACATTGGCAATTCTAAAGTGTCCCTAGTGTGTGTTGGGTGTGTTTGTGTGTGTCCTGCGGTGGGTTGGCACCCCGCCTGGGATTGGTTCGTGCCCTGTGTTGGCTGGGATTGGCTCCAGCAGACCCCTGTGTTCGGATTCAGCGGGATGGAAAATGGATGGATGTATAAATCCAATATAATAATTCCACTGGATTTTATTTCTGAACCACTTCAATTATGTCTCTCACATATTGTCAAAAGAAGAAAAAGAATACATCTTTTAAGGTATATGTGCGACATGCAAGTAGTCTTTCCTAACCATTGTTCTTCTTACATAACATGTTAATTGCTAAGGCCGGTGTGATAACACATTCCATATTCTACATTAGGATTGAATGGCAAGTGAATCAACAAAAGAGGACACAAAAGCTGCTATAAGTATATTGTAAAGCGAATCTTTCTCTGTTTCTTTCCATTTAATAATGCAGCAGATCATTCTGCGTATCTGACAGTTGTTGGTTTCCAAGAAGGTGAATAAAAAACCAGACTCTTGAAAATCTCTGCTTACACCTGAGCACACGTGAGTCTCTGATGGCCAACCTTGACCAACTGGCATCACCACATATACAGGCACTGAAGCAATTAATTAACTAGTACATTTACGTGAAGTCTGCATTTTAATAGGTGAGCCTGAAATAGCTCCATCTGCTACCCAGTTAGAGGTGACTATCTTTACAATTATTGTGATAAATTGAAGCTGTTTTCAAGCATTTTTAACATTGGAGTTCTTTTAAAACACACATAGGAAGGAAAAAGGATATATAATATTTTAATAATTTAACTGTAACTTCCAAAGACACTGACACTGCCTTTAGCCATTAATATTATTTCCTGTTGTTTTTCGCTTTGAAGGATACAAAAGATAATCCCAAAAACTGAGAGCCTAATTACACTTTAAACGGAACATCCTTCTACAGTATCTCAACGATCTGTATTCTTTTAAAATAAATGCTGCAAACAAGGGAAACCAAAACCCATTAATGTGTCCAACAGAATAAAAAAGGAAATTAAAAAATGAAAAAGGAACGACAAGTAAACAAGATCAGTCGCTAATTCACAGGTTTAATTCCATGTAGTACTGTAGCACAGCATATAGCACCTCCATGGTTTTTATTGAACTCTGGATCTGTTTCACAATTATTTGGTAATACATCATCTGGAACAAAAGCATATAGCAACTTGACCTAAGGTACACGCAGTTTTATTGCATTTCAATTAAGACTGCGTTTGCTGTTATTAGATCAATAATGGTTTGAAAGGTTTATTTTAGAATTGCACCTCTATTCATTCTGTTGCAGCCTGTCATCCTGTATTTGCTTTTTGCTGAACATCATCTTTGCTTACAGACGTGGGTAAATTTGTTGGTTCCCTTACTGCCTATTATAAAAATGCTGTTTGTCTTGTGAAAAGTTATTAAATGAAAAGCTTGTCCAATATACAAGGTGAGACACAAAAATAACCGGACTGAGCTTGGGGCTTTCCTGGAAAACCGTCTGGAGGTCAGCCGAACGTGAATCATAGAATTATATCCCCTCCTACATGCCCTCTCAAACCGCCGACCAGCTAGGTATATCCTGTGCATAGCCCAGTCAGTATTTGCACTGCAATTGCTACATAAGTTGTTGCGATAATGTCGGGTGAAAAACTTCTCTCGAAATTGAACAAAATGGCCACAGAAACTTATGAAATGATAAAAACAGTGTAAGGTGATAACAGTTTGTCTCGCACACAAGTTTTTGAGTGGCACAAATGTTTCAATGAAGGGCAAGAAAATGTGGAAGATGTTCAACGTCTAGGTCACACATGCTCGTCTCGTACAGATGAAAACATCAACACGGTGAATCAGATTGTTCAAAATGATTGTACAGCTTTTTCCGTAAAGCAGTTTTTGACTGACAAAAACATTCCTGTCCTCGATCATCCTCGCTATTTGCCTCCCTATGATTTTTACTTGTTCCCGAAAGTCAAAAGTGACCTGAAAGGAACACATTTTTCTTCAATGGATGAAGTGAAGACAGAAACGGCAAGCTTGATGAAAAGCCTAAAGCAAGTTGACTTCCAGCACTGTTTCAATCAATGGAAGATACGTATGGAGCGGTGTAGAGATCGGGAGGGGGGGTATATAGAAGGTGACAATGTTTAGAATCCTGCAATTCATCAATAAAAATATATTTTTTTACCACTCCGGTTATTTTTGTGTCTCACCTTGTATACCTGCTTGCCTTTGAGTTGTCATTGAGTAAGCAAAGCAAGTGTGAAAAGAGATCCTAACACTATGTAACAAATTTTTATTTTTATTTTGTTCCTGGGTACAAAGTGTGTTTTCCTAACCCGTTATGCCTAAAAAAAATAGAAAATAGCTGTTGTTCCACAAAAACTTTGCTTTTGTGATCAGGACAATGATATTTTGAAATCAATACTGAGTAGTCTTCTAGAATATTCTTGAACTGTTAGAATTGTCCAGAAGTTTCTAGAATTTTCCAGAATTATCTAGAACTTTCAAGAAACTTTTAGAGCTTTCTAGAACGTTCTCGGACTGTCCAATAGTAGTCATACAAGTATAAAAGCACAGGTGACTCGAACCAACATTTCGGTTTATGTTATTTTTTTGATTTGATTTAGATGGCATCAAGAGGTTGCTTGCACCCAGCAGATGCATTTTGCTACGTGTGTGGACAATTTATAAAGATAAGAGCGAGAAAGTATTCCGTGAAAGCATGTCGTAAGATGTGCGAGGCCTACAAGGCATACTTCGGCATGCCTGTCGGGGTTCAAGACAAGCCCTGGGCACCTCATTTCACATGCGAATATTGCAAGAAAACTCTTGAAAGTTGGTACAGGGGAGAAAAGAGAGCCATGAAGTTTGCTATCCCGCGAATTTGTCAGCAACCGACTGACCACTCAAGCAACTGCTACTTCTGCAAACTGGCAAGAATGCGCCTCAAATCTTTATCCAGACATTCCTTCTTCCATTGCCCCAGTACCACACTGCCCCGAGCTGCCCGTTCCCACTCCTCCGAAGAGGGATCAGCCATCTTCAGGAGACAGCAGCAAGTCCGACAGCAGAAGATATTGCAGATTTAGATTGCGGTTTCACAGATGCGGCTGAGGAGAGAAGGCCATACTTCCCTAACCAGAAAGACGTCAATGATCTGATCAGAGACCTTGGTCTTACCAAGTCCAATGCTGAGCTTCTGACATCCAGGCTCAAGCAGTGGAACTTGTTGGATGAAAGAGTGCAAGTCACAAATCAGAGAAAGCATCTAGAAAACCTACTCAAATCTAGAAAACCTATTCATTTCTGAACCTTTTTGAGTGGTTTAGACTGTCTTTGTCTATTTACCATGCAAGATGTTGTTCTTTATCAGACCGCATGAACGAAAAGATAAAAATTCCCTTGTTTTGTCACTATAAATACGAAATTTTCTGGGCTATGGTCATGAAATCATAGTTTGTGCTGAGTGTAGTCGTTTTTCCATAGGCTTTAGACATAAGCAGTTGAAATATAACTCTTGGAAGCCAGGAACAAAAATTGTGTTACATAGTGATTGGATTTGAGTGATTTTTCCTATTACATAAGTCTTCAATTGTATAATCAGTCATTCAACCTACTCAAATGGAGAAAAGTCATCACTCTGCTGTGTTTCATCATCATGTGTCTCACACTGAACATGGAACAGTGAAAGCAAAAGAGAGAGTCAGCTGAGATCAGAAAGAAATTATAGACAAGCATGTTAAAGGCAAAGGCTAGAAGACCATCTCCAAGCAGCTTGATGTTCCTGTGACAAGAGCTGCAAATATTAAGACGTTAAAGGTAGCTAGCCTCTCTGGACGCGGTGGCAAGAAGAAAATCAGCCCCAGAATAGGCAGAAGGATTGTGAGAATGATTGACAAAAAATTACAAGGACAACTTCCAAAGAGATACAAGCTGAACTCCAAAGTCTAGATTCATCAGTGTCTGCTCGCACCATCCATTGCTTTTTTAATGAAGAAGGCCCAGTATGTCCCACTGACCCTGTGCTTGAGAAATAATGCTTATTAAAAGGTTTTAGTTATGCAAGCAATTGTTTTAAAATTTGGTAATGAGCCATATGTACATGTTAGGCCTCCCGGTTAACTTCTTTGTTACTTCTGTTGGACTAGGTGTAAAAACATGGCATGCTGCTATTTAGTTCTCTTTAGGGATTGAAATTTATAACCAAATATTCATCCGTGATCCCTGTGAAGTATGGAAGGCAAACGCTAGTTATATTGAGCTAAAGAAGCATCTGAACAATAGAAAAATTTCTAGGTTTTATGTTTTGGGATTGCCCTAAATGATACCCATTACGGGTGAGTATTTGCTTATCTATTAGATGGCATCAAATTTACAATCATCTCAAATCCTCTTACAGCTATGCTTCGCGTAACATCAGATGGGATTAGACTATCTAGATATAAACTTACTGTGATTTCCTGCACTACACTGTTAGCGTGTCAACTAATTTTGCTCAATTGAATTAATCCTAATGTACCCTCAATAGCTCAATGGGAACACAATATCTATGGCTGCTTATCTTATATTGTGTGAATCTATGCAGAGCCCCTTCAGAATATAATGGCAATACTTCATTACTGTTATTCTAAAACAAGTCTATTGGGCTCCTGCTTACATTTCTGTTTAACTCCTGTTGTTTCAATCGATATGAAGAAGCGTACATAATGACGTATTTATTATTAATAAGCTTTGTGCATTGGGTGTGGATTTTTTTTTAGTCTTCTTTAAGGTTAATGAATCTTAAACCCTTTGTAGGTATTAGTAGATTGATTGTATTTTTGATTGAACTGATTTTCCATTTTTAGGTAATAGCAACACGTGTTTGAGTGTTGTATCATAACTCGTTTATTGAAATGCGAACATCTGGAAATAAATCAAATTTCATTAAAATCAAAGAAGTCTAACAGGTTTCTAATGCTTTTGACTACAGGGACAGAATATCAATGCACTGCTTCTGATATCTTTACTCTGCCTTAGGGGGTTTCTACTCATTGGATGAAAGTTTTCCAAGTATAGACCACCAGGCTTAAAAGGTTTAAGCTACTTCACATCTGCAATTCCAGAGGGCAACATTATACTAACTAGATCTTCCAGCCAAATGTAAAAATGCATACGGACTGGAAAGGAACATCTCCTACTTAACCTACAACAACTTGTGCTGTTCCTTGCACCGCTCCAAACGAACTCACTTTGATGAATACGGCATTGAATGTTAGCTGGAAACATCTGAGGCCAGAAGCTCTGCAGCTGAGCAAATGCAATGGCTTTTCCAGCAGGCAGAATCTAAAGCAGGTAAAAAATCTGGGGTAAGGATAAACATTTTTAAATTATTGATTGCTAAATTTTTATTGGTGTAGGCATAAAAAATTAAAGCCAAACTCATTGAACCTTACAGAGCTGACCTCTGTACTGCCTGCAGCAGTGAATGTGGTCGCAAATTTATAATTTGAGTCTAGGAGATGAAACGTGGTCGAGAAAAAGCGGTAGCTTTGCTATGTATTGCAGTCGGAAAACAAACCGGAACTTCAAAAAAACAACAAAAAATTAGGTGCAGTAGTTTGTTTGAATCCATAATCTTGGATGAAGTGTCCCAGCGCAAAGCTGACTTAAATAGGGGCACGCTGATGGCTTCATCTGCCGTCATGTCATCGCAAAAGAACCAGAAATTGGTGGTGCCCATAACAAGAGCAAAATGTGTTGAGGGTGAATGCGATTGGTTTTTATAATTGGTAAAATAAACTCAAACCAAACAACCAATTTTATGTTCTTCCCAACATTTACATGTATAGTTTTTGTTTAAAGACTCGGGAAAACCAAGAAAGCATTTAAACAGAGCAGCTAATCATAACCCCTATGACGAACACTACATACTGTAGAAAGCTACCAAAGGAGCAACATCTTAGCAAGAAAATACTGAACAAGAAATATCAGTGACCCATTACATCTGTGGCTGTCGAGGGGGACCAAAACCAGAAAGTACAAGGGGGCAGAATCTAAAAAACTAAGCCCACTTTGAGAAGAAGCAAAACAAATGTCAATAAGTGGTTATTCTTGAAACATGGTTTAAAACCATCACAGCTTTGTAAAGAAATAAGAAATAAGGAGAATGTCTATCAGCTTTTCTTGGTGACTTTCATGGCTTTCCTGACCTTCAGTGACGAGGAAAATATGCAGTAGAAAATAAAAAATGCTTGGCTTGTTCCATCAGTCAGAAGCTTTTTTATTCATATTTTATTTGAATTTTTGATGACAGTGAGAACAAGAACTCCTTGTCTGTGTAGAGTACCCTAAAAAAGACTGACATGCCGTGAAGTTTTTCAGATCTTTTCACATAATGTAAGTTTCTGCCATGCATAAGGCAATAGACATGCTACCTCATATAATATGTAACACCAGTAACGGCGCGCTGCACGAAAACATGCAGTGAATACACTTGACTTGAGCATTCCTAATTTTCATCCTCTTTCTCTGTCTCTGTCTAGCATTCGTTTGCTCAGAGGTTGTTGTGCTTGCAGCTCTTGAGCAGCTCTTCTTTACTCCACCCTAGCGGCCCGCTTCTTCTCTTCTTCTGTTGGCATCTTTTCACTTTAAAACTGATTAAGTCAGTGGTTGTGTTGCAATCACTTAGTACGTTTTCCTTAATTTTTCACGTAAGCTGGCACTTAAGTCTTCAATCTTCCTCAAGAATGATTTAAGATATGAAGAGGTAGAGGAAGTGACGGCGAAAGGTGGTAGGGATGAGCGCGGCACCCGTACGTATGCACCGCACGGCCGCCCCGCTGGCTGCTGTTGAGAGTTGATCCTACAATAAAATAAAATAAAATAAAAAGAGGAATAACCTTGGAGGTCGATCATCACCCCGAAAGCGGACAGTAGACATCACGTAGTATATGTATTCCAAATTTCAGGTCAATAGCTCAAATGATTTGCGAGTTACAGGTGAATTAAAATCCCGGACAGACAAGCGAACAGCCACGGTAGCGTATTATATATAAAGAAGGTGCATTGAAAGTTGTTTAAAGATCTCAACCAGGTTGATAACCTCAACATAAATGGAGAGGATACTTGACAAAAGAATCTGCCTTCACCACCAGAGACCTTTTCTACCATCGGTCTTTATAATTTACAACACATTATCTTTATGCTGCAGAATGATTAAAATTAAGTGTAGATTTTTTGGATATCTGACTGCTGTTAGGATGTGTTGGCTGCTATAATACTGAAATAAAGTATCAATCTTTCTATCATACAGTCCATTGACCTATCTGTCTCTACATCTAAAATAAAGTGTTGTAAGAAGAAAGAATTATTATTTTAATTTAGTCAGAAGGACTGTTCACCTGTTACAAGAGGTTCAGGAATAATAGAAATAAAGACTCGCTTTCATGAACAACAACATTCAAACCCTTTATGTGGTATTGGAGCTTTGTAGAAAGCTTTTTGTTTAGCACCAAAAAACATACATGCACTTAAATCTTAAAAAAGAAATTTACAGTGAATACTATAAACTCAATAGACTTCCTGCTAAGCACATGCTGAGCTGGCTCAACACACTTATGTATCCAATAATCCAATTAGATTACACAGCACTTTGGGCCACAAATTCAATTCTTTTAGGAAGAACTCCCATGAGAAATAGCATGATACAATTAAATACAGTACATTAATAACTAGGTAGCTATTTAACACTTAATATAGCATTTCGCATAATAGATAGACAGACAGATAGATAATACTTTATTTGTCCCCAAGGAGAAATTAAGACTTTAACAGAAACTTGAGAAAAACAAAAATATTATCCATTTTAATAAAAGTGTAACTGTCAGTGTATCTGTGTATCTTTGTGTCTGTCTGGTTGCCGTATCTTTGCCATTCCAACAGATGGCACATCACAAACATTTATAGTAATAAAATAGTGTACCATTTGTTGGAATTATGACCACAATGCCTTTCATTATTACATGCATAACAATATACATTCCTATAGATGGTGTACTGCAAGGCTTAACACTGAGATGTATGTTGATTACTAAGATTTCAACCATTCTCTAGTATTGATATATTATAACAAACAACAACCCTTCCCCCAAACACACAAAAGAACCACAGCTTTAATAATGATGATAGATCTGGTACTGTCTAATAACAAGTTTGTAGGTGGGAGTATGACCTAGTCAGATTGTAGTCAGATCCAACAGGTTTACAATTAAAGGCATCTGTAAGGCTTGAAAAAAGCAGGTCCATCATCTATCTAAAAATGGAACATAACACATACAGATACAGATGGATGACCTATCTGCAGGATCAGAATAACTCATTATTAGAGTCTTGATAACATTTCTTTTATTATATATTATATAATATATAATATAAAAAAACAAAAATAATAATTGTTTGGGGAAAGGTAATTGTAAAGTGTAATTTTTTTCTTGAGCCTCTGTTACCATCTTTGTCAATTTTGTGATGCTAGATTTGAAAGATTAACATATTTGCATCAATTTCTGTTTCCTTTTGGGTAAAACAACAGCAGAAACTGTCACAAAGCTTCAAGAGGCTTTCAAAGAAGAAGCTTTGAGCCAGGCAAGGGTTTTAACCTTAAAGTGCTCAAGCGATTGTATGATCTTGTGTGGAGAAAACGACCCAAATTGTGGTAATCAGGCGAGTGGCTTCTGTATCACGACAATGCTTCCGCTCACACAGCATTGAGTGCGTCACAGTTTCTCACAAAAAACGGGATGACAATGGTGCCCCCCTACTCCCCGGACCTTGCACCCTGCGATTATTTTCTTATTTCCAAGAATGAAAAATAACCTTAAAGGAAAGTGTTTTCAGAATGTAGAGGAGGTCAAGAAGCAAATGATGGAGGCACTGAAGGCTATCACTTTGCAAGAGTTTCAGAACAGTTTTGAAGAATGGAAAAGACAGTGGGACAAGTGTATTGTGTCTCAGGGGGAGCATTTTGAGGGTGATAAAATTTTGGAAATGTTTGGAGATATATCTCTCTCTATTATAAAAAAAAATCTTGAGAGAGAAAGACTAGGGAGACGAGATGTGATCTTCACATGAAAATCACGAAAGACACTTAAAAGACCCGCGAGACGAAACAGAATGGCTACAGAACATCTCGTGGGGACCTTAAAAATGAGACTTTGTGCCAAGAGATTGACCTAGAAACGTCTCGCGGGGACGTTGAACATGTGATTCTTGCCAGACACGCCCTACTTACCACCAATATCAAATAAGACCATGGGCAGCAAAACACTCAGTCGTGTAAAGGCTTTGAGCAGACACAGATCCAGGGGTCTCAGCGCATATAAAGTGTATAAGGACAATATGTCACAGATGAAATGTCGATAACTAAATGAAGAAGAAAGAGCAGCGCTGAGAAAAGAGACTCAAAATCGTAGGAGAGAAAAAAATGCAAAAAAGAAAAAGAATAATCTAGGTGCAAACTCAGAAAATAAGGAAAATAATAATTAGCCCGGAACAAGTGGAATTGCAAAAAAGCACGTCCAATCTGGCTCAGAATTAAAAGACAAAGAGTTAAAGACAAAGTAGAGCTTCATAAAGATGTTCACAAATGCTGGTGCTATAAACATTCAGAGCAGGTTAGAGATTATGAAAACAGTGGAATTCGAAAGGCTCAAAAAAAACATTGGCGTGATACAAATGCAAAGAAAGTTATAGAATATGAAAGCAGGAAAATTAGAAAGTATCAAAAAAAAAGAAAGTAAAGATCGCAGTAGTGCAAACAAACGGAAATTATTACTCAAAAAAAGAGAAAATAATCACCATGGGACAGGTGTCATTGAAAAAAAGCAGGACAAAATGAGGTCAGAAATAAAAGACAACGAGTAGAAAACAAAGTAAAACGTCATAAAGAGGTTCAAAAACAAGGGGGCCAAACACATGCAGAGCAGTTTAGAGATAATGAAAACTGGAGTTCAAAAGACTCAAAAAAAACGTAGGCGCGAAACACATGCAGAGCAAGATACAGAATATGAAAGCAGAAAAAAATGCAAGTGTCAAAAAAAAGAAAGTAAAGATCGCATTAGCACAAACAAAGACAAACTATTACTCAGAGAAATAATGAAAAGGCGAATAGAGATCGAATATATGGATATACTGTAGGTGATATGTCAGAAGTATGTAAATATTGTAAGGCTTTGAAGTTTAAGTCAAGGGAATTTCAAAAATGGGGTTTACCTCACATGTATTAATTGGTTACTTTGCAAAAAAATGATTAACTGCTGCTGATGTAGATCGTTTTGTCTGTGCTGAAATTCCAAACAGTGAAACCTATCCTGAATTACGGTACAAAGTCATTAAACACATGTCTCACGGAACTCATTTAAAAGATTCAGCATGTTGGGACTCGAAAGATTCCAAATATTGTTTTTAACCAAGTTCTGAAATAAAAGTGAAACTAATGAAATAGCAACAATTCAAAGAAAAAAAATCTTAAAAGTGTGAATCCGGAAAACCTAACACGGGGGTTGGCGAGCGAAGCGAGTAGGGGGTGAAGCCCCTTAGTACAATTTTAAAAAAAAGTCTTGTTATTTTTGGGTCCCCCCTTGTATATATAGTCAATGAGGAAAAATCTGTTGGATTTCTCTGTTTATAGAAGCTACTGAACTGATAAAAAATAAATTAAAAAATATATATATATATATATAAAAAAAAAAAAATCACAGAATTGAAGGAGAGTATACTTTACTTTTCCCATGACTATACAGTATCTATATTTTTGAAAGTATTTAACACCATAAACTGTAAATGTATTAAGGAATTAAATTTGATTTTGATAACCCAGGTGTTTCTAAGAAGGCATTTATAACTTCACTTCTCTGTTTCTCTGGTTCAGTGGCTAGTGCCTCACAGGTCCAGCATGTCGGGTTCATAGTTTGCCGCTAATTCTCATTACATTTTCATAAAGGTGTTTGATTAACTGGTAAGGAAGTGTGATCTTCCTTTTGAAGTCTATGAGCAGCTTTTTGGTTTGCCGACATCAAGAATGAGATCGTTTACCTGCCACCACTTTGTCACAAGTAAATCTCTTCTAATAAGCCGCCTTTTCATTGTTAGACGGTTGAGCTCTAGTGTATAAAGAGGACTCTGGTACAGCTGTTTTTATTATTCAGGTATGACAAGATGGCATAAAGTGTAAGGGTATGGGATTCTCTCTAGGCCAGTTGTTACAACATGCAAACTTTAGATAATTATAATGTGACGTGAACGCAGCCCCATCGCGCTACACGTCCTGCCTCCACATCGCCTTTTCAGCCCCGTCGCACAGTCCATCGGCCATAGAAAACTCATCACCGCGACAAGGACAGTCCCAGTACAGAGCGGACCCATCGCCGATCCGTGGGGTATTTTAATTTGGCCGATGACCTGGCCCACTTTCTCTTTGTCCTCTCTCCTCCAGGACAATCTGATCCCGGTCGTGTATCCGCAGCCTCAGCACCAGCTTGAGGAGGAGGATTATCAGTACCTGGTCTGAAGGAGGGAACTGAGGTGGAATGACTAATGAAGTCACTGCTTGCTGGCTGTGTTTGTGTGCCATAGAGTGGTAACTCCCGCTTCAATAAATACGCTTGCTGTTCCAGGTTGAAGGTTGTTAATAAAGCTGGTCGTTCTGAAGACTAAGACTCATCCTCGTGTTTTGGGGTGTAAGACTGTGACTCACGCATCACAATAACTATCTGAAATATTCCTTTTAATGTGTCCCAGCACCCTTAATAAGGTTTAACAGACTATCCTGAACTTGCTCCCCTAACTACAGGGTCCCAGCCAACACAGGGTGCAAGGCAGGAAACAAACCCCAGGCAGGGCGTACACACACACCCTCACACACTAGGGCCAATTTAGGATCACCAATGCACCTAACCTGCATGTCTTTGGACTGTGGGAGGAAACCCATGCAGACACGGGGAGAGCATGCAAACTCCACGCAGGGAGGACCCAGGAAGCGAACCCGGGTCTCCTAACTGCGAGGCAGCAGCACTATCCACTGTGCCACCGTGCCGCCGATATCTTTACTTTATTTCAATTAAAGTTTTAGAAATAGTTACCAACAAAATAAATATCATACAATGACAACCTTTACATTTATTTTCAATATCTCTTTGGCTTCCTTTCAGAGTATGAGCCTTTTTCAGGAGAAAAAAGGCTTAAACTGGAATCAAACTCTGGAGGAGATGCCAATGATTTAAATTTAAGCACCGAATTTAGATTTAGCATATCGCCTTACATAGGGAGTACTCTCATTAACCTTTTTACAAAGGATCCAGCAGTTGAGGTCAAAAAAATCTTTATTTTAACACTAGTAGGCCAATTAGCTGGCTAAGGTCATCTACATCTGAGTATGGGTGCACTAATACCCACATCGTAGAATAACTCCTTGTTATAGACTCCAGTTTAGGTTATATGACTTTATATGGGAAGAATAAAAAGTTGCACTTAACAAGACATGTGAATATAGAGCTCGCCAAGCCCTTAGGGCACAAAGTGCAAACAGGGCTAGCAAAGGTGAGGAAAGAACAACACCTACACATAGAGTCAGATGCCAAGTCTTAAAGCCATCCACCCATTTACTTGGATCTTCCTTTTACTCGTGCATACAAGGCTTATGCTCACTATTGGAATGATATTTCCCATTTCTTACATTCTGAGTATTGAAGTGATGAGGTGGTATCAGGAGGTCATTTTTGCTGGCATACAACGTGTAAATAATAAGGGGGACTCTTGAGTGTTGAACCCAGAATGAAAGCCAAGGAGGCCAAGGTTATTAAAAAGGTTATCTTTATTAAAAATGCACACAATGGTGAAAAATCCGTAGAAGATATATCACGTGTATAAAATAAGCAGAACACAAGAAGCCTATTGTCTTTTTGGGCTTTCCGGGACAGGCCAGTCACATTGTCATTTCCTTACAAAACGAACGTTACGCTCTGTCATGACATTTGTCACTGCCATGTGTCATACTTGAACAAGATTTTTTTTTTTTTAATTGTCAACTCTTCTTTTTTAATGCCATCTGCAACCTTCAGTTGCATAATGAAGATTAATTGTATTGATTCTTATAGGAAGAACCACCTTGACTGTCAGGGTGTGCTCCTGTTTAAGCAATTTTTGCATCATTATCAACATTATTTTGAAATTTAAAACAGTTCATTGTGTTTATGTCATTGTCTTGTTTGTTTTTTGCCTGTTGCTGTTAGTGTGCCAATAATGTTATGAATGACTGCTGGCACGATGCCATGCAGCATGCCATTGCTGAAGCATGTCTTGTAAATGTGCAACAGCTGCAAACATTTCTTACCTGAAATTTGTTCTTTCATTAAAAAAGGTGAACTTCAAACAGCAAATAAAATTATTGTTCATGCTTATTTAGTGTTTGAATCAAGACCGTTTCTTTAGCTTTGAATATGGATATCCATTTTTCAGGGAATTCTTCTCGCAAATGGCCCCTTTCTTGAATTAACAATATGATTTTGGTTTTCTCCCTTTATATCAATCACTACCAAAACTAATGGATCTCATATGTGACTGTTTAATATTCAACTGGTGAAATAAACATCAAAGATGCATTGCTACAAGTAGAAACTGCAGGAGCGACCTGAAATCATGAATCGCGCTTTCGTCTTCTTGGTCTTGATGGTCCTCTCTGGTGGCAAATCAGAGCATACACATTGTTGGAAAACTCTTGTGCACCTTCAGCAGGTACCTAAGGGTCACAAGTGTTTCGCCCCTAACCTGAACACTTCACCTGAGTTGGGGCAAAGATGGCTAAGTTAGCCTGCATACAGGTTCCAACTGTGAGCTCTTATCAGCCACTACCATCTTGAGCCAGTCTCAGCTGCCATGGCTCTCTACCTTGTGGCTTTCTTCAGGGATTTAGGTTCCAAACCTGTAAAAAAAAAAAAATAACGCACTGATGTTGCCTGGGA
Organism: Polypterus bichir lapradei; assembly: GCA_026402145.1. Lineage (NCBI taxonomy): Eukaryota > Metazoa > Chordata > Cladistia > Polypteriformes > Polypteridae > Polypterus > Polypterus bichir. The sequence goes on from JANRMT010062840.1 coordinate 39,390,290, forward strand.
AGCACGACAACCAGCTTCGATTGGGAATAAGATTGCATGCCATCCTTTGACTAGAGCTTCATCGATCAAATCCTGGTACTTCTTGAATTGGTGGGAGATGGCTAGCCTGTCCTCCCAGGGTACTGTTAGTTCCACCACCATGATAGTCAGAAATATAAGACATTGACCTTATTACTTACAGAATTTGAGAAGTAAAAAATGGGGACGAGATGTGGCAATGGAACTAATCATGTCCTGTGTCTTGCAGACCTTCTGGGCCCAACAGCAAAGTGGGCAGTGCCCTTGCATCCTTTACCCAATATCTCAATTAACAGGGCTTTCCAACCTGGGACCCCAAATCCTTTACAATTCTCTTTTGTGTTCTGCCTTTCCAACTCCATGTCGTCCAGTTTATGCTGAATATATGAATCTCACTGATGTGGATGGATTGGCCAATGGAAGCTAATCAGCCTAGTTTAAAAAATTGATTCGTTATTCTAATTGTTTTTCACAATTCTTGATATTTTCATTTTATTAGTCTTGTTTTGATGAAGGATGGATGCAGCATCCCTATTTTGAATCTCCCATCTAGTTACTGCCTGCGTGAAGTTTGCATATTCTTCCCATGGATTTTTTGATGGTTACTCCCCATCTCCTGCTATATCTCAAAGATGTGATTGATAGATTAGTGGATTATTCCGACTTTGAGCATTTGGATGCCTTGCCTCATGTCTGATGTTGCCAGAATAGCCTCTGGCTGCCATTTACCATATTTTGGACAAAGCTGGCCTGAAAATGTTTGTTTTATTATTTTTTGAAGATAATTTGCTGGGTAGCTTACAGCACCATTAATATTGCACACTGTCCTTAAGTTAGATCAGGTTAACTTAATGACCAGGAAATGAGGTTGCATGTGTCATTTTGTGACGCACAAGTATTTGAAAACACTATGCTTCAAAAAAAATCTGGAAAAAAGACTATTTTTTTACCTTGAATTTTGACTTTTCATTGAATCTTGATTTATAAAACATTGTCAAACGATAAGGAACATACTATTGTATGTAATCGAGAGACCCATCCATCCATTATCCAATCCGCTATATCCTAACTACAGGGTCACGGAGGTCTGCTGGAGCCAATCCCAGCCAACACAAGGTGCAAGGCAGGAACAAACCCCGTGCAGGGTGCCAGCCCACCACAGGACACACACACACACAGCACAAACTAGGGACAATTTAGGATCGCCAATGCACCTAACCTGCTTGTCTTTGGACTGTGGGAGGAAACTGGAGCACCCGGAGGAAACCCATGCAGACATGGGGAGAACAAGCAAACTCCACGCCGGGAGGACCCAGGAAGCGAACCTGGGTCTCCTAGCTGCGAGGCAGCAGCGCTACCCACTGCGCCACCGTGCCGCCCATTGAAAGACCCCTTACCCCTAAACAAAAAAATACTAAAAAAATGCTTACGAGCAATACCTAAATTATACTGAAATAGCTTACAAACACTGGACATAAGCTCAAACCCATTTCTTTGTAAAATTAGCTAGTATATTTGCATATATTGTCAAGGTTGTGTGCTTATGGGACACCTTTAAGAACCTGACGAGGTAAGCAGCTTCAGCCAAGCAGAAAAGGGGCGCTGTTGCCAACACCTTCACCCTTTTTGTCTGAAGTTCAGAGGGATGCTGGACAGAAGACCAGTAACTAGACATCCTCTCTGAACCAGGAAGCTTTGTTAATAAAACCTCGCTAAGCACCACAAGTAAGCACCAATTATTGGACTTGCATCTGAGGGATATGGAACCCCATCACAGAAGTAACCTTGCCATTTAAGAGCTTTTTCTTTAGAACCATGTAAAAGCCATTATTTTGTTCCCATGAGTGCTGTTTATTTTCTGTTCTTTTACATACTGCACAAAAAACAAAGTTACCATGCTGGTACTCAACTCTTTGTGTTGAACCATTTGCATTTATTATTCAAGATATAAAAAAATAAAATGCTATATATAGTTCAACAAAAACTTAGGAACAAGATGGAAGCTTGTTAAGGATATATTTCACACAAAGATTTCCTCCATACAGAGATTCATAGACACACAGAATAAGTTACCAAGTAGTGTGGTAGACAGTAGGTAGGGGACCTTCAAACCCAATTTTGGAGAAAAATCTTGATAATTTCAGGTGAACAGGACTAATAATCTTGTTGGGCTAAATAGCATCTTCTCATGAAAATGACTCTAATGTTAAGTTACCAAAATAACTGCCATGCATGTGACACTGATGTCTCCACAAGTCTCTCACTGCTCCATCAAAAACTGACACTTTGCATAATATGAAGGATAATTGATTCCACAGAGGCTTATGTTCTTGAAGAATCTTGTCAAATGAAGTTTTTATTCTCTAATCCTCTACTAACAAACTAGCCATCTGTACATTCTACTGGATCTTCTGTTTGCGTGATGTAAAAGGAAGCACAGGGACTCAGATGAAGGGTTGGAGCCCCAAAGGACACTCTGTTTAATGTCCAGATGAAAAACAAAAAAGGAAATTCAGAATAGGTGATCAGTCTTCACAGCATTTTGTTGTCATGATGTTAGGTGCTTTGGACACAAACGCTTCAAAAAAGAATCATTTTCGAGGATAATTTTGCTATTTTGGGGGTAATTTTATGTCTTGTGATGATAATTAAGATATTATGATTTATTTTGTATGTTCTCCTGCAATGTCATTTGGTTTTCTTCATGAGATGCTATGTAGAATGCCGATTCATATGAAGTTACTAACAGTTACATCAGAGGTCACAAATCAAGTAGTTTTTGACATCATGAGTAAAGTTTATCCAATAAAAAAAAAATTAAATAAAATCTATATACTGTATATAAAATTCTTTTCACGTTTGCAACGGAAATTATGTATGATCACACGAAACGGAAATTACATGTGACCACAGAACATATTATAATACAGGAACTAATCACTTTGTTTGTGGATGCCATTTTTATATCGTCTTTACGAATTGTTATTATTTGTGTGAGAGTTATTTTACTGATATTGAAAAGAAATAAATACAAACATGCCGATCTATCCCATAAAAGTGCGTCCCGCGTCGCCCTCTCCCAGCCCTCCTCTGTGGACTTCAGAGCTTAGCCGTCCACTACCAGGCACGTTCTGACAGAGAAGTTTTATTTATTCGTCCATGTCACTGTCGCGGAAACTGCCACATTGTAACTTTTTTTTAATTGCCAGTACTTGATAGTAGAAGAGATGAGGAAAACAGCTTTGCGTCTTTCGACTTTTTAACTGCGCTGAGCTGTAAACAATGTGAAGATGACTCTGCCTTCAGCGGCGAGGGGTCGTGAGAACAAAGTGGACGCTCAGAGGTGTGGAATGTCAGGCTCCTCCACCGGGTCGAGAGCTTCGCAGTTTCGAGCAGCATCCTCTCTTCTCGCACTGTTTGTGACACTTCGAGTGCTCCGTTGGCTCCTGGGAGAGTGGAAATCTTTGCGAATGAGTGTAATCGGCGCCATTGAAGCAAAACTCTCTTTGTAAATTGCGCTGCACGACTACTTACTGTCCCTTAAGGTGAGTTCGGGTTACTAAAACCCCGCAACATTCAAGGTTGCTTTTGTGATGAATTCTTTTAACAACATGTAGGGTTTACATCTAAGAAGATGTACCTCTTCACATAAATTATTGGATTTGGGAATTGTTTGGACCTTCTGCCCGTTAAGCACGGAACGGCAGCGTCCACATTTCTCAGAATAATTTTTCTCTTAAATCACAGGCACATAGTGCAACGTTGTCAGGCAGAAATTTGGAGGATGACATACAAAATGTTATTTCTATACCACAGCGGTCGTGTAGCGCCTTTCACAAGGGATCTGCTACCGAGAGATGATCCAAATACATTTAAGCTGCTGTTAGTACTACTTACCTGTTGTGTTATAGCGCCTTTAAAATGTACTTTACCCGAAAGCACTCCAGTACTGCTCAATGTATCTTTACTTCTTACATGTTAATGTTCTACTGTTTAATAATTTATATACTACATTTTATTTTTTTCCCTTGCACTCAGTGAGCGAAGCCACGGGGTAATCAGTTAGTATTTAAATAAAGGTCACTTTCTCGGTTCACTTTGCCTGATTTTGTAGATTCCACAAAGAAATACAAAGTTCAATTGTGATTCTTTTTTTTTGTTTCAGCTTAAGAATATTCTGACCCATTTCTGAATTTTTCAAATATGAATTTTGCTTAATGGTAAGGGTTTGTCGCTATATTCCCTTTTTTGATCTCCTGGATTGCTGATTTCAGTTTTAGTATTTATATCTCAGATCTTTCATTCTAAAGGCTTCAGGGTGGAGAGTTCTGTCCTCCTTCAGACCTCGTCCTAAAATGAATGTCAAATTCAAGTGAGACAGTGTAACAATAGGGGGACCCCAAAAAATCTGGAATTGTTTAAAAAAAAAACTCCCAGTAATTCCATTTTAGTCAGTGTTTAAATACTGTCCTTGAAATGCAATACATTGTCCCCATCACTCCTTCCATTCCTGTCAACGTTTCCTGTACTCTGAAATCTTTTGTTACCATGTCCTGAGCGTCTTGTGATTTTTTCCACAACAGCAAATCATCTTCCCTTCACTCTCAGTTTTAATTTCGGGAACAGAAAGAAGTTACAGGGGGTGGGATCTGTCAGATCAGGGGGATACAAAGCAATAATCGCTTTGTTTTTGGTTAAAATCTCTTTGACTGACAATGTGGTGTGTACACGTGTGCCGTCAAAGTACAAAACAAAGTTTTTCAAGCTTTACTGCCCCAGATGTTTTTTTCCTGATGCTTTCTATTGGGCGCCATGTTGGTGATTAATGGTCTGTTCACAGGAAACAAACTCTTTATTAAAAACTCTATCAATGTTGAACAATGCTATCATCATTATCGTCTTGATTTTCAATAGGACTTGATCTGTTTTTTATGGCATGGAGAAAAAAAAGATAAAATCACATGTAAGTTTGTGGAATAAATGTCAGAAATTTGCACTCAATCAAATCGGCACTGATGTTACTCGGCAGACTTATTAACTAGACTGTAGGCCTACAATACCTTGAGGTACAGTGATATTCACTCGAAAGAGGCCCCGAATATTCTGCTGTAACTCCCATTAGACTGAAGCAATCTGAAGCAAAAAAATACGCTATAGACCTTGACATATATGTAATTGATCGCAATACATGCGATGCTGGAAGTGGTTTCCATTTTGATGCATCGCTCCATGTTCCTGAACATATTGGCAAGCGTCTAAGGGGAAATAGCATCAATTTCACATTGGATGTTTTCCTTCAAATCTTCTACGGTGCGAGGCTTGTTCCGATTACGTTTCCTTTGAGTATTCCCGAAAGGAAGAAATCTGGTGGTGTCATATCCGGCGACCGTGGTGGCCAAAGCCCCTTTGAAATTGCCCTGTTGCCAAAGAAGGACTCAATTTCTGCCATGCTCTTTGCCGATATGTGAAACGTTGCTCTATCTTGCTGGAAGTAACCTTCCATTAATTCACGATCATCCAGTTGATTTTGAAATTGATAAAACGAATTGGTGACCCAATAGGTCTGCACCATGAAGACGTGCTGCTCAGTACTGTACACCACCATCCTGATGAGAAGTCGAGAGACTAAGTGAAGGGGTACGGGTGGTATGCACCCAGAAGTTGCAAATGGAGGTTAAACGTCGTGACGGCTGTTTGGCGCCTACCTCAGCACTCCGACGCAGGGGCATCCCAGTTTGTTCAAAGCTCCATATACTGAGGAGTACATTGCACATGGTTTCGTTCAAATTACTTCATCCTAGTGAGAGTTATTACAGAATATTCATATCCTCTTTCGAGTGAATCTTCCTGTATAATCGAATAAATACACTCTACTCCCGTGCTATTGCCGGACTCTGGGAATTTTTAAGTTCTCTCCCACTATTCCAGTGTGGTGCTTAGGTGTCACCCACCACACTCGGGTCCCAATCCAGGAGGTTCGGCATGTGCTGAGTGTGGCAACGTGCTATCAGCGCATGCTCCCAACCTCTCTCTTTCTCTCTTGTACACTGTATAAAGGGTTGACCAGAAGAGGCAGTGTTTGCAACTTCAAAACGGAAGTGACTTCTGACTTCTTCTAGCAGGTTCTCGTCCAGTCAAAATGAGGTCAGTGGCTGTGCTTCAACTATAATCCCCCCCCACCACCACCCAACCATCACCAAGATCCATTAACCAATTCCACAAGCTTGCATGTGTAACAATGATTTTTCTTACATTAGCAACACATACATTTCAAGTTTCCACTTTGGGAACACTTTTACACAAGAATCAAGATACTTTGATGTGTTTGTTTATTTCTGTGTATTTCCATAAAAATGTACACTTGAATATATGTAAACAGAGGAATGTTTTTATTGTTCTAATACAGTTTGATTTTTTTGTAAATCTATGTCAGTGCCTGTCTTCACAGATGAGTGCTATATAAGAAATAATGAAATTCAAATGAAATATGCATGTGTTTGACTGCCACCTGATTTTATTGTAATATTTAGGTGTTCTTAAAAATAAAACAATTATTAAATTTTGAGACCTAATCGTGTGTGCAGAGAGTAACAAGTAGGAGAAAGAACTGCCATTTGTGTCTTAAAATGATGCAAAGATAAAAGCAGAAAAGAAAACACAGTATAGCATTAAATCAAAGATCAGAGAATCCAGCCAACGGAGTTGATAAAATGTAAGATAAGAAACTTACCTTTTCAACACAGAGCCTTCAACTACACATGCATTGTGGCCAGCTTCCACTTAAAAGACTGATATTTAATTGGAAGGGATTTAAAAAAAAATAATAGGCCTTCTTAGCGGTAAGCCAGAAAAACAGATACAGAGCAAATAAAACAAGTCAAACACCTACAAATTTTCTCCTGTCAGTTAAAAAGCCTTCATTAGAGGAGCTGGAAAAAAAAAAAAAAAAACAAAACAAACATCTGTCGGATCCTACAAGGATTTTGAGTTGGAAGGATATTTGGGAACCCACTTCATGAATAATTCAGTTTAAGAAAATTAATTTTTTAAGCACAAACTCACAGCCAACAGAGGTTGTTTGGGGGTTTGCTTTGGTGTTTAGAGGACTGTCCACATGTCATTCTCCCTCTGAATTTCCCTCTCTTTTCAGTGATAAAAGAGAATTTATATAAAAACAGATCGTAAAACTGAGGATAAGCCAATTAATTCTAATTTTTAAATTGGATGGAAGAGATCAGCAAATGTTGGTTTACGTAAACCATTGGAGAGCCTTTTTTTCTAAATGCAACCCTCCCATACCATTTTGGATGTTTTGGCCGTAAAAAAAAGTCTTGATTTTTCTTCATATTGAAGCGTTTTCTCCATATAGTGATACATTTAGCTTTTAGCTGCACTATAATCTGATAATGTTTTTTAGCCACTGACTTTAATAGAATTTCCTAGCCCAAATTTTTAAAAGAACTTGAACAAAGACTGAATGTTGACAGCCTAGTGACTGAGGGGCATCCTATTAGATATTTTACAGCTTTAAGAATACTAGGGTTTCCGCCCCCCTGCTCATTTCGCTTGCCCACCGCCAGGTTGGTTTACCGGATATACAATTTAAAGAGATTGTTATGTTCATGGGAATTGTTACATATGCATTATTTTCAGCTTTTACTTTAAAAATTTTGTAAAAACAATACTTGTCCTTTATTTCCAGCCCCAGGCATGGTTAAATCTCTTTCTCGCAGGACGTATAATGCTGCTCGCGTTGTGAAGGGGTGGGGGGTGGCGGAACTCACGGTAAGGAGATGCTGTTCTTTCAGCTGCCGTCTTTCTGCTGCTGCTGCTGGCGAGCTACGTGTTCTCTTTGTCGCGCTGCGCGTTGATCACGTTGTGTGGGGGTGGATAGGGGTTGAACGCACGCTAAGGAGAAGCGGTCGGATCATCTGCTAGCTTGCTGCTACTGCTGCTGCTGGTGAGAGCTGCATGTTCTGCTTGTCGCTTATCGTTGTTTTAAGAGCTGGGAGCACATGAAGTATATCTGCCAAATGCATTCCAACAACTGCTAGGTGAGATGTCCGTGAAATTGTTTTAATTGTTGTCTCACTGCCTTGTCTCGCGTGACGTTAAAGTGTCTCTCACGGGACGTCAAATTGTCTTCCGAGAAGATCACGTCACGCCTCCCTAGTCTCCCTCCCAAGATTTTTTTTTTATAATAGAGAGATTAGTTAAGGGCCACTAGTAAGAAGAAATCAGTAAGTGCTGGTAGAAAAATTAAACTGTGCCTGGTAAAAGTAGATCTCACCCAAAAGTACCTGCTTTTGGGGAAGAAAAGAAGTCCATCTAAACATGTTCTTAGTACTAGGGGTTATTTACTGTTGTACTCTTGTGTACTCATTTATTATAGATGACTTATGGCATTTAATAGAAAAAAATGTTTCTAATAACAGTGTACATTGGTGTATTGTGGATATCCTTGGCCTTGAAAAACCTATTTAGTTACCACCACTTTGGAAATCTGCAGTGATTTACAAAATATCAGTGTGACTGTTGCAACCCACAATACTAAGGACCCTAAAATTTCACGGACCATTGCCCAGTATATAGATTATTGTTTACTAGTGAAACTCCATGGGCTTACACCATGAAGCACCTCAATTCAAAAATTTGTATGGTAGTGAACTGCCAGTGGTCAATCACAAACCCAAAACAACTAGCTCAGAAGCAGTATCCTTGCAGCTTGAGCTAATATGACATCTCCCTTATTCACCCCTGCAGAGATCGTCCCTGAAAGCTGTGAGCAAAGCGTTTCCTGGTGACGTTAGCTGATCTCTCTTTCTGTCAGCCCAAACCTTTTCTGCAGAAACCTTCATTACATTCCACCCATTCACAATGCAAATCCCATCCTCGTTACTAATCGAGTCGCCACGAATTTACACCATGAAGCATCTCAGCACAAAGTACTGCACTGTGGTGAACTGTCGAGAACCTGCAACATTTGTCTCAGAAATGGCCTCTTTGCAGCATGAGCTTATAGGAGGACTTTCAACACTGAGAGTGGAGCACAGTATTGGGAATGTCCGCTGATCTCTCTCTGTCTCACTTGCTCTGTCGGCCCCCACCTCCTCTGCACATGTCACCACTACACCTGGCTCTCCTTCCACATCCCAAAGAAATGTGCGTTAAATTAATTGGTAAACCTAAATTTTCCCTGTGTGAGTTTGTGCTCAAGTTGGTCCTGTGATGGATTAGCACTTTGTTTAGGGTTAGTTCCTGCCTTGCGCTCAATGCTACAAGGATATGTATGATCGATTGAATGGTTTTGACAATGCTATTATATAGTTTATTTTTGCAAATGCTATTGTAATGGTTAAGAAATGCAGTAGCACTGAAGTTATTAAAAAAAAAGATATACATCTGTATAATAATAATAATAATAATATATTATATATATATATATATACTGTACATACATACATATTCATATACATACTGTCACACACATGTGCTAAGGGTTAAGCCGAGGGCAAAACAAGAAGGCAGGGATCAATGAAGTGCACTAACCTTTCTTCTCCCTCTTCTGAAGATCACCCGAACAGAAGCCCACTTAAAACTTCACCAGTTCCTGCATTCCCTTCCTAGCCACGCTCTCTGTCTGACCTCATTTGCGGCTTAAACCCTCATGGATCCACCTCTTCCTCCTCTACAACTATAAAAGCCAAACACCTTCCCTTTCCACCCAGTCCCAGTCTGGAGTTATTTTTCTTTACTGTACGCAATATACAGGGTGGTTCCCCAACTCTTTATCTGTTTTGTGTCTCTTGTGTAACAATTCATATATACAGTATACAGTATATGTTCCCAGCCAAACCCAATTTTAGGACAAACTAGTTTAGACTAGGCCAAGCCAGTTTGTTTAAAGTGCAAAAATCCAAAGTCCAAATCAGGTTTGGCCATTTTATATATATTATATATATTAGTATCTAAAATAGTATGGTGATAGGATAGCCTTGGTGATTCAGTGGCCTATGCACACTAAATTAAAATATCTGCCCAGGACAATGTTTTTGTGTAAATCCCACATCCTCCATATATTTGTACAATATTTGTCTTCAGTTTTTATCATACACCTCAAGATGTGCAGAATTTATTGCTAGTGTGTGTGTGTACCCTGTTATGGACTGGCACTTTGTCCAGAACAATAGCCTGTCTTGCATCTAATGCTGCCAAGATACACTCTAGCCTCCAGTGGTTGTCAATTAAATTGGATTTAATAATGGATGGATGGATCTAGGCCAGATTAAGACCTCCACAGGCCCCTAGGGGGACTTTGATCCTTAACCAAGATTTGATGATACGTTTAACAGTGCGCTGCACGGTCACTGGGTCATTTAAAGCATCACAGCATTTCTCACGCTTGAAACGGTTGTATCTTGTGCTGAAATCATTGGGGTTGGTGTTGGTATTGTTTTGTCGTCACCAGCCCCTGGACGTGCACCCAGAAAACCCTGATGGCTGATCCAACCCGGATGGATCATTATAGTATCACAGTTTGAGAGCTTGATGGACTGAATGATATTGCCTCTTGTAAAATTTGTTATGTTTTTATTCTTTATCTATTTTTTCCCAAAATCTAGTAGTACATGCTATATACTATTTGTTACCATGGAAATTATTAAATACTTACAGCTAGAGGCTGTCACGCTTCCATCCCTTAGAGAAACCTGACATTGTTTTTGCAGAATCCCCAGGCGTGACAATGCCTAAGGACTAAGAGAGCATGAGACCTGATAGTAGTACTTTTATAGATCTGGATGATGATATCATTATCGTCAATAAATAATAATGATAATAATAATAATAATGATAATGATAATACATTGTTTAAATAGCACCTTTAAATGCTTAAAGCACTTCACACATATTCAAAAGGGCACAACACAAATAGAAGCACAAATAAAGGGCAATAAACACTGGACAAAAATGAGTATTAAAGCATTAAACATCAAATAAATGAAACACATGCAACTCTAAATTCTGGGTTAGCTCAAGAATACAATAAATAGGAACATACTAGAAAACAATGGACAAAGAAAACAGCCAGTGGTACAGAATTTTATGTTAAGGATGTGGACAGAGGGTTGTAGCACTGCCACATAATCTGTTATCTGGTTTGTCTTTTCTCTCTCTGTCATCCTCAGTGTAAACCCTGTCGCTGCCTAAGCCACTATAATAAGGTGGTGGGCGAAGAATAAAACAGGCACATTGGGCAGACAGCCATAAGGAGGACCTTTGCAGAGTGTGTTCTGTTTCTGTAGCTTCCGGGAGTGGGGGTTTTGGTTGCCATGGAAGAAGGACGCTAGTGTACAGTTGAAAAAGGACGCGAAAGGCAAGAGAAAGAGAGACTCAACACAACTTCTGCCAAACAGCACACACGGTCCATCCAAGGCCAGAGAGAAGATTTCCTCATTCAAAGATCAGAGTCCATTCCCATTTTTGGAAATGGCCACCTCAAAGACTCTGGGATAGAAGCAGACGGGACATTCATGAAAGATTAACTTTGGTGAGCTAAAAGCGATCTTTGCTTGTCTAGGATAGCGTGTTTTGGAGACTTTATGAAAAGAAAAAGAGAAAAAAAGGGCTACCATTATGAGAAGTGTCATAACTGCTTGGATTTTGTGGGTTGTCTGTGTCGAAGGTTTTGTTTTTCTTTTATGTTATTTGCCTGTATATGTTGGTGGGGGACGGGGGTGGGGTACCTTTACAGGTTCGGTCGCTGCCATTAATGTTTGTGTTGTTTAGTAAGATTAATGCAATACATTAATCATTTTGTTATTATTTTGTAAATTATATTTTTTTAATCTATTAATAATGCAGGAAGGGGTATGAGGGCAGTTTAGGGTTGACCTGCTATCTGCGGACTCAAATACACTACCATGGTGATGTATAATGATATTATCCGGGTTAGGGCCTGGACGCTTCCACGCTGGAAGGACTGAAGGAGCAAGCATGGCCAGAGCGTTACCTCTCCCGGGACGCTAGATGGCAGCACCCCTCGGTTGCAGCGGTGCCTCGGACTCATGGGGGTTGGAGTTTGGTGCAGTCCTGTTTGGATCCACGGGCACCACCAGGGGGTGCTGCAGCAGGATCTGCTGAGCCCTTTTGCTGCTGGAAACTAGGTTATCAAGCGCCTGGAGCACTTCCGGGTGTGTTATAAAAGGAGCCTGCAGCCACTACTCAAGGAGCCAGAGTTGGGAGGAGGAAGACAAAGCTTAACCAGAGGAGTGAAGGAGAAAGGAAGAAAAAAGAGAAAAGCAAGAATATTGTATTGTGCTTTGTTGGTGCCTTGGACTGTGCTTGGCTTGTGGGAGATGGGGAAAGCGTTTCCCACGAGGTAAAAAAAAAAAAAAAAAATGTGTGTGCCTTGAACTTGTGTCCCACGCTTGTCTGTGTCGGGTTCAGGTGGCGGGTGCCAGCCTGGTGGGCCACAGGGAGAAGCGTTATAGGGTGGCTGAACTGAGGGAGAGTTGTGATCGCAAGTTTAAGTTAAATGCTTTCCTGAGTCAATGTGTTTTGTCATTTAAACGGAATTATTAATTCACCAGATCTGATTTTTTAGTATAGGCATGAAAAAGTTGGGGTGGTATAAAGCTGATGGCTGTGTCACCCATATTGCATAGGTTAGTTTTTGGTATGACAATATTGCCATCCCCGGTGAACTGGATTGGGAGGTCAGGAGTGAAGTGACACAGGAGACATCTGAACAGTGCAGTGCAAGGACATGTAAAACTCTGTAGGTTAGATGTAGGATTTTGTATTTTGTGCTAGAAAACCCATAGAGTCAGTGATGATTGAACAGAACAGGTGTTATGTGCTGCCAGTCGTAGTGAGGGCTCTCGCATCAAAATTTTGGACCAGCAGGACCATCTGCTAATAGAGTGCTATAAAAGTTAATGCGAGATAAGAAGAAAGCATGGATGAGGTTCTCATTGTCAAAAAAGGACTGGAACAAGTGGAAATTGGGATATGTTGAGGAGGTGTAAGTAAGAAACTTTCTTTAGATGATTTATGAGAGTTGAATAAGAACAGCAGAAATCAGATATGATGCTAAGATACTTTGCAGAAGGCCAAGATATGTTGGTATCAGAACTTAGAGTGAAAGAAAAGGAGTTCACTTTATTAAGATGGATGTTTAGTTCCATGAACTCTGTTTTGTTGAAATTACAGTACAAAATTTCCTCACGGTAAGTCATGAACCTGGAGGTCTGTGACGAACATCCACTTTTGAACATTAAAGTAAATTACCTGAGTATCAACACTGAATCTTAAGCATGAACCATATCTGTACTGCATTTGTGTAGATGTTTACTTTGCATACTTTTATCTTTACAATTTCAGAAGCTTTCTTGGTATAGACATTTGCTAATACTTTAGAATAGGATCTTTAAAGCTATAATAGTTACGAATTCCCATGTAACTCAAACAAAGCCCTTAGAAAGGTAATTTTACATAGCAGTAAGTGACATCCAGTGTAGGTAACCCCTCTTGTGATATTAAAGGTGCTCATTAATACCAAACAAATCCTTTGTTAACGACCTGGCACATCACAACCCACAGCCTCCTTTCTAAGCCAAAATTTCCACTTGAAAAATAAGTGAAGACAAAACACGTCTATTATGAAGGTTTTCAGTGTTTATAACACAATAAAAAACATTCCAGTATTGTGATGAAAACATGAAGCCTTGTGTCAGATATTCACTGTAATTTGTACACCGCAGGAGTCCAGTTTTCCCAAATATTTTGGTTGTGTAAGACAATGTAAAAGAGCAATGACCGCCAAATTTTAAAACATACTCTCCTTCTGTTCAAGCAGATTTCTAGTTTCCTCCCGTGTGGCTATGATGTGAGTCTTAGCTGATAAATCGGAATTGGACTGTGCAACTGAATGTGGAGGTGCATGAACTACACTTGCAGTTAACTGGTACTCATGAACATGAGAGCATTAGTTAAAAAGGATATTCGGAAGGCTAAAAGGCAACTAGTGAGAAATATTTCAGAAAAGATGACGCAAAGAGATTCTTTCAAAATATTTGTAGTAAAAGAACAATGAAGAAGGAGGTGCAGAGTATTGAGACAAGTAAAGGTGAGCTAGAATGTACAGTACTTACAGTGAAACAGCAAATGCTTTGAACTTGCATTTTTTGAAGTTTACACATGTGAAGAAGTTGATAACCTCCTAAAAGTAAGAGGGACTATTTAGTGATTTGGAAATTGTAGAGAGAGAAGTGATGTTTAGATTAAATGGACTAAAATCTAACAAATCACCAGGACCAGATAACATTTATTCCTGAGTGTTTATGGAGGTTGGTGAGTCCACATACAGTATATTAACCCTTGGCACTCAATTTTCAAAAAATGTGCGCACTCAAAATAGGTGATGTGGCTGACCCAAGATACAATAGGCCAATCAGCCTAACATGAATCAGAGGTAAAACAACAAATGCAATTATTAAGGAAAACATGTCTAGAACAGGAATAGTACCAAGCAGTCCACATGGGTTCCGACTGGAAAGGTCATGTTTCACTAATATGCTGGAATTCTATAAATAAACAATACAAAAAAAACAATAAAAGAGGTGCCTATGATATTATTTATATTGATTTTCAGAAGGCCTTGGGTAAGGTAATACATGAAAGCTTGGTGATCAAACTAACAGAAATGGGAGCTCAAAGCACAGTGTGTTGGAGGGTACAAAATTGGCTCAAACACAGGAAGTAATTACGGTGAGGGGAACATTTCAGAATTGAGTGATGTTAAAAATAGTGTCCCATAGGGATACATGCTGGGGCCGATGATCTTTTTAAGATCTGGACAAGATTATAATCAATAAATTGTGGTTAAGTTTGCAGATTATCTGAAACTATTTGGAAGAGCAGATAATGAAGAATCAGCTAAACTGTCACAGAGGGAGTTTCATTACATACAGACTTGGGCAGATGCAATTTACTGTAAGTATAGGAAATAGAAATGCTACATATGAATAAACAGTGGTAGGTCCGAAACATGAAAGTATCCCATATGACAAGGACCTGGAAGTCATAATGGACTCATCACTGTCTGTGTTCTGTTACAACTTTTTAAAACTGTTCATTGTATAAAGATTTACAGTCTAGTGGACACAGCTTGTATTTTCCCTCCCTTCCCTTGCTTCCTGTCATGTGAAGTAATCATGAAGATAATTTAAGAATCAGGAAGGCTGCTGTCATGTGCATGGAAACGCACTAGACACAATTTTCTGTCATCTGTACTTGTCTTCATGCTTGTGATAGCATCATCCGTATGTATTATTTTATTTTAATGGTATCCTTCCTTTTATATTTATTTGCAAAATGGAAGTAACTCCTTTAGTAGTTTATTAATAATATGTATATAATGGCACAGTAATGTACATTTGGAGGATATGTTTGTGCTTGCTGTGTGGGTGTGTGTGTGTGTGTGCGCCCTGCACTGGGTTTGTTTCCTGCCTTGCGCCCTGTTTTGGCTGGGATTGGCTCCAGCAGACCCCGTGACCCTGTAGTTAAGATATAGTGGGTTGGATAATGGATGTCAATGTCAATTTATTTATATAGCACATTTAAAATAACATAGAAATTCTGTGGCCAAAGTGCTTTGCAATAATAGAATAAAAGAAAACATACAAATAACATAAATAGAAATAAAATATATGAGCATAAATAAAATAAATAATAAATAGAAGTAATGTTGCATAATCACAATGAGGAAATCATCAGTTTTCCTGAAGGTCACGGAATGCAAGTGAATAGAAATGAGTCTTTAATCTCGTTTTGAACAGTTCAATTGTAGACGACTCCTTTATATGATGAGGTAAAGAGTTCCACAGGCGAGGGGCAGCAGCTGCAAACGCTCTGTCCCCCTTAGTTTTGCACTTGATACGAGGGACAACAAAAAGACAACTGACCAGAAGATCTAAGCACTCTAGATGGCTGGTGTAAAACACACAATTTGGATGAATAGGCGGGAGCGAGCCCATGTAAAGATTTAAAAACTAGTAACAAGATTTTAAAATCAATTTGAAAACTGACAGGCAGCCAGCGTAAAGAAGCTAATATTGGAGAAACAGAATCAGACTTTCTTGCCCCAAACAGAAAGCGAGTGACAGCATTCTGGACCAACTGTAACCTGTGTATCAGGGATTTGCTAATCCCAGAATACAGCGAGTTGCAGTAATCAAGGCGAGAAAAAATAAAAGCATGAGTAGCTTTCTCAAGATCTCTGGAAGATAAAAAAGGCTTGATCTTACCTAATAGACGAAGCTGGAGAAAGCAACTCTTGACTACAGAATTTACTTGTTTCTCAAAAGAGAGGTTACTATCAAAGATAACACCAAGATTGTGCACTTGAAGTTTGCAAAAGACAGAGAAAGAGCTGAGAAATCCAAGACCAATTTGGGCTTTAGCTGATGGACCCATTATAAGCACCTCCGTTTTATTTTGATTCAGATCAAGAAAATTATTAGCCATCCAGGATCTTAGTTTAGAAAGACAGTTGTGCAGTTGATTTATTGCAGAGTTGCAGATGGGAATATAAACCTGAGTATCATCAGCATAGCAGTGAAAAGAAATGTTAAATTTCTTAAAAATAGCCCCAATAGGGTGAAGGTATATAGAGAATAAGATAGGACCCAAAATGGATCCCTGAGGAACACCATATTTGAGAGGAGCAGTGGACAAAAAAGAGGAATTTAGAGATAGATAGATAGATAGATAGATAGATAGATAGATAGATAGATAGATAGATAGATAGATAGATAGATAGATAGATAGATAGAT
>JANRMT010062840.1:39407153-39433127 GCA_026402145.1 Polypterus bichir lapradei
GATAGATAGATAGATAGATAGATAGATAGATAGATAGATAGATAGATTTAAAGTCACTGAAAAGTGTCTACCAATTAAATATGACCTGAACCAGTTAAGAGCAGCCCCTTTAAGCCCAGCAAGATGTTCAAGCTGCAACAGCAATATCTCATGGTCAACAGTGTCAAAGGCAGCAGACAGGTCAAGGAGGACAAGGACTGCAGCACCACCTGATATAAAGCCACTTAGCGCTTTGTATCTTTTTTTCTCTGTTTTAGTTTCATTCTTTTAATTCCAATAAACCTGTGGATAAAGAAACAACCGTCTATAGAGTTTTGGATAAGGAAAGATGTTTATCTGTCTGTCAAAGCACGTAGTCTGTGTGGAGGGCAGGACAGCCTGTATCAATACAGTTTGTAGAAGCGATCAGGAAAGCTAATAGGTTATATATCACGATGTGTCAAATGTATAAGTCAAGGAGGGTTATGCTTAAGATATATAATGGACTGTGAGGCCTCTCTTTGGAGTACTGTGTTCAGTTTTGGTCTCCATATAACACAAAAGACATAGCAGCACTAGAGAAAGACCAGAAAAGAATGAATAGGCTCATTGCAGGACTGAGAAGTATGAGCTATGAGGACAGACTGAAGGAGCTGAACTTTTTCAGTTTAAGCAAATGGAGATTAAGATGTGACATGATCAAAGTCTTTAAAATTATGAAGGGAATTAGTATGGTGGAGGAACACTGTTACTTTAAAACAAATCTTCAAGAACAATACAAGGACACAATTGGAAACTTGTTATGGGCAGATTTTGTATGTTAGAAAGTTTTTCTTCATGCAAACAAAGACATGTGTAATAAATAACCAAGTATTGTGGTGGAGATAAGGACTTTATGGACCTCCAAATCTCAACTTGATGCCATCTTGGTGAACAGACTGGATGAACTGGTTTGGCTGAATGGCCTGTTCTTGTCACCACTGTTCCAGTGTTCTAATGTTCAACCTGAGGTGACTGCTGTCTTGCGCCTAAAGCTTTAGGGATTGAGTCCTTGTGACTCTGTGATGGAAAAGACAAAACAGGAAATAATGGACTGAAGTACACCCAGGAGTGCTGGGTGTCAAGACAGCAGACAGCACCACTATGACACATATCAGGCTATTGTTTAAAAAGAATTAAAAAAAAAGTGGAGGGGCAAATGAGGTTGTATACACATTTCTTTTGCACATGGATTTCGTTTGCATATTTTCATTTGAATTACAATACAATACAATACAATTTATTTTTGTATAGCCCAAAATCACACAGGAAGTGCCACAATGGGCTTTAACAGGCCCTGCCTCTTGACAGACCCCCAGCCTTGACTCTCTGAGAAGACAAGGAAAAACTCCCAAAAAAAACCCAGTAAGGAAAAAAATGGAAGAAACCTCAAGAAAGGCAGTTCAAAGAGAGACCCCTTTACAGGTAGGTTGGGCATGCAGTGGGTGTCAAAAGAAGGGGGTCAATACAATACAATACAATACACAGAACAGAACAAATCCTTAATACAGCATAAAAATAAAAATGTTAGAAGTACGGAGCAGAATTTAACAGTAGATGATATCACATAATAATTACTATTACTATTCAAACTGCTTTTTAAATTCTTATTTATATTTCAACTGGCCTTTCTTGATAAATCAACTGCACTTCAAGGGCAGCATCCACGGGCTGTCTTGCCAATTTTAGCATGGTGCCAAGAAATTTGAAATCTATTTAAAAAGGATGCGTTTAGATTTAATAAGACAAACATAAGTTAGGGATAAAAACAAAATGAACACAAAACATCAATGAAAATGAAAACAAATCCTTCCACTCCCCTGAGTTTATCTTCATGGATTTGAATGCCATTACATCAGACCGAGTGGTTTTCGTTTTACAGAACATGGGTGCCAAAGATCACTTCTCCTCTCAGTGTCTCTCTCTCTCGCTCTGAGATCTCCTTTCAACTTTCTACTGTGGTTCAAGGAGACTGTCAAACCTCATCTCTAGGTTTCCTCTATGCCAATCACTTTTAGACTTCAGTAGCTAAAAGGAAATCAGACCAGAGCATCATCTAGGATCCTTGACTCTCCAGGTGTCTGTTTCTAAATCTTGAGAAGCACTTTAGAAGGTGGTGACACAAGAACATGCCATCAATGACTGGCACAATTCCTCCTTTCCCATCGAAAACTTTTATTACCATCAGTCTGTCTGTAGCATAAGCACTCCTATTTTTGACATTCACTTTTTAAGGGGGAACATTTTGCTGCCACCTATTACATTCAGAATTACATTTATTTGCTTGGCAGACACTTTTATCCAAATCAACTTACAAAAGAGGCAAACATAATTGAGTAACGTTAGGTTAGAACCAGTTTGTTCAGCAAGTGTAGTAGGACAGGTAACAGAAGTTGATTGCCACAAGTGAAAATATGTGATAACTAATAATTTACAATCATAGATTATCATCGATAAAGCAATTAACCAACATTATAAAGGATCACAGAGCAAAGAATTTCTTTCTATTAATTAGAAAGATATTCATAGAACAGATGGGTTTTCAGTTGCTTCTAAAATACATTGAGGGAGTCAGCAATTCAGATGGAGGTGAACAGCCCATTCCACCAAGTGGGAATTAAACAGGAAGAATTAAACTGGCAGCCCTGAGTGGACAAGAAGGAGCACAGCACCTCACCAGTTTCTCTATATACTCAGGTGCTGACCCACTGACTACTCGGTGGCTCTAAAATCCGTACTGACCCCTACTCTCTCTTCTGTTTCTTTTTCCGGTTTCTTTGTGGTGGCGGCCTGCGCCACCTCCACCTACTCAAAGCATCATGATGCTCCAACATTGATGGACTAAAAGCCAGAAGTCTGCGTGACCATCATCATCAAGTCCTTCCATAAGAACCCTAAATCCAAAGAGGACTGTTTCATTTATGTGAGGTAGAATGCCCAGAGGGGACTGGGTGGTCTCATGGTCTGGAATCCCTGCAGATTTTATTTTTTTCTCCAGTTTTTTTTTGTTTTTTCTGTCCACCCTGGCCATCGAACCTTACTCTTATTCTATGTTAATTAAAGTTGACTTATTTTATTTTCTTACTGTGTCTTTTATTTTTCTATTCTTCATTTTGTGAAGCACTTTGAGCTACATTTTTTTGTATGAAAATGTGCTATATAAATAAATGTTGTTGTTGTTGTTACTCTGTACGCAAGCACCAGGGATTTGAACGTAATGTGTGCTGCTACAGGGACCCAATGTAGCGACCTGAAGAAAGGGGTGACATATGCCCATCCCAGCTGGATAAATACAAGACAGACCACTGCATTCTGGACTATCTGTAGCGGCCTGATAGCACATGCAGGTACTCCTGCCAGAAGCAAGTTGCAGTAATCCAGCTACGACAAGGCCAAACCCTGGACCAGAAGTTGTGAGGCCTACTCTGTCAGATAAGGTCTGATCTTGCAAATGTTGTACAGCATTAACCTACATGAACGAGAACCATTAGAAATGTAGTCAGAAAAAGATAGTTGCTCATCAGTCACCACCCCAAGATTGCGAAATGACCTGGTGGGTGTTAAGCTGTACAGAGATGGGGATTTGAATATTTGACTAAAGGTTTTCTGGCTTTCTTGTTCTCTTTTTGAGCAGTGGATCCAATGGAGTGCTATATTGTAACCACTGATGTTGCCTGTGCTATGGTTTCCTGAAGGAACTTTCTCTGTCTTTCCTTCAGGACATGAAGAAGACATGGTCACCATATTGTCCTTTAATATTTCACTTCTGGGGCACCAGGGGCTTGTTCTTGATTACAGGTGCAGAGGTACTTTTGGGGCTCCTCTTTGACATGCATTATGCCACCATAGTGATGCCTTTGATCCCAACAAATCCTCGCCAGCTGTGCACCCCACTCACTAATTCATTTTTAGTGTTTTCACTGGATTATAATATTTTAATTTATTTGTGTTCAAAAACTAATAACTCAATGATGGGCAAACATTACAATGTTTATACCGATTATTTTTCAAAGAATCCAGACAGGAACAGGCCATTCAGCTCAACAAAGCTTGCCAGTCCGTATTCACTTAATTCTTCTAAAATAACATCCAGTGCAGGTTTCAAAAGTCCCTAAAGTCCTACCGTTTACCACACCACTTGATAACTTATTCCAAGTGTCTGTGGTTCTCTGCGTAAAGAAAAACTTCCAAATGTTTTTTTCAGTTAAAGCAAAAATGAGATTTAGAGGAGACGTTATTAAAGTGTTTAAAATTCGGAAAGGAATTAGTACAGTGGATCGAGACTGTTAATTTAAAATTAGTTCAAAAGATCATGGGGCACAGTAGGAAACTTCACTTCACAAAAACGTCAGGAAGTTTTTCTTCACACAGACACATGAAATAAGGTGTCAAGTAGTGTGGTAAAAAGTAGGATTTTAGAGACTTTCAAAACTAGACGGGATGTTATTTTGGAGGAATTAAGTGGACAGGACTGGCGAGCTTTGCTAGGCTCAATTGCCTGTATACATGAAATGTTTTCTAATGTTCAAATGTATAACCTTTTGCTGAATGCAAGGTCAGGCGCAGGAAAGGACTGGAGGTGACGAGGAGAAGAAAAGTCTGTAAACAAATGAAAAAAATAGGCCATTAGCAAGAGGTCCAGCAAATATTTCTTCAAAGCAAAATCATTAGAGCCAGAAACTAGACTTCCTTAACCTGAATGAACTACCTTTAATAATAACGTCTTTGATTTATCTGAAAAGTTAGATGACCCTGGAGTACATGATGACAAACCTTTTGTCCTGTCGCAGTGAAGGCCTAAGTGCCACATATCTCCAGGTGACACTGTATGGCAACGTTGTGACAGCAACTGCTTAAAATAGAGGTGAAAATGAAAAACAAGAAAAATAATGGGAAAAAAGCTCAAAATATTTATAGCCATAATAAAACAACAGTGATAGAAATGTGATCCATAAAACCTGTAATAGGGTCTAAAGTACTCCAAAAAAAAAGAAAAAGAAAACCAGAAAAAAACATTAATAATGAAGGCAAATCCATCTGACCATCCATTATCCAACCCATTATATTCTAACTACAGGGTCACAGGGGTCTGCTGGAGCCAATTCCAGCCAACACAGGGTGCAAGGCAGGAAACAAACCCCGGGCATGGTGCCAACCCACTGCAGGCCTGAAGGCAAATCACAACAGGAAATTCAAAGTGTGTTATGAGGAAGTGGTGCGACTGTTGTGTCAACCTGCACTGTAAATATCTATTTAAGATATGTTGAACCCACCTTTTTAAATACAGAATCAAAGGGCGCTAGAGAGTGTATCTGCAAATCATGCTTAGGCCCTCATACTGACTCTAGTATCCAATTCCCATATATACTCACATATAAGTTGTAGCGGGGCTACATAGTAGTAATAGTGTTGTTTGTGTTCGTACCATGTGCGTCTTGTTTCCATCGTCCCGTTTACTGTTTATGTGTGTCAGTGAATGCCGTCCCCCGATGATGGAAGGAGATCGCAGCCCCAAACCTTGAAAACACCGGTTTTCAATCAATCAATTACAATCATCACAGGACTATAAAAACAATCAAGAGGAAACAAGGAAGGAAGGAAGGAGAGAGAAGGAAGGAGACATTCATTTTACGACCACGAACCACTTGTACCTGCTGTATTTCACATCGCGCACTTCCATCCAGTTTGTCTTTTATTACGCCGGACTCACTCCAACACCCTCATCACGAGAGACCCCGGGGTCGGATCATTTTCCACCATCGCCGAGGATACACGTTGAGGTTTTTCCATTTAGTTCCGGGAATTACAAACACTCCATATATCGGCTAACCAGTCATCTGCATTCAGGACAATTGTTACTCGGACTCAAGTTCACGACCGTTCATTTCCGTGCTTCATTCATTGTTTTTTGATATTTGTGTTGTTTGTTATATGTTACAAGGGCAAGGGAGGGATTGTTATATTCATATAAGGATTTGTCACGGTGTTGCTTTGGTGGAGGGATATTTATAATTTGTTTAGCTTGTCTGTTTCATTTTAATACAATTTATCAGTGTAAGTTTACATATCTGCTTTTCTTTTGTGCTTTTTTTACTCCATCGATTGTGGGGAAAGGTTTAATTTGTTAAAGGTACGGCTTGATTAAGATTTAACCTCAGTAATTAATCCAGGCCACAGGTCTTGGAGATGTATCTGCCGGCCGGGTAAGGGGTCGGCCGTTACAAAGTTGGGTCTTGAAATCTGAAAAATCGATCATAAAATCAGACCCCGACTTATACCCCTGTTCAAAAATGCGACATTTTATATATATTTTTTTTACATCTTTTTGCCTCCTCCAATCTCGCATCAGTTTCTCAGACGCATCTAATTTTGTTGCAACAGCTCAGTTACTGATTTCTTTTGCTGCTTCAACGATGTTTATTTTAAAACCAGCTTCATATTTTCTTCTGATCAAACGCTCCATCGTAGATAAGGGATGCTCTTATGATAAAGGTGTATGAGGGTGTGAGATACAAAAAGCACAAATCAGTGCAAACGTTGCTTTGGAGTAGTTTGGGTATCACCGTGTGGTCACGTAGGCACAATATAGAGAGAGATGAGAGGTTAGGAGCACACGCTGATACAGCACATTGTCGCACCCACATAGAAAAAAAAGGCCGTGTGCTCCCTGGTTACTCTCTCAGGTGGGCGTTAGCATATCACAATCTCTTGGACCAATAGCGTGAGTTTTCCGCATTCGACTTATATGACTGACATTATAAAATACTAGAAATTATACTGCAAATTGGGGCTGCACAGTTGCGCAGTGGGTAGCGCTGCTGCCTCGCAGTTAGGAGACCCGGGATCACTTCCCAGGTCCTCCCTGCTTGGAGTCTGCATGTTCTCCCCGTGTCTGCGTGGGTTTCCTCCCACAGTTCAAAGACATGTAGGTTAGGTGGATTGGCGATCCTAAATTGGCCCTAGTGTGTGGGTGTGTGCCCTGCGGTGGGCTGGTCCCTGCCTGGGGTTTGTTTCCTGCCTTGCACCCAGGATTGGCTCCAGCAGACCCCCGTGACCCAGTTAGGATATAGCGGGTTGGAAAATGGATGGATACTGTAAAATCCAGTCCTCACTTATCCGCGGAAGAACTTATACGCGAGTATATACAGTCGTTTAAAATTAAAATCTTTGAAGATTGACCAGAAAATAAAAAAAAAAAAAAAACTAATAAAAAACACATGAACACAGGGAGATCATTTATTCTCTACTCAGTCAGAGACTCCAGATCCCTGGAGGTGTGATGCAGCATTCTAACTACCGTGCAACTATACCACCAAATCTGTGTTCAAATTCTGGTGTGCATGGTTTCTGTGAATTTTTCAATTTAATACAATATAATTTATTATTATTACTATTATTATAATCATTATTTCTATTGAAAGTGCAGAAATTATTAATGTTGTACATTTGAGTCCTGCTAGCAGCAAACAGCTGACATTGTTTTTTATGGCTGTGGTCAATTATCTAGAGGCCAATGAATGCTTCACTGGATACTAACATGTAATTCATCACTTTTTGGAACACGTCTACATCTGTAATTTCATATTCTATATAAAAAAAAGGTCTTGTTATGTACTGATTTGTCTGTGGATGCCTTGATACTGCAATTCTTTGCTCTTGATCCAGCAGAAGATTCCACAGTGGTGTTAAATATCTGCCATGCATCAGTAGAGTGAGCTCATCTGCTTCTGGATATGATCCACTGCCGCGTGTGGATTTGGTGCAGATTCATGAGCTCTCAGCAAGTATGCACACACATACAAAAAACCTTTCCTTGGCAGAAGTGAAAGCTGTTGTTATTTATTTATTTTTTCATTTCAGTAATCCACATAATTAATAAGCATTCCATGTTTGACTTCTGTCACAGCAGTAGCATCATTGACGCGCACAAAATACAAGGCGCTGAGGGCTTTGCTCAGAGTTTCAGCCAGACGCATGCATTTCTGTTCATGTGAGCATTTCTGACTCTGTCCAATGTAGTAAAATTAATACAAATATAAAATTAATAGGATTGAAGTAGAGCACAAGTAATATGAAAAGGACCTTAAGGCTATAAAGTGCTACTCTAGAAGAGTGGAAAGAAAATGAGAAAAGTAAAGTCAGTCTAAATTGAACAATATAATAACAGATGGGCACCTATTGCCTTCCGTAAGCCTCACACATAGTTCGACGCTAAATAAATTGCAAGAAATTCTACAGATAATGCTGCTGCACTGGATATGGTGCTGAAAATTGTAATTGCACAAATGTCGGCGCTCACATGCATCTCCAAAGAACGATGAGCCAAGACCCTGTAAGAACTTGGCTTCTGTTTGTTGTCAAGCCTATTGAGGGTTAGAAACCTTTATCATGAGAGCTCAAAGAGAGCTAGTTTGGAGTTTGATTTACGATGTAGACCTCATATCATTGAAATATCCGTATATGGGAGTTTAAGTCCATTTTCCTACCTATAATACAAGAAAATGGGTTGCACAATAGATACCACTGCTGCCTCTTGGATCCAGCATCCTGTCTTCAAATTCAATGCTTGTTCACTGTCCATGTAGGGTTTGCATGTTCTTCATCTGCCCCAAACCTGTCTATGCCTGAATGCTATCCATTTTACACTTACATTTACTTATTTGATTGACTCTTTTATCCAAACCTATTACAACATTTGAGATACAATTGCTTATGTTTCTTTTTTTGTTTTTCTCCAAGCTGTGGCTATTGACACATTGATCCTATGGGAAAAATGTAGGTCCTGCGGAACGCCGACTCGTTAGGAAGACCGGCAGAGGGAGACAGGGTCGGGTGGATGCACCGTCCCTCCACTCTCGCCCATCCAGGTTCAGTAAGGATCCTTCTACAGGTTCACCCACGGAAACCTTGTTCTGACTTTAACTTCCTGTGTAGTCAAATACCGTGGTCTTATAGACACTTCAATATGACCACAGCAGGGCTGACCCAAAGATCTCACTAAAGCATCCAGTCAGTTAGTAATGACAGGATGTGCATACAACAGGCAGACACATAATCATTACGAGCATGGACTTGCGCTTACTGTGAACTCCTAGCTAATGGTGAACAGTTGTAAGCCCTGGTTTCCATTATAAATGGGGTTCAACGACTCACCCACACCTTTTGGTGTCAGGTAGATACACGTTGATCCATTAAGTGTAACACACATACAGCCCAAGACAACTACGGGCTTCAGAGAACTGTCATTTCTAAATCTCACATGTCACTCATGTGTGATCGTCCTTTCAGAGTTTCAGAGTGTCTTGCCGTGAATAGGCGCAAATACACTGCAGGTGTTGCAAAATGGTTACAATTTTAGAATTGCGGATAAGTGAATCCACAGGAAAAGAATCCATGGGCAGCAAGGATTTACTGTACATGGAAAATTAAAAAAAAACCAAAACAAAACACAGATGCACACAAAAAGGCCATCCATTGTTAAAATACCCAAATGCAATATTAGGAAAGAGAGGAATAAAGGAATATCTCCTTTAGATAGATAGATAGATAGATAGATAGATAGATAGATAGATAGATTATTAATCCCAAGGGGAAATTCACATACTCCAGCAGCAGGACACTGATGATAAAAAAACAATATTATATTAAAGAGTGATAAAAATGCAGGTATAACGGACAATAAATTTGTATAATGTTAACGTTTACCCCCCCGGGTGGAATTGAAGAGTCGCATAGTGTGGGGGAGGAACGATTTCCTTAGTCTGTCTGTGGAGCAGGACGGTGACAGCAGTCTGTCGCTGAAGCTGCTCCTCTGTCTGGAGATGATCCTGTTCAGTGGATGCAGTGGATTCTCCATGATTGACAGGAGCCTGATCAGCACAGGGAGGACCTGGAACATGAACTCTGGTTTCCTTATTGCTAGGCAGTAGCACTACCACCGTGCCACCCGATGACTAAATGATTGTCAGAGGGTGTACTTACTTTTTCACATGACTTTATACAAAAGTCAGTCAGTCATTCTCTAACCCGCTATTACCTAACAAAGGGTCATGGGGGTCTGCTAGGATGTAAACAAGTAGTTGTGCCTAGTGAGAGTTTTAAGCAAAAAAAAAAAAAGTGGACTTTCAAAATAATTCAATTCCTGGAGGTGGGATGCCAAGAAAAAAATAGTTGAGTATGCCCAACCTAGAACTATCGTATGGTATTTGATCACATGTGCATCAACAGTCTGCTATAGTCGAGCATTTGCTTTGAATAATAGGCCTGCTATTCTCCAAAATAATAATAATAATAATAATAATAATAATAATAATACATAAATAACATCATGCTATTCTAAGATCCACGATCATGCCGAACTTTGCAGCATTGGGTTTATATGTTTGGGTGTGGCACTTGATGAGGTCGTACAACATTTTGAGGTACCTTAGCCTAAAAAACGTTGGGGAACCCCTGGTCTATCCCACACCAGGCCAGTGTTTCTTGGGAGTTTGCACATTTGTCCTATGTTTCTCCAGGTATTCTTCACACATCCTCAAAGACATTACTTAGCCACTGAAAACTGACTGAGTGTGTGTGTGTGTGTGTGTGTGTGTGTGTGTAAATGAGCTCTGCAACGGACTGATGTCTTAACTCAAGTTGGTTCCTAATTTGCACCTGATGCTGCTAAGACAGACTCAGATCCTCTGTAACTCTGGGTATGGTTAAGAGGATCCGAGAATATTGTGTTAATGTGGTAAAAAAGAAAGTGAGTGCACTAGATGGCTAAATGTCATGTTATTTTCTCACCAGGGTTGCTAGGCATATTGGAGCCTTTCCCAGTTGGTATAGGGCACAAGGCAGGAACAAGCCCTGGACAGGGTGCCAGTCCATCACAGGGCGAACACACACACACATGCACATACACACCCAAGGGACAATGTGGAGTTACCAATTCAATAACCTACATGTCTTTGGACCGTGGGAGGAAACTGGAGTACCAGGAGGAAACCTACAAGGCCACAGGAAAAACATGCAAACTCCACGCAGGGAGGACCTGGAACATGAACTCTGGTTTCCTTATTGCTAGGCAGTAGTGCTACCACTGTGCCAGACGATGACTAAATGATTGTCAGAGGGCGTACTTACTTTTTCACATGACTTTATACAAAAGTCAGTCAGTTATTCTCTAACCTGCTATTACCTAACACGGGGTCATGGGGGTCTGCTGGAGCCAATCCCAGCCAGCACAGGGTGCAAAGAACCAGCCCACCACAAGGCACACACACACACACACACACCAAGCACACACTAGGGACAATTTAGGATTGCCAATGCACCTAACCTGCATGTCTTTGGACTATGCGAGGAAACCCACGCAGACATGGGGAGAACATACAAACTCCATGCAGGGAGGACCCGGGATGCAAACCCAGGTCTCCTTACTGCGAGGAAGCAGCGCTACCCACTGCACCACCGTGCCGCCCTTACACAAAAGTCTATATATTTAAGTATAAGCATATAGATCTCCAACATTTTTTGTCTGTACTTCTGCAGTGAGGCCTGTTAAATATAAATATTATTTCACTTGGATAAGCTTTAAGGGGGTATGAAGATGGATGAATTTGATATTGGACAGTATATTTGTTAATGCACTAGGTTTTATTAATAAATCAATGAGGCTCCAGGCTACATCTCAACAAAAGCTATCAATGAAGATAAAGTGAAAATGCACAATATGCAGGGTCAATAAAGGGTAAATAAAAATATGAACAGTCTACTTGGGATGGCAGCAATATATACTGTATATACATATATTTGAATAGATACCAAAAATACATGCGAGACAAAGAAAGGCTTTGCTGCTGAATGTAATTGACCCCAATACAAATATCGAGTTGCACCGTGACGGTATGACATTTATACAAATACGCTTGTGCAGACCCATTTCTTAGGTACATTTTAAATATGCAGTTCTATGTGAAATGAAAACAGGCAGCAAATTGAAAGGAAGGATTGAAAAATTGTGTCTGGTGTCATGAAAATTCATGAGCGCCATTGAGTGCGTGTAACTGTTGGTACCGGTGCAGGCGTATTGATTCAAGGGGAAATGGCATCTTGCAAATTGAAATGGCTTTTACATGTACAGACCCATTCATGGCTAAAAACACACACACACACACCTCCCTCGTTCTGAAAAAGGGTTCTTGTTGCCATGGAGATAAATAAGGAAAGAGGCCTGTGCTTGACACATACACATTTTGATTGGAGAGACATTAATGGTAACATCCCTACAATATTCATGATCGGTTCTGGCAGATATGCCATTTTATGTCTGTATAGATTTCCCTATTGCTTTTTGTTATTTTCTGTAACTTTGCCTTTACATGAAACCACTTCTTTGTAAGGGAAAGCAAAAAAAAAAAATAAAAAAATCTTTTTTGTACTCTGAAATGATTGGAGACGAGTTTCCACCCCCAATCAACCTCGACCTTTTACAGCTCCATTTTAAGAGCAAAAATTGAAACTTTACTTGCACAATGCCAGATTTATTTATGAGCATGCACAAATAAAAAACAAAAACAAACACTCACTTAGGATTTCGATCAACCTGATACACGTATGTCACATAAAGCAGCCATCTGTTCTCACCTCAGATGCCATTAATCTCAAATCTTTTTTCCTTTATATGGATTTTTATTTTTTATTTTGTACTTTTAGGATGAAGCTCTACATTAGGAAATGGTTCACATGCACAGGTTTCTGACCACCTTGTGAGCTCATCTGAGGTGACCAGAGTCTTAACTCAGAGGGGCACGTTTGGGGGAAGGTAATGGGGTGGGGTGGACTTATGCAGTAATATGCATGTGTTCATTCTGGTGCCCAGTCCAGGTTTGGTACTCTTGTCTTATGCCTTTGGGATGGGTACCTGTGCTCTGTCATACTTTCATTTAGTAGGAGCAATAAATGAAGGCCTGATTCTGAAAGTTGCTTGTAAATGACATGGCATGAACAAAAAAAAAACAAAAAAAAACAACATGAAAGGTGGACAGTTGCTTAATTGGGTTGTTATCCAAAGAAAATTAAGGACTAGCTAAAGCCCTACAACAAACCTGATTCCTATTTTTTTTTTTAATGAACACTTGTGACAGAGCTAAAAAGTACAAGTCAGGGAGATGGCAGCATGGGGCTGCAAGGCAGGAATTCACATTCTTAAAATGCTGCTTTTATCACCTCGCCTTTTTCAGGTACTGACAATGACAGATAGAAGTGTAGTGGCCAATAAGATCTGTCTCATCTTAAAAACATATTATAAGGATTTTTCAACCTAATACTTGGGGAACTATCCAGGAGATTCCCTCACAAACTGCAAACAATGCATGCAATGTATAAAACTGCCACCATCCATACAGTTAAAAAGAACTTGTGACCAACCTTTGCTGTTTATTTGTAAGAACTAGTGCTGGGCAGAGATTAAAATTTTGAATTAGGGTTAGGGTTAGGGCAGACAATCACATAGTTATGTGCAAAATTCAATAATGAACTCAAAAGTAGTGTATTGTGTGTATTTGGCTTGTAAACACTTTAAACAAATAAGGTGCTTTATAACTGCACTATTCCCAATACATAGTAGCAATTAAAATATTTCTTGTAAATCTCAACTTAAACATTAAAGTAATCAAATCAAATATAAAACCAAAGCTATTTGCTACTGCCAGGGCATTAATGTTTTGTCTAGTTTGTTATATTAAAACAAGTTACCCTCAGAGTCCAGAGCTACAATCAATACATCATAACAGGCACCTTCCGAGCAACAGCAAGTTCACATTTCTAAATTGGTTTTCTATTTTATCTGAATAGATACTAGCAGAAACATTTTCTTTTATCAACAACAACAACATTATTTATGTAGCACATTTTCATACAGGGAGCAGCATAAACAGTCTATATTCAGTAACAACTCTTTGAGGGATCATACTTTTCCAAAAACCTCAGTTTTCTGAAAAGCGCACAAAGCAATGGTTTCACACATAAATCAACATAAAACGTCTGTTGCCGCCTGTTGTGCCTGCTGTTGGCTCCTGTGTGCAGCGGCTGTGCCGGGGCGGCTCGACGGCCAGCAGGAATGCACGGTGGGCAGGCTGTCTTTGTGAGACAGGTGTACGGAGGTGGCAGATGCAGTGAGACACAATGTGATTTATACCTCCTGACATTGTAAGTGTCTGTCCTCCCTGACTAATGTTGCCATAGGTACATCAGCTACACGACCGGTCAACTGATGTCGGTGCCTCACTTTCATTTTCGATCTACATCTCCTGATCACTTGCATCAAAATCGGAGTCCGACAAATCAGAGTCTGATTCAGCGATAATACGAAAAAAGTCATCCACGGATTATTTTGCTTTGAGCATTCACTCTGGTATCTCCACATGCCATTTTAGAAGCTGTTTCCTCTTCGCTACTCATGCACAAGTTCAAATCAACAAAGCTAACTTTCCTTCTAGCAAAAGTGTATTGAAAAGAACTGTAACGAGAAGAACACTGATCTCTATCGATCGCTAGTGAGACTGAGGCTTTCAAAATAATAATGACAAAAGCTGCGTTAAGGCGCGATATAATAATTGTCGGCGTTAATTAATTAATGCATTAACACGATAATAACATGTTAACCTGCCCAGCCCTAATAAGAACATACAAAGTTAGACAAATAAGAAGAAACCATTTAGTCCAGCAGGTTAATTTGTTTAGCTAATAGCTAAGCTGTCTTATTATTTCATCCAGATACTTCTTAAAGGTTGTCAGGATTTCCGCTTCAGCTCTATGTTTCTGTAGTTTCTTCTAGATTCATACAACTCTTTGCATAAAGAAGTGCTTCCTAGATTCACTCTTAACTGCATTTCCACTTAATGTCTACTGGTGTCCTCGAAAAACTGAATTGAAAGAATTCAATTTATCAATGCCTTTGAGAATTTTGAAGGTCCCCACGTAGTCTCCTCTGCTTGAGGAAAAATAAATAGTCTGCCAGACTATGACATGTCCTTAAGTCCTGGGATGCACTTAGTTGCTCTTCTCTGCACAGCTTCATGTGCTGCTATGTCTGTCTTGTAGTGTGGTGACCAAAGCTGCACACAATACTCCAGATGTGGTCTCACTAGTGCATTATACAGTCTGAGCATAATATTCCTTGATTTATATTCAACAGTTTCTAAAATAAAACATAACCTTGTACAGTGGAACCTTGGGTCACGAACGTCTCGGACCACATACAAATCGGGTTATGACCATAAAGTTCGCCAAACTTTTGCATCTGTTCATGACCACACACTCGGGTGAGGAACAAGCCAGTTTCCCTTCTGGTTCGTACGCGCCGATGATTTCCGCACGTGTTCAGTCTCTCCCTGTGCAGCGAACAAGAGAGAGAGAGAGCAAGCAAGAAAGAGAGAGCGCGAGAAAGCAGTTCAAGAATGCACCGGGCTTGTTTTTAAAGAGACTGCAAGGTTAGTTTTCTCTGTTCAAGGTTTTCTCAGTGTTATTCAATGTTTTTACATTTAGTTTACTATTACACTGTGCATTCTATAGTATAATTAACAATTTTTGTGCTTAAAAATCTTTAAAAAAATATATTTACATACAGCTTGTACGGTCTGGAACGGATTAATTGTTTTTACATACAATCCTATGGGGGAAATTACTTCGGATCACGACCAAATAGGGTTACAACGAGAGTTTTGGAACGAATTACGGTTGTGACCCGAGGTTCCACTGTATTTGCATTTTTCATAGCTTCTGCACATTGCTTAGATGATGAGAACAGTGTTGTCAACTAAAACCCTTAAATCCTTTTCAGAGGTTGCTTCCTGTAGGGCAGGATCTCCCATCCTGTATTTATTGTTGACGTTCCTTTTGCCCACGTTTAATACTTTTCTACATTAAACTGTACTTTCCAGGTATTTGGCCAGTTCTGAAGGATGTCCAGGTCTTCTTGAATTATTTTTACTGTGTCTTTAACGTCTGCCATTCCCCCAATTTTACCATCATCTGCAAATTTCACAAGCTTATTTACTATACTAAAATCAAGGTCATTAAAATAAATCAGATAAAGTATAATAGTCCAAGGACAGACCCCTAAAGGACTCCACTGATGACCTCACTCCAGCAGAGAGATTGAAGACAAAAGTGATGGCCATTATAAGTAATGCTGCACATCCGCTTAAAATATTAGTACTGAGGAGTTTTAGTGGACAAATTATTCAGATGTGTGTCAAGAAACACTATGGGGGCTCCTTTATCCCGACATCAATATAACTTTATTATACAGTACCTCTCGGTGACTGCTCTTTCATATGTAGCCAAGTCAGATGTTTCCTTTGGTTTTTCGTAGTTTTTGTGTTTATTTCAGGGGGGTTGTTGGTACTGTTTGTTATATTTCTGGAGATTCCATAAAAAGCTAAAATTTACCTCTTGGGATGAATGAAGTACTATCTGTTTAACAGGCATGAATGTGGAAAGTGGGAGGAAAACCAGAATATCTGGAGAAAACCCTACACATACATGAGGAGAACATGCAAACTCTGCATAGCGGACCCACAATTCTAACTAAAGTCGCTGCACATGTAAGGCTGAAGTACTAATAATTGTGCCACTCTGGGTGGCATCTTTGATCTTTTTACTTTTAATAATTTATTCAGATGTTACTTTTAACTGTAGCTTTAGTCGTTTCTTCAGACACACTGACTAATCTTTTCATAAGAAATTCAGCCTGTATTTAATATTTTTTTAATTTTGATACATTTTACTGTTCTTGTTTTTCTATATTTACTATCATTATTTAATTCCTCATTTTTAAAACATTTTGTGAGACATGAGGACTTACATTTCTTTGGTAAAAGCATATTCCCAGTATTACTGTAATTGATAGCATTTGCCTTTGGGCAATACCTTTTTAGTCATTTTATCCATTTTATACTAGTTTTAAAATTTTATTTTCATTTTTCAGACTTTTTATTCGCTGTCCTTTTTAATGATTAGCGTGACTTCTGATAGGAGGACTGACATTAGAACAGCTGTGTTCAAGTGGCCATAAAACCCCTTTTTAAAATGTACATTAAAAAGCTTTTTTTATTGTGTTTCTACATTATGTCTAAAATGCTTTTATTAATATAAAGGAATCGAGGACACTCACGTCTGAGTTCTTTTTAAACAGATTGTTCATTACTACAATTTAACAAAAGCGTGGTGTGTGGGAGGCAATCAGAGGTATCCAGCCAGAAAGGTATCTGCAGCATCTGACAATACTCCAGATAGCATTACAATATTATTTTTTTCTGTCTCTTGCTATTGCATTTGAAATCTAAATGTGTCTCAAAGTAGCCTGACATCCACATATTTTGTGAATCCTCTTAGTGTGTGCAACTTCTTGGAGTTCATATATTATTTTGTTGTTATCCTAGTTGTATAGGCACAAATAGCAATTATCATAGCCGCTCCTATCATTTTGTTACACTCTTCATCAGAAAGGAATTTCTGAAATAATGCAAAAAAATTATATCTGAGATGTTTCTGCTGTCATGTGTAATTCAGATTCATCAAAGTCACAGAGTGTTTGTTGGAGCCTACTGAATAAAGCAAATGTCTGTTTTTTTGTATTGCTCTTCCCTGCTGAAGTCTATTATTTCAGCATGCAATGAAAAAAAACCTCAATTTCTTCCATTAAGGAGGTGTGTTTGATAATAATGGTTGGATATCTAGAAATGCGTGTGATTCATCATTTTCATCCCCTTTTCTTTCTTTAATCTGAAGACCAAAGCAAGAGTTTGTCTACTGCATTTCTGAAATTTGAAATAATGGTATACATTTTTTAACATGATTGTGCTTTGAATTTACTCGTTAGGCCTCGGTGAAGAAGACAAACAATCTCTTGCCAGCTGTGAGAACTAAAATGAATACCACATAATGTAAGTAGCCACCAGTAAGGTTTCATTTTGCAGTAACATTTTGTGACCCAATCCTGGAGGAAGAATCAAAAGGCCAAAGCAATCACCTCATGTATCTAACACTTGGCCTTTAACTGAAAGTGCACATATGCCAGCTGTGACACGAGGAATTAGGTTATAGTTAAATTACTTTTCACTAGATCATAAAAGAATAAAGTTCAAACTGAAGCTGGTCATCAACTGTAATTCACAGTTTTCTTTTTATTGTTACAGGTTTTTAGTGAAAATCGTATTGAATGGCTGTGAACTCACACCATGAAACATCTCCGTCTGAAGATTCGCAACAGTCCACCGGCAGTTCACCACACTACCAATCAGAAGCTTTTGTCAGTTCTCAGAATTAACTTGGCGATGAGGATGGGATTTGCACTGTGGACTGGTGGAGTATAGTGGAGAAAAGGTGGGGGCTGATGGTTTGGGACAGCTGATACCACCAGGAAGTACACCACTCTCATCTTTCAAAAACAGTCTCTTTGCAGCTGACTGGTGGAGTTATTCCTTTAGCTCATGCTGCAAGAAGATCCCTTCTGATCCAGCAGCTGACCAACACAGTAGTGCAACACAGTGCAAATCTTTGAAATGAGATGCTTTGTGGTGTAAGTTCATGGCAATTCACATATTTATCACATGATCCACCATTTCATGTTGGGCCCAGAAAAGCACTTCTGTAAATGGTTCTCGGATGTTTTGCATGAATGTTTTATTGGATTAGGCATGATGGTCAATGCTCTATATTATATTTTAGTTAGGCTCAAATGGAAAATGTAGATATGAGCGAGACTAAATAAGTATCAGTAAATTACTCTATTACTTTACTAGTTATCTGAAATTGTACTTTACCTCTGTTCTGCCTTTTGACAAGGAATTTACTTAAGAAAGGTACTTAAGTTTATTTGCGATTGTTTGGGGCCCATGAATTCTTTAGCATATCACAACTGTATTTTATCTTGAATGTAATACTACGAAAGGCTTGGATTGCTTGTATAATTAATTTCAATCAAACTGTAATTATACCCATGCACATACACCTAATATACACCTAGTTTATCGTTGCCTTTATTTGTCCCTTACCGATCGTATGTAGCATAGTAAAGAAAACAAAGCTCTTGTCATGTGATGCCTGCTTCTTCTGTAACGATTAAATCCAGATTTGTGTATTTGATACTCTGATGTAAAATGAAAAATGTGAAGTTACTACAGTCATGCTTTTCCTTAGTATACTATTCACCAAAAGCCTCCCCTATTTCCACAATATAATGGGTCTAAATATTCATGCCTGACAAAATAAGAGCAGGTTATCTATCAGTCCCTATTGCCTATTATAACATTGCTGAGGTGGGCTTTCACCAAAAGTATTTTCACAAGACTCTCTTCTAAGCAAGTAAAACTATGGATACAACACAAAAAAATACAATACAAGTTTAATACTAATAATGGTAAATACAAGCAAATAATTATTGATGCACAGTGGTTGGTAATGTCTGAACATTTGCTTTGCTTTAGTGCTGACAGATAGATAGTGTAAAAGGCGGCTGATATTCTTGCCCAGCCAGGACGCCTCCCAAATGGAAGGACGGCGGTTTGAGCTTATAAAAGGCACTGCCTCCCCCAAATCATTAATTGGCAGCCCCCGTGGGTTGCCCCAGCTCCATGGATTCCTGCAGGGCCCACTGAAAACTGGAGTTTGCTACAGCCCTGTTGGGTTCCATGGGGACCGCCAGAGGGTGCTGCAGGGACTGTTGTGCATTGGGTTCCCGTTTTACCCAGAAGTATTCGCCGGTTACATGGATGCGTCACCGGAAGTAATCCCAAGATTTAGCTCACTTAAGAGGTGCGGAGAAGGAAGGAGGCTGCAAAATGCTAAAGGAAAGGGACAGTGTTTATTATAGTGCTTGTGACTGTTGGTATCAGACATTGGAGAATGCTCTGGGTCTGAGTTCCTTTCCCTTGAATAAAGGGATTTTTGTTGGATGGAAGCGGCATCTCTGCCAGTTTGTGATGGAGGCAGGTGCGCCACGGGCCTTTACAATAAATAGATAGATAGATAGATAGATAGATAGATAGATAGATAGATAGATATTTGTTCTAGGGAAGCTAGTGGGAGCAAGAGGGGCCAGAAGTGTGTTAAAAGAGGTACAATACAGTAGATGAACTGAGTTGGGAGGTGGATTAGCCACCACACTAGACGAAGGACTAACCTTATTTTATGTACACAGAAGAAGATGTGCAAGTTTATTATTTTCCCTTTCTTGTGTACTTTGTGTTCTCGTTCCATTATATACTCTCCATTATTTTGTATGCTTTGGTCTGTTTCATCTCATTCTGTATTTGGGGTGACTCAAGAACTTCTCATTATCAGATGGTCACCACGAGATAGTGGACTGCCACTTCCAGCACTATAATAACAGGAATTGTTTGTATTTTGTTTAAATTGCTTTGTTATTGGCATCACCATTTCAGAGCAATGGCATTGGGACTTCCCATTATAATAGTACCCAGTATTTCCTGGTTTGTGCGGCATGTGTGACATCTCTGGAGCCACAGTGTAAAGATTGGAATGTGAGTTTCCAGAGCATCTGAACTAAAACATGGATTTATTCACAATCAAAAACTGTTTTTTTAATATCTTCCTGTTTTAAAATTAGTTCTAGTTAGTTGATGATGATGATGATCTTCATTAATTCCAGAGGGAAAATTGCCTTTTCACAATTTTCAGTTTAAGGGCCTTTGCTCAAGGGCCCTATGGAGTAGGATACCTTTTGGCGATAACAGATCACCTTGACTTTTGGCTTTAAACTTGGCTGGTTCTTGATTATGATTATCTCCCATTTATTATCGTTCAAATTACTATACTATAGCAAACCAGACTTTTTATTCCCACCCCTGTTTGTTCTTTTTACCTCTTGCTAAGGTCAGTCCTTAATACACTTAGTCAGTCATTCTCCAACCTGCTATATTCTAAAACAGGGTCACAGGGGTCTGCTGGAGCCAATCCCAGCCAACACAGGGCACAAGGCAGGAAACAAACCTCAGGCAAGGCGCCAGCCCACCGCAGGGAACACACACACACACAGACACCAAGCACACACTAGAGACAATTTAGGATCGCCAATGCACCTAACCTGCATGTCTTTGGACTGTGGGAGGAAACCCACAGGAAACATGCAAACTCCGTGCAGGGAGGACCCGGGAAGCTAACCCGGGTCTCCTAACTGCGAGGCAGCAGCGCTATCACTGCGCCACCATCCTTAATACAGTGTTTCACTATATTCAATTCTAATCTTCCTTACCTTGCTCTTTTGATTTCTCCTCTTCTTATTTTCTCTATTCAAACTCTGTATGCTGCTTTGTATAATGCGTCCTATAGGCCTCTGCTATTATAGTATGGTTTTCCTCTCAAATATAAAGGTATGCGTTTCACACCTAAAATGTTTTTTCTCTGCTTTCCATCTCACCTTTATACAGTGGATAGTTTTTTCCTTGGATGCCATTGCAGCCAGGTCTGTACTGGCCTTTCCTAAGAAATTCCTGAGATTCCTTCTCTGTAAAATGGCTCTTCACAAACTCCCTGTGTTGGGAATCAACAGGCCATCCAGTTCCATTATCAAGCAGAGGCTGTTTTGTACCCAGTGGGTTAGGGGCTGGATGGTTAGTGATTAGTAACATGGGGACTTTAAATCCTTGCAGTCAGGCTTTAGAAGTTTTGGTTCCAAAGAGTTCATAAATGCCAACCATTCTTTATTTTGAACCACGGAGCAACTTTACTTCTTGGACACTTTCCTTCTCTTGTCTACTTCAGATTCACGAATTCAGATTATTTGGGAGAAGGGTGCTGGATGATTACAAGGTGAGAAAGGTAACAGGAAAGAAGAGGAAGAAAAAAGAATATTAAATATGTTTCATAAGTGTGGTGTTATTACTGTTTTATATTGCTTTTCAGTAAAGAAATTAACTAGCTGTGTAAGCTCGTGCTGTAAAAAGCCCGGGATCCTAGAAACTATTGAAATCATCAGAAAAAAAAGTAAAATATAGAGATGTCAGGTAATTGAAAGGAACTATTCTGAGCATCTCTCCTAGGAGGATTCGTTTTGCCGATTTGCTCGCATCGCTTTTGCATAAGCGGTGGGAAGAAGAGTAAAAGGGATACCGTTTTGCCGAAGTTAGCAGCTAAGCGACTTTGTCTTTTTCTGAGGTTTCATTTTGCTGACATCCTCGCCTCGCTTGTGCATTAGTGGTGTGAGGAAGAGTAAAAGGGATACCGTTTTGCCGGTTAGTGGCTAAGCGACTGTCTTTCTTCTGAGGTTTTGTTTTGCTGACGTGCTGATAACGCTTGTGTTTTAGCAGCTGGAGGAAAAGTAAAAGGGATACCGTTTTGCCGAAGTTAGCGGCTAAGCAACCTTGACTTTCTTCTGCGGTTTCGTTTTGCTGACATGAACGCCTCGCTTGTATTATTAGCGGCCAAGCGAGTTTTCCGTTTCCTTGGAGGCAGAGCCCTTACCCCAACTCCACCTCTCACTTCTGGGCCAGACAGAAACACACACTTCTACGCATAGACATTTATATATAAGAAAAGACACCCTGGCATATAGTAAGTGCTCCAGAATTTTGTCTGTGAATATTTAATGTAACATGAACAAGATGCGAAGTAGTTGTAGCACTATCTGATTTCCAATTAAAATTCTGCCTATATGAATATTTTAAAAACTGCTTCTTTGCCCCTTGTATAAAGTGAAAAGTGCCTATAGAGTACAGTAAGTATATTCAGTGGATGCACACATTAAGCCAGCATGAAATACATATTTCTTAGGCTCTGGTACAAGTTACTTGTCACTCTCCTTTTTGAATGACATTATTTTTCTTAAATGGTAAAATTTCTTCAAGAATTTGTAAACAGTGGTGACTTTTGCGTTTGACATTTTTAAAGGAAATTGGTTAGCAAACATAAGAAAATAGCCATTTTGTCTGTTTTTGTCTTGTTACCATATGCTGCAGAAGATAACAGCTTTTAGAAATGGCACCTCAGACTTTGAAATTTAATTTTCGCACACACATGCGCATATATATAGATATTTTATGCTTTGAACCTTATTATCAGTGGCTATGAAAATCAATCCTGTTCTGAGCACTAAAATCATTCAGTCTTTCAAAATCTAAGATTAAAAAAAAAAAACCTGCAAAACATACATTTCCAGTAAACAGGATGCCTTGTGGTTTAAAAAAAATGACCTGGAGAGATTTATTTTTTACATTATCTGCTTTCTACCATGTAGAAAAATCACACACTAAACAGCTAGCACAAAGCAGTTAGCTAACATTCCCTTTATCTACCAGGATCTAGAGATCATAAGATGGAGGCAGGCAAAGGTCACCTCTTCATTTTAACTACATGTGTTAAATTTAGTTTGCAGCGTTCTAGGAGGAATTAACTATTTAATAACGGTTTCAATGCAATAATAGTTTAGGAGTGAGACATTAATTTGAACTCTACCCACTCCTAAAGTACTCTGATTTTCTCCCACACATCAAAGACATTCATATTAATTTATGTGATCTGATCTGATACAGCTACTTTATGATGGATAAGCTCCCAAAATATTTCTTTTTTTGACAAAACAAATAGCTTTGTGCACAAAGTTACAATTTACAGATGACATAAGAATACAAAACTGGCCATCTGAGTATTCTAATAGCCATGGAGATTAGAGATTATTCTGTATGACACTTAACCATTATGTATGACCAAAACATTTTTTGAAAATCTACAATGGCTTTTATTACTTTACAGCAGATTTTGAAATGCCTATTTTGATATTTAAAGTTATAAATGGCCTCAGCCCTGCTTTACCACACACAAGTTTATAATTCCAATACAGAAGAAATACTGCAATCCCAAAATGAAGGCCTTCTTACAGTCCCAAGAATAACTTAAGATACTGTAAAAGGCACTATATAGGCACCTGACCCAACAAAGACTCACACCAGAGGCACGTATAAAAACAAGAACACTTTTATTTTCTTCACCTGTGGGGCACGTCTTCTCTGTGACCCCAACAGGGACAACACAGTCCCTAGTACACAAATAAAGCACCCAAAACACACTCTTCTTCCTCCTAGCGTAGTCCTCCTCCTCCCAACTCTGGCCACTGAGAGGTGGTTGCTGGGCCCTTTTATAGTCCACCCGGAAGTGCTCCAGGTGGTTGACTGCCGAGTTCCGGGTGTGGTGAATACACTGCCCATAAGGGCTCAGGACAACAGGGCTGCACCCAACTCCAATTCCCATGGAGCCCTGCAGGAAACCGAGGCACCACTCCAACCCAGGGGGGCGGCCATCTAGCGTCCAGGGGGAGGTATTGCACAGCCCATGGCATATAAGCATCCTGGCTGCCTATTACAACGCACATACACACACCACAATCTATCTTGGTTCCCAGATTTGCACTATGGCAACTGCTGGCCATGGACCTCGGCCGTCCGCCACACTGCCCTCAAAGAAATTCCTTTAGGTTCAAGACCCTGTGTTAGAATATTTCTTCAAAAATGTTCTTGTAAAGCGGCAGATTTAAGAATTACAATATATGTTTAATAAACATTTAAAACAACAAGGATCATCAAGGATAAATAAACTCATTGTAGGTGTAATAACCTTTACATGTGTTAAGGTCCATGGCATTGTGGTTTAGCGGGTCCGTGGCTTAGAAAAAAAGACCAGTTTTAAATAAATAATCGGCGCACTCACGGCTTATAGAGGGGGCATGGCAGAGGTACCAGTGCGGTTCTCAGACGTAACATGCTGCGGGCGTTTCCTCGCTTATGTGCACAGGTGAGGAATCATCCACATCTGTAATTGATGTCGGGAGCTGCTAATCGCCACACCTGTGCCATGTCCCCATTATATATATATAGCAGGAGCACAAGGGCAGAGCGGGGAGATAAAAAATGAGAAAGAGAATGGAGGTTAGGGAAAGAAGAAGAAAGCTGGAAGTTGAGAGCTGGTGTGGGAGCAAGTGAGCGAGGGAGAGTAGGCTTGCAGTATTTTCGACAGGCAGCTGGGAGAAGAGCCCCTTAGTGGAGTGTCTGGCCAGCACTCGGCGGCAGGAAGTAGTGGTCGCTCCTGCTGAGTACTTATGAGGAGCAGGAAGGCAGTT
Organism: Polypterus bichir lapradei; assembly: GCA_026402145.1. Lineage (NCBI taxonomy): Eukaryota > Metazoa > Chordata > Cladistia > Polypteriformes > Polypteridae > Polypterus > Polypterus bichir. The sequence continues at coordinate 39,432,289 of JANRMT010062840.1, forward strand.
GGCTCGCCACATAAGGCCGAGGAAGACAGCAGGAGTCGGAGGTTTGGGAGGCTGAATCCCCAGCGTGAGCGCCCTGGTCGCTGGGGAACCCAGATCTTGGTCTGGATCAGCCAAACAAAGCCAGGGATTGAGAAGCTACCAGACCAGCAGAAGTAGAAGGTCAGCTGCAGGTAGGGTGACTCCCCTGGTGCATAGCCTGGATGGGAGAAGCAGAGGAGCCGCCAGCAGAAGGCGGCACCAGGTCTTAATTTTAAAAGATTGCTTCCAGCTATTGTTTTAACCTTGCTTTTAACTGGAAATATTTATTGGATTTTAACCTCCACTGTTTCACCATGGCCCTGCGGTGGGCTGGTGCCCTGCCCAGGATTTGTTTCCTGCCTTACACCCTGTGTTGGCTGGGATTGGCTCCAGCAGACCCCCGTGACGATGTAGTTAGGATAGAGCATGTTGGATAATGGATGGATGGATGGATGTTTCACCCTGTTTTTAATGGATTATTTATTTGTTGACTTTTAGAAGCACTGCACTGTTTTGGACACTGATTTGGTTTTGTTGTTTTTAATAAAAGCACTTCTGCACTTTGCACCTTCCCCTTGCTTCATTGTGATATCTTTATTGTCCAGCTCATCCGGTGACATTACCGACAGTGTTGGGTTCAACGGCTCCAAAAAGTGAAGTGGGAGCGTGAAGCAGAATCTGCATCATTACAGGAATCCTCTTCTACATGTGCTTACATTAAATGATCTCTTTGACCAAAATGTTCCCCCAGGCCTTGTAGCTGGTCCTCTATAGCAGTGGTCCCCAACCTTTTTGACACCAAGGACTGCTTTACTAGAAGC
>JANRMT010062840.1:39433527-39470532 GCA_026402145.1 Polypterus bichir lapradei
TCTTCCTGGCTTTCTACGTAATGCGTGATTACGTGAGAGGCGTGATTATGTCATACGAAACTCCGCCCCTCCAGCTGAACTCCATTACAGTAAATGGAGAAAAACAACTTCCAGTTATGACCATTACGCGTAGAATTTCGAAATGAAACCTGCCCAACTTTTGTAAGGAAGCTGTAAGGAATGAGCCTGCCAAATTTCAGCCTTCTACCTACACGGGAAGTTGGAGAATTAGTGATGAGTCAGTCAGTCAGTCAGTCAGTCAGTCAGTGAGTGAGTGAGTGAGTGAGTGAGTGAGGGCTTTCCCGTTTATTAGTATAGATTTACAATTCAAAGTGCCACACAAACCCCAACACAGTCCTGGCCACACAATGCCTTCTTTTCGGGCCGCCTCCACACTCTCTTCTCCTGCCTCGTCCTGCTTCCACCCGACTCCAGCCTCGAATGAAGGGAGACGGCCCCTTTTATATGATCCCGGATGAGCTCCAGGTGTTTCCCGGCATTCCCCCCTGGACACGCCCCAGTGTGGCGGAAATGCCAGCTGTTCTCCCGGAAGCTCTCCGGGTGTCCCTTCTCTTCTTCCCCCCAGCACTTCCTGATGTGGCGGAAGTGCTGAGGTCCAGGGTCCCCAAGGCATTGGAGCGCCCCCTGGCGGTGACCACGAGTCCCTACAGGGTTGGGCTTCCAAGCCCTCTACCTGTGGCCCCCAAAGCAACCAGGATGGCGGCCCCCACGTGATCCCAGTTGGGCGCACGCCCACTTCCGGTCCCTGAAGGCGCCCCTGGCATCCTTGACATAAGTTATAATATCGCAATAGAAATTATACAGCTTATCATAATTCAGAATCACTTGTTTTCCTGCAACCAGAAGATCCCATCTGGGGACGATGGAAGACAGTGACACGCGAAGTGTGATGCTCATGTTCAGTCTACTCCGTAATCTCGTTTTGGTTGCTGTCACTGCAGAAAACGCTGCCTCACAAAGATAGGATGTTGGAAATGGAAGCAGCTTCAATAGTTTCTTTTGTGTTAATTTTAATCTCCTCCTGCCTACAAGTTATACTGACGAGAATTTTTCTCAGCATTTCCTTCCGATAATACACTTTCAGGGTGCGAATGATGCCCAAACCCAATGGCTGAAGCACTGCTGTGCAATTGGACGGCAGGAATTCAACGCGAACATTATCTGAATGTGGAAGTATGTTGTGGGCAGCACAGTTATCAATCAGAAGCGGAATAATCCTCTTCTTCTTCTTCATATTGTGTGGTTTCTGAACTATTTTGGGATCCCCCCCACCCAACGGGAACGTCACACTGAAGTGCATCCCGAAGCGCGATTGCAGCATCTGTGTAAGATTGTTTTTCCATTGTTGGGGTAGGGAAACAGCAGGCTCACAGCGTGTTGTCCCGTTGAAAAAGGTCCCAAGAGAGTTTAAAAACCACACATATTCTTGAATGAGTGCCGCATTAATAGGAATGTTTCTTGAAGGAGTGTCACTGAACCACATAAAAACAGCTTTTTTGCCGTCTTCAAATGTAGCAGTTCGCATACGTTTGCAACCCGAGATTTTTCTTCTTTTTTGCATATAACAAAGACATATGCACTGCATTTGTCATTCCAACAGATTGCACATCACAAACATTAACATTGTTATCGTTTTTTCGTGTCTGCCGTTTCTATGGAAGGGTGACAATATGTTAAATTCCGATGGATGTTTTTCAAATGTTGACAAGCAATAAGCAAAAGGTATCACTGAAAACCACAGAAAACAAAAACAGCAAAAAAACAGTACAAGGAAAGTTCGAAGAAAGAATATTTTTTACAGTGTTTCTGTTTGGGGATCGTTTTGCAAATGTGCACAACTGAGCTGCGACCACAGAACTAACTGCTCTGTGGATGATTCATTCAAGCATTTCAAGGTCACTTCGTTGTAATGAAAGTATCTGCTGCTGAATGTACTTCGTAGTAACGACATTTCTATAGACTCGTGTCATATGGGGAAACTGTCAGAAACATAAAAATACTTGTTGTAATGTTGTAATACTCTCTCACCTCGGCCTCTCTCCCCTCTCTGCGCCGCTGCAAAGCTCTGCCCACCTAGCGCTCTTAAAAGTGTCCTCAGTGAAGGGGGCAGCCTTTTTGCTGTAGCCCTTCATTTAGTGAGTCTCGCAAGCCCGGCTGTCAGGCGGCCTGGTAGTGTGCTGCGGACTGGGGGTTGGGGACCCCTGCTCTATAGCATCACCATAGGTTTTTAGGTTTCACGGGGTCATTATTATCACATTTACAGGGCAGAGTAAAATTCCTACTTTCATGTGGTAATCAGCACACAGCAAGTCGTCACTCTTATGCACCACGATTGGTGAGTATTACTACATAATCCCAAAACTCCGTCTTGCTTACCTGAAAACTTATATGTTCCATATCTAAAATAACTACCTTACCTCTAGGCTAGAATTACAGTTAATATCATAAGAACTACAATATATATCATCCTTATCAGTATTAGTATCTAAAGTAGTACACTTAGAAATAATAATAAGTTAATATTACTGGAGTATGGAAAAAATCTGAAAAAATCCAGCATCTCATTTAAGAAATTTTCTAACCATGGGTGCAAGGGGCAACCTTGGTATCTTGTTAATGTGGTGCCATGCAGTAAGGTGGGGATGGAGAGAGAGAGAGAGAGAAAGAACACTCAGGTGACATTGCCAGGAGGCACTCTGCTTGCAGCATTCATAAGCACTAACTGCTCTGTCAAGGGGGTGATCCTCCATTAGCTCAGGCTGATAAGGATCTACTTCTGACAGCAGATGCAATCAGGACACTGTGGGTTTGTGACGGACTGCCAGCAGTTGCCATAGTGCAAATCTGGGAACCAAGATAGATTGTGGTGTGTGTATGTGTGTTGTAATAGGCAGCCAGGATGCTTACCCGGCCTGGACACCTCCTTAAGGGATGGACCGGGGTAAGGAGCTTGCATGGGGCAATACTTCCCCTGGGACGACAGAGGGCAGCCCTCCTGGCTTGCTACACTGCCACGGAGAAGGAAAGCTCAACCCTGCTGTGACCCATGGACACCGCCAGGGGGCGTGTGGAGAACGGCCAAGCCCTCCTGTGCAGGAGGGAAGGTGATCATGGAACAGCTGGAGCACTTCTGGGTGCTCTATAAAATGAGACAGCTGCCACAACTCAGGAGCCAGAGTCGGGAGGAAGCAAGACTGAGTTTGCTGGGAGAGGAGTAGAGGCAGCTAGGAAAGAGGAAGAAGGGACTGAGTGCTGTGGTGATTGGTGCACTGTATATGCTAAAAAGAAGCAGGAAAATAAAGGTGTTGTGCAAGCAAAGTCTGTGGTCCGGGCATGTGTTACAGTGTCCACATCAAAACATGTGCCGTAGTTATCAGCCTTTGTATTCCGGAGGTGTGGAGTGTGGAGGTGGTGCAGTTAAGGCGGGAGCTGACTGAGACAGAGCTCATCTGATGTCACCAGGAAGCACTCCGCTTCAGCAGCATGATCTATTTGGCCATTTTAAAATTAAATTGACCCAGTTATATGTAACTTTCAGCCTCAAAATAAGTGACACCAGGTTGCTCAATACTCCATTGTAGAAAATAGCTACATGGCAATTTGATCAAAGTCAGTGTCGGATTTGTCTTTCAATAATTACTGTGGATCACAGACCGTTGAAAAGTACTTGTTTTTGGATTTTGTTCTTCTCCAGTGCAAAATTATCTAGTTTTTGATTTACCTTATTGTGCAGGCATTGTTTTGTGACCTTTCTACCACTTTCATGGGGTATCATTTAAAGGCTATTAAATTAAAGAAATTAAAATTTGTCTGCTTGGAGAGCTATTGAAAAGAGTGGATAAATTCAAATATGTAGGTTCAGTGGTAGACCAAGATTTTGAATGAGATGCAGAGAGAACCCAAAGAGTGTCAAGTGGACGGACCAAATGGAAGAAGGTATGAGGAGTATTGTGTGACTGAAACATTAAGGTGAAGGTTAAAGTTAAGATTTTTAAGACAATGGTCCGACCAGCAATGATGTATGGAGCTGAGACATGGACAGTGAAGGGTGTGCAGAAGAAGTTAGATGGGATAGTAATGAGAATGTTGAGATGGATGTGTGGAGGACAGAATAAGAAATGAGACAATCAATAGGTGCAAGAAATATTGGAAAGATATGTAAGGAAGTACAGGAAAGTAGGCTGTAGTGGAACAGACATGTGATGACAATCAATATGTGGTCAAAAGAGTAATGAGAATGGAAGTCCAGGGGAAGAGAAAGTGAGGGTGGCCAAAGCAGAGCTGGATGAATCAAGTAAATGAAGATATTAAGGAAGTGTTTAACTGACAAGGAGGAGGAACAAGCCGTATGGAGAAGGTTGATCAAACACATCGACCCCACACAGAAGTAGAAAAAGAAAAACTTAAAGAGCACAATGGGTGACAGTGGTTGTGTGTGTAAACAGGGTCACATATTCGTCTCCTATACACGGTTAGCAAGTAGTTGTCCATGATGAAGATCTGTCAGCTTAGCTCAGCACTACTCAACTGCCTGCCTCTTCCGCCAACTATAAATCAACTTCAAATGCACATTGTGTTGTCATGATCATATGAACATTTCTCCAGAAGAATCCAAAATACAGTAGCTGAAGTCTCCACCAGTGTTGTCCTGAGCCTGTTCTTTGCAAGACTAGAAGCTGGTCTAGTAAACAGATCGTTCCCATTTTGGACCCAACTCTTAGATGGATTTTGTGCCATCATTTACTCTGGATGGCAGCTCCCTGTGCTTCTAATTTTAAACAATAGGAGTGAATCTTTTTACTATATCCGACAGCTTCAGCAGTTTGTCTGATAATCTCGTTTTGCAGCTCAGTCTTTCACTGTTGATTTACCATTTTTCACTAATGATCGTGTTTATATTGTGTTAAGTTGCTGCTTTTGATGTACTATATATTACATTTGAGAAAAGTACCAGATGCCACTCATTATGCATGTCACACTAAGATCCTAACCATCTTTTTGTTTCTTATCAATTAATTTACCTTATACCCTATTAACAAAGTATGCCTTACAAAAAGGTCTCTCAAAGCAATGTGAAATAAACTCATTTACTGGTACGGCTGCAGAAAATAATGAAGTCATTTTCTTTCCTGAATTTAACAAGACTCCCCCACATTTAATTAAGATGCAGCACAATCTACCTTTTTAATTTCCAATTTCAAAAACACCCCCCCCCCCCCCAACAAAGACACACATTTACTCTGAACATCTTATAAAATGACTTTGTTTCTTTTGATCACACTGTCTTCACTTTAAACACTTCAAACCCTCTCTTTCTGACATTTTTTATTTATGTCTGAAATTAACAAGCCATATCTAACGCAATCCAATTACTAAATATTGTGTTTCTTAGGTTTTAATTAAATTCCTGAATCTTTTTTTTTTTTTCTGAATCACAAAAAAGGGTATGGACTACAAACAAATATTTTTGTAAAGGCTTATTACTTTGTTTCCATGTCCAGCGCCAGCTTCCACTTTTCTCCCAGGGCTGCCCTCATTTGGATTAACAAGATTTGAAAAACGTCTTATGTTATTGTTAAAGTGTACAACCCTATCAAAAACAAAATCTCCAAGCCACAGTTCTGACCATTTGGTGTCTCATCAAGATGGGATCGACAACCGCTAGAATTAAAATAGAAGAACTACTAGACTTGTAATGACATTATGCAGATAGTGCTTTGCCATTTGTGAGTTCCCCCTTTATAATACATTATCTTGATCACAAAGAGAATGTAATAAGTTGGTAAGTATAATGTAACTACAGGGCAATTAATGTACCTACAGTATATGAGTAAGCATTAAAGCCTAAATAAATATTTGAATAATGATAAGAATAATCAATAAATATTGTAAAGGGTTTCTAATCATTTATGAAACAGAAACTAACAGAAAAATAAATGTTCCTTTATAGATGTTGAAACAATAATTTAAACAGACAGTATATTATTTAGGGCTGCACAGTGGTGCACTGTATAGTGCTGCCTTCTCATAATCCATCATTATTTGCTCAAACTGTGTGTTCATGTGCTGTCTCCTCCAGATGTCTGTTTTGGGTTTCCTTCCACATCCCAAAAGCGTGCAAATTATATTAAGTCAGAATACTAATATTAGCCCAGTTGGAGTGAGTAGTGAAGTATCATACTAATAGTAGTAATAACAGTAACATCGGCACATGTGCAGAGTCAAGTGAAGTTTTTCTTCTTTGACTGATCACCATACAACAAGTCGTCACTCTTCAGCAGCATGTTTAGGGAAGATTCTTGTCTAATGTTTGATCTACCAATCTCTAAGCCTTAAATTAGTAGAAAAAGGATGGATAAATAATAATAATTCATTACATTTATATAGCACTTTTCTCAGTACTCAAAGCGCTATCCACACATGGAGGAACCGGGAAACGAACCCACAATCTTCCACAGTCCCTTTACTGCAAAGCAGCAGCACTACCACTGTGCCACCTGTGAGGACTGTAGTAGATGTAGCAAAATCCATCCATCCATCCATTATCCAACCCGCTATATCCTAACTACAGGGTCACGGGGGTCTGCTGGGGCCAATCCCAGCCAACACAGGGCGCAAGGCAAAAAAACAAACCCCGGGCAGGGTGCCAGCCCACCGCAGATGTAGCAGAATATTCAATTGAAATGTGTTCAATCTACCATTTACAAAGGCATTAACACACATCTTAGCTCAAAGAGACAAAAAGTATTTGTCCCAACACTAAACCGGTGAAAAGAAGATTTATGAAAGGACTGGGAAATGAAATGTAGTAAAAAAAAAACAAATAAATCAAGCCAACCTTTTGTCTTGTCAAAAACGGAAATTCAAAAATTAGAGTCAAAGAACAGAAATGAAAATTGCTATTAAAAAAACCAAGATCCTCCACAGCAAAGAGTAACCACAACACTCACAAACATACTCAAAGCAGAAAGTGTCTGAGGCTGACCTTTATACCTATGACTCCATGATGTCACTTCCTGTTGACTTTACCAAGCAACTCCCTAGCAACAAAGACAACAAATAATACAAAATGGCAGCACCGAAAAAAAAACAACAAAATGGCACCGCGGGAAAAGTAATTCATTTTTAGCATAACGAAAAACACTTTAAATTCCAAAATAAATGTAATAACTATATTACTTGAATGCTAAATCACACACATGCGATGGGGAGGCAGCTAAATTATTCAATAGTACGTACTACCACTCTAGACCTGGGGAGTATTTTCCGTACGTTGCTTAAATCATCCGAGATCAGATACCTTATCTTGGATGAGTTAATGCCAGTGAAGCTCATCTGGGATAAGTCAGTTTTTCAAATGCAGCCGTGTAGTAGATTAGTCTAGCTGGATCTATTCATCCGAGATGAATGCGTGCACCCGCGCTGATTGGAAAGCCCCTCGTATATTGAGTCTAGAAAACATGATCAGCAAGTCTTTGATAGGCTGTAACAAAATGACGAAAGAACGGGCACATTTTTTTTTCACACAAGCTGAGCAGGACCTTTTATTCGAAGGATATGAAGAATTTCAAGATTTAATATGCACAAGGGGTAACACTGCAAAAGCAGCCCAAACCAGAAAAGATGGCTGGCAAAAAGTGGCTGACAAATTAAATGCTAAGTAGTGTGCATTGTACTTATTGAATGCAGCGTTTCATTTCCTATGTGTCAGATTAATTATTATTTAATATGTCATAATTCCAGATCAAAAGTGAGCACAAGGAGAACATGGGAACAGGTTAAAGTGAAGTACAAGAATATACTTCAAACTGGTAACTATTGGTATATAACTATTTAAAGAATTGTTGACATAAAGAATCATATATAATATAAAAAAACATTAATTTTAAAGCTAATAAGAAGGCAGACAAGAAAAAAACAGGTGCAGGTCCACGCGGTCCAGACCTAACCCCTGCAGAAGACTTCGCTCTCCAGCAAAATGCCCATCGCCCTGTTTCTGAGGGCATTTTTTTTTGTTGGGTCAGTTGCAGGGAATGTCATATCCCTAGAACTTGTGTTTGACCAACGAGATATTGACGAAGGTCAAATATTTAATGAAGACACTGTGTCTGATTATTCATCAGGAGGAGAGGTACATTTTCCAAATAATGTTTGATCAAACTCCACTCTGATCAGTCCCATGTGCCCCAATCACATTTGGAAATCATGGGTAATGAAAATGTTAGGCTGACTGTGAGATTCTTTATGGAACTGTCGGTGTTTTTGCCTGTGTACCTGCAATGGCATGAAACGCTTCTTTTATTGTCTGCACACGCAGGTGTCCAGGAAACACTATGAAAATCCGAAGGAAATATTTCAGAGCCAAACAGACTTTACGAATTGCCTGGCAAACTGCACTTTTAGATAGATTTTCTTTTTTTAAAAAAAAAGTGCCGCTTGCAAAAAACCCAAAGCAATGCATACTGTCTGTGTGCTTGTGAGAGCCCAACTTCACCTAGTTTGACTTTGAATATAAGGTGCTAATAAATCTTTGAGGTACAATATACCCCTTCGGCTAAAGTTGTATCTTTTCAAAAAGAATTTCCTCCGGGAGCAATAAAGGATCTTCCCGATCGCGCAAAACCCTCTCTATATGAAATTCTTTTCTTATAATTTGCACACTGATATCAATTGGTCGCTCATTCATGAACGGCAAAGCCATGACTGAATGAATTCCATGCACGGAAACTGATTAAGTGTGTGAGCTAATCCTTGTTTACATAAAACAAACCTGCTCCGAGTAGGTTTGAGGATTTGGATCTGCTGCTATGACAACACATCCAGCAAGAGTTTCGAAAAACCAACAGATCCAGGATCATGTTAAATCATCAACAGTTACATCCGGCTAAATGAGTAATCCACGTATGAAAAATACCCCCCAGGGGTTGGCGAGCTGCACTGACTTTCTCTCTCAATCCTCTGCAGACCATCCATGGGAAATCCTGCAAGGTTCTGGCTACACTGTTGGTGTTATTTCTGGTCCCGGGAGCCACTGATGACGTCATTTCCGGTACTGGTGCTACGAATAATGTCACTTCCGGTCCCAAAGACATCACTTCTGGTTTCGGCACCAAAGATGACGTTACTTCCGGTCCTGAAGACATCACTTCTGGTTCTGGCCCTGATGACGTCACTTCCTGTCCTGGGCTCAAAAGCCACCATATTCTCACTCTCTAGTCAGTTCTGTTTTAGAGTCAGATCTGAATACAACTCCTCCAAACAATCCTTTTGCAGCCAGGGCACAATATATGGGTTGGCTGCCCCAAAACATTTTGATGTATTTGTGTATTTCTTGTGACAAAGTATACACCAAAGTAAACATACAGAAAAATTTATAAAGTATAGAAAAAAAATAAAATCCTAACAATACTGTGATACTCTTTAATTATTCATGATTTGAAACATATCAGTAATATTCAGGCTGCCGTTACAATAATGCTCCTTGTCTAAATCATTAAACATTCTTCACAATATTCTTAATCACGAACTGACAATTTGTTTAATTTATTTACTTGCTAAAAGTTTAAATATACAGTAGAGTCTCCTGTCACTTCCCGTGTATTACATAACTGAATTTTTCTCAGAATTTTTAAATCTGCTAATCTGTTTTAAGCAAAACATTTTTAGTAAAAAATCCCTTCAACATCAATTATTTAGTTCTCTCAGTCCTTTGTTTCCAAAACTTATTAATAATGTCTTAACATTTAAAGAGTATACATACATGAGTTATATTAATTCCCTTGTAAGAAGCTGAATAATTTAATTGAAAGACATTCTTCATATATTCTCACAGGAGTAAGACAGAAAAACAAAAGCAATAAAGCTAGTAAAATCTTATGGAGGAATTGTCATACAACTTTTATTTTTTTAAAATGAAGAATAAAAAAAATGATAGTTTTAATAGGTCACTTTCAATGTGCCAGAACATTAACTGATGTAGTCAAAACTGTACTGATCCACATCTGGAGTGACTGGTCTACACCCAAAGTGTTTATAGCGTAATATGCAAATTATTTAATGTGTGAAAAAGCAATAATCCCGATAGCCCTGTTATGTAATGTATTTGTTCACACCCAGTAGGGGCTCTTCCACATTCGTAAGGTGAACTTCCTAATTTAAATAAAATTTGTTCAGTATTTTGATAGATACTATATATTTCAGTGTGTGTTATGGTTTAGCCACAGTTTTGTTCTTAGTTGCTCTTAATTGATTTCTTAATTTATTAAATGTTGGTATGTATTATTACCAAATGGAGAGCAGTAAGCAGATATTTCCATGATATATGTGGTACATTTGTTTTTCAGACTGAGCCATTAGTGCAATTAAAATGAATATATTTCTGAAACAATGTAGTTTCTTTTGAATTCCTACTAGTATGGATAAGTCCTTCTGAGACTATAGGTGAAGAATCAGGGCCATTGATGTGAAATATGAAATATCTTATAACTAAATATGAACAGTGGCTCAAAACAATAATCATATTATTGATAATATCTTATGATTACTGGTAGTATCTTGATTTATTGTTATTACTATTAAAATGTAACTGATGATGTGTTCACATGGCATACTCGATTAATAAAACAATGTACAGTATGTAAGAGCCTGGTGAAAGAAAGATGAGGCCTCCGTCATTAGAAATGCCAACTATCTCTTTCTGTGGTATGATGAAAAATGTTTACATTGATTGTTAACTTTTTTTTTTGTCTGCTTTCATTCTTCCATTCTCTTGAAGTATCCAAGGTGGACATGATGTCAAGACACCACTACGGTATGACCATGTGGCAATGCTCATTGTATCATATGTGATGGAGTGTGACATCACTTCAGCCTTTTTTACCCCGATAATTTTCTGAGCACACATAAGTAAATCAAAAATTACTGTGAGATACACAGTCTGTCAGACAGACAGAAAGAAATCATAACCGGAAAGTCAAAATAATACCAAGCCAATTCCAAAGTCATAAAAAATTCAACCACTTAACTTGTTTTATAAACTAAAAAATATAAGAAAGCTTTTATGTATCTACATATGCATTGGGTATGACAAGGATGGATAGGATTAGAAATGAGTACATTAGAGGGTCAGCTGAAGTTGGACGGTTTGGAGACAAAGTCAGAGAGGCGAAATTGCATTGGTTTGGACATGTACAGAGGAGAGATGCTGAGTATATTGTGAAAAGGATGTTAAAGATAGAGCTGCCAGGGAAAAGGAAAAGAGGAAGGCCTAAGAAAAGGTTTATGGATGTGGTGAGAGAGGACATGCAGGTGATGGGTGTAAAAGAACATGATGCAGATGACAGAAAGATATGGAAGAAGTTGATCCGCTGTGGTGACACCTAACGGGAGCAGCCGAAAGAAGAGGAAGAAGGGATAAATAACCCTATGTATTGACACTGCCATATTTAAATATAAACAGGATCACTTGTGTTCTGTTTGGTGTATTGTATTTATCCCATTTTCTGACACCCATTGCACACCCAACCTACCTGGAAGAGGGTCCCTCTCTGAATTGCCTTACCTAAAATTTCTTCCATTGTTTTCCATACAAGGTTTACCTTTGGGAGTTTTTCTTGTCTTCTTAGAGAGTCACAAACACAATACATAAAGAAGACCTATAAGTTTCTCTGCTATTCTGATTTATTTTGAAGTGCCAGACTCTGTTTTTTGACACTCACATTTATTTTGTGTCTTTCTTCTTTGGTTTGTTTTTGTCTTAATACTTTGGTGTTGTGAGCTCACTAGAAGCTAGTTAAAACAGGCGCTAACTACACAGTCAAATGAGTAAAACAAGTTCTTGAAAGCACACTGCAGGGCTCTGATCTTTAATGTCTTTTTCTTACTGGCTAATGTTGTATGATCGGAGCAATATTAATCTTGATCCAGCATAACAGTTTATTAGCAAGTATGCAAGTGTTCTTCATTTTCATATTATTTTTCCATGTAGACGTTAGATTCTGCTACTGTAATTTTTAAGAGCACTTCTGTGGAAAGCGTGACTTATTTGCATACTTATTTGTGTGAGAATGGAAGAAAATGATTATTGTGTAATATGGATTTCAATTATCACCCCCTTACCCGTTTAGCATAATTTTATGTAACCAACACACCAAATTGTTACGTTACAGCCAATTTCTCTGCCATGTATTTATTTGTTGTTTCACAGTAATTTTTGTAATTATTGACTTTTTAAATTTAATATTTTATGTCATTTCTTTTATGTTTGTCTATGATTTAGTAATTGTGTCCTGTATTTTTAAATGTGCAGGCAGTCTATATATTTTGGGGGAGAAGCCTTAGTGGGTGGGGCCCCCAGACATCACTGCTTCTGGGTCCTCCTTCAGGCTTTATAGTCCGTTAGGAAAAAGAGACTCTGTGTTTTGTTTTTTTTTTTTAATCCCCCTCACTCCCCCGTAGGGTGGGAGAGGTGGCTCTGAGGCTAGGGACCTGCAATTGGAAGGTTTCCGGTTTGAATCCTGTGAACACAAGAAGTGACTTCACTCCATTGGGCCTTTGAGCAAGGCCCTTAACCTGCAATTGCTTCATTCTGGGTATGACGTTAATCTTCAAGCAGGCCCTCCAACTGAAAGGGAAACCCTGAGTTTTGTTTGCAGGATTGGCACTCCAGCTACCTTAAAAATAACCTCACACTGTTCCAGTGTAATGTTGAGGTATCACCCACAGCACTCAGGTCCCAGTCCTGGCAGTTCATTGGGTGCTGGGTGCAGCAATGCTCCCAACCTCCTCACCCATAGGGTATGTTCCCGGAGTCTCTGCTCCACACTGTAGCTCAGTAGGTGGTGATAATGCACCAACTGCCATAAAAACCTAGAAGAAGACTAGGTGGTGGAGCATTACGTTCAATTTGAAGTTTTTTTTTATATTTTCCTCCGGGTTTCTACATGTTTCCTTCAGTCTTGGGATTCCTGTTAGTGGATCACATATTGGGATGTGTTTGCTGTGAATTGTCTGTTTTGGCAAATCTTTCTGCTATATTTACTCTGTTTAGCAGTTTTGTTTAAAATTGATTTTTAAATCTTAATTTCAAAGATTCTTGTGAAACTAGTCTCGATACAAGCCAGCGTTTGACATTTTTTTCTCTCTTGTGAGACATTTTATGATTGTGTGGGACCTTTCTAGTATGTTCAACTTTTAAAGCCAGATTCCCATTTTTAGGGCCTGCTTTGGCTGAAGCCAGTAGATCATATTTTGGACCTGACTGAGTTTAGGGGGCTCTTTTGGACAGGTCACTGAAGGTCCCGGGTAGCTTTACATGTCTTAGGGAGGACTTACACACTCTACCACCATGTTTGTGACTCCATCACACAGCAGACATTGCCTACTTTTACCATTTAAAATTCTATTGAGTATGAAGCTAAACATCAAAGAAAAAATTGAGACAAAGTGCAAACCCAGTTGACCACACACATCTCACATGTCACCTGTTATTCAACTGTGACAGTATGCCAGTTGCACTATATTCTACTTTGATTTTTTTCACATTTGCTTATATTGAATTATTGAGTTCCTGCCCCTTATTAAAAAGGGCTTGGCATAATCCCTATTTTTGAAGTTCAGTCAATCAAGCCATACAGTATATGCATTTTCATGTTTCTTCCCCGATTAGGATAAAGAACTATGCTCTGTTTTAGTAGCAATGAGTGGAAGGAAGGAACAAGGCATGAATAGGAGGATCCATATTTACAACAAAAAGCATCAGTTAAAAAGGCAGTGGATCATGACAAGGAAGCAATGGTTTTGACCTTCAATACCTTTAGGATCTTCTGGTGAGACAAGCTATCTTATATATAAACATTAACGCGTGGAAGTGTGTCTGTCTGTCCAGCCCAGAAGTGAGAGGTGGAGTCGGGGTAAGGGCTCCTCCTCCGAGGAAACAGAAAACTCGCTTAGCTGCTAATAACACAAGCGAGGCGAGCACGTCAGCAAAACGAAACCTCAGAAGAATGACAAAGTCACTTAGCCAATAACATCGGCAAAACTGTATCCCTTTTATTTGTCCTCGTGCCGCTAATGCACAAGCGAGGTGAGCACGTCAGCAAAACGAAACCTCAGAAGAAAGACAAAGTTGCTTAGCCGATAACATTGGCAAAACAGATCCCTTTTATTTGTCCTTGTGCCACTAATAACAAAAGCGAGGCGAGCACGTCAGCAAAACGAAACCTCAGAAGGAAGACAAAGTCACTTAGCCGATAACATCGGCAAAACGGTATCCCTTTTATTTGTCCTCGTGCCACTAATGCACAAGCGAGGCAAGCATGTCAGCAAAACAAAACCTCAGAAGAAAGACAAAGTCGCTTAGCCGCTAACCGGCAAAACGGTATCCCTTTTATTTTTCCTCTCTGCCGCTAAATACACAAGCGATGCGAGCATGTCGACAAAATGAATCCTCCTAGGAGAGAGATGCACAGAGTAGTTCCTTTCAATTACCTGACATTTCTACATTTCAATTTTTTTTCTGACAATTTCAATAGTTTCTAAGTCCCCGGGCTTTTTACAGCACGGGCTTACACAGCTAGTTATCTTATAATTTCTTTACTGAAAAGCAATATAAAAAAGTATTAACACCACACTTACGAAACATATTTATTATTCTCTTTTCTTCCTCTTCTTTACTGTTACCCATCTAACCTTGTAATCATTCAGCCCCCTTCTCCCAAATAATCTGAAGTCATGAATCTGAAGTAGACAAGAGAAGGACAGTGTCCAAGAAGTAAAGCTGCTTCGATGGTTCAGAATTATATTACTGAGTCAGTGCCCTTGGCCACTTGTACTCCCACAAGTATAGTCACAAAGTGACACTTAGATAATGAGAAAAGTTAACTGCCTGGGAACTGTCATTATTTAATTTATATGATGTTGCAGGTAGTTTTGAGATCTGAATTATTGGATTGTTTTCATTGATTTTCAGGACAAAGTCTACAACAAGAATCTTATTTTTGTTTGCTCTTAATGCTGTTCTGTCAACACTTTCCCTAATCTTCTTGTCTCTGGTGTGGTTCTTTAATCAACTGTGGTTTACTTTCCATCCTCTGTATGTCTCACTTTTAATATTCTATCAATTTCATATTTTTCAATTGGTGCATCATTTTCTTCATGAACTAACTTCTTGAAGAGTACTTGTTTATACTAGCCAATGTATCAAAACAACATTTTACTGCCACAAATTTTCCAACCCCAATTTCTGCCATAGATAAATGTGGGATGGATGAAGTGGAGGGTGTTCTAATAATACTGTGCACTTAGGGAATTTGCTGGCAATCTGAGATTTCATTCAGGAGATCCTCAGAGGAACTCAGAGCTACGCGCTGCTGCTTTTTCTTATTCCACATGGTCAAGCAAAGGACAGCTTGTTGCTGCGCTTCATGAAATCACGGGAGGAACAGAGGTGTGTATTTATTTCCTGAGTGTGTCACCAGTGAAATGGGGGAAAGTTTTAGAAATATGAGATAAAGTGTAAAACTATAGTCTGAATCTGATGTAAAGATTTGTCATACAATAACATTTTTACCAGAAAATTCCATAATTTAATAATTACGTCTTTTGTGTTTTTTTCCCTATAAGATATATACATTTTTTAAATCCTTCTGTTTTGATTTAATGCAACGTACATTTTAATGTAAGAATAAATAGTAGATTCATTGACATAAGCAATCTTTTTTGGCTTTGGTGACCTCTGAGTAAGCAGGTGTTTTTAAATGTGCCCAACAGTTTCTGAAAAATTACGTTCTTACTGAGGCACTTGCAATACCCATTTCCATGGGCAGGGTATAAAGGTTCAAAGGGTGCCAGCCACTTATAGGAACTCTTGACCAATCATATTTTTACTGCTGTCTTACTGGATTGAAGTGCGGGTTGAGACACGGTAATACATAATATTGGGGATGTGAAATATGAAATTCTAGGTTGATGAAAATTCAGTTTTGATTGGCTTGTAATTATAGGACTTTGATCAGTGTTAGAAAGCCTTTTTTATTTAAGCTTGTTTAAAGTAAGCTCCAGAGGCTAGGATTCATTTCGTTATTATAATCTTACGTGGCTCATTACTAAACCCATTATCTCTTAATCAATGACCACAGAACTCCAGGGGGCCTAGAGGTTTTTAGCCATTTTGTAAAGGGGAGCTCCCAAAAGACAATACTTAATATAGCAGTAATAAAATCACTAATTTAGACTGGACTCCTTGCATAGTGTCGGTTATTCAGGATCACATCATGCAGTTGCATGTAGTTGATCACTGGGCCTGCACGACAAAGGTGCATAAAGCCCTGTTGTGATGTTATTCATTGCACCTCAATTTGAATGGTTTGTCTTTGGAGTTGTGGCTTTGAATGAGCAAAAAATTTAACATACTATAACTTTTCTGTTTTCATTATTTGCGCCCATGTATTACAGGTAACATTATGACTGATATTGATAAAAGACAGGATCATATCATTTCTGGTATTACAATAAATGCACTTCTCTCAGCACCGTCAGTGAATGCATATGTGTACATCTCACTGGATCAATCCACTATTAGAAAGTCGGACATGTCCGACAACAATCCAATGAAACACTTTAGCATTTACCCATTTTGCATTCAATACCTGGTGATTATCAAGCCAAAAAATCAATTTTTATTGGATATGCTGCTGTCTAAACCCTGTGACAATCCATATAAACAAACTACTTGCTGAGATTATTCTATCAATATTTTCTCTGTGCTATTAACAGTGTATGACTTTAATTTAGGGGAAAATCAGGATAGTGATTGTGCCACCGAACACAAAAAGGAACGAAAGAGAAAGAAAATAATACATTTGTTTTAAACTGAATTACAAAGAAAAGTAGCATTTAAGTTTAAAGTTTTTGGAATAGACAGTCAAGTAAGTCTTTAAAGATAACGACAATTGGTTACACTAAACATTTAAGTTTGATTGTGAAAATGTTAACTAGTTTCATATCAGGATTGTTGTGATTAACAGCACACAGGATATCGAAAGGGGGTGTAGTGCACAACATGCACACAAAGGCCAGACCAGGACCACACTAGTCTGTCCTCAAATAGGCCTTATCCCCAGGCAGCCAGACCCTAAACACAAGACCAGCACAGACCCAAAATGAAGCACTGCCTTTAAAAGTGCAAAAGTATTTTTAAATTCTCAAATACCCAAAAAAGGCCCTTCAAGGAAGAGGAAACTATAAACCTATGGCTAAATAACAAAAAGGCAACAAACAATTTTTCTTTTATAGAAAAATGTATTAACTCTAATCAAAAATAAAAGAATAACAAAGAAAAGGCAAAAAATATGCAAACAGGTCCAAGACACCCCAATACAATAAACCTTAAAAAGTCAAACAGTACTTTGACAAGATCCTCACTCTAACACTCTCAATGAGGCTTTACGGGGGCCATCTCCTCTACTCCAGTATAAAAGCTGAGGGTGGCCCCACAATAGGGATGTCATAGTGGCCCGGCTTCTTGAGGTTCCACTCACAACACATTATTTAGATGCAACGATACACAATACATATCAATGTTCTATCACTCTGCTCCTTTTAGATGTATCTACACTCTCTGTTTATCAATAGTGTATTAT
Organism: Polypterus bichir lapradei; assembly: GCA_026402145.1. NCBI lineage: Eukaryota > Metazoa > Chordata > Cladistia > Polypteriformes > Polypteridae > Polypterus > Polypterus bichir. Next base: position 39,451,188 of record JANRMT010062840.1, read on the forward strand.
TGCAGTAGCTACAATGGCAGCCAAAGTTCTTATAGCTTCCCAGTGAAAGAACCGTGATAATGTTATGTTCTCTGTCTGAGGGTCCTATTTTTTCACAGCCTTGCTTTGTTAGGGCTGTCAGCCACACAGATCAGTGTTGTATCGGCTTAAACCATCAGTAAGTGGGAAGACACTATTTCTGGGACTAAGTCAAGAAGTCCATTATCCAACTCAATTTGTAAATTTTAGTTTTCTCTCACTCTGCTGGATGTGTGGGCATCTGGGCTGGTTCTGTGACCTGTGTTTTTATTACTTTATTTTTTGCTCTGTTTTCTTTTGTATAGCTCTGTGGTGGGTTGTGATGGTTTGAGATGGATGCCGGTGGGAGGCTGGCTCAATTTTATATATGGAAGGGTTATACTTTACTATCCTCTACCGCTTTTTGAAATCAAATAAAAAGATTAATAAAAAATACTCAAGAGTCTCCAGTCTCACCATCTACAAAGATGGATGCCCTTTATTATAGTGTTCGAACCAACTGACTAATTTTAATAGAGCAGGGGCTTTTAAAACTTTTCTTCATTTACATAATACAGTCAATAAATATTTTAGTTGCACCAATAAGATTATATTATTTTAACGCACCTATGTCTTGATATTATTTAGAGGTCCCAAAATAGCTAAACAGATTTGTAAGAGCCATTTTCCTAGTTCTATAAGATTCATGAATATTTTTATTAGATGACAATGCATAATCTATGGGAGGTTCCTATAACCCCAATAAGTACAATTGTATTGGTATATTCTTGCCATTTCTAACAGCTTTGAGTAAACATTATTAGTGACCAGCCTTGCCATGTGTAAGGTGTGGGAGGCATAAGGTTTTAAACCGGCCTACGGGCCTTTTGAGCGTGTGTGAAGTAAATATGTAAGAAAACAGCACTTAATTTATGTGCTGTGCTGTACATTTAAAACGTACAGAAGAAGAAGCTAAGAATCTTTATGTATATAAGAAGTTAAGAACCTTTAAGTACAGAAGTAACTAAAGTTTCTCAAGAAAAGCTAAGTTTAGAGAAGATACATTTTTTCCTCATTTTTTTTGCCTTTTTTATTCTATGTGTGTAACTATTTTTCTTTTTTTCTTGTGTGGATTATTTGCTTTTAACTTTCACTAAATATTTTTAAAACAAACTTTTGGACTGAGAGATTTCTTTTGACACGCGTTTTACCCGTGCTTGACTTCGCCTTACACTTTGGCGGGTACAAGATTAAAAATATTTGGCAAATATCTGATTTATTAAATTGGGTTTCTTATATATAAATTCTTTTTAAAGTAAAAAAAGAGAAAGTATTAATTTGTCATTATCTTATTGTTCCCTTGGTAATTTGTGCCAGGTACAAATGTTACAGAATGTCTTAGTTAGACAGCCATAGTTTGAAGCATTTAAAAAAATGTAGTAAGTTTTCCCATGTACCTACTCCTGTTTTCTTTCTATGCATGCGTTATGTGTTATTTCAGGTTTTTCTTTTACATATATAATTTTATTTTACTATTGTTTTCCATTTAAAAAATAACATTTTGTTAGCAACTTGATTTTCTTTATTTACACCATACTTACGTGTCTCGGCAGTAAAACGGATAACTTGATTTTGAGTTAAACTGGGAGATGCGTACAAAAGGAAAACAAACGAAAATAAAAATAAACGAAGCAACAAAACCAAGACGAAAGGTAAAAATGAACAGACAATAAGCTGAAAACTATGCAAGACACAAAAAATAATCATAAGAGAATTAAAAAATGTAAAGAAGACTCGATGCTAAATGCTGATCTATTATACTGTCTGCTGATTAATTCAAAGTCATGACCACAGAGACCACACCCTTAGAAACGAGGGGTGTGGCCTTAACAACAGTACACAGAAACGGCTTCCATTTCAAGAAAACTTTATAAGACGTCGAATGTTAGCCTTAATCATGACTCGTGGCACATGAGATGTTACGAGACATTGGCTCATTCTTCTTAATGCTAGTGAGCTTCATTTTCAAGAAAGCCTTACTGTTAGATTTTTGTGTCCCCATTTTGACCTCTTATACATTGTAAGATATGGCCGGCTATGTACCCCGGCCAATACCCCCAAGCCGCCAGGTGGAGCCCTCCTTGCAGCATGGAGGTTCCCAGAAGACCAGCAGGGCATCATGGACAATGGAGTTTTTATGCACCGCCCTGCTGGATGCCATGGGGGCCACGAGAGGGAGCTGCAGGGAGGACCGAAGAGCTCTTCGTGCCCTATGACCCGGAAGTTCGTCATAGGAAGAGCGACGGGCTTCCGGGGTGAGAAAAAGCATTGTTTACCCTGACCCGGAAGGAATAAGGATTTGTGGACTGTTGGATTGGGAACACTTCTGGGTCGGGGGATATAAAAGGACTGTGGGAGCTCCCAGATGGCGAGCTGAGCTGGGTGGAAGGGTGGCAACGCGTCTGGGAGTGGAGGATTGTGATTTATTATTAGTATTGTTATTGTTTGGTTTATTGAGTATTGTGGAGTGGAGCGTGCTTAGTGCACATTATTATTATAATAAATTCTATTATTGGACTTTTATCTGGTGTCTGACGTGTCGTCTGAGGGTACAAGGGTCCGAGAAAACCCTAATTCTGTCACAACATGTTTTTTTTAATCCTCCAAAGAGAAGTCCAATCATGCATTAAACAACCTGGTGTCTGCCTGCTGAATTGTTAAAAGTATGATCATCTCTCTGTTAAGGAGCTACTGTAAATCACCAGGGGCCTGTGGGAGTTTTAATCTGGCCTTGGCCTTAAGAGTAGTTTACCTGTACTGATACCATAGACCTTTAATATGTTCAGCTGGTAGGGAACTTGCATTGCACTAGAGAATGCATGTGACCCATGTAATTAAAGTAGTAAACTTGGAAAGTAGTTCTGCATTAAGTAGATGCATAATCATGATATAACCCGACCTCACCTGGGGAATTTCCCAAAACAATGGGTCTTGGCGTTATAGTGCAATTGGTTAAATGGATGTTACTAAGTACTTTTCTGTATGTGTTTTTTTTCCACAAGTGGTTAATACACTGCCTGGCCAAAAAAAAAGTCACACACTCTAATATTTCGTTGGGCCACCTTTAGCTTTGATTACGGCAATCATTCGCTGTGGCATTGTTTCGATAAGCTTCTGCAATGTCAAGAAGATTTAGTTCCATCCAGTGTTGCATTAATTTTTCACCAAGATCTTGCATTGATGATGGTAGAGTCTGACCGCTGTGTAAAGCCTTCTCTAGCACATCCCAAAGATTCTCAATGGGGTTAAGGTCTGGACTCTGTGGTGGCCAATCCATGTGTGAAAATGAAGTCTCATGCTCCCTGAACCACTCTTTCACAATTTGAGCCCAATGAATCCTGGCATTGTCATCTTGGAATATGCCCGTGCCATCAGGGAAGAAAAAATCCATTGATGGAATAACCTGGTCATTCAGTATATTCAGGTAGTCAGCTGACCTCATTCTTGGAGCGCATACTGTTGCCGAACCGAGACCTGACCAACTGCAGCAACCCCAGAACATAGCACTGCCCTCACAGGCTTGTACAATAGGCACTAGGCATGATGGGTGCATCACTTCATCTGCCTCTCTTCTTATCCTGATGCGCCCATCACTCTGGAACAGGTTAAATCTGAACTCATCAGACCACATGACCTTCTTCCATTGCTCCAGAGTCCAATCTGTATGCTCCCTAGCAAATTGAAGCCTTTTTTTTGCCTCACTGATTAGTGGTTTTCTTATGGCTACACAGCTGTTCAGTCCCAATCCCTTGAGTTCCCTTCGCATTGTGCATGTGGAAATGCTCTTACTTTCACTATTAAGCATAGACCTGAGTTCTACTGTAGTTTTTTTTTGATTTGATTTCACCAAACGTTTAAGTGATCGCCGATCATGATCATTCAGGATTTTTTTCCGGCCACATTTCTTCCTTGAAGACGATGGGTCCCCACTATCCTTCCAGTTTTTAATAATGCGTTGGACAGTTCTTAACCCAATTTTAGCAGTTTCTGCAATCTCCTTAGATGTTTTCTCTGCTTGATGCATGCCAATGATTTGACCCTTCTCAAACAGACTAACATCTTTTCCACGACCACGAGATGTGTCTTTCGACATGGTTGTTTAAGAAATTTAAGAAATAAGAAGCAACTCATTGCGCCAGTTGGGGTTAAACAACTTGTTGCCAGCTGAAAGATAATCGCCCATGCAGTAATTATCCAATAGGAGGCTCGTACCTATTTGCTTAGTTAAATCCAGGTGGCGACTTTTTTTTTTGGCCAGGCAGTGTATTAGGTCAGTGGAACTCCTTACTATTGAACATGCTACATACAGTTGCCCATGAGTAAAACGGTGGTTCCGTAGACCAATTCTTCCTTTTCCTAGTGATTGACTTTGGGTTTTGATGGTCACTCAAAACAAAGTTTTACAGGAAACTGTATGTTTTCAATCGAAAGAGGTAATTAGTAGGAATTATAGGAAATTTAGATATAAATATAACTTCTCCTGGTTTATATCAGGGGTCCTTAATCACAGTCCTGGAGGGCCACAGTTCTGCAGGTTTTTGCTCCAACCCAATTGCTTAATAAGAAGCACTTATTGTTCAAGTATCACTTCAACTTCACTTTAATTGTCTTGCTTGTTAAGATTTTGAACCGTTATTGTTTATTTTAGTCTTAAACAGCTGTATTTTTTGGTTTTTAATTGCTCCTAATTAGCAACAACATGCAAATTACAAAAGAGATAGACATTTCTCAGTTTAGTTTGTTACCATTTACACCTGTGTGTATTTGTCATGCACTATTGGGTTTAATTAAATAAGAAAAGTTAAGAGAAAAAAGTGAAGGACTGAGAATTACTCATCCATTTTAGCCTTCAAATCATTTGAATGATATCCTTAGTAAGGGGAAGAAAATCTAGGATATGAGAATGACCTGATATAACAGAGTTAAAGCATGAACAAGCCATGAAATTAAATTATTGGCAAGATTTGCTTTGTAATTAAGCAGCCGGGTTAGAACAAAAACCTGTAGCCACTGCGGCCATCCAGGACTGTGACTGAGGACCCCTGGTTTAGATCAAAAAATATTTAAATTGAAACATGCCTAGTGAATGGAAACAGCAGCTTACTGTAGTGGGGAACTAAAAATTGCAACCAATTAGAAATTACCTAAACCCCAAATAACTGAAAATTATAAAAATCAAAATAAAAAGTACAGCAAACTTGCAAATAAGCTTGCAGTGTGCACTATTTAAGTATCACACGATCGTAGCAAGCCAACAGAACTGATCTTAGTTTCAGATATGGGTTTTTAATTTGTTCACTCAAGAATTTGTTTTCGGATTTTTCACCAGCCGAAGGTTCACCAGGTAGTGGCGGGGTGGATGGAGTACCCTAGTATTATTATTGTTACTGTTAGATGTTTATGACTTTAATTTATTTACGTCATTCTCTTAAGGATTTGTTTCCATGTATTTGTCAGTTGCTAAAATTGTTTGTGTGTTTCACCATTTGCCTTAATGTTAACTCATAATCTGCTTAGAATATAAAAATTACATTTCCAGTCACTGATTAGTTTAGAATCTCTAAGTGTTAGTGCAAAGTTACAGCTGACATAACACACATAAAATTCTTACCTTTATCCGTTTCAGGTTAGCGGGGAGCTGGAGCCTATGTCGTGAGAATTCAGCTAGCCTAGAGGAGTGAATTCCTGTGTTAGCTCCTCTGCTTTCTAAGCACAAAAATCTGAAGCAAGGGGGAAGAACGATCATAGCCATGGGAAGTGGTCCCTTAACTCAGCTGGCTGTGGTTGCTTGCAAAGACACCTGCAGACTTCTTTGTAAAGGTTAAGAAGAATCTGTGATGTTTAGGTGAACGATCAGATTTTCAAAAGCTGTCAGCTAAGCTAGGAGAGTATAGGAATCAAAAGAAGAAGAACAGAATCACACAAAATGTTTTATTACAGCCCTGCTTCTTCAGGTGGGAATGCTAAAAACAAGGGGCATCCAGGCACCTCGAGTGATCCTACTGCTAAGCCTACTGAATGCTAGCTGGAGACGTCCTGTTTGAAGTACTTTAAAGTAAGCGTACCTGGAGGCACTTCTGGATTTTAAACACAAAGATATTGAGGAGGAAAAGTCGTTGCATAGACACGTACCATATAATTTTGATATTGCCAAGTTTAAAATGAAAAATGGAAATATTTTGAACATTAAACATTGCTATCAGAAAAGGAAGGGAGGTATATGTTTTCTAGCATTATCAGCAATTTTTCTGTGCAGTTAAAACTAAAGAAATGCATAGACTATAAAAAGGTGTATTGTAAGCATGTATTTGAAGTAACACTTCAGAGTAAGAGTTGCATATTGTGTTTAATACATTTGCATAATAATTAATCTATTTATAGTCAATGATGCAAGAGAGAGCAGCAGCAATTTTTAATAGGCAATCACTGAGTATAGTCAGAGAACAAATGGGGTTCATTATTATCAAAGTCAGAGAAGCTACTGAAACAGGAAGGTAAGATGGACTTGTAATCAAGGTCAAAAACAGGGTTGAATAATAAAAGTAAAACCTCCAAAAATAAATTGCTTGAAAAACTATTTTTTCCTTTCTAATACAGAAAGTGTAGATATTTCCTGAGCCTCTGGTTACTCCATAAATGAGACATTCACCATCACACCACATGTACATATGGCCACGCCCCCATAGCTAATCATGCCTTGTAGCGTCATGTGGTGCCATAGCAACCCGAAAACCTGGTGGCACCAGAAAATGACTGCAGAAATGTGCCAAAGCAAGGAAAAATACACAAGATCTCAAAAAATAAAGAAGAAGTCTACATTTTGCTTTTATTCCTGACAAGAAGTTGTATATGTTGTGAAATAGAATGGATGTGAGGCCTCCAAAAGCTCCACAACAGGCAAGTCATGATCTTAACTATCCTACCCAGAAGAGGTACACCTTAACCCAGCCAGACCTCAAATACTGCTTGCAGGCTTCAGATGGAGCATGCCAAATAAATGGGGTGCTGGAAAAACAACTCAGATGTGGTATAGTGGGTCCGCGCCTCAGAAAAATTGTCTGTTTTAAATAAATATTTGGATGAGCTCATGCTCTGGAGTAGAGCAGGTGCAAGTGATCTACTCAGAAGATGGCCCGTCTCTGGGTTCTCTCATTATCAGCCCGGGGCGGCAATTAGGTGAACTGTTCCACAGCACATAAAAGGGGAGCGCGAAGGATTGGCGCTTGAGGAAAAAACACAAATATCAGAGTGGGGGTTACAGAATGGAAGACAAAGAAGAAGGCAGGTGGCTGGGAAGGAGAGCCCATTGAGGGGAACGAGCCCAAGAGTGAGTGATCACTCTGGCTGAGCAGGGTGATGCATGTTGAAAGGGACAACTCGCTGTGCAAGTCTGGGAAGGCAGTGGGGGTCGATGAGGTTCAGATTGGGAGCTCCAATGTGAGCGGCATTGCCTTTGAGGACCCTAACCTGGGTCCAGAGTGGGACCCGTGCAAGGTTGGCTGTGTCTGTTGGCAGGGCGACTCTACTCTGCTGCGAGACCCATACGGGATAAGCAGAGGAGACGTCAGTTTTAAGAAAGATGCACCGGGCTCTTAGAAAAGGACAGTTTTCTGCCAGATGGTTTTTAACCTTATTTTTTAAGGGATTTATTTATTTACTGAACTTTGCACTACACTTTTTGGACACTTTTGATTAGTTTTAATAAAAGCACTGAGCAATGTTTCACCTTCCCCTTGCTTTGTGTGGTGTCCTTATTTGCTTGGCTCATCCCTCGGAAACATTATTGGTGGTGGCGGGTTCAAGAGGCTCCCGGTGGGATCCAGTAGTGTGGAGCTGACCCGCAATGTCGCATCAGAATGTTCAAAAATATAACAAAGCCCCAATGTTGTGATTGTAGTCTTTCTTTAATTTTTCTCCAGCCGTTTGTAGTCATTTCCCATTAAAGATACATTGTTTTGTCTCTAAAGAATTCAGATTTACCAATAATAACATTTTTTAAATTACCATTGTGACACTAGAGGGTGCTGTCGCTCCTCAAACTCCGCAGACAAACGTCCAGGACACCAAGTAAAAGTACTAGAAATAATTTTAATTTATTTTCCTTTTGATATTGTGCCACAGTAGACACCACACATGCCACAATAATCAATAATTTAATATAAATAATAAATCACAATAATATAATCCTCCTCTCCTCCCAGCAGCTCCGTCACTCTATCTCCCAACTCCGGCTCAGCTTACTGGGTCTCGCATTGTCCTTTATATAGTCCTTGACCCGGAAGTGCTTCTGTCCTTCTGTCCATGTGATTTCATAGCAGTTTTGGGTCCGATGAAGACTTATATTTTTCTTCAGCCCAGAAGTACTTCTGTTTTTCCGTCCCCGTGACTTGGGAGTACTTCCAGGCTATAGGGAAAATAAAAATCCCTCTGTCTCCCTGCAGCATCACCCGATGGCACACACGGCACCCAACAGGGCTGTGAATTCGAACTCTATCTCCCATGATGCCCTGTGGGAATCCGGGGGACCTCCATGCTGCAGGGAGGACTCCATCTAGCGGCCCGGATGTCTGGGCCGGGAGAAGCTGCCGGCCATCTCTAATACCATCTACATGTTTTATATTTTTTATCACATCTTTCTGTAATGCCATGTTTGTCTTATTACGTTTGTTGCCTTCTTGAGAGAATAGTGGTCCAGTTACTATGATGACACTCCTATTGTTCACTGGGAGGTCATGAATGCTGATGTCATCAGCACGATGGTGTTTACTGTAGATCACCACAAGAGGCACCTCTTAATCCGAGATTCTAAGAGTGTTTCATGTGTTTATTTTTGATTAAAAAAATTCCTGGTTACCCAATCTGTTTTTTTAACTTAGCATTTATAATTAGTGAAAGATCAGTTTGACACTCTGATTTTCAATCCTGGCATGTATTATTTTGGCCACGTCTCCTTCTCTTGGTCTTTTTACATAAACCTTCTGTTTCTCATTAAGAATAGAACATCCACAAGAGAAGGGATGACCGTATTATATATTGTATTATTTGTTCTGTGAGTCTGTTTCTTTGGTTTTATGTTTCTACTGCTCTAATCTAATCTTTCTTTTTTGCATATGTTTGGTCACCCTGGCATTATTCAAGTTCAGAAAAGCTCAAGATCGGCCCCTAATGTTTACAATTGAAAAAAAAAATCACAATTATAGCATAGTATAACATTCTTAAACCTGTTCCATCCAACTCAATTGTTTTGAATCAAAATCCTAATATGTGGTAGGTTTTGGCCGAAGTTTACTAAATAGGTAGACATATCACAGTTTATGGTCAAAGGTTTCTCAATGCCAATAATAAATTATTAAATTCATAAAAATATAGACTGGAAGAAGAGATCTTAAAAAATACAAAAATTATTTCTTTAGATGCTTTATAATGCAAATTTAAATAGATGGATCCATGTAGGTGTACCAGAAGATGTCAGAAGACATTTATGAGAAGATCTCAGTTTCTAGTCCTAAGTTTTCGCAGTCTAGCTAAATCACTTGGAAGTAAATGTGTGAAAAGTACACCAGCGTCTTACCAGCCCAGTAATTCTAAATAATACCCTTCACTCTCTTTTTGTGAGCACATAGTTTTTAACAATAGGTGTGTTTGGATGGGTGGCAGTCCATCGCAGAGCACATCCATGTACTGTATGTACACATTTTCTATTGTTCTGGGTTCACAGTGCAGATGCATCTGTGGGATGTGAAGTAAATACAGAGACGCAGGAAAAACATGTCAGTTCCACAAAGACCGTGACTAGGCTAGGACATAAATCCATCTCCTAAATTTGTGAAGTTCCACTACTAACCAGTCTGCCATTGTAAACTCATAGCCCAGTTTAAATATAAAGAAAAGAGTAACGGTGCTACATTTGACTTATAGTGTTCATTCTCTTTCTCTGTACGTTTAGCAGTCGTTTGTTCAGAGGTTGATGCGCTTGCTGCTTCCTGAGCAGCTCTTGTTTTCTCCACCCTAGTGGCCAGCTTCTTCTCTTCTTCCGTCTGTATCTTTTCTCGTTAAAACTGATTAAGTCAGTGGTTGTGTTGCAAGTACTTATTTCCTTAATTTTTCACTTAAGATGGCACTTGAATCTTCAATCTGACTCAAGACTGATTTAAGATATAAAGAGGTAGGGGAAGTGATGGCGAAGGTGGTAAGGATGTGAATGGCGCCCATACACATGCGCCGCACGGCCGTCCTGCTGCCGAGAGTTGATTCTATAGTAATATAAAATAAAAATAAATAGAGGTATAAAAATCATCACCCCAAAAGCGGACAGTAGAGGTCACGTGGTATATGTGTACCAAATTTTCAGGTCAATAGGTCAAACGGTTTGCGAGCTACAGGTGATTTTAAATCCTGGACAGACAAACGGACAGCCACAGTAGCGTAATACAGTATATGTAAAGATAGATGTGGGTTATGTAACATGCTGCAATCACGAAATAACTCATTCCCAGGGAGCTAGCGCGCTCTGCTGGATACAATTATCTATCTGCTGCTTTTGTGAACGATACCTCTTAGAGGACATCCAATTCATTTAATCTTTAGAAATGGTAGACTTTACACCTCCTTGTGATGCCATTCTTTTTATGGTAGTGAGATTACCTGGAGTGTTCCAGGCTGCTGAATACCTAAGGCAAAAAGTCCATGAGCCAAACTGACTTTGGGCATAAAGCAGAAATAAGGAATTCATCTGATTTGGAGTTTGTATTACATGTAGCTACCATGATGCTTCTCTGGGTAGGAGTAATCATTGTGCCACATGGAGGTGGTGCATTCTAGAAATGTATTCATCTTTGCGGTTTTCTGATCAACAAACCTACCACAATGAGGAAATTAAATTTCACATGTATAAAATACTTTTTATAGTTTATCAATAAGATGTACACCAACCACTACATAATAACTCATGAACAGATAAGATCCACTTTCAAGGCCATAGTTCAATAGTTAATTAATGGACTGAAATTGTTCAGTTCCATTAATGTCAATCAGTTTCAAAACACTTTGTTTTTCCTTCTGTTTAAACAAATCTGTTTCTTTATGTTTATTCATTTCTGTATGTAATTAGTAATTTGTAAAGTCTGTAATTGCGTTTAGCTGCAAACTTGTTACAATGCTCTGATCTGGCACTCTGAAGAGTGTGGCAAAAAAAAGTGGAATAAAAAAAAATCATCCAACTCAAGGGTTTTGAGAAGTGGTGCAGATTAGCTCACACATAGAACTGTATATACGAGTACTGTGCCTTCTTCAAGCGATTCTCCTTTAAAAAACAAGAACAGCAGAGATTTGGCCTTTCCTCCATATGGTCATTTCATTATCTAGTTTATCCAAGGCTGTACCTTCATTTTTTTTTCCTACATAACAGGCCAGTTTCTTGGTATTAACATAAAGTTTTGAAGGTTATTTTTTCAACCTATTTATTGTACAGCTGTAAATGTCACAGCCTTTTTTTAAATACACTATCTTTTTAAATTCCCAACATTAATCTCAAAACAGCATTAGTATTCTATATCTCTGCTTTCTCTTTCTGTCATGTATTTGAGCTTTTGACCCAGTAGAGTTTCCCCTGTGGCATAAATACTGCAATAATCAATTCTGAACCGTAGCATTCGGTGGATTTTTCAGTCGTGATTATACGCTCATGGACATATGCACAGAAAATTATCATTTCAGCGTGTACCCTTTACCTCGGAAAGAGTGTTTATTCAAACATCACACACTGAATTTCTGTTTCAGCAAGAGGCTTTTGATACTATAGAGGAGATCTGAAATGCAATTACTTAAAGTTGGTGGCATATTTTATATTTAGAATTTTGCCGTAACACCTCAAATGGGAGGCTTTTGGAAAAGTGGTTCTTATTTTGAGTCCTTTTGGCCCAATATGACTATACATTTTTGTTCCAACCTCTTTTAAAATCAGTTGAGACATTTTTATCTTTAATTGCTCTTACTGTTTCATTAACTGGCCCTTTTTTTTCATCTCTTATTCTGCTTTCGGGAAACTACAGGAGAGTTAGATTTACATTTATAACAACTGTACTGTAGAAATACTGTAATTGTTCCATCCTCTTATTCTGTTTTCTCAAGATCCTATTGGTTAACTTTTTTATATTGAGTTGGCTCCCATGATTGTAAAAATATTAATAATGTCAGTTAACTAAAGAAGACAATGATTATAATTAGTGACGATCAATCCTCTCAGAGTTTCCTTCCTTTTTATATCGATGATATATCAGAAATCTCCAGGATATTTGCAAAACTCAGCAAAATGCATTAAGGTTATTGGGGAAGGTGGTACTGCACTAGCTAAGAAAATTATGATGATGTAATGGTATTTTAGTTGTTCCTGGGGCCAGTGAAACATCTGGCAACTATGCTGGACCAATTATTGTAGTCAAAAATTGGACTTGAGCTGGGAGGCAGCAGTGCTAACCACAGCGTCACAAGACTTCAAACAACAAAAGATGAAGACGAAACGATAACCACAAACAAAATACAACAAAGCATTAATGATAAATACATATCATTGCACTTACAGAGTTGCAATCTTGGGGTACACATTAGCTGTTCTATGAAATGGCAGTGTGCGACTGGCTTGTTCCAATGTTTTAAGTTGCGGCTCCAGATGCAGCTGGAACATTTCTTTTTGTTTCTGATCTATTTGTGCAGATAATTCTCTCTTTTTTCTTCCATTAAGAAGATTGAAATGACTTATAAATAGTAATACATATTTTTTAATTAGTATTTAACAGGGCAACACGGTGGTGGGATAGAAGCACCAGGTTTTGTGTCCCGGGTCCACCCTGTGTGGAATTTGCATGTTCTCCCCGTGTTTTTCCTCCAGGTTCTCTCGTTCATAGTTCAAAGGCATGCAAATTACGTGGATTGATGACACTAAATTGACCTTGGTGTGTGTATGGTGTGCATGTGTGTGAGTGTGTTCACCCTGCAATGGACTGGTAACCTGTTCAAGGATTGTTCCTGCCTTGCACCTTCTGCTTGCTGGGATAGGCTCCAGGTCCCCATGACCCTGCCTTAGATTAAGTGGGCTCAGAAAATGAAATGATATTGTATTATTTAACAGGGTCTTATGAGTTTTCTGACTCAGGGGAGGGGAAGGCACCTTTAAGGTTTGTTCTGACTTGTTGCTGCAGTACATAGCTAATTGCACATGCATTTAGTCAGTAGAAGAAAATTAGCCATGCAACGCAGTGGCAAGTGAGTAAACGCACAGCAATCAGTGTAACATTTTTGGGAGCAGCACTGATAATACTCTAATTATGGTCAGACAACGTACTCCTCAAATGTAGAAACTGTTAGAATTTTTTTTAAATGCATGCTGGGTACAAATCTGGTTGAAGTAACAAGTAGGTAGCGACATCATGCATGACTGAGGCAGATCAGGCAGCAGCATAAAATGCGAAGTGGAGTTTGCTTACAATACGCATATGTAAATGTTCTGCTCATCGCTGCCGTTATGTCATGTTAACCTTAAAAAGCACCATAGGGTGCTGGGGGGAAAAAATATTGTTCTAAGCTGGCCCCATGGTGAATTTCCAGAAAAAGATATTCAAAAACCACTAAATACTACAAGAGAAAAAGACCATTGTAATGACTTTGCTTAGTTAATGCTAAATATTTGTCTTCCAAGCACTTATTTTCTATTGCTAAACTGGAACATAATTGAATAATTGATTAATGATTTAACTTGTTATTCACTGATTTCATAAGTTGGGATTTTTTTTATAGTTTTGACTTTCTCTCTTTCAAGAGAAGTAATCATACCAGGTGCCCGCCGTGCCTGCAGGTTTGTTCTACCGGCTTCTGATGTTATTTCCCAGTTCCTAGAAATTACAAAAGTGGTTATACTATTTTTTTATTATTATTCTTGTATCTTTGTATGTGTGACAGATTAGGGTTCGCTCGCACCCTTGCACCCTCAGACACCACGTCAGACACCAGGTAAAAGTCCAATAATGATATTTATTATAACAATAATGTGCACAAAGCACCCTCCACTCCCAAATACTCATATAATAATAAATAATAACAAATCCTCCAATCTCCCAGACGCTTAGCCACCCTGCCTCCCAATTTAGCTCGTCCGTCTGGGATTTCCCATAGTCCTTTATACTCCTTGACCCAGAAGTGTTTGTCCCTCAGTCCACGTGACTTTCTATTATTTCCGGGTCAGGTAAAACTTCTCTTTTCTTCAACCTGGAAGTACGTCATTCCTCCCGTTCACGTGACCAGGACGCACTTCCAGGTTATAGGGCACATAGCGAGGCTCGTAGACTCCTATAGCGACTCCTTGTGGTCCCCAAGGTATCCAGCAGGGCTGTGTGTAAAAACTACAAAGTCCATGAGGCCCTGCTGGAACTCGGGGCACGTCCATGCTGTCGGGAGAGCTCCTCCTGGCGGCCTGGGGGTGAGGGCCGGCAACTCTTGCCAGACATCCATCACATATGTAACATGGAGATAATTATCTTAGTTTGTAAGATTGTTAGCATCTATCTATCTATCTATCTATCTATCTATCTATCATATAGTGCACTTTCATGTCTATCTGTGTATCTGTGACAGTTTTCCTCTGGGTACTCAGACATGCTTGTTAGATTAATTGATGACTGAAACCTGGAAGCAGTCCTGGATATAGCATCGCTTCATTTCAAGACACATTCACATCCATGTATATACTGGGCCAGTTCAGAAATGCCAATTAGCCAGACATGTGTGCCTTTAGGTGGAAAACCTGAGAGCCCACTGAAAAATCCATACAGACATGGAGAATATGCAGCATAATATTTCCTTTATTTCATGTGGTCATGGAGCTGCTGTCAGATGACAAACATAATAACAAAAACGACATTGCTTCTTTTTGAAAAAATAAATGCTTGTTTATCCTTTTAAATAAAAACTATAACCTTTTATGGACACTTTACAAATGGATCAGAAGTAGGTTAAGTGACTTACACAAAATCACAAAGTGAGTTGAAAACTAACCCATCAACTTTGTAAAGCAGTGCCCTATTCCTTGATGACTAAGCCTGTGTCAATTTTCTGATTCATGCTAGTGTCATAAGATGGTGGCGTCAATCCAATTAGAACTAGAAACAAGGCAGGAATCAACCCAGAATGGAATGCCAGTTCAGCACATGGCATGCTCACATGTAATGTCTTTGGTATTCAGAAAGAAACTGAACACCTGAAGAAAATGTGGATGCATAGATATTTAAAAAAAAAATATATATATATATATATATAGAAATAAATAGACATAGAAAGTGACTAAGCTGGAATTCAATCCCAGATCTCTGGGACTGTGAGCAGTAACTTCAGTGCAGTATGCGACCCAATCCACCAATCAACTGCTTAACACCAAATTACATTAAATAAAAAAATTATATTAAGAAGTGTAATGCAGTGGTTAGTGCTGCTGCCTCACAATTCCAGTACCCTGCATGGAGATCTTGTGTCCTGTATCTGCTGTATTTGGAAAGTGCCTGGCCTTCATGTGTCTGTATGGGGTTTCCTCTGGCTATTTTGCTTTTAGCACTTTAGGCTCATTGTTGTTTCTAAATTGGCCTTGTATTTGTGTGAATGTAGGTCTTTATACTGTAAGAGCAGTATAACAAGAGCAGAACTCAAAGATAAAGAGATGGGGCACCACTGGGTGAACTCTGTTTAATTAGTTGTAATGAAAAGCTAAAAAAAACAACAAAGAACAACGAAAAATAATTTAGCAAGTGTGCTAGTCTTGGATATATTCTATTCAGAAGTGGGTCATATAGTGTATTGACTAAGGACTTCTGGTGAGGCTTGGTCTTATATACTCTGAGACTGGAAGGGGGCAGAACTTCCTGTGGAAGCGAAAGTGACATCACTGTTCCTCAAGCCTCATGTCTTCATTTCTATTGATAAAGGAGGGAAAGGCATGAATTACAGCACCAACCCACGACTTCGTTGAATTACAAATAGTATAAAAGCCTTGAAGATTGCCTATACTTTAGCATGTGTGAAAGAAAGTAGAATTGTAATTCTAATTTTATATATACAGTATGTAGTCACACATGCTTCAGGAATGTGTAGTGGGGGTTAGGTCAACTAAAAATATGGGGAAGGTTTTTGATGTGACACTGCTGCCAATACAATTTTCATTTACTTTATAATGGAGGAGAGCACTCTGGAAGACTACTGTCATCACTCCCAGTCTGCATGTCACTGGCTTTGCCCATTCCTCTTTCTCCACTACTTAAACAGCCTCCTTCCAGGAAGTCATCATTCATTTGGATCCTAGCCTCGAACAGGAACCAACCTCAACTCCTCCAGAAGCTGTTTTCAGGCTATATGTACCAAGAATTAGTCACATGGGACATCTGCTATTTTTTTGCTTTCTTTCAGGCATTAAATGGGGTGTCCTCTGAAGCCCCAAATTTTCTTTTTGTTTATCTCCGATTCGCCATATATATATATATATATATATATATATATATACTGTGTGTATATATATATATATATATATAAAATATATATAGTGTGATAAAAGGCTCTGTATTCCGCCCGACCCTGCACAGACTGACCCAGAGGCACGTGTAAAAGCACACAGACTTTATTTTTCTTCAGCTGGAGGGCACGTCTTCCTTGTACTCCCTCCGCCACAACACAGTCCCAAAAAACACTAAAGGCAACACAAAACACTTCTCCTCTGGCACCACCACTATTCCCAAACAACCTCGTCCTCTTCCTCACAATTCTGGCTCCTGAGTGGTGGATGCTGGCCCTTTTTATAACCCACCCTTAAGTGCTCCAGGTGCTTGATCAGCTGGTGCTAATTGCACTTCCGGGCGGGGCTGTAGAGGTGTCCAGGGTGGCTCTGGGATCCATGCAGCACCCCCTGGTGGCCACCCCAGATACCCACAGGGTTGGGGAGAACTCCAACTCCCATGAAACCCTGCGGGAAACTGAGGCACCATCGTGAACCAGGGAGGCTGCCACCAAGCGTCCCAGGGGAGGTACTGAGGAGCCCATGGCTGCTGCTCCCCTGGAACATAAGTAGAAGGGGCGTCCTGGCCGGGCATGGGACCCGGCCGCCTGCCACAATAGATAGATAGATAGATAGATATTTATTTTGTAATACTGTATATATCTTTTTTCAAATTTTTCCTTTTGCATGATGCATGCTGATACAGCCCTTCACTAACTCCAGAAGCTGTAATTTCCAAGCCCTAAATAAAATAACAGATTTTTCATAAAAGGACAGTGTTTCTTTAAAGATTTAATTTCAGCTTAGTTCTTCCAGGCTTAAAGAGGAACATATGCTGTACTGTAGCTGTTGTTATTGATGTGCTCTGATAATTACTTTTTTAGGGCAAGAAAGGGAAAGATTGCTTGCTGCCAAGACACTGCTCCTAATCAACGGCCACTCTTAGTCAATAACTCATTGAAACAGGTTTCACCTCATGGAAGTGTTCCTGGCCTTTCAGCCACCGGCCATTTTCTCCTACATATGTGGTTTTGTCCCATCACTGTTACATCAATATGTCGGAAATACCTTCAGCAGCTTGCAGTGCACTTAACAGTCAATATATGACCATGGCCAAGCTCTGCAAATCAATTTTACTATGTAATACAGCACAATGTTGACACACTTTGCTACTCCATGCTCATTTAGCAAGCTGACAAGTGACACCTTCTTTACAAGGCAGCTATCAGAGAATCACACCTTTGATTTTTTTCTGGGATTTTCTGTTTTTTCAGACTAGAATAGAAGTTCAATGTGCTGAGCTGGAAGAATTCTTAATCCAGGAGGAGAAACAGGTTGAGCGTAGCACTTGAAAGTTCAGAAAGTCTTACAGGCCTCACTGGGTCTTACGCCTCTGAAAACTGAGGAGAATTTTTAAAAACGTGTTCATTCATTCATTCTTTCATTTATTCCATATAGCTGGAGATCTGTAAAAGCTGGAGAACTCTGAAAGAGGCTTTTGCTAAAACATTTGTCTTTAATAACAAGAAAAACGAAAGTGTACAGTATAACTAGCTAATTAGATTAGTTTTGTTGTTGCAAGGTTGGTGAAATTAGTGAAAGAAGAATTAGTTTAAAAAGTTCATTTTTCACCTGATTGCTTTTAATTTATTTCAGTTTTTCCTGTAAATGTATACATTTAATGGCCTTTGTGCTCTTACAAATGCAGCTTCACTTTACTTTCTGTCCACTTTTCCTGGTGAAGGTCTTAGGGGTAATATGCCAACCTGAACAGACCATGCCAATCTATTACCACCAAAACTTTCCAGATGCCTTATAAAAGGAGCCATCAGTCACTACTTGGAGAGCCAAAGTCGGGAGGAGGAAGGCGAAACTTGACCAGAGGAGTGGAGGAGAAAGGAGAGAAGGAGAATTGTTTGTGCGCTGTGCTTGTACTGAGACTGTGTTGTACATGTGGGAAACGGGGGAAGGTGTTTCCCATGAGGTAAAAAGAAACACGTTTCGCATACTCTTTGCATTATTTCACAGTAAAACTATTTCAATATATATATATACACACACATACATATATATCAGCGCTTCCCGATTCATTTTACCCTCGCATCCCCTTGGGTTGAGACGTATGAAAAAATATGCAGTTAACGCAGAAAGACAGATCACCAATTTAAGCTTTATGATTAATGGATACTTTATTCGCCATCAATGATTGTTTTGGTAAAGCCATACTCAGTGTAATCATTAGATGAACGGTAAAAAAGTAAGCGCGAGGGGAGGGTGACTTATTGAGGGACGCAGGCGAAACCACAATAGCACGCAAGCTCGATGTAGTGCGCGTCAAGTCGATCTGAATTGCGTGATCACATTCGAAAAAATATATCTTTTCAAGTTCTATTTAGTTGACACAAATATCTTTGGTTGGAATGTAAGGTGAATTTACTCTTTACATTTCTATAGTGAAGAAAAATTTATGTAATGATGCCTACATTTAACTTACATTCCTACCAAAGATATTTCTGTCGACTAAATAAAAATTCCTTCTATTTAAAATTTAAATAGAACTTGAACAGATATGATAGTTCATAATATCCACGCAGACTTGCACGTAAGAGCGGGAGTCATCCGTTTTAACAAACAGCGTATTGCACTGATACGAAATAGCCTGCCCATTTAATTATTTAGGAATGGATAAATAAATTAAGATTTTGTACAAATAATGTTTTTCATTTTTCTTCCTTGATGGATTCTGGCACCCCCAGCAACAGT